>CM060902.1:1249113818-1249771318 GCA_030737815.1 Allium fistulosum | reverse complement strand
TCTGACTAAATCCAGGTATTGTGGACATTCCCTCATTTCCATTTCGAAGCATCTTAATCTTAAGTTTCCTATTATTTTTTTTATTGGAAAAATTCAATTATTGATTCACTATTCATCGACCCATATGGATCGACTTAGCAATAATAGAATGTATATTCTGTTTACTGAATCACATAAAATTTTAGTCAACTCCATATATCTATTTCAAACGTATGAACGGAGATGGAACGGCGGAATAAAGAACATTTTGGGCGCAGGTTCAAATTTTCGACGGGTTAAATTGAAAAAATATTTCTGGAAAAAAATTCTGTTACTTACACTTATGGAGCCTTGTTCAAAATTGGTCCAACTTCTACCTAACGTATTAGTATGATATTACGACCCGACGGGATACCACAAAAAGGAATGATTGAGATTGAATCTCCTCTTTATATCTATATAAATGAAATAAAGACAGAATAATCAGAAGTAGTATAGAGTTTTCCCTTTTTTAACACAAAAAATAGAATTTCATGTTCCAAAAAGAATTGGCGGATTTTTTTTGGTAGGGAGGGAAATTTATAGAATACGCTTGAATTGTGTAACTTAATATAAATATACTAAAAAAAATATTGTATTTATTAAGTACATGTTGATACGGCTATCTATCCATATATCACATCCTTTCTTGCAATTTCTGGAGCAACATTAACATGGATCACACTCCACCAAAATTCGTATTTTATATTCAATATTTCAATCTATTTATTCAATGAAAAATTGAAACATGAGAATTCTCTCTAGGGATATGTACATAAGAGAGAGACCCGTCTCGGTATCTGGGTAACAATTTGTGTTTTGGGGTTTACATATACACATATATGTTGTTATAATTGAAATAGAAAAGTATTTTTTATTGAAAAAAAAAATGAGATTAGTCATAAATCGGTCGTAAATCAATTTTCTTTTTCCATTCAAGGAAATACAATTTTATCTTCGATAAAAATTGAGGAACCATTCACTAATTTCAATTTAAAGACTAATTTAAAGTAAATTGTTAATGGTTCCAATTTGCCCTGAATTTTGCAGTCTGTCGCCAGAATTTGACTCTTAATAGAAAAGAAACGAGAAGGGAAATTATTAACTGATGTATATTTTGAGATATAATAAATCGAAGAAAATAATAGAAACCAGAAAAAAAAAGAATGTGTTTTTGAGGATTAAGTACAACGGGATTCAAGATAAAAAAAAAGAGTTAGTAGTAGAAATAGAATATGGCTAATATTTTTATCCATTTTATTTTGGATCGAATTTGGCGGCATGGCCAAGTGGTAAGGCGGGGGACTGCAAATCCTTTATCCCCAGTTCAAATCTGGGTGTCGCCTGATCAACCAAAGATTTTTTATTTCTTATTCTGCCGATCTAATTCGATGAATTATTGCTCCGCAAGAAGTGGAGGCGTGGACGTGTCAATACTTGATTTTTATAAACTATAGCATAGGTTTTAGAAAAGACTGTAACTTTTTTTCTTAAAATCTTAGTCTAGCCCAAATCAAATCGGCAGTAATAGGGATGAAGCAAAAACCTCAATTATTAATTTAATCATTGGTAATGATTGATTCTCACCATTTATTTCAAAAAAATTTGAAATAAATGGTGAGAATCAATTCCAGAATGGAATTAAGAACTAAGATCGGAAATCTTGATATACAAAGATTCCTAAGAGGCACCCCATTTTTACTACTAGAATAAAAGATTATATAAAAGACTAGCATATCAAAATCTCTTAAACAATTTTTAATTTTAAGTAGCGTCTCATGATTCTGTTGGGTATTAAATTAGATTGGATACAATGATGGGAAATAAATTTAGGGCTTGTAGAAAGGCACGAAGATACTTTGTATTTAAACTCACGAAAGGCTATGAGTGCTCAGACATAGAATCAGAATAGTTGGTCGACTTTTATAATATAGAGTAAAGGTAAAAATTGAAAAAAAAAGAATATATGTATGTAGTAATAGTGGCAGTGGGTTCTACCGATTCTTTCATAGAAAGACAGTAAGCTTAGATCAAATAGAAAATAGAGGTATCTGATATATAGTTGTGTATAGAAAAGGCGTGTGTATCATCTTGTACTTAATACTTCCTGATTCTACTGGAAATCTTAAAATATTGAAACTTGTTGCAAATGTATTCATTGAATTGATTTGGTTCATCAATAGTCTTAAGTCAAAATCCTATTTTGACTCTGTGCCATTGATTCCACTATGATTATTAAATAATAATCGAATAATTCTTTCATAGAAATAAGGGACATAATTCACATGGATATAGTAAGTCTTGCTTGGGCTGCTTTAATGGTCGTCTTTACATTTTCTCTTTCACTTGTAGTATGGGAAAGGAGTGGACTCTAGTGCTGTGGACACTACAAATACTAAATTGAGTAATCGATTGCTCAATCCAACTGTATCAATTCTTTATTAATCGTTTTGCGAAGCCTTGCCTTAAAAAAAAGTATTCAAAATTGTACTGGAATAGAGTAATAAATCATTATCATAATTGTATTTTGCAACTCAAATCTACGCATAATAGAAGATTCTTTCCAACCGAATTTTGACTAATTTGACTAAATAGTCTATATTTTTTTTCTTTTAGAAAAAAAATTCTGTTATTATGACATTATATATTTTCTTTCCACTGTAAGCGAAACGATTAGTGATTGTCCAAAGAGGTCCTACACATAATAAAATTAGATCTTTCTTCCGTTAGGCTATTTACATATCACACATTTCACATTTGTTTTAAACTTCTAGAAATTATACTTTTTTGACCCATCTCATGTTTTGTTTAAACATGAAAAACGGCCAGGTTTACTCTAACCCCTTTTCCAAATCCGAAGAAGTTATCATATAACTACGCGGATCATCCATTAATTGTTCAATTAATGACTTCTTGAGATGAAAAAAAAGAAATAGAATTAAAGTTTTATCTTATCTATATGTACATCTACTATATACATATTGTAATTTTATCTATATGAAGTCTATATTAATATTAGTATACAATACTAGCTAGTGTGATAGAAAGAACTATGTATTATAGTTCTTTCTATCACACTAGCTTAGATACTTAATAAGCTACTTCTGTTCTGATTCCAGCTCAGCGCAATCATTTCATTTAAGACTTAGAGTTTGAATTCTTTTCTTTCATTTCTTGAATCATTGAATTGAATTGAACTGCTAAGAACTGAGAATTAAAGTTTCATTCAAATTAATCATTTTGGCTAACTATTTTTACATAGATAATAAGTAAAAAAGCAGTAGGAATTAGAATGAACAGTGCAGTAGCAATAAGTGCGAGAATATTGACTTCCATAATCTAATCTTTTTTTTTCGCAATAACTTAACTCGGGATCTAATCCCATAGAGATGATAAATTTGATTCCTGTAAATTCAATGGGATGAATTGTATCTTGATGATACTGAATCAGATCAATATTATGAATAAAAATTTCTGATCTATCAAATCAATTTCTCGTTGGGAATTGAATAGTATAACATAGGGAGATCTTTTATCCATACAAAAAACCATTTTTGATTAGATCATAAATACCTATCATTAGGTTTTCATCCTTTTTCCACTTGTTCTTTTCTATAACCTAGCATCTTATCTTCCTTATACAATTCTTCTACTTATACATATACATAGGATTTTGTATATAGAATTATTAAGGTATTATATAACCGGTATTCTCTAGGACATACAGAGAGACGAACAATATAAGTATAAGTGAGATGTAAAAAAGGTAAGGTTAAGTCTAAAAAATCGACTATTCAAGTTTTACCTTTACTAAGAATAAGAAAAGAAAGGAGCCCTACTTGGTTTTGTTGGCCTTTTTTTATGTTATTTTATTAGTATACTCTTTGTTTTGTTGGATTGGAGTTGGAACGTATACATCAAAAATTCAATATAAAATTGGAATGAGAATGAAATAAATTGTTTCAAATCAGTAGTCATAATTGAGGCTAAAAAAAATTTAGATTTAGAAAAGATGTGCTTTAACCTAAAGAGTACTTTGCTGGAGAATTAAATTCTATGAAGATTAAATTCATTGTATATCATATAATAAACAAAATATAATAAACAAAGCTATTTTGTGTCTGTACCCCCCCCCCCCCCAAAATCTGAGCACTCTATTCCATTTCATTGATCAAGAGCAGAATGATTGAAAAAAAAAGTGCTTAAACTTTAAATACTGAATATAGCACCAATTGTACTAAATCTACATATATTTTTCCTTATCAATTAGTACTGGGGAAGAAATGAAACTTCCCATATTTATCTGATGAGACATGCGAAACAAAAGAAATAATCTCCACGGTGCGAATTTGTTTGATTCCATTTTGCTCTTCGTCTTCCCTTTCGCAAAAATAGAGAAATGAATTTCTCAATTCATGAGATCCTAGTTCGGGACTGACGGGGCTCGAACCCGCAGCTTCCGCCTTGATAGGGCGGTGCTCTGACCAATTGAACTACAATCCCGGCGAGATGTATAGCATACATATACTTAGGATTTTATAAGAATATTCTACTCGTCATGTTGGAACGTAACAGATATGCGAATGCTATATTGATATTATATCCACATAAACACGGGCTTTAGTGAGAGTGAGACGGATTATTAGTAACTAGTGATTTTTGATTTTATTGTTAAATAAAAATAATCAATCTTTCAATGAGATGAAAAAAAAAGATAGAGAAATTTTTTTCTTTATTTCTCTACGAAGCAGGCATTACCCTTTCTTTTCTATAGGATAAATTAATTATATCTTACTCATGGGGCGGTGAATTCTTGGGCCGAGCTGGATTTGAACCAGCGTAGACAGGCGTCAACGAATTTACAGTCCGTCCCCATTAACCGCTCGGGCATCGACCCAGGAAGAATTCTTTATATGCTTATTGATAATCCATGATCAACTTCCTTTCGTAGTACCCTACCCCCAGGGGAAGTCGAATCCCCGCTGCCTCCTTGAAAGAGAGATGTCCTGAACCGCTAGACGATGGGGGCATATTCGCCCGACCGTCATCATACTATAATGATATTATGAATAGTTTTTTGGAATTGTCAATATAATCTAATGGTATGGCTAGATTCGAACAGTCTTTTTATATTCTGATTCTATAGGATTTGAATTTGAATTGAACGTTTTTTTTCTTCAATTTTAACTCATTGCTTCGTTTCTTGTTCAGATAAAATATGCCTAGCACTATCTCACATTAAGTCCTCACATTAAGTCAGAAAATTCAAAAACGATAAAAAATTTACCCCTTTTCCAGGTAAATAGAATTTATTTTTCCATTATTTCCATTATGAGTCTACTGCATATATGTATATATGCAGTAGACTCGTAATGGAAAATGGCTAAGTCATGAATTGAGCAGGCCCTTTTAAATCAGTGGTAGAGTAACGCCATGGTAAGGCGTAAGTCATCGGTTCAAATCCGATAAAGGGCTTTTTCATGAAACTCGAGTCTTTGTCTTCATTTTTCATCGAAGAATACAGATATTTTTGATAATAAAAAAAGGCAAACACTATTGTATTATTTATAATATAATGAGTTCTTATTATTTTATTTTGAGTTCTAATTAATAATTAAAAAGTTGAACATTTAATTATTATTATATTGACTAATTGAACTTAGTGGGTGGGGGCTTCTAGCCTGTAGTGACATAGTAGTGACATAATTGTTCCCACCGAACCTACCATAAAAATGGTAACTAAAAAATATTCCAGGAAACATAACATAAATATTCTAGATATCCAACCCCTATTTATTAATCACAAACCAAAATATTCCTACTTCCCTATTGTTCCCACCGAACCTACCATAAAAATGGTAACTAAAAAAAAAGTAAGTGGACCTGACCCATTGAATCATGACTATATTGGCTATTCTGATATTTAAATTCGATATATATTAAATTGTAGAAAGCGTGTTTTTTATTTCCTTTTTTAGTTTCTTAGATCACAAAAGACAAGAATTTGTCGATATTTATGATTTGATTTTCTTGTTAATGGACGCTCTATAGAAATAAATCGCTAAGGAATGCACTGGAGTACCAATGTCTACAATTCCTTTTGGAAGTAGACTTTCCCAAAATTGTTTTCTCGCCTGTGTCTTGTAAGTCTTTATTGATGTTGTTTACCGCTGCTTTCTACAAAAAATATATATATCTTTTTTATAATAATGATAAATCTATTTATCTTTTTTACTTTCTGTGTATTTTACTTACCACATTAATAGCAAACTTCGAATGTCCACTTCTTAATGTCTTAGATCTTGTGGTCAAGTGTAGAGAATCATAATGGTTCCATGTACATGATTCCACTACTAGCTCTAGCAAGCTCCAATGTTCATTGCCATGTATAGGAAATAATATATTGCAACATAATGGATTTAGAAGTGTTTGTTTAATAAAAGGATTAAACATATCCCTTTTGATATTTTTCATGTTTCCATCTTTTGATATTTTTCATGTTTCCATCTGTTGCACTTTTCTGTTAAAAAATAATTTCAGAAAACTTATCTTAGAAACAAATTAAATTTGACATTATAGTTCACTTACTGTCATTGTTGTGTTCACATATATAATGCTAGAACTTTGTTCTAATAATTTTGTTTTTCTGAACCAAAACCAATCAATAACCTACATTTAAAAAAAATTATGGATTAAGTATAGATTTTATAACGAAGCAAAGTATAGAATTTATAATGAAGCAAAGTATAGTTTTTTGTACTTACTTGATCAGAAATATATTCTCCATAGAGAAGTTCTTCTATCATACTTTTTGTGATGGTGAAGAAGTTTTCATCATCACAAGTCAATGCTTTATCATTGAAAAATCAAGATTAGTATGTACTGTGTTGTATGGGACTTACAGTATAAAAGAAAATTAATTAAGGTTAGTATACTAAAAAATTAAGATTAGTATGTACTGTGTTGTATGGCACTTACAGTATAAAAGAAAATTAACTAAGATTAGTATACTGAAAAATTAAGATTAGTATGTAATATTTGTTAATAAAAGAAAATAACAATATTTGTAGAAGTTTGTCTGAAAAGATAAAGATAAATTAATTTATCCTTTTTAATTTAGTTTGGCTTTTTTGATCTCTATATGACAAAAAAACATGGGTATTAAATCAGTCCTAGTTTTATGGCACTTATAGTATAAAACACAGATTTGATCTCTATATGACAAAAAAATATGGAGAATTCATGGGCAAAAAAGGTCCATGACTTGTATATGACAAAACAAATATAGGCCGTGTTGCAAATATTATAACTTCTATATGACTTTAGTTATATTAGCCTATGCATACCAACAAAAGTTTTTCTATAATTTATATGCATATCATAAGTTATGTTTGCAAAAGATATAACTAGTATGTTTCATTCTATTTGTTAATGTTACAGGTTTTTTCTGAGTAACTGTATTTGGAAATCCGAAAGAACATGACAAACTAATACAACAGTTCATCATTAATGTTACTGATTGTGGTTTTTACTGCTAGCTTTGAGTACATCTTCTGTCCTTTTATTACTAGTGCCTAAATTTGTGTAGTGTTTATCGTATATAATTAACAAACCTAAAAATGCAAAGCATCAAACCTAATAATGAAAAGGTGAAGATAAATTAAGCTATCTTTTTTAGTTTTGTTTAGTATTTTTATTTTTTTAATTTGTAAATCATTAGATTTTGATGCTGGAATAAAAAGCTTTATTTGAATTATATGTTGTACTAGAAACAGTATGATATTGTACTAGAAACAATATCTTATTGGAATAAATATATATATTTAAGTCAATTGAGTGAAAAGTAGTTTAGTTACTTACTTGTTTCCTCCAAGAATTTTGAAAAAAATTCTTACAATTTCCTTTTGTTCTTCAGTAAGATATTTGAGTAGTGGACATTTCTCAACATTCCTTGGCTTCTTCTTTTTTGGTTCTTTTAGGACAATTTCTTCGACAATAATAGGATTTTCAGAAGGATTTTCTTGAGCAAGCACTTTCAGATTGTCAGATTTTAAACTATCCTGTGTCTCCTTTTGTAGTATGAAATCTTGAGTTTGCATAATATCAAAAGTTGGAAAATTAGCAGAACTGTCTATGTGAATTATACCAACAATTTTTTTTTAACTTTTTCAGCTTTGGTTTTTTTGTTCAAATTATCTTTTTCCTTCACATCGTGCTTTTCTAAATTTTCCAACTTTTGGAGCTTCATTTCAAGAATCTGTATTCTTTTTTCAGCCAATTCTCTTAAACGTCTTTCCTCATTTAATTGTTCTGCAACATTTTTCGTCTCAGTAGTCAAAAAATTGACTTTTGACTGTAGCTCCATTACGTTATTAGCACATTCTTTGGCATATTTTTTCAGACTTGTGTCTTCCTGGCACTCCTCTAATTTTCTTTTGTTGTTTTGGTCTTCTACCACCTCAATAACTATTATTTTATTAGAAAGAAATTCTTTCTCTTCTTTTGTTACAGCTGCAAATTTTTTTAAAATCTGCAATGAATATATTTAAAGTTAAGCTTGCACATATACTGTCATTGAAGTACTAGACAAGTTAAGCTTGCACATATACTTTCTATACTCATTTGGTTTTCATTTTTTTAGGCTACTAACATTCCAAAAAATTGCATTCCAAGAAATCAAAAAAAATGTACAGTTTAAAAAAAAACTAGCATACTTTGTCACACTGTCAACTTCAGTGAGTTCCAAATCTTTCAGTTTTGATAAATCCCATTTTCTCATTCTTGGGATTTTGGTTTGCAGATTTTCCTTCTCATCAATTATTTGTGTTCGTTCACAAATCCAGTACTGCAAGAAAAAGATAAATACATTTATATTTTTGTAATAGATATAAATTTGAATATATTTATATTTAGTTAAAGTTATGAAAGCATACCAGTAACACCATAGTATAGCCTGGTGTACTTCTAGGGTCAGCATGATACTTTTTAAAAAATTTCAAAACTTTTTCACATATTGCCCGTGGCCAAGAGATTGAATTTAATTTTTTTAAATTCAGCAACTTCGGCAAGAAACCCCATTGCATATAGCTTTGGTTGTTTGGAAAAAGGAAAGTTATAACCAGCAACAATAATAACAATTTCATTAAATCTTCATTTCCTTTTTCCTTTTCTAACAGTGTATTCAATCTTTTTGTTACTGTTTTTTGGCTGATTATGTCTTCTTCTTGAAAATTGGCAGTTAAGAAATTGGAGAAACTTTCCATGGCTGAGGCTTTGTTAGAAGCTGGTATAGGAAATAAGTCTTCTCCAGCTAATGGCATTCCAAATATTAGACTGACTTCTTCAGGACTTATTTTGAGTAATTTGTTTCCAATTTTGAAAGCATTTTCTTTTTCATCAAAAGAAGTAATGATGTCATCTAAATTTGAAGCACTTTTCCTTAAATCTTGTCGTGCTATTGAATCTCTAAGAAAAACATTGAAGAAGTTTTTGAATGGTGTTTTTTCTAGAAAAGCTTTTGCTTCAGGTGAAAGAATGTGTTTCTCCTTTATAATTGACATCACTTTATAGATTGCATCCAAATTGCATCTATATGTACCTATGTACTGTTGCCTTTTTTGCTTCTTGGCTATTTTTTTAATTTCATACTGTTCAACATCATCCGAATCAATACTTTCTTCAGCCAGTTGTTGTGAAATCATTTCATCATCATCAGAGTTTTCATCAGCATCAGGTAATTCTTGTGTTGGTCAAGTCTGATTATACATTTATGAAATGAAAATCAAAAAATCAATTAGGAGGTAAAAATAACAAGTTTATGAAAAAAATATCTTACTACACAAAAATTTAAATAAAAAGATAATATGGTTTATCTTTTTAATTATTTTGTATTTTTTTGGGATTAAGATATTTTTTACTGTATAAAGTACCTTTATTTTAAAAAATAAAAGATAAAGCACCTTTTTAGTATATAAAGTACCTCTTTTTTTTTTAAAGTACAAATTAAATCCAACAGGTTTTTTTGTAAAGAACAAATGTTTGAATTTTTTTTAGACCAATTTCAATTTTGACAGTTTCAAATTTTCACATTTTCAAATTTTTATTTTAAACCAGTAAAAGATAAATGAAGATTCACAACTGAAAATCAACAAGAATTATTTAATGAAATGAAAATTTACAATTAGAAAGTTTCAAAGTATAGAAAGATAATCTGCTTTATCTTTTTTAGTTGTTTATGTAATGGTTAATTAGAAATCTGAAAACTTAAAGAAAATAAAACACAAAATAACCATCAGAATATTATGTATAAAAAAGATAAATTCTTTTAACAGATCATTAGAAACAAATTAGCCATTACAAATTTGTGATCAGTTATTAGAATTTCGTCATCACAATAGCCTTGAAGTAATAACATGTACAACATGTATGAATGCAGTGCACAGTGCACACTCATATGGTCAGAGAATTAAGCTACAACATTAACGAATAGTCAGATTCAAAAGTGACAGTGCAAACAAGTGCATAGCATACACATAAACAAATGCAACATGAAAACAAATCAAGATCAATGCAAATGAAGCAACCAAACCTGACTGAAGTGTTCAGATATTACATATATACATGTGTGTAACATCAAGTGAATATGCAACATCATACACATTGAAACCAGAGTCCAACGTAGACATGTCGACAAGATGAGAATGCAAGTGCAAACAAGCTACATTATCACAGACTGCATTTAAAGCAACAACTCAAGTCAGTGCACATCAACCCAATACAAACTACATGAAGTGAATGCACAAACATATATATATATATACACACACATATGTATATACACATGTATACTTACATGTAGTGACAGCATAGCAGACTAACCAAGGTAAACAATGCAAGCTCAAAAAATTTAGCTATTTTTTTATTTAAAATATGGAATCTAGATTCCAATTTAATATGTATATACAAATTGAAGAGTACAACTAAATATTATAGGAAACATAAGTAGGAAAACAGTTACCAATGGAGTTGAAGATAATGGTGATCTTTGGCTGTGTTCATTGCAGAATGGACTAGATATAGGTCTAAAATTTATGCATTGAGTTCCAGCTTCATTTATGAATATGCAAGTTGTTTTTCGTATGAATAACTTTGATTTAGAAGACCTAGTGTGCATCTTTACGTTGCATAAAAATTGTCATACATAATGAAATGTTAGAAAGAGTGAAGAATAATTTTTTTGTACTTAAAAGTTGATTAAGTATGTTTATTTCACATAAATCCTTCAGGACAATTGCAATTGACTTAAATTCAGTATTTATTATGTTATATGTAGTAGCTGATATAAAAATTTATCTAGGATTTATTATGTATTTTAATGTTTGACATAAAAACATAAATGCTTTTATCTTTTCCAACTAGGGTTTAAATTAGTTTTATATTTTTTCTAATAACTTTAAATCATGATAAAAACAAAATCCTATCTAATAAGTAATTGTAAATATCAGACACAACTAGGGTTTAGCATGTAGTCCAAATATTTTACATTAATAGATAGATACGTTTATCTTTTTTTACAGCTAAACAATAACTTGTTCAGTTTAACACCTAGGGTTTAGTATCATCTGCAATTGAATATTTAGGTATGCTTGATTAAACAAATGTCGATTATGTTAAATTATAACAAGAACTAAAATACCTTAAATCCATTATAAAAGTTATTATCAGCATCAGTAACAATGAATATTTAAGTACAATTTATCATATAACTAAAACATTTACATCAAAATAAAATACAACTTACTTGTTCCGCATTTAAGTTTAAGGTGATTGTAGAAATTGCTCGATGAAAGTATTTTAGTTTAAGCTGAAATCGATGAAGCTGAAATCGATGATGCTGAAGCAGAAATATTGGGAAGAGAAAATGGAATGCATATTGATACAGAAGAAATCAATTTTGTTTCTAAGCCTTATTTTTGTTTCGAATTGGCGGCAGATATGGATTAGCGAGAAGTAGCGGGTTTATTTTCGACCCGTGTCCTGGAAACTAATTATTTTGAACAGGTGTCCTAGAAAATAATTAGTTGATGCTAAGAGGCCCTTATAGTAAAAATTCTCTTTTTTATAAGTATAAACTCAAGATTATTAAACTGAAACTAATAGTATACTTCAAATCTTACATTAAATTTCTAAATCAAAGTATAAAATTTCATATCTTTATAACTAATTTTACACACTTGTTTTAAAAAAAAATGAATATTCAAATCATGGAAAAACATTTATTATGGTTTAATACAAAATTTCAAACATTAAATAAACCAATAAATTTACTATTAGTACTTGGAAATTATGTAAATATTCCAAACTATACTTCCAAAAATAGATATTTAAATTTATTTGTCAAGTATATTATTATAAATAAACTTCACAAATCAATATTTCCATTTATATAACATCTTTAAATTGTACATTCATAGAAACTTATATAAATTTTACTTGAATTATTCATTTGAAAGCTTCATTTGCAAATTAATTATCTTTAATACTTTAATACTTTTCAAAACTCATTTGTAAAATTTCTTGCTTCCTTTATAAATACCAATACCATTTATGTGTTTAAATAACACATTTATAAATATATGTATACTATTTGAAAACAATTATTTACATCATTACTTATATTTACAAAGAAGCTATTGAAAAGATTAAATCCATAATTCATAAATTTATTAATTTATCTCAAGACACTTTTCAATCATTATTAATAAAATCAATAATCATTTTCTTTAAATATGTTTTAAATAACTTCTAAAATATTTACAACACTAATAATTTACTGATAAAAAATGTAGTATATAAATAAACAGTATTTTAAACATTTTAAATTATTTAGAAAGAAAAATGATCAAAATATCCTTTATATAATACTTTATCAAAACACTTTTATAACTCGATGTCTTAACAGGTTTATCCTTGTTCTTGCAGACTCTGGTCGTACGTTGATCAGGCGTAAGACTAGAAATCTCCAAGTACTTAGTAGACCTGTTTCAACACCCAATGAAAGATACTTAAAAAAATGGGTATGAGAAGTACCGCTCAAAATATAATGCCAAACAATGATGATACAATAGCAGTGGCCCACTGCTGATCCAATATTTACGCAATGGACACAAAACTTTCTAGAAGATCCTTCCACCTTACGGATTCAAGAAAAATATCGTAGCCAGTTCATAAACAAGGGACCATCGACCCCTGCTGCAGTGGTACGCTGCTACTTCAATGATTTACGCAATGGATGCACTTCCTTCCCGGAAGATCCATAAACAACAGATCCCAGGATCGAAAGCGCCTCCATTGGGTAAACTAAAGAACCATCTACCCTGAAAAAAATTGAGGAACTCGTGAGTTTAAGTCCGGACAACCATATCGGTTCGAATCCATTTCTAAATTCACCCAAGTATATTAGGGTTTATCGGTCGAATTCATTCCTGGATTCCCCAAGTCCATCTGGGTCGAAGCATATCATACTATACTTCTTCGCGGAGGGTACTTCCCCATACCTCTTACTTCAAAATATAAGATACCATATATAGTACCCTTTCTAATCATAGCTTCAAATATCAAATTTATAAATTCCATTATATATAAGATTTCATTTTAGACAAAGTACTTTCCAAAATCAATAATTTCGAATATATCAAATCATTCTTATATAAATTCCGTTATATATAAGATTTATCTCTTCAGATCGAATACCTTCCCAAATCAACAGTTTTGAAACCATCTTATACTTATATAAAGTCCGTCTTATACAAGAGTCAAAAAAAATAATTCCAAAATCAATTTCGTTGTATGAAAAGCCATATAAGATTCAAAATTAGAGGAGTCCAAATCGAAGAGAACTCAAATTACGAAAACAGACTCGGGAGGACGATATGATAATTAAATCACAAACGATGAAGATGGATAGCCTTATATTAATCGCGGGTGACCTTAACCGGGTCAACCGTGACTTCAAGAATAAGATCGATGCAGAATTCTGAGGCAAATCGGCATTCGATCGCAAGAGATAGAATTCGGGAATAGCAAAAGATAGCAGCATCTATCGAGGATACAAAAATCTCCGGTGGATCAATGCCCATGTGTGACAAATAGCAGAAAATAAAAGAGAAGAAGAAGAAGAAGGGGTGAATCACTTCTATGAAGAAGAGGTAAATTCTAAATTTAAAACTTTACAACTACGTTTAATTCAAATTTCTTCTTGGATATATAGCTCTAATAAATATGTATACATTTTAATACATATTTTAGTAGAAAGAAAGGGAGTCAGATAAGAAGAATGGATTTAGATCTAGAGATTTGAAAGCTTAAAGGTGAGTGGAAAATTATAGATTTTTATATAATATTAGATTTGTATTATTGTGAATCTATTCATCTTATGCCTAATTATAAATTTTGAGACCGTAGGCTTAAATATATATACAATATCCTAATATGCTTACCAACATATCCTATGAATTTTTAACTTTAATTTAATGTGCATACATTAAAATATTGAATGTAAGGGTGAAAGTGGTACCTAAAAGTTATGAAAATAAGTCATTAAAAAGATTGTATGTTAAATCCAGATTTGGTTAGTTGAAAGTTATAAGTTGTATAACTTGAAAAAAAAATCTCTAATTTGATTGGGATTTAAATTATATTTTAATTCGTTGGGATGAAGAATGTTTCTATGTAATTTCTATAAATATCCAACTTTATAATTATATTATAAAAGTGTGTTGTTGAAATCATAAGGAATGTACCTAAAATAAAGAGGTGTGCAATGTAAGGAAGTTTACCATATTTTGCACCGTCTATTTTAATAAAACACAAAAGATAATTCCTTGTAATTCCAAACACAACAAAATTCCTCCGATGGATAATTTGTACCATCCCCCATTCCGAGGCCCAAACTAACCGCTATGGATGTTGAAGTCATCCATAGTTATTAATTACCGACGACTAAATACGGCTATGTTAATCATACAATAATCAGAAGCACATGAATATGAAAAAATTTCAAACACAATTCAAAAATAATTCTATATTCCATTTCAAAATATGATTTCATATACATTACATAATCCCATTTGCGATTCCACGTTCAAATAAAATATAACTATACAAAATACTCCAAGAGCGACATACAAAGATGCCCCCTTGTTTGATCAGAGTCAAATAGTTGTCAATTATACAACTTTGTCATTATGTCCAAATAGACAAAACCAAACTACACAACAGAAATAAATAATGCTCCTAATAGCTAGATTGCCTCTTGTACATCTCCGGAAGCTTATTCGTCTCACTGGAAACCTAAAAAACCTTACTCTCGACCTACTCAAATGAGTACCCGAGAGTATAAGGGGAAAAAAACTACGGGTCAGACAACATTTTGGTGTGAATAATAACTTACCATCTCGAACCAAATAGATATCTAGTGAGACCACATCGTAGAGCGGAACGATTTTTCCCCTCACTAGTTTCTTAACCAAAATTAGTTAACCATATAATCTGCTCCTACAACCACAATGGTTAGGACAAAAATAGCATTTAAAACATATACTGGACTGCCCATCCCAATTTATTAGATTACCTATCTTAATTTCAAATGACTACCTGTCATAATTTAAACTGACTATCCGTCTTATTTTAGTCCGACTACCCGTCTTGTAATTATGTGGACTAACCATCTCACATTTAAACATATCAATAGTTATGCGGACTATTCATCTCATATACAATCATTACTTGGATTTCCCATCCCCTACCATATTACTACCCATCATATAAGTTCCATTGTTCAAATTTATGTGGACTATCCATCACCCATATTCTATTTAATTTACAATGATGTGGATTATCCATCACACATCCCATAGTTTTTCCTAGGATGACTATGAACCCTTCATTAACCTCATAGAGACTATCCATCTTCGGTATGATGTGGACTATCCATCTCACATCCCATAATTTTCCTAGGATAACTATGAACCCTTCATTAACCTCATAGAGACTATCCATCTTCGGTATGATGTGGACTATCCATCTCACATCCCATAGTTTCCTAGGATGACTATGAACCCATCATTTAATAATTTGGTTCATGTTACCCACATGTTTAACCCATGTCTATTGGTGTCCCAATTAGGTTATCTCCCCTTAAAGTTATAACATTTCTAAGTGACATAAATTGGTATCCCCAAATGATCAATGTCGAACTCATTTAAGAAAATGCATTGGTATCCCCAATGATAAAGTCACATTTATAAAACATTTAGTTTGTCAACACTAATCTACTTTGGTGTCCCCAATGATAGTGTTAATATCTATAATCCAAATAGCATTGGTACCCCAATGTTTAAAATCGAAGTCATAAAATAATAGGCTTGTCGCCCTTAATTAGGTTAATATAGATCAATGCTGATGTCACGGACAATGTCGACAAAGCAACTTAAGGCTCTCCACCTTTAATAAGGTAACATATAAAAAAATGACGTTAAGACATCATCGACCTCTATCCAAGGTCGAAGACCAAAATTAAAATCTTTTTAAGTATTGAAACTCTATGACAAAAATGATGTTGTCGACCACATGCTCTATAGGTTATCCATTTATTACAACATCAACGTCAAAGCCCACATCAACAACACCAAAACAATGTAAAGAGACATCAACGACCTTGATGATCAGCGACATCAAGACTAGTGGCAATATTATATAAAATAGTTTACTTAACTCACTCGGCTATTATGCTGCCAATTTTATAGGGTCGACTTCAAAAGCATTCAAAGTAGTGAGATGCGACGTCTTTTTAAAACACACTTAAATACATCGGCTATTATGCCACTTCGTATATAAAGTCAAAAATAAAACATGCGGTATCACCGCCCTTTCATATAGATGACTTCGAAAGCACTTAAAACAATAGTATGTGGCTTTATTTAAAAACATAGGTGGAGAGGTGCGGCTTCGACGTAGATAAATCATGAGGTGCCGATGCCACATATACTAAATTGTCAACGAGGTTGACTTCAATCTACTCGGAAGCATTTCATAGCCACCGAAGTAATTATCCTATGCTTCCTTTCATCTCGACTTCGACACTCAAAGATGTGGCACTTCTATAGGCTCAGAGAGGATACATGCAGCATGACATTATTGTAATTATTAGGAAAACTGATTTATTACTAATAAAAGTGTATACTTTCTACCAAACCCAAACTTTTGTCCAATTTCTATCGGATAAAAACATCTTTTAACCTTTCCTTTGCAGAAACACTACCGCATACCATTTTCAAGTTCCAAAATATTTATCAACTTAATTAATAACTTCAATTAATTACTAATTTAAATGCTTATCTAGCATATTAAATTCATAATAAATTATATTCACTTGGGAAAAATTCCAAAAATTCATAGAAATTCGAGAGCACCCTTCTCTTTACCAATAATTCAGGGCCAAAAACCATATTTAATTATTTTAAATAATTAAAACTAGAATTTAAGCTATTTTCTCCTTAGGAAATTCATAAAATATTTAGTATAACTTGAAAAATTATGAAATTAAAAAAACATCTCCAAAATATCATTTTACACCTCATATCAAAAATTCGAACCGTTTTGGAGAATAAAAACTTAGGTTTTACCCTAAAATCCATTTAATTAATTTCATAAAAATATCCATAACTCATTGTTCTATCCAAATAGTGATCTATCAACCAAACATGGCATAAACTATCAAAACAATTCGGGTATGCCCATATCCTAATTCGAAAACAATTAATAGAGATGGAATCTTGTTATTCACCTTTTAATTAATTATTGAAGTTGAGATTTAATGTTGCTTAGCTTCCCTAAACTTTTTCTATTGAATCCTCTTGATTTCGTGCTTCTTCATCCTAGGTTATGGCCGACCTTTTTTGGTTTTTCTTTTGATTGTTTTTGTTTGTGAAAAATGAGAATGATATGAGGGAAAGAGGTTTTAAGGGATAAAAGATAGGTCTAAATCGCCATTCTCATATATCCTCCTATATGTTAAGTTTTCCAAAACAATCTCATTAGTTAATTTGTTAAGGCATGGCCTTATAAATTTTCAAATCTTATTTTCCTTAACTATTTGCATTATTCTATTTAACCTATCTAATTAAATATCCCGAATAATGTTAACTACAATTAGGGGTGTTACATGCTTCTCTCCTTAAAGAATTTCGTTCTCAAAATTCAGTTAGGACTACAAAACAAGCATATCAAACATACAAACGATGCTAGTATATCCTACCAGTTATAAAGTCTATATACGATAAATATAGAACAAACCATCATAATAGCTTAGGATAAGTATACCTAATCTTGTCCTCTGTCTTCCAAGTACAGTCTTCCTCATTGTCACTCCACTGGACTTTCACTAATCTAACTGTCTTGTTCCTTAACTTTTTCTCATCTCTCGCGACAACTCAAACTGGTTGTCTCATAAAAGTCAAATTTGGTTCTACTACTAAATATTCCAATGTAGTCGGAGCAATAGTAATCTCTGGATCATGCTGTTGGAAATGCAGATTACAGGTCTTGAGGCAGAATTAACACTAGAGGGGGGTGAATAGTGTTTAATTAAGTTTATGAATCTTTTTGAAATCTTTTCAAATTAAATCCAAGTAGATGCAATTCACAAACACAGAAACAATCATAGAATCAGACACAGATGCAAATAGTAAATAAAAGCAGTAAAGGATACAACATACCAGAATTTTATACTGGTTCGGAGTTATCTAAATCCAGTCCCACACAATTTCTTATGCAGATTTCTTTTCAAATATAATGTCAATATTACAACCTCGATTTCAAGGCCACGAGATACACCCTCCTGTCTTCGAGTCCAGGGCAAACTCTCTTGATTTAACCAGGCTACAAGATCACCCAATTGATTTACGGGCCACAATCACACCCAATTGATTTACGGGCCACAATCACACCATTTCCAATCACACTCTAATAGAGAGAGAGACTCGATACACTTCGATCTTTCAATCTTTGATTACAAATGATCCTATAACTCTGAATAGCACGGAGATCTTTGAGAGAGAGTGACAAATAATCAAACTAGAGACGATCGAGTTTGATTCACTTAGAATTTCGGTAGAGTTTTGTTAAAGCATTTGAAATAGAAGAGAATATTTGAGTGGAAAAGAAGGAGTGAAGAAATGAATAAAAACTAACTAAATTCGTTGAAAACAACTGATGTTTATAGGAGAACAACGGTCATGTCCATTCACGAAAGGTTATGACGAATGGACACTTCTTTTGAAAATTTGAAATTTGAATTCTACGGCTACCATGTCGACATGGGGGGATGAGGGATGTCGACATGCCTATGTTATTTTTGAAAACATATTTTGCTTTAAAATGATTTCTATTCTAAAGCTTGTCAAAACAATTTCTAAACTTTGTAAACCATTTTGAATATAGTTTAAACTTATAAAAGAGTTTTAGAAAGTAATCTTAAAATATATAATCTATAATATAACAGTAATATTAAAAACTAAGTATAGATTTCTTTAAAATATATTAAAGCTAAAATATTAAAATCAAGAGATAGTTTAAAAAACAAAAGATGATTTTGAAATTAATATAATTAAAAATAGTTTTTGAATTAAGGCTAAAATATTTAAATTGATAGAGATGACTTTAAAAAGATAGTTTTGAAAAAATAAATCATTTTGAAAATTTCGTGGATTCCATTCCACTAGAGAACGTCGTGGGTTCCATCCCACTAAAGAGGTCGTGGGTTCTATCCCAATATTAAAGCGAGAATGTGGATTCCATTCCACAATTAAAATCCGAATAAAGATTTTAGTGCTATTATGAAGTTTTAACATAAATCTAGACTCTATTACTTATCTTGAACTCCTGGTACTCATGAGTCTCCGGTCTTGATTTCTTCAATCTTGAATTTGTCAGTCTTGAATCTCTATACTCAATCTTGAATCTTTATACTCAGTCTTGAAACTTTATACTGTACAGTCTTCATTTTCAGTACCTACATATATATATCCGACATATACATATATATCTAGACAAGAATTTTAGTATTTATATTTTATAACTAGTCCTAAGGTTGTTGTCATCAAAACCATCATCTCATGAACTAATAATCTCCCCCTTTTTGATGATGACAACCTATGTTTATAAAATATACTCCACCAAACTCTGATTCTACTCTGACTCCCCCTTATTCCAACAACTCCCCCTTAATCTACTACATCCCCCTTAATCTAAGCCTAACTAACAGCCTAACTATCCTATTTTATAATTCTCTCCCTTTGTCATCAACAGAAACTAAGCCTAAACTACATAACTCCCCCTTAACTAATACTATGGAACTAAATGCTAACAACGAAGTATAATAAGCGAAACATAAATCTAATTTTATTATATATGTTGTTACATTACACATATATATGAAACATAGACACAAATATATACAAGTACACAAAATATAAAACATTAATATAATAACAATCTAACTAGAGTCCTTGACAATTAGTGACTTGTTAATCGAACAATTAGGGTAATGGAGACAAAAGTTTCCATGTTGTTCGCCCAAATTATCATTTTTGTCAAAACATACTTCTCCAACGCAAATAACTTTATCGTCTTCATCCATTTGCGCTTCTTCTTCCTCCTCTTCCTCCTCTTCTTCTTCTTCGTCGTCCTTTAATGGATTATGAATACGTATGTTAGAGGACTCGTCTTCAATCACAATAGGGTCTGCATGATTATCCATTAGAAATTTTTGCAAATTTCTAAGAATCTTGCCTTATTTCTCTTGTTCCTTTGCCATCCTTATTTGCATGACTTGTAATTCAGTCAGCATTTGTAGAGAATCCATCATAGTTTCCTCAATCTTCATTACTCGAGTCAATGTAGTTCGTTGAAATGGACCAGAATTAGGAGAAGGGAAAGAAAAGGTTGCATTTTGGTTTGATTTAGAAGAGGAGGCTATTATTTTATATTTTCAGAAGTTTGTTACAGAGAAAATGAAGTAAGAAGACAGAAAAATTTGAAATGTTGTGATTATATAACCACCAAACCAATTTTAGAGGGAAAATAAAAAATTTCAAATTTTATCGTTGTATGTCGACATGGGGGTAGGGCATGTCGACATCCCTTAGAAAATTTTGACAATTTTGTTTTTATTTTTTTATTTAAATATATATTTTACTATATCTATATTCTATATCTCAGTTATAGAACAAATACCCAGTTCTCTTCTTAATTTAATAAAGGTTGATTGATTCAAGGGTTTGGTCAGAATATCAGCTATTTGATTCTCACTGTTGATAAATTCAAGAGAAATAATCTCTTTACTTATATTATCTTTGAGAAAATGATGTCTGATATCAATATGTTTTGTTCTGGCATGATGAGTAGGATTTTTGGATAAATTTATTGCACTTTATTGTCACAATAAAATAGTGATTTTGATATATTTAATCTAAAATCCTTTAGGGTCTGTTGCATATAGATAACTTGAGAACAAGCCAAAGAAGTAGAGATATATTCTGCTTTAGTTGTTAATTGTGAGACAGTATTTTGCTTTTTACTAAACCAGGAAACCAGAGAATGTCCTAAAAAGTGACAAGTTCCACTTGCATTTTTTCGATCTGATTTACAACCAGCATAGTCAGCATCACAATATGAGATTAAATCAAATGAATCATTTTTAGGGTAAGATAAGCCATAGTCTAAAGTGTTTTTAACATATCTTAGGATACGTTTAACAGCTTTTAAATGGGTTTCTTTGGGTTGAGATTGGTACCTTGCACAGAGATAGACACTATGCATGATATCAGGCCTACTCCCAGTTATATAGAGTAGCGATCCAATCATTCCCCTGTATAGTTTTTGATCAACATCTTTTGACATGTCTTCTTTATTTAAGGCTTCATTGGTTGCCATTGGAGTGGGTTTTCCACTCGAAGTGGTCATACCAAACTTACTAACTAGGTCCCTAGCATACTTTTCTTGACTAATGAAAATACCACTATCTAAATGTTTTATTTGCACTCCTAAAAAGAAAGTAAGTTCACCCATATGACTCATCTCAAACTCTCTTGTCATTATTTCAGAAAACTCTTTGTTCATTTCATTGTTTGTTGATCTAAAAATTATATCATCTACATAAATCCGTACTAATTGGATATCATTTTTGTTTCTTTTAATAAAAAGAGAATTATCTACTTTACCAATTTTAAAATTTGATTGTAACAGGTAAGATCTTAGTCTGTCATACCAAGCTCTAGGAGCCTGTTTCAGACCATATAAAGCTTTCTTTAATTTGTAAACATGATTTGGAAACTTTTCTTCTTCAAAAAGTGGAGGTTGTTCAACATAAACATCCTCTTTAACCAAACCATTTAAAAAGGCACTTTTGACATCCATTTGAAATAATTTGAAATTATTGTGATTTGGGAAAGCAAGTAGAATTCTAATGGCTTCTAATCTTGCCACAGGTGCAAAGGTTTCATCATAGTTTATTCCTTCTTCTTGACAACAACCTTGCACGACTAATCGAGCTTTATTTCTAATGACCTCACCTTGTTCGTTCATTTTATTTTTATAAACCCATTTAGTTTCTATTATAGTTTTGTCCTTAGGTCTAGGAACAAGAACCCATACATCATTTCTGGTGAATTGATTCAGTTCTTCTTGCTAGCAAGAATCCATGAATCATCAGATGATGCTTCCTTTGGATTTTTGAGTTCAATAGTCGATACAAAAGCTACATTACTCATCTTGTTTAGTTGATTTCTAGTTCTAACAACAGATTAAATATTTCCTAGAATATTTTCTATAGGTTGATCCTTTAAAAGCTTGATCCTTTTATTAGGATGAACAATTTCACAATTTGTTTCATTTGATTCATTATTTAAAGTAACAAAATCATCTTCATCATTTATTTGAACAAAATCTTTGAAATTTTCAAAAGATACATGCATTGTTTCTTCAATGGTGCTAGTTTTTAAATTAAAAACTTTGTATGCTTTACTTCTATTAGAATATCCGATAAAGATTACTTTTTCAGATTTAGGATCAAATCTATCCAAATTGTCCTTTGTATTTAGAATAAAGCATTTACTTCCAAATTTTTTGAAATAAGATATTGTTGGTTTCTTATTGAAAAGAAGTTCATATGGTGTTTTATTGGTTAGAGGTCTAATTAAAATCCTATTCAAAATGTAACAAGCTGTAGTGACTGCTTCAGCCCAAAAATTTCTTGGTAATTTACTATCTAAAAGCATAGTTCTTGCACACTCTTGAATCGTCCTATTTTTACGCTCTACCACTCCGTTTTGTTGTGGAGTTCTTGGAAAAGAGAAATTATGAATTATTCCTTTTTTATTACAGAAATTCTCAAAATTTTCGTTTTCAAATTCTCCACCATAATCACTACGAATAGTATTGATTTTTAAAGAAAGTTGATTTTGAATTCTTTTTGCAAAAGTTTTAAATAAATCAAAAACATCACTTTTATGTTTCAGAAAAATTATCCATGTAAATCTAGAATAATCATCTACAATTACAAAAACATATTTACTGTGATTTATTGACTGAATTTGAGATGGACCAAACAGATCTAAATGAAGCAACTTTAGAGGTTTTGAAGTTGAAATCATATCTTTCAATTTAAATGAACTCTTTCTAGGTTTTTCTAATTGACAAGCATCACATATACTATCCGCTTTAAAATCCATTTTAGGGAGACCTATTACTAAATCAAGTTTTGAAAGTCTAGATAAGAGTTTGAATTCAAATGCCCAAATCTTTTATGCCAAATCCAAGGGTCACTTATATTAGCCAAAAGACATAGGTTATCATTTGAGATTTTCATACTGAGAATATAAATATTTTTCTTCCTAATTCCTTTAAAGATAATATTTGATTATTATCTTCGATGTGACACTTATCCTTTTCGAATTTAATTTTGTAGCCCTTATCACTTAGTTGACTTATGCTAAGTAAGTTGTGTTTTAGATTCCTAACTAACAGAACATCAGAAATAGTAGGAGTTTTAGAGTTACCGACATTGCTGATGCCAATCACATATCCTTTTGAATTGTCTCCAAAGTTGACCAATCCTCCATCTTCATAAATTATGTCATTCAGTATCTCCGGATTACCAGTCATGTGTCTTGAACATCCACTATCAAGTATCCATTTGTTCTTCTTGATTTGCACCATTTGTCCATTGAGTGTTGATTCTTCAAAAGCCATATAACACATCTGTTCCTGCACAACATACCAATTCGGTAGATAACTTGATTTTCTACGATAACAATATGCATACTTATGAGACAATGCTGAGTTGGACAGTTTTGAACTAGTGTTAACAGAATCTTCAAAAATTGCCATTTTAAACCTTTTCAAAATTCAGATTATGATAACTTTGAAAACCAATGCTCTGATACCAAATGTTGGAAATGCTAATTACGGATCTTAAGGCAGAATTAACACTAGAGGGGAGGGGGGTGAATAGCGTTTAGTTAATTTTATGAATCTTTTTGAAATCTTTTCAAATTAAATCCAAACAGATGCAATTCACAAACATAGAAACAACCATAGAATCAAACACAAATGCAAATAGTAAATAAAAGCAGTAAAGGAAAGAACACACCGGAATTTTATACTAGTTCAGAGTTACCATACATCCAGTCCCACACAATTTCTTGTGCAGATTTCTTTTCAAATATAATGTCAATATTACAACATCAATTTCAAGGCCATGAGGTACACCATCCTGTCTCCGAGTCCAGGGCAAACTCTCTTGATTTAACCAGGCTAAAAGATCACCTTATTGGTTTACGGGCTACAATCACACCTAATTGATTTACGGGCCACAATCACACCGTTTCCAATCACACTTTGATAGAGAGAGAGACTCGATACACTTTGCTCTTTCGATAGTTGATTAAAAATGATCCTATAACTTTGAATAGCACTGATATCTTTGAGAGAGAGTGGCAAAGAATCAAACTAGAGACGATCGAGTTTGATTCGCTTAGAATTTTGGTAGAGTTTTATTAAAGCATTTGAAATATAAGAGAATATTTGAATGGAGAAGAAGGAGTGAAGAAATGAAGAAAAACTAACTTGAATTCGTTGAAAACAACTGATGTTTATAGGAGAACAACGATCATGTCCATTCGTGAAAGGTTATGACGAATAGACACTTCTTTTGAAAATTTGAATTCTACGGCTACCATGTCGACATGCCTATGTTATTTTTGAAAATAGATTTTGCTTTAAAATGATTTCTTTTCTAAAACTTGTCAAAACAATTTCTAAACTTTGTAAACCATTTTGAATATAGTTTAAACGTATAAAAGAGTTTTAGAAAGTAATCTTAAAATATATAATCTATAATATAAAAGTAATATTAAAAACTAAGTTTAGATTTCTTTAAAATATATAAAAGATAAAATATTAAAATCAAGAGATAGTTTAAAAAACAAGAGATGATTTTGAAATTAATATGATTAAAAGTATTTTTTGAATTAAGGCTAAAATATTTAAATTGATAGAGATGATTTTAAAACGATAGTTTTGAAAAAATAAATCATTTTTAAAATATCGTGGATTCCATTCCACTAGAGAAGGTCGTGGGTTCCATCCTACTAAAGAGGTCGTGGGTTCTATCCCACTATTAAAGCGAGAAGGTGGATTCCATTCCACAATTAAAATCCAATAAAGATTTCTGTGCTATTATGAAGTTTAAACATAAATCTAGACTCTATTACTTATCTTGATATCTTGAACTCTTGATACTCATGAGTCTCCAATCTTGATTTCTTCAATCTTGAATTCGTCGGTCTTGAATCTCTATACTCAGTCTTGAATCTTTATACTCAGTCTTGAATCTTTATACTGTACAGTCTTCATTCTCAGTACCTTCATATATATCCAGCATATACATATATATCTAGACAAGAATATTAGTATTTATATTTTATAACATGTCCTAAGATTGTTTCATCAAAACCATCATCTCAGAAACTAACACATGCACACACTTCCTAAGATGAGAAACATTAAACACGATATGGACATCTGTCATACTGCTCAGTAACTCTACTCGATATGCGAGCTTTTTGATCCTCTTTATGATAGGGAACGATCCAACATATCTAGGTGCTAGTTTCCCTGACTTTTCAAATTGTACCTCACCCTTCATCGGCGATTCTTTAATGAAAACACGATCTCTAACTAAGAATTCTAAATCTTTACGCCTTTTATCTACGTAACTTTTCTGCCTAGACTAAGCTTCTCTCTTACCATCCCAGATCGATTCAT
This sequence comes from Allium fistulosum, assembly GCA_030737815.1. Lineage (NCBI taxonomy): Eukaryota > Viridiplantae > Streptophyta > Magnoliopsida > Asparagales > Amaryllidaceae > Allium > Allium fistulosum. Next base: position 1,249,744,915 of record CM060902.1, on the reverse strand, counting down.
TCTTCTTTGTGGCTTTTCTTACCATATGTGGACCAAGGACCAATCTGTCTTCGATTTCCAACCAACATGCTGGTAATTTGCCCGGCCTTCCATACAAAGCTTCAAAAGGCGCCATTCCTATACTAGTCCGATAACTATTATTATAGGAAAACTCAACCAAGTGCAAATGGTCTTCCCACGACCCACTAAAATCTAGTACACAAGCTCTCAACAAATATTCAAGTACCTTATTGACTCTCTCTATCTGCTCATCTGTTTATGCGAGATAAGTGGTACTCATCTTAAGCTTGGTACCTAATACCTCCTGTAGATTCTTCCAGAACTCACTAGTGAACAAAGCATCTCTGTCACTGACTATACTACTAGGAATCCCATGCAGTCTATCAATATTCTTCAAAAACAACTTGGCCAATACAGGTGTCATCCTGGTTGACTTAACGGGAATGACATGCACACTCTTGGTCAGTATATTCACTATGATCCAAATACTTTAATTTCCCCTGGTTGACCTTGGCAACCTATTAATAAAATCCATGGATATTGAATCCCATTTCCAAACTAGTATATCCAAAAGCGAAGTAACTCACTCAGCTTTTGATGTTCCGCTTTTACTTACTGGTAATTTGCATGTTACTTTACCTACAAGCCTACATCCCTCTTCATAACTTCCCAAAAGAAGCTTTTCTTCATATCCTGATACATCTTGGTTCCCCTAGGATGAATCATAAACTTTGATCGATGACACTCCCTAAGGACTTCCCTCCTTAGGTTTCCAACATACGGATCACATAACCGTCCCTTCTTCCTTATCCATCCTCTCTAGTCAAGACTAAAATATTTTAGATCATCGATTTCGGTTCCACTTTCTAATCTTCTAATCCTTTCGGCTAGCAATGGATCGTCTCTCTGCTTAGAAGCAATCATTTCGACCAACATAGGTAGAATTTTCAAGCAAGACAACATGGCTGTACTTTGACTAGAACTAGCAGTCGATCTCAACTACATACTGCAAGTAGTCAACGCCTCTAAATCTTTTCATTCAGCCAACAAAGCTAACACCACATTCTGATGTTTCCTACCATCTGCAACTTTATTTCCTTTCTCTATTGTATACTCAATACCGAAATCATAAGTTGTTAAAAACTCCAGCCACCTCTACTATCTCATATTCAGCTCTTTCTGAGAGAATAAATACCTTAAAGACTTATGATCTGTATACAACTCGAATTCTCCTAAGAGGCAGTGTCTCCACACTTTCAATACATAAATCACCGCTGTCAACCTCAAATCATGAGTCAGATATCTAGCTTTATGCAGTCTGAGCTGTCGAGAAGCATAGGCAATAACTTATCCACATGCATCTGTATACACCACGAAATCCTGATTCCCATCTGGAACTACTAACACAGGCACATTGGTCAACAAATGCTTCAACTCAAGGAATGCTTCCTCACATTTGCTGGACCAAATAAACTTCACGTCCTTTCTGGTTAGCTTAGTCAAAGGTGCTGCTATCCGAGAGAAATCCTTGATAAATCTCTGGTAATAACCAGCTAATCCAAGAAAAATCCTTATCTTGGTCACCGTCTCAGGTCTTTTCCAATTATTAACAGCTTCAATCTTGGTTGGATCGATCGACAACCATTTCTCTAAAACTACATAACTAAACTTCACTTCCTTCTTTGAGAAATAACACTCCAAAAACTTTTCTTTAAGTTGATGCTGCATCAACGTCTCAAGCACTATTCTAAGATGAATCGCGTGATCTCTTTCATCCTTAGAATATATTGGGATGTCATTAAAGAATACCAATTCGAACCTATCCAAGTTCTCTCCGAAAAACCAGTTCATCAAATCCATAAAGAAAGCTAGTGCATTAGTCAATCTGAATGACATCATTAACCACTCGAATGAACCATACCTCGTTCAAAACGCTGTCAAAAAAATACTATCCTTGGCCACTCTTAGTTGTTGGAACCCTATCACCAAATCCAATTGGGAAAACACCTTAACTCCTCTCAACGGATCAAACAAATCATTGATCCTAGGTAAAGGAAACCTATTTTTTATCGTCTTCTCGTTCAACTTACGATATTGATACACAATCTCAACGACCCATTCGGTTTTTTCAAAAATACCACGGCCGCTCCCCAAGGTGAACTGCTTGGTCTAATAAAATTCTTTCCTTTTAAGTCCACTAGCTGCACCTTTAACTCCTTCATCTCGGTAGGTGTCATTCTGCTAGGTTATTTACCTACGAGTTCAGCTCCAGGTACAAGATCTATTCGAAACTCAATATGTGATGAACTACATTTTGGACCCTCGAAATCGACATTAATACATCTGCTGTATTCACATGCCGCATATCCAAGTGTCGGAAAGACGGAGAATCATGGTGCAAAGAAAACAAAGATAGAAGATAGAACAGAATAGATTCTCACATCGTATTTAACAACTTATAATTATATAGATTGTACATGCGATCACTCCCAAAATGAGATATCAAAGTCACATTAAGTAAGCCAGGGACAGTTATTGTAACGACCCGACTTTCCAGACCCGGAAAATCGAACCATTTTAGTTAAAGAAGAAGAGGTAGAAGAAGAAAATAAAAGAAAAACAACATCAGAATCTAACCATCGCAGCGGAATAAAATATAATATATCAACAGATCTTTACACAAATCAAAAACTATATCTGTTTGTACAATACATCAGAATACATCATCAGAGTACATCAACATCCATAACATACAACTGAATACACAGCGGAAAAATAATAGCAAGTACGGGAGTACGTATCGACATCCAGCTCGTCTCCTGAGCTCCACAGCATCATATCCTGAACCTGTTTATCTCGGTCTGACCCGAGCATCATATAAAACAATACCCGAGTCAGTCTGGAATACCAGCGTGAGAAAATCACACTCAAATTGATTATTAAAGTTTCAAAATCCTTTGAAAACAAAAGCATCTCGTAAGACCACGCCACAAATAAACATGTCGGGTTTTTACCTTACGATAGCTAAAACACTTTTTATAAAATCCTCTGATATTATAATAGTGTCTATTTACAAATACTTATTAAAATAGCTGAAATTGTTACATGATTAAATTCCAGCATACTAGCCACAACGTGGGTAATACAAACAAAACTCGTACAAGGCACGTAGGGAGAATGGATTTCCAACGAATGACTAGGCACTGGGGTACCACCTATCACAGTACGTGGCCTAGATCACCGTACCGAGGAGTACGCCCGCTCCCCTGCAACACAAGGCCGGAACCATCCCTTACTGGATGATCCCGAATAAAATCACCCCACGGTTGGGATCAGCAACCGCACCACTAAGCCGAAATAAAAAGGGACATCTAGACAGGGATGACCTTACCCTCTAGTGGGAGCTACCCACGAAGCCTTGCTGCATAACCCCTGATTTTCAGTCATTCCCGGTTGATGAGGTTCGAGGCTAAACGATACCTTTTAGAGAACATATCCCTTAGAATGCCCATCGTCCGCTGACGATGTTTCGCAAGCATTCGTCCATACAAGTCCGTCCTGGGTTTGAACGGAACCGAAGGCACTACTCCTACTACATCCATTTGGAAATATCCTCAGGATTAGTAGCGACTAGCCCTTGCACTTCACTGCTCCATCTTCGACTCTGAACACGTTACACGAAACGTACAAACCGAATCGAAGTGGTATTCGAGTCTCCAGACCTAGAATCCCGGTATACGGAAACTCGATCCCGGTCTCTTCGAAACGATCAGCGCATTGGCCAATATTGATAGTCGGTTATTTAACTATCAATTAACATCCACAAGCAACCATCACACAATAAATAATTTCCCACATTTATTTGCCCAAATATCTTTCCAAGATATATTTCCAAATTTTCAAACTCCTTTTGAAAACAATTTCAAACAATTTCCGCTTACGGAATACATTTCCAAATATTTATTTCTCTGAAACACCAAGTACAAAACACTTTTAGATTTTAAAATAATTTAAAAACACTTTATTTTAAAATATATTTTATAACATTGAAATCAAACTACTTTAATACTTTATTAAAAATATATACTTTAAATTAAACCACTTTATAAATATAAACTAAATTTCTCTTTTTAAAACAGAATAGCAAATCACTTTTATATAATTACTACAATAATAGATTTTTTTTTAAAATATACCTACTTTGAAAATTAACATTTAGAAATAATCAATTTTCTAAAACATGCTTTTTAAAACATACTTAAAACTTTTAACTTATATTTAAAATTGCTTTGAAAACGTACTTGGCTATCCAGAGAAATACACTTCTCATTTCCATCTTTTAAAATAAATCAACATTTATTTCAAACCAATTCATATCCCTTTATAAATTCCCACCTTGAATTTATATTTTCTAATATCCACTGATATTTTATTTTACTTTATAAACCCAGTTTATATTTCCAAAATCTCATTTCTCTTTTAAAATTCCAATTTTAAATAACTAAATCAATTTCCAATTGATTTTCCAATTTACTTTACTTTACTTTGAAATAAATTTCCTTTACTACTTCATTTATTTCAAAATACATTAACTTTTAGATTTATTCCTTTATTTGAGTTAAAACCCTTTTTAACTGAAAATACCAATTTTAAAACTTCCAAAATTCCTTCTTTAGCCTTTAATTAAATTTAATCCTTACATTCAAAATAAATCCTTTATTCTTTAAATTTAATATCACTTTAGTTTAAAGTTAATATTTCCCTTGTTATTTCGAAATTCCCTTATTCCAATTCACTTGAATTATTTACTTAAAATTTACTCTTTTATTTCTTTCAAAATCCAATTCAATATATTTTGATAACTCCTTTTATTGAAATATTCAATCCAACCATATCATCCAATATTTCAATCATCAATAAAATCATCACAGGATATCAATATTCATAGAACAGAATATCAAATAATCTAAATAATTTTGAGGAATCCAGTTGGATCCCTCCAACCTGTTTCCCTGCATCCACAAACGTTAGCACAATACCAATTCCACTTCAAGGTGGAATATCGTGGTATATGGGATTTATATAAAATCATCCGCTATTATGCGGCGCACAGGGTCTCATCCGCTATATAAATGCGGGAATATCAACAACTCAAATATATACATATGCCAATATGTATATATTGCTATATACTACTATATATATAATATAGCATATTCAATCAATGCAATCATCCAATCAATTATTTAAATTTAACCATTTAAATTTAAAATAAAATTCAACTGAGTGAGATTAACTCACCTTTAATTTTGTTTGGCAATCCAATTCCAATCCAGCTTGTTTTCTTCACGTTTTAGACCTTGAATAGACATTTTATAGTTTATCAATATTTGAATTAATCGAATAAATAAATTTCCCGTTTCAGTCACTTAATTTAAGCTAGTAATTTAATTTTTAACAAATGATTCAATTTAGACCAATAATTAAATTTTTAACTAACTTCTCTCTTCTTCTTTTTTACATTCTAATAATTAAAATAAGTAAATTAAACAAAATATACCACCTTAATAAATTATTTTAAACTAACCAATAAATTGAAATATGGGTATTTATTTATCCATTTATTATTATTTTTATAACACATAACCTTATAAATATAGTATACATACATATACCACAATCTATATTACCATAAAAATTTCTATTTTCTAAACTTTGTCCATATATATATTACCTTTACCGTAAACAAACTGTAACTGCCTTAATAATTTAAATTAACATGTTAAAAATTCAATATTTAACTTACTGTCTAAATTTTCCTGGAACCACATTAAGATTTAAGAAAATAACTTAGGTAAATTAAATTACCAGATAAACCCCCTCAGCTCGAATGATACGCATCCTCGACGTCGCGACATCGACTGCCCAGCTTCGCCATCCCGATGCGACATCGAAAACCCCCATCGCATCGCCTAGTTCGTATCGCGAACTTCAACAATCGCGAGCCCTCCCTCCAGCTTGACTGAATCGCGAGCTTCCCCCCAAGCTGAGATCGAAGTCTCCATTTGCTCGAGTTAATTCGTTCGAAAGCCCTAGATCGGAACGACAGCATCGAGTAGGAATTGACAAGCCGAGGCTCCGCGTATGCTTCGTAAAGTGGTTCGACGTTGGCTTCGTTCATGATAAGAGTGCGAATTCGAATTGAAGGGTAGAGGAGATAGAGGCTGAGACGAGAAGAAAAAGCGTGTGACTTTCGTTCGTCCACCATTTTTTTCTTTTGTAAATTGATTTCGTAGGAACTGTAAATAGAGGGGAAAGAACGAGAAGCCTTACATATTGTACTTTTGTTCGGCTGAAAAGGAGATGTAATTTTTACTTTTAGCTTCTAAAGGAAGACAGAGTATGTGATGTCTTTGAAAGGAGGGTAACGTGTTCAAGTAGGTCATCTACAGTGACATACGAAATGAAGGAAAAAGATCTGAGGTGAAATTCTTTTTAACTGGTCAATATAACTTATTATTTATATTCGAATTTCAATTTAATTTTCAGCGTGTTTATATATCGTATGCCCACGCAACAACTCAAAATGCTACGAAAATTTAAACTCGATAATAATTCAATATTACGGATCCAATGGAACTGGTTTCGTCGAAATCCGAGACTGTGCCTCGGAAGGCTATTTTTAAATTCAAATTTAAAACGATAAATTTCAAAACTAAACAAATCTCTATTAAATTCAATTTTAACTCATCTATTATTTTCAGTATTATCAATATAAATTTTACAAGCTTTCAAATTATTTTTAACAGGCTTAAAACTCCAGATTCAATAATTTACCCAATTTTCGATTGTTTAATTCAATGATTAATCATCCAATAAATAGTGGTATTTGAAATTTAAGTTAAAAATTAACTTTTAAATATTTTAAATCAATTGAATATTTCAATTTCAAATGCCCAAAATTCCGGGTCGTCACATTCCTTCCCCCTTAAAGGAATTTCGTCCCCGAAATTACTAGTTAGAAAGAATGGTTCAATACCCGTTAACTATTTCCCAAATCCAAACAGTTTTAACAATACCCAAACAATCTTTTATTAATGATACACTAATCATCTTTTAACTTCCCAAACTTATTCATAAGTTTAACCCATATCACCTACTTATCAATTCAAATTTTAACTTATCAAAATTTCTCAAAATTTTTCTAACTCTCTAAATTTCCGAAAAATTTCGCCAGCGTCTCCTTTGTGCGGCTAGCTCGGTACAACTACAAAATGGCTCTACGGCCTCCCAATCTCAAAAAGAAAACAAAAAGCCAAGTGGCTGAATCAAAAACCCAATCAAATTTCATATAGAAATTCAAATACATACCTTTTGTCGGGCCATTAAATTTTATCTTCTAAAATCAAAAATCCCAATTTATCCATTGCTTTTATACACCTGTATATCCTATTAAGCAATCATATTCAATCACAATTCCAAAGTCATTTTATACTTTCCTTTACAAATTTTCAATATTTGTTTTACTTAAGCCCGTACGATGCACATATATCATCCGTACGCAATATCACATTCGATCGCTCAATCGATCACACAATTTCACTTCCGAACTAGTATTGTCCACCCGACTTCCTAGTGCGGACTCAGATTTGGTTTCTTGATCAGAAACCGTCATTCTCCTTGCATAGTCATAACTACGATAGAGAATTACCAGAATCAACCAACAATCCATATCCAGGTTCGCCGTCGAAAATCGAGTGAAAAATCCTAATTCGGATCGATAAAACTATCTCGAAATTATGTGTTCGAATCTGGATCAAATAGCTATGCGATCAAATAATATACGTACACCTTACGTATAAATTCCAATTGATTACCAATTATATCAATTCTCTTTTATTCACATTCAGTTTGATCACATTCACTTATTCACAATTATCCCATTTCACAACTTCCAATTTTAAATCTTCATTCAATTTTCCATCTAGAATAATTTTCCTCAATAAAATTATTTAAGAATTTCACCATACTTCTTAAGTTCAATATAAATATTTTACATACTGCTTATACTTATTTTCACTTCATTATTGAAGTTCATATCCATTTCTATTTACTCTTGTCTTTACAATTCCATTTACTTTAAATTTGGCTTCCACTCGAATATTTAATTAGTTGCACTTACTAATTAATTTAAATTTCAATTAACAGTTTATTCGCAAACTTCACTTCTTTAGTTCCTTCAATTTCACTTTACTTTACATTCACATTTGAATTAGATTTCAATATCCAGTTTCAATTTTATTTGCTTAACAAATTTAAATCATTTATCGTTAATGAAAATTTTCAAAAATTTCAAAAATTTTCTAACTCCCAAAATTTACGGAAAATTTCGGCAAAGTCCCCCTTGTACGGAGGGACTTCTGCGATATCGCAGGATGCACAAATATATATATACATCGGCCTCAGGCCGGAAAAAGAATCAAAACAGTTCATATTTTCTATTTTGAATTTTTGGCGTAGGCGTACCTTTTATTTAGCATTTTTAAAGCAAGCGGCTTATTATTTAGCAATTAGTGCAACCCAAAATCAGCTATACGGCTTCCCCGAACCTGTACTTACTTAATTTAAAGATGTAAGTGCCAAAATCATGCAACTTAACAACATTTTTCATATTTAACTAGCAACATAAGCGTTTTAATAAGCAATGCAAGTTAAACAACACTTATAAGCAATTTATTGGGTTCCACCATTAATTTAAATTGTTTACAACTCAATTCTCACATTCGATTCATTTTAGCAAAACAAACTCATATTTAATTCAGTTGATCCCAAAATCAATCTATTTAACTTCTATCAACTTATAGAATTTTAACTTCCTTGTTTACGTCAAACGACGCTTTATTTAATGCAGCCTCGTCCATATCCATATGAATAAATGATTATTTGGGTTTTACAACAAATTTGAATTGATTCCAATTCAATTTATTTTAATTCCATTACACTTATAATTTAATTGGTAAATTCACTGAATCCAATATAAATTCTAATCCGCATTTGATAATTTATTTCTGAATTGTATTTTATTACTAACAAGTCTACTTCAATCCATTTCTACTTACTTGCAATTATTTACAATTCAAATTATCACTATTATACTTCAACTCCATTATTCATTCACACTTTCACTTTTATTACCAAATCCAAATTCCATTAACATATTTGATTTACTAATTTATTCCAAATTAGTTTACTTCCATTTTAACCAATACAATATTTGATTTTTTATCCTTACAAATCACCCTAGTTAATCTCCTCGGGTTTTATAATTCAAGTACTGGATCTTATTCATTCCCAAAATACCAAACAAATTTATTTACTTAGCTATAACTTCCCATTCAAGCCACAATTAATTTAATTTCCCAATAAATTTAATTCCTTTACCATTATCCAAGCTAAATTTAATCTAGCCCAAATCTCTATTCCAAACTGCACATCTCTTATTCACCTTACTCTTACTTGTTAATGTAAGGATTTTAATTTCACTCAATATTATTTATAATTCAACTGAATTTCATTACAATTTAATTTTATTTAACTTAACTTCAGTCAAATCATATTATTCTCTTAATATCATTTCCATCACAATTTATTTCAATTCGATTCCAACAATCCAAATACAACTGGATTTATTTTTCTCAGTTTGCTTCAAATCCAACTCAAAATTAAACTTAGTTTAAGCTCATTTGTCTCAACTTAATTTTATTTCTCCATCTGATTCAAATAAAGATTTAGAATTCTTATGTACCCGGCTTTTAGTTTCAAATCATTTTGAAATCTCCACTTATTCCATTGGTTAAGTAAATCATTCCGATTTTACAATCTTACCATATTTTTTTCAATTTTAATTTGTCAAAATATTTTCATCCAAACATCCAAATATATAATAATTTAAAGAAATATTTCTTTTATATCAAAATACATTTTCGGGTAAAATTATTTCATCTACCCTTTTCAAAACAATATTGTGTCGAATTGTTCTATTCGAGTGTTTAGAAACCCCTTCGATACAGTTGCGCAGACTGTGCCGACGAAGGTTCATATGCCACTCAATAAATCAACTAACACAATATAAAATCATTTTATATTCACTAACAAATACGCGCTCATATCTATTAATACTCTCAAAATTTCCAACAGAGCAAAGGTTATCGCTAGCCTAAGCTCTGATACCACTGTAACGACCCGACTTTCCAGACCCGGAAAATCGAACCATTTTAGTTAAAGAAGAAGAGGTAGAAGAAGAAAATAAAAGAAAAACAACATCAGAATCTAACCATCGCAGCGGAATAAAATATAATATATCAACAGATCTTTACACAAATCAAAAACTATATCTGTTTGTACAATACATCAGAATACATCATCAGAGTACATCAACATCCATAACATACAACTGAATACACAGCGGAAAAATAATAGCAAGTACGGGAGTACGTATCGACATCTAGCTCGTCTCCTGAGCTCCACAGCATCATATCCTGAACCTGTTTATCTCGGTCTGACCCGAGCATCATATAAAACAATACCCGAGTCAGTCTGGAATACCAGCGTGAGAAAATCACACTCAAATTGATTATTAAAGTTTCAAAATCCTTTGAAAACAAAAGCATCTCGTAAGACCACGCCACAAATAAACATGTCGGGTTTTTACCTTACGATAGCTAAAACACTTTATATAAAATCCTCTGATATTATAATAGTGTCTATTCACAAATACTTATTAAAATACCTGAAATTGTTACATGATTAAATTCCAGCATACTAGCCACAACGTGGGTAATACAAACAAAACTCGTACAAGGCACGTAGGGAGAATGGATTTCCAACGAATGACTAGGCACTGGGGTACCACCTATCACAGTACGTGGCCTAGATCACCGTACCGAGGAGTACGCCCGCTCCCCTGCAACACAAGGCCGGAACCATCCCTTACTGGATGATCCCGAATAAAATCACCCCACGGTTGGGATCAGCAACCGCACCACTAAGCCGAAATAAAAAGGGACATCTAGACAGGGATGACCTTACCCTCTAGTGGGAGCTACCCACGAAGCCTTGCTGCATAACCCCTGATTTTCAGTCATTCCCGGTTGATGAGGTTCGAGGCTAAACGATACCTTTTAGAGAACATATCCCTTAGAATGCCCATCGTCCGTTGACGATGTTTCGCAAGCATTCGTCCATACAAGTCCGTCCTGGGTTTGAACGGAACCGAAGGCACTACTCCTACTACATCCATTTGGAAATATCCTCAGGATTAGTAGCGACTAGCCCTTGCACTTCACTGCTCCATCTTCGACTCTGAACACGTTACACGAAACGTACAAACCGAATCGAAGTGGTATTCGAGTCTCCAGACCTAGAATCCCGGTATACGGAAACTCGATCCCGGTCTCTTCGAAACGATCAGCGCATTGGCCAATATTGATAGTCGGTTATTTAACTATCAATTAACATCCACAAGCAACCATCACACAATAAATAATTTCCCACATTTATTTGCCCAAATATCTTTCCAAGATATATTTCCAAATTTTCAAACTCCTTTTGAAAACAATTTCAAACAATTTCCGCTTACGGAATACATTTCCAAATATTTATTTCTCTGAAACACCAAGTACAAAACACTTTTAGATTTTAAAATAATTTAAAAACACTTTATTTTAAAATATATTTTATAACATTGAAATCAAACTACTTTAATACTTTATTAAAAATATATACTTTAAATTAAACCACTTTATAAATATAAACTAAATTTCTCTTTTTAAAACAGAATAGCAAATCACTTTTATATAATTACTACAATAATAGATTTTTTTTTTAAAATATACCTACTTTGAAAATTAACATTTAGAAATAATCAATTTTCTAAAACATGCTTTTTAAAACATACTTAAAACTTTTAACTTATATTTAAAATTGCTTTGAAAACGTACTTGGCTATCCAGAGAAATACACTTCTCATTTCCATCTTTTAAAATAAATCAACATTTATTTCAAACCAATTCATATCCCTTTATAAATTCCCACCTTGAATTTATATTTTCTAATATCCACTGATATTTTATTTTACTTTATAAACCCAGTTTATATTTCCAAAATCTCATTTCTCTTTTAAAATTCCAATTTTAAATAACTAAATCAATTTCCAATTGATTTTCCAATTTACTTTACTTTACTTTGAAATAAATTTCCTTTACTACTTCATTTATTTCAAAATACATTAACTTTTAGATTTATTCCTTTATTTGAGTTAAAACCCTTTTTAACTAAAAATACCAATTTTAAAACTTCCAAAATTCCTTCTTTAGCCTTTAATTAAATTTAATCCTTACATTCAAAATAAATCCTTTATTCTTTAAATTTAATACCACTTTAGTTTAAAGTTAATATTTCCCTTGTTATTTCGAAATTCCCTTATTCCAATTCACTTGAATTATTTACTTAAAATTTACTCTTTTATTTCTTTCAAAATCCAATTCAATATATTTTGATAACTCCTTTTATTGAAATATTCAATCCAACCATATCATCCAATATTTCAATCATCAATAAAATCATCACAGGATATCAATATTCATAGAACAGAATATCAAATAATCTAAATAATTTTGAGGAATCCAGTTGGATCCCTCCAACCTGTTTCCCTGCATCCACAAACGTTAGCACAATACCAATTCCACTTCAAGGTGGAATATCGCGGTATATGGGATTTATATAAAATCATCCGCTATTATGCGGCGCATAGGGTCTCATCCGCTATATAAATGCGGGAATATCAACAACTCAAATATATACATATGCCAATATGTATATATTGCTATATACTACTATATATATAATATAGCATATTCAATCAATGCAATCATCCAATCAATTATTTAAATTTAACCATTTAAATTTAAAATAAAATTCAACTGAGTGAGATTAACTCACCTTTAATTTTGTTTGGCAATCCAATTCCAATCCAGCTTGTTTTCTTCATGTTTTAGACCTTGAATAGACATTTTATAGTTTATCAATATTTGAATTAATCGAATAAATAAATTTCCCGTTTCAGTCACTTAATTTAAGCTAGTAATTTAATTTTTAACAAATGATTCAATTTAGACCAATAATTAAATTTTTAACTAACTTCTCTCTTCTTCTTTTTTACATTCTAATAATTAAAATAAGTAAATTAAACAAAATATACCACCTTAATAAATTATTTTAAACTAACCAATAAATTGAAATATGGGTATTTATTTATCCATTTATTATTATTTTTATAACACATAACCTTATAAATATAGTATACATACATATACCACAATCTATATTACCATAAAAATTTCTATTTTCTAAACTTTGTCCATATATATATTACCTTTACCGTAAACAAACTGTAACTGCCTTAATAATTTAAATTAACATGTTAAAAATTCAATATTTAACTTACTGTCTAAATTTTCCTGGAACCACATTAAGATTTAAGAAAATAACTTAGGTAAATTAAATTACCAGATAAACCCCCTCAGCTCGAATGATACGCATCCTCGACGTCGCGACATCGACTGCCCAGCTTCGCCATCCCGATGCGACATCGGAAACCCCCATCGCATCGCCTAGTTCGTATCGCGAACTTCAACAATCGCGAGCCCTCCCTCCAGCTTGACTGAATCGCGAGCTTCCCCCCAAGCTGAGATCGAAGTCTCCATTTGCTCGAGTTAATTCGTTCGAAAGCCCTAGATCGGAACGACAGCATCGAGTAGGAATTGACAAGCCGAGGCTCCGCGTATGCTTCGTAAAGTGGTTCGACGTTGGCTTCGTTCATGATAAGAGTGTGAATTCGAATTGAAGGGTAGAGGAGATAGAGGCTGAGACGAGAAGAAAAAGCGTGTGACTTTCGTTCGTCCACCATTTTTTTCTTTTGTAAATTGATTTCGTAGGAACTGTAAATAGAGGGGAAAGAACGAGAAGCCTTACATATTGTACTTTTGTTCGGCTGAAAAGGAGATGTGATTTTTACTTTTAGCTTCTAAAGGAAGACAGAGTATGTGATGTCTTTGAAAGGAGGGTAACGTGTTCAAGTAGGTCATCTACAGTGACATACGAAATGAAGGAAAAAGATCTGAGGTGAAATTCTTTTTAACTGGTCAATATAACTTATTATTTATATTCGAATTTCAATTTAATTTTCAGCGTGTTTATATATCGTATGCCCACGCAACAACTCAAAATGCTACGAAAATTTAAACTCGATAATAATTCAATATTACGGATCCAATGGAACTGGTTTCGTCGAAATCCGAGACTGTGCCTCGGAAGGCTATTTTTAAATTCAAATTTAAAACGATAAATTTCAAAACTAAACAAATCTCTATTAAATTCAATTTTAACTCATCTATTATTTTCAGTATTATCAATATAAATTTTACAAGCTTTCAAATTATTTTTAACAGGCTTAAAACTCCAGATTCAATAATTTACCCAATTTTCGATTGTTTAATTCAATGATTAATCATCCAATAAATAGTGGTATTTGAAATTTAAGTTAAAAATTAACTTTTAAATATTTTAAATCAATTGAATATTTCAATTTCAAATGCCCAAAATTCCGGGTCGTCACAGTTATAACTGCCGACCCTACAGGTGCTGGTAGATACTTGTAATAATACAATAGAAATAGAAATGGATAACTATCTACAGAGGAAACTCCAGCTCTTGCACCAAGCTCCTCCAAAATGCTCCAAGCTAGACCTGTACTCTTGGCTGCTCGGAAGAATAGGACACCAAGGGTTTAAGGAAAAAGAAAAAAAAACTCCGGGTCAGTCATGAGACTGGTGTGAGAAACTCAAAACACAGATATTTTTGAAAACAAAGGGTGTCTCATATGACCACGCTGCACATAAACAAGACGGTTTTTTACCTTATGATAACCAAAACATTGCTATGTAAAATCCAGTGATATTATTATAGCGTCTAGATTACAAATACATATTAATCATAGCTGAAATTGTTACATTAATTAAATTCTAGCATATAGGTATACAACTAAGTTCAAAGGCACTTATTGGAGAATGTATTCCATACAATGATAGGGTAAAGGACTACCTTTCGTACAGTACATTTCTAGAGGAATGTACCGAGGACCCACATAGGATCCTCTGCATCTTGCAAGACTAACCTATCCCTTTCCAGTGACCAACACAATGATCCTGAATAGTATCGAATATGACATCACCCGGTCATTCCCGACCTATTCGTGGCCGCAACATAAACAACAAATGCAAAATATAGAGGATAATCTAAAAAGGAGATAACCATACCCTAATGGATGCTACCTACATAGCCTTGTGACATACTCTGTTTTAGCCATTTCTGGGTGTGAGGCTTGAGGTAACGTATTATATTTTAGAAAACAAATCCACCTTTGAATGTCACATTGCCATTTCTAATAACACACTACTGATTTCCACAAAAGTACAACTCCCGAGTTCATACGCCTCAAGAAAGGATGTTAAGTGTAAGAGGGGTTACCTCCTACACCACCAAATAGATGTACGTTTGTAAAAATCAATGTACGTGGTCTTAGAAATACAATGTCAGACACTTGTAATGTCTCGTTTTTTCATACCCTTTAAATCGACAATAAACTACACATGTCCAACTCAAATTGCACGAACAAGCGGATCATTAAGGGTAGAAAGAAAAATAAAGATAGAACGGAACAGAAAAACAGAATCTCACACGAATGGAATAACATATATTATTTCAACAATAATCTTTACAGTGGAAAATTTTAAAACATATACCAGAGTCTAACCTAGATTCAGCCTAGACGGTTATAACACCTGCCTTACAAATGCTGATAAAACAAATGCAATAGATGCAGCGGATAATAGAATATGTCCATACGATGATGAAGATCTCCAGCTCTCCTTTGGAAACTCCAAGCGTCTTCAGCTAATCCTGAACTACTCGGATCTGACCAGAGTATTAAAAATACCCGGAGCAGGCTTGATAAACCAGTGTGAGATACTCGAAATTTTAAATGTATAACTCATGATAATGTTATCAAAACCTTTGAAAGGAAGGGTATCTCATAAGACCATGCTCACACATAAATACGGACGAGTTTTTACCTTATGATAACCAAAACACTTTTATTACCAAAATAATTTGATATTATCTTTTATGACATTCTTTTGGAAAACATCTTTCAAATAAACTTGTACAAATAAGGTGTCAGTACCCGAACTAAGCTAAGGGAATATATCCAGACTAGGTCAAACGGAATATACCGGACGGAATATACGATACCAAAAGGGGTAGCTGAAATGTTTGCAAAGCATTACAGCTATTTTGGGAATACAATCAAAACCGTAAAGCTCGTATTGGAATTGGATTTTCCAATATGATAGGGAACCTCGATAACCATGCATAGCAACTGGAACCTGGTGGTTTTTCGTGCAAGGACTCACACACCACTATTCCTCATATTGCCACACTTCTTGATTTCCGGTGGCTTCTCATGCAAGGACTCACACTCCACTATACCATACAATAAGGGTCCCATTTGGACACCCTACTGACCTAGATCATACGCCGCCAGTCACCTTGAGGGATCATACGCCACCCTCATCATACTAAGCCTGAAATATGCAACATAGTTCCCATATCATTTCTGAGATGTGAGGCTTGGGAGTGAGGTTACGCCCAACTTTGAAAAAGCCACGCTTTTCATACAAAACCATGCTTTGATATAACAGGTTCCACTTTGAATGCCACATTGCCATTCCTTAATCACACAACTGATTTCTACCAACGTATAACTCCTGAGCTCGTACGTCACAGGAAAGGGTATTAAGCTAAGACAAGTTGCCTTCGTTGCCACCAAGTAGATAATACATTGATAGAGATCAATTTATGTGATCAGAAATGCACCGTCAAACACTCATCCATACAAGTTCATTCTACGACCGAACGAAACCGAAGGCACTCCTCCTACTACCATTGGTAGTGAGTAGTCCTTGCAATCCACCGATTTCAAAACACTATAGCACCACTGCTATAAATGTCTCTATATGAGAGCTACCCAGAGAATGTCAACAAGCAGTCCTTTCGCCATGAAGATCTCTGGTCTTCAATAATAATCATCTTCAACACATCTTCACTTTCGAACCTATACATTGGTTCGAAGTGGTTTTCGAAAAGGAGTTACCCAAATCTGACCCCGGTTCCTTCGAAACCAATTATCGATTAAAAAGATGTTTAGTTCATATGTGGATATCAACCATCAATCAATTACTTCGTCTTTATTTAAATCAAATATCTTTCTTAGATATATTCTTTTCAATTTATTCCATTTTCTTTTCAAGAGTATATGGAATCATTAAGCCTCATTTATCAAATCATTTGGTTTATTTAAACCTTTCTTAAATCTTGGAATAATTCCAAATTATTTTCTCTTCTACTTAGAAAATCATTTCAACATTATTTCTTTAAATCTTTTATTTAAAACTCCTCTTAAATCTTGGGAAATACCAAGTCATCTTATTTAAAATCACGTTTCAACCTTTAATAAAGATTTTTTATTTCCAAATCCTCATTTAAATGGGTTAAAAATGATGTTATGTAAAACATCGTTACAACAAACCCAAAACCATTTTATTCAAATCCTTGTTTAACTCTTGGAAAACTCTTCAGTTTTTACTTTAGGAAAACCTTTTTAGAGCATCCACATAACTCCAGAGCAAGTGAAAGAGAAGGAAGTGTAGCCAATTTCATTCCAAGGAGCTAGGAGCAAATTCAAGGTTCTGCGGAAGCTCTACCAGATTTTCAGGAGTTTGGAAGAATAGGTCGATAGCATAAAGCAAAAGGAATGGAGTAGAAGTTGATTAGTTGAAGTTTAAGTGAAGTGTTGTTAGTAAAAATGTTGGTAGGAAGTTAATCGATTTGGTTAAAGGTGAGTACTCAAATCTTAGTTTTATTTTAATAAAACTTAAGTTGATAATACACATGTTAAATTAGAAATTAATACGTTGAATATTGGTTGATATTGGAAGATAAGTTGGTTGATATTATGGTTGATCAACAAACCATGCATCCAATTCTAGCTTAGCATGCAGAATTCTAAAACTAGAACAAGTTACAATATCGTGAGATGACACGACACCTTATGGCAATACCTTGAAGAGTTCAGGATGAGCTGCCTTCATCCTCTCTTCTACCTCCCATGTACAGTCGTTAACATCATCACTCCATTGTACCTTGAGCAACCTAACTACCTTCCTCCTAAGCTGTTTCGTGTCAGTTTCCACAACACGAAGCGGCTTACGAGGTCTCTTCTCGACTGGATCAATCTCAAAATCTTCACAGCTATCAGCAGAAACCACTGTATTCGAGTCGTGCACATACTTCCGTAGATACGATACATGAAAAACATTGTGCACACTCGACATCTTTTCTGGTAACTCCAATTTGTAGGCGAGCTTTCCAATTCGCTCGATAATCGGAAATGGTCCAACAAATCTCGGAGTCAATTTCCCTTTCTTCCCGAATCGAATAGCATTCTTCAGTGGCGAAATCTTCACAAAAACCATATCACCTATGTCGAATTCCAAATCCTTACGACGCCTATCGGCATAACTTTTCTGACGGTCTTGGGCTGCCTTCATTCGTTGCCGAATGATCTCTATGCAGTCTGAAGTTTGTCTAATCATTTCTGGCCCGAGTATCAGCTTTTCTCTTGTTTCTAACCAGCATGTCGGAGAGTTACACGGTCTTCCATACAATGCCTCATACGGTGCCATACCAATGCTTGACTGGTAACTATTATTATACGAAAATTCCACCAAATGAAGGTGATCTTCCCATGATCCTCCGAAATCTAAAACACAAGCTCTAAGGAGATCTTCCAAAACTCGGTTGACTCTCTCAGTCTGACCATCTGTTTGGGGATGATAAGCTGTACTCAAACACAGTTCAGTTCCCAAAACTTCCTGGAAGCTCTTCCAAAATCCACTAGTGAACAATGGGTCTCGATCGCTCACTATACTTCTCGGAATACCATGGAATCGAACTATCCACTTAACATACAGCTCAGCCAACTTTGATGCAGTCCTGGTCGATCGAACAGGAATGAATCTTGCACTCTTTGTCAAACGATCTACGATGACCCAAATCCCTTCATTTCCCGCTCTTGTTCTAGGTAGTCCATCAATAAAATCCATCGATATTTGCTCCCACTTCCATGTAGGAACTTCTAATGGCTGAAGCAATCCACTGGGCTTCTTTTGCTCAGCTTTTACCAACTGGCAGTTCATGCACTTGGAAATAAAATTTCCAACATCCTTCTTCATACCTTCCCAGTAATAGGTTCTCTTCATATCCCGATACATCTTATTTCCACCTGGATGAATTGTCAACTTCGAGTGATGACTTTCCTTTAGAACTTCATCTCTCAATTCATCTATATCAGGAACAACTAGTCGTCCTTGCTTCCGAAGCCAACCCTCTCGATCGACCTCGAATCCTTTATCCTTTTCTGGGTCCAACCCAGATTCCAAATCACAGATAATCTTGACAAGCTTATCGTCTCGCTTTTGGCTCTCGCCAATTCTTTCCACAAGAGTCGGTCTTATCGATAAGTTTGCCAACATCTCAGGTTCCAATTCACATCTGTGCCTGAAGTCAAATCCAGCTAAATACTCGAGATTCTTCCATTCTGAAAACATGGCTCCCAATCCTGCATGTCTTCGACTTAACGCATCCACCACTGCGTTACCCTTTCCCGGAGTATAGGCTATACTAAAACCATATGATGCCAAAAACTCTAGCCATCGTTGCTGCCTGAGATTCAAGTCCTTTTGGGAGAAAAGATACTTCAACGACTTATGATCTGTAAACAACTCGAATCGAACTCCCAATAGATAATGTCTCCACATCTTCAGAGCAAAAACAATTGCCGCTAACTCCAAATCATGAGTCGGATAATTCCTTTCATGCGGCTTCAGTTGTCTACTTGCATACGCAACAACTTTACCCTTCTGCATCAGCACTGCTCCAAGTCCAGTACCACATGCGTCGGTGTAAACCACCATCTCATCATTTCCACTAGGAATAATCAAAACAGGAGCACTTGTCAGTAGCTCTTTCAGGATTCCGAAAGCTTGCTCACACTTAGCATCCCATCTGAATACTTGGTTCTTTTTCGTCAATCCTGTTAATGGTGCAGCTACCTTGGAAAAGTCTTTGATAAATCGACGATAATATCCTGCTAATCCAAGAAAACTTCTCACATCAGATGCATTCTTAGGTCTTACCCAATCCTGGATTGCTGCCACCTTAGCGGGATCAACCGCTATTCCACTTCTAGAGATAATATGGCCTAAGAACCTCACTTCACTCTTCCAGAAGTGACACTTCGAAAACTTAGCCTTCAGCTGATGTTTCCGTAAGATTTCCAAAACAATACGCAAGTGCGTCTTGTGCTCTTCTTCAGTTCTGGAATAAATCAAAATATCATCCACGAACACTAGTACGAACTTGTTCAACTGATCTCTGAACACTCTATTCATAAGATCCACAAAATATGTTGGTGCATTGGTCAATCCAAACGGCATTACCAGCCACTCAAAGAAACCGGATGGTGTCCTAAAAGCAGTCTTCGGCACACTATCCTTAGCCACTCTTAACTGGTGAAATCCCGTTGCCAAATCCATCTGAGAAAACACCTTAGCTTCGTGAAGCTGATCAAACAAGTCATCTATTCTCGGCAATGGATACTTGTTCTTCTTAGTCACTTTATTCAGCTCACGATAATCCACACACAACCTTAACGATCCATCCGCTTTGGTTACAAACACAACTGGTGCACCCCATTCGGACACACTACGCCGAATGAATCCTTTCTGTAAAAGATCATCAACTTGCACCCTCAACTCTTGCTGTTCCCTAGGCGCCATCCGCCTAAGAGGCATCACAACAGGTCTGGCTCCTTCAACTAAATCGATACGAAACTCGATCTCCCTATGCGGCGGTAACCCATTGACCTCATCAAAAACATCCTCAAATCCACTAGCGATTGGCACCGATGACAGTCCATCCCGTGGAACAACCAGCGAATACATGAAGCTCATGAAGACGCCTTCCTCATGCTTACATCGTATCACAACCTTTCGCCCTTCCACATTCTCGACTGGCACCTCCAACCTTTCACAATCAACCTTTGCCGCATACTTCCTAAGCCAGTCCATACCCAAAATAATTCCGAACCTCGCAAAGTTCAGAACAAAACAATTACAAACAAAAGAGCAATCATGACTCGATACAATCAGACCACGGCATAGCATACACAGACAAGACGAACCCCCAACTGGATTAGTCACAACCAATGGCCTATCAACGATATCCGGTTCTAAACCCAACCGGCCTACAAGTTCATTACAAACAAAAGAATGCGACGCCCCAGTATTGAATAACACTCTAACTGGAACACCACATATGGAAAGAGTACCTTGAACCACCACACTCTTTCCTTTCTCTTCAGCGGTAGGAGCTTTTGAAGATGATGGAACAGCCCCCAAAGCATAAGCTTGCACAATCTGCTTGTCCCTCCGCGGTTCTAGACAATTCTTCTTAATATGCCCCGGCTTGTCACAGTTGTGGCATTTCACCGGCACCTTTGGATTCTTGCAATCTCTGGAGAAATGGCCCTTCTGCTGACAATTGTAGCAGGTCACTTCGCCCTTCGGCTTCTTCTGGCCATCCTTACCCTTTTGCTGCTGCTGCTGCTGCTTCCTCTTCTTGTTTCCACCCTGCTGTGGTTTAGACTCTTCCTTGGTCACAGCAACAACAGATCCTTCTTTAGGAAACAGATTTTCGTGCCTGAGAGCTTTCTCCACAAGCTTCTCAATTGGATCATCCAAATGATCCACCAACTGCCTCCTAAGATAACTGTCCAAGCCTGTCACAAACTTCTCGTTCTTCTGATAAGGAGATTCAATATACGACCGGGCATACTTGGACAAAGCTTCAAACTCAGAAACATACTCAAGAACTGGTCTTCCATCTTGCTTGAGCTCCACAAACTTCTTGAACAGAACAGATTTCTGAGCTGTAGAAATGAACTTAGCTTCAAATCAGGCTTGGAATTGCTCCCAAGTAATTTCTTCCTCCGGAGTATCAATGGTGATAGAGTTCCACCAATCAGAAGCTCTTCCTTGAAGCTGTCTTGATGCAAGCTTCCTTCTAGTTGCATCCTCGATTCCCAAGTCACCAAAGATTCTTCTACAAGCATCTATCCATCTCTGGACTTCAATGGTTGACTCTGTTCCCAAGAAAACCTTTCCTCCAAGAGCAGTATAGTCTTTACACAGCTTAGCAAAATCCACCGGTCTTGGAGCTTGAACTTGAACTCCAACATCAACTGCTGACTCCGGAGCTGGCATCCACCTCATGATCGAAGTCATCATAGCCTCGAACATAGCAGCATAATCAACAGCTCCCTCAGCAGCACAGCCTTCCCTAGCAGCTGGTCTCCCTCTTCGACTCATTCTCAATATCTATAAAAGAAATGATCAGCACACCTTGAGAAACAACTGCATAAAGGACTCAAATCCTTCTAAGCTACTATATTATATATAGTAATCATCCATCAAAATACAATTACGTCTCTCATACGTAGTTACGTCAGCGAGCGTTGGGTAAAATCGATTAACCAAAGCTCTGATACCAAATGTGACGACCGCCCATGACCCCTGCACTGAACAAGGAAATAGTGCGCTGAAAGGTGTGACAGGCAGCCATGGACGATCACCAAGGTAAGTTAAAACAGCAGAATCTATCGTATTACTCACAGCGCATGGATAAAATACAATAGAGAATATATATAGTGAAGCTTCACAAAATAGAATCTCATCAATTAAGCTTCATAATATTTGAATATAAACATCTGAATAGTCAATACATCAAGCCTCACTACATATCACTCAGAGAATTATACAAGCAGCTGAACATCCAGTACATATAGTAAGAATATAATATGCAAGCCTCCAGCTCGTCTTCGTCATCAGCATCGTCGGTAACTAAGAACAACACCTGTCACCTGCTACCTAGTCTGCCCATCCCAAAATGGATGAACAGCCCAAGGTAATAAGAGTTGAACATAAAACCTTGAGTCAGACAACAGTCTTAGTGAGCGGTAAATTAACTAACAACATACCAAAAGAGCATAAAGGTAAAAGGAATAGGAACCAAACCCTCCCACTCCACCTCTTTCTACAGTGATAGCCCCCAGACACACTAAGCAGAAATAAACATAGCAAAGAAGACATTTAAAGTAAAGCAATTATCACTCGAGTCAAGGTCGATGTTTTCCAAGCACAAACCCCGAAGGCCTAAACCAAGATCAGATTAGC
This sequence comes from Allium fistulosum, assembly GCA_030737815.1. Classification (NCBI taxonomy): domain Eukaryota; kingdom Viridiplantae; phylum Streptophyta; class Magnoliopsida; order Asparagales; family Amaryllidaceae; genus Allium; species Allium fistulosum. The sequence goes on along the minus strand of CM060902.1, from coordinate 1,249,721,447 downwards.
ACCCAGAAAATATCGCTCTTGAGACCGAATGACGATACAACCAAACATCCATGACTTTGGCTATCACTGTTATCATTGCTTTGATACCACCGTTAATTGAATGACCGACACATCTTTCAGCCGTCCGTCAAGGCCAATGGTAACCCCGGTTCTAGACAGAACTCTGCACGTCGTCGCAGCACGTGCTTAGGACTATCGAATCTGCCCAGAGTACTCGACTACCAACTGTAGTCTTTTGGGACTATCGAATCTGCCCAGCGTACTCTTGCTTTGAGCCTGCTAGAACCTTCAACAACGATGAAATCTCAGCCTTCTAGTCATCCTTCTCGACGACTATTCTCATACTAGCTCAAGCGCCTCTCGAGCCAACCATTATCCTCACACTCGAACCATTTCATCGAGTTCAACATGCTTGGAATGATCCCGTCTGGATTAAACCAAGGCTATCTCACATCATGCCTCGCTTCATCTCAACATAGCAAAGCCTCATCTCAACATCATCATCAAATCTATCCATATGATCTTCATCAACCGCCACATATGCCACGAGTAGCTTTTCCAATTCAAGAGCCTTTCCCTTAGCTTCTGAATCATCTTCGACCATCTTGTCTAAATCAAATCATCAATCAACTAATTTATAACAATCAATCAAGTCCATCATTAATCCAAGTAATCAAGCATTCAAACATGATCTAATAAACAATTATACTAAAAATGGCAATTCTGTAAATAAAGAGTCCAAATCTAACAAGCATGAAACATGAGCAATATCTCTACAACTTGATGAATGAACTTGCATAGATTAACATGTAGTAAAATGGATGTCAAATCATCATGAACAATGGATCTATACTTAAGTTTACGAAAATGCATGGAAATCACTATTTTAACACAAAATCAAGCCATCAATCTGATATACTCCTTTGGATCCGTGTGAGAGACAACCACCACTCACCAAATCACCTAAACACCTCAAAAGCAACACACTTCGGATCTGGACAGCGAAGGATCTAACTTGATCCGCCAAAATTCCGCTTCAAACGATGAAATCTCTCTTCGAAGAATGTAGATCTTCAACTTAAGCTCTTGGATCTTCGATTTGATCTTCGATTTGGATGGAAGGAATCACAAGATTAGAGTGGAGAAAAGAAGTAAATAAGTGCATCACTTGAGCTCTCAAAATGGCAGGACTTCGTCGCTTCCAAAATCCGGATCCCAAAAAGTGAGGAAAAACCCCGTATTTATAGGCTGAAATCCCTAAGTCGTCCGCCCCCTTAAGTAGTCCATGACTTAACTCTCCCCACGACCTACGACTTACAACTTAGCAAATCCTACGACTTATCACACATAGGCGGCTTAGCGACTTAAATGCTATACGACCTAACTGAGGTGCCCACCTAACGACCTAACTACAACGCAAGTGCGCGACCTAACTGCACTCACGATCCAACGACTCATCATCTCAATGACTCAACGACTCATCATCTCAACGACTCAACGACTAATCATCTCAACGACTCAACGACTCATCATCCTTGCGACTTAACGACTCAACCAAGGTCGCGACCTAACTACTCAATTGCTAAACTTAGGTTGCTCACGACCTAACTAGGCACAGCACCCCATAGGTCGCTCACGACCTAACTACAACAACTCCTTAAGTCGCTCGAACGACCCAAACTCCCTAGGTCGTTAACCCGCTTAGTTCCTTAGGTCGTTAACTCGCTAACTCCTATACTGCTAATCCTTAAGCCGCTAACTACTAGGTCGTTGCCGCTAGTTCTTAAGTCGCTACCCTCCTTAAGTCGCTTACTAACTTAAGCCGTTAACTCCTAAGTCGTCTACTCCTTAGGTCGTCTAAACCCTTAAGTCGCCGACTCTCTTAAGTCGCCAACTCCTTAAGTCGCTCCATTCCTTAGGTCGTCTACCCCTTAAGTCGTCAACTTCCTTAAGTCGGTCAAATCCTGTAGGTTGCTCCAATCTCTTAGGTCGTTCACCCGACCTAACCTACCCCACGACCTAAACTACCACACGACTTAAGCTCTAGTCGACCTAAACTCTGGACGACTTAACACACTAACAATCTAATAACAACTGTTTTACAATCTTTTGATCCGTAAAAATACAGGTCGTTACATTCTCTCCCCCTTAGGAATTTCGCCCCCGAAATTCCAAACAAACAAGAGCAATTAAAAACTATTCTGCATGCCTACCATCCATAGCAATCAACAAACCAGGCATCCAATTCTAGCCTAGCATGCAGAATTCTAAAACTAGAACAAGTTACAATGTCATGAGATGACATGACACCTTATGGCCATACCTCGAAGAGTTCAGGATGAGCTGCCTTCATCCTCTCTTCCACCTCCCATGTACAGTCGTTATCATCATCACTCCATTGTATCTTGAGCAACTTAACTACCTTCCTCCTAAGATGTTTCGTGTCAGTTTCCACAACACGAAGCGGCTTACGAGGTCTCTTATCGACTGGATCAATCTCAAAATCTTCACAGCTATCAGCAGAAACTGCTGTATTCGAGTCGTGCACATACTTCCGTAGATACGATACATGAAAAACATTGTGCACACCCGACATCTTTTCTGGTAACTCCAATTTGTAGGCGAGCTTTCCAATTCGCTCGATGATCGGGAATGGTCCAACAAATCTCGGAGTCAATTTTCCTTTCTTCCCGAATCGAATAACATTCTTCAGTGGAGAAATCTTCACAAAAACCATATCACCTCGTCGAATTCCAAATCCTTACGATGCTTATCGGCATAACTTTTCTGACGGTCTTGGGTTGCCTTCATTCATTGCCGAATGATTTCTATGCAATCTGAAGTCTGTCGAATCATTTCTGGCCCAAGTATCAGCTTTTCTCCTGTTTCCAACCAACATCTCGGAGAGTTACACGATCTTCCATACAACGCCTCATACGGTGCCATACCAATGCTTGACTGGTAACTGTTATTATACGAAAATTCCACCAAATGAAGGTGATCTTCCCATGATACTCCGAAATCTAAAACACAATCTCTAAGGAGATCTTCCAAAACTCGGTTGACTCTCTCAGTCTGACCATCTGTTTGGGGATGATAAGCTGTACTCAAACACAGTTCAGTTCCCAAAACTTCCTGGAAGCTCTTCCAAAATCCACTAGTGAACAATGGGTCTCGATCGCTCACTATACTTCTCGGAATACCATGGAATCGAACTATCCACTTAACATACAGCTCAGCCAACTTTGATGCAGTCCTGGTCGATCGAACAGGAATGAATCTTGCACTCTTTGTCAAACGATCTACGATGACCCAAATCCCTTCATTTCCCGCTCTTGTTCTAGGTAGTCCATCAATAAAATCCATCGATATTTGCTTCCACTTCCATGTAGGAACTTCTAATGGCTGAAGCAATCCACTGGGCTTCTTTTGCTCAGCTTTTACCAACTGGCAGTTCATGCACTTGGAAATAAAATTTCCAACATCCTTCTTCATACCTTCCCAGTAATAGGTTCTCTTCATATCCCGATACATCTTATTTCCACCTGGATGAATTGTCAACTTCGAGTGATGACTTTCCTTTAGAACTTCATCTCTCAATTCATCTATATCAGGAACAACTAGTCGTCCTTGCTTCCGAAGCCAACCCTCTCGATCGACCTCAAATCCTTTATCCTTTTCTGGGTCCAACCCAGATTCCAAATCATAGATAATCTTGACAAGCTTATCGTCTCGCTTTTGGCTCTCGCCAATTATTTCCACAAGAGTCGGTCTTATCGATAAGTTTACCAACATCTCAGGTTCCAATTTACATCTGGGCCTGAAGTCAAATCCAGCTAAATACTCGAGATTCTTCCATTCTGAAAACATGGCTCCCAATCCTGCATGTTTTCGACTTAACGCATCTGCCACTGCGTTACCCTTTCCCGGAGTATAGGCTATACTAAAATCATATGATGCCAAAAACTCTAGCCATCGTTGCTGCCTGAGATTCAAGTCCTTTTGGGAGAAAAGATACTTCAACGACTTATGATCTGTAAACAACTCGAATCGAACTCCCAATAGATAATGTCTCCACATCTTCAGAGCAAAAACAATTGCCGCTAACTCCAAATCATGAGTCGGATAATTCCTTTCATGTGGCTTCAGTTGTTGACTTGCATACGCAACAACTTTACCCTTCTGCATCAGCACTGCTCCAAGTCCAGTACCACATGCGTCGGTGTAAACCACCATCTCATCATTTCCACTAGGAATAATCAAAACAGGAGCACTTGTCAGTAGCTCTTTCAGGATTCCGAAAGCTTGCTCACACTTAGCATCCCATCTGAATACTTGGTTCTTTTTCGTCAATCCTGTTAATGGTGCAGCTACCTTGGAAAAGTCTTTGATAAATCGACGATAATATCCTGCTAATCCAAGAAAACTTCTCACATCAGATGCATTCTTAGGTCTTACCCAATCCTGGATTGCTGCCACCTTATCGGGATCAATCGCTATTCCACTTCCAGAGATAATATGGCCTAAGAACCTCACTTCACTCTTCCAGAAGTGACACTTCGAAAACTTAGCCTTCAGCTGATGTTTCCGTAAGATTTCCAAAACAATACGCAAGTGCGTCTTGTGCTCTTCTTCAGTTCTGGAATAAATCAAAATATCATCCACGAACACTAGTACGAACTTGTTCAACTGATCTCTGAACACTCTATTCATAAGATCCACAAAATATGCTGGTGCATTGGTCAATCCAAATGGCATTACCAGCCACTCAAAGAAACCGGATGGTGTCCTAAAAGCAGTCTTCGGCACACTATCCTTAGCCACTCTTAACTGGTGAAATCCCGTTGCCAAATCCATCTGAGAAAACACCTTAGCTTCGTGAAGCTGATCAAACAAGTCATCTATTCTCGGCAATGGATACTTGTTCTTCTTAGTCACTTTATTCAGCTCACGATAATCCACACACAACCTTAACGATCCATCCGCTTTGGTTACAAACACAACTGGTGCACCCCATTCGGACACACTACGCCGAATGAATCCTTTCTGTAAAAGATCATCAACTTGCACCCTCAACTCTTGCTGTTCCCTAGGCGCCATCCGCCTAAGAGGCATCACAACAGGTCTGGCTCCTTCAACTAAATCGATACGAAACTCGATCTCCCTATGCGGCGGTAACCCTTTGACCTCATCAAAAACATCCTCAAATCCATTAGCGATTGGCACCGATGACAGTCCATCCCGTGGAACAACCAGCGAATACATGAAGCTCATGAAGACGCCTTCCTCATGCTTACATCGTATCACAACCTTTCGCCCTTCCACATTCTCGACTGTCACCTCCAACCTTTCACAATCAACCTTTATCGCATACTACCTAAGCCAGTCCATACCCAAAATAATTCCGAACCCCGCAAAGTTCAGAACAAAACAATTACAAACAAAAGAGCAATCATGACTCGATACAATCAGACCACGGCATAGCATACACAGACAAGACGAACCCCCAACTGGATTAGTCACAACCAATCGCCTATCAACGATATCCGGTTCTAAACCCAACCGGCCTACAAGTTCATTACAAACAAAAGAATGCGACGCCCCAGTATCGAATAACACTCTAACTGGAACACCACATATGGAAAGAGTACCTTGAACCACCACACTCTTTCCTTCCTCTTCAGCGGTAGGAGCTTTTGAAGATGATGGAACAGCCCCCAAAGCATAAGCTTGCACAATCTGCTTGTCCCTCCGCGGTTCTGGACAATTCTTCTTAATATGCCCCGGCTTGTCACAGTTGTGGCATTTCACCGGCACCTTTGGATTCTTGCAATCTCTGGAGAAATGGCCCTTCTGCTGACAATTGTAGCAGGTCACTTCGCCCTTCGGCTTCTTTTGGCCATCCTTACCCTTTTGCTGCTGCTGCTTCCTCTTCTTGTTTCCACCCTGCTGTGGTTTAGACTCTTCCTTGGTCACAGCAACAACTGATCCTTCTTTAGGAAACAGATTTTCGTGCCTGAGAGCTTTCTCCACAAGCTTCTCAAATGGATCGTCCAAATGATCCACCAACTGCCTCGTAAGATAACTGTCCAAACCTGTCACAAACTTCTCGTTCTTCTGATAAGGAGATTCAATATACGACCGGGCATACTTGGACAAAGCTTCAAACTCAGAAACATACTCAAGAACTGGTCTTCCATCTTGCTTGAGCTCCACAAACTTCTTGAACAGAACAGATTTCTGAGCTGTAGAAATGAACTTAGCTTCAAATCTGGCTTGGAATTGCTCCCAAGTAATTTCTTCCTCCGGAGTATCAATGGTGATAGAGTTCCACCAATCAAAAGCTCTTCCTTGAAGCTGTCTTGATGCAAGCTTCCTTCTAGTTGCATCCTCGATTCCCAAGTCACCAAAGATTCTTCTACAAGCATGTATCCATCTCTGGACTTCAATGGTTGACTCTGTTCCCAAGAAAACCTTTCCTCCAAGAGCAGTATAGTCTTTACACAGCTTAGCAAAATCCACCGGTCTTGGAGCTTGAACTTGAACTCCAACATCAACTGTTGACCCCGGAGCTGGCATCCTCCTCATGATCGAAGTCATCATAGCCTCGAACATAGCAGCATAATCAACAGCTCCCTCAGCAGCACAGCCTTCCCTAGCCGCTGGTCTCCCTCTTCGACTCATTCTCAATATCTATAAAAGAAATGATCAGCACACCTTGAGAAACAACTGCATAAAGGACTCAAATCCTTCTAAGCTACTATATTATATATAGTAATCATCCATCAAAATACAATTACGTCTCTCATACGTAGTTACGTCAGCGAGCGTTGGGTAAAATCGATTAACCAAAGCTCTGATACCAAATGTGACGACCGCCCATGACCCCTGCACTGAACAAGGAAATAGTGCGTTGAAAGGTGTGCCAGGCAGCCATGGACGATCACCAAGGTAAGTTAAAACAGCAGAATCTATCGTATTACTCACAGCGCATGGATAAAATACAATAGAGAATATATATAGTGAAGCTTCAAAAAATAGACTCTCATCAATTAAGCTTCATAATAGTTGAATACAAACATCTGAATAGTCAATACATCAAGCCTCACTACATATCACTCAGAGAATTATACAAGCAGCGGAACATCTAGTACATATAGTAAGAATATAATATGCAAGCCTCTAGCTCGTCTTCGTCATCAGCATCGTCGGTAACTAAGAACAGCACCTGTCACCTGCTACCTAGTCTGCCCATCCCAAAATGGATGAACAGCCCAAGGTAATAAGAGTTGAACATAAAACCTTGAGTCAGACAACAGTCTTAGTGAGCAGTAAATTAACTAACAACATACCAAAAGAGCATAAAGGTAAAAGGAATAGGAACCAAACCCTCCCACTCCACCTCTTTCTACAGTGATAGCCCCCAGACACACTAAGCAGAAATAAACATAGCAAAGCAGACATTTAAAGTAAAGCAATTATCACTCGAGTCAAGGTCGATGTTTTCCAAGCACAAACCCCCAAGGCCTAAACCAAGATCAGATAAGCACCCAGAAAATATCGCTCTTGAGACCGAATGACGATACAACCAAACATCCATGACTCTGGCTATCACTATTATCATTGCTTTGATACCACCGTTAATTGAATGACCGGCACATTCTTTCAGCCGTCCGTCAAGGGCCAATGGTAACCCCGGTTCTAGACAGAACTCTGCACGTCGTCGCAGCCCGTGCCTAGGACTATCGAATCTGCCCAGAGTACTCGACTACCAACTATAGTCTTTTGGGACTATCGAATCTGCCCAACGTACTCTTGCTTTAATCCTGCTAGAACCTTCAACAACGATGAAATCTCAACCTTCTAGTCATCCTCCTCGACGACTATTCTCATACTAGCTCAAGCGCCTCTCGAGCCAACCATTATCCTCACACTCGAACCATTTCACCGAGTTCAACATGCTTGGAATGATCCCGTCTGGATTAAACCAAGGCTATCTCACATCATGCCTCGCTTCATCTCAACATAGCAAAGCCTCATCTCAACATCATCATCAAATCTATCCATATGAGCTTCATCAACCGCCACATATGCCACGAGCAGCTTTTCCAATTCAAGAGCCTTTCCCTTAGCGTCTGAATCATCTTCGATCATCTTGTCTAAATCAAATCATCAATCAACTAATTTATAACAATCAATCAAGTCAATCATTAATCCAAGTAATCAAGCATTCAAACATGATCTAATAAACAATTATACTAAAAATGGCAATTCTGTAAATAAAGAGTCCAAATCTAACAAGCATGAAACATGAGCAATATCTCTACAACTTGATGAATGAACTTGCATAGATTAACATGTAGTAAAATGGATGTCAAATCATCATGAACAAGTTCCTACTTCATCAATTTGAGGTTGCATTTACACAAGGAATCACGGGGACACATTGCAATAAAATAATTCACAATATTGCACAAAGATCTCAGGGCTTAAACAAACCATGTTCCAACTTGCATACTTTAAATACAACAAGCATTCCAGCAGTTCTCTTGGCTCACAATCCTTAGTTTATTTACTAAGTGTTCATGTTTGATCCTATCATGAGATAGCTAGGTGACTAAATCCCAGTATACATGAAACATTACATATAGCTTACAAGCATAATTCAAGAACAAGCTAACATTCATGTCCAGGGAAATCATATTTTCAAATATTCTAGCTCAAAGAAAATACAAGAATAATTACAACTGGAAATGAAGACTAGGTATGTGGGTTATTATTATTGTTTCATAAGCAACCATATTTGAACTAAATTCAAGATCTAGCTTAAACAAGATTTCTGGCTCATGGGTTTCTATTTGATCAAGGGTTCAGCACTTTGGATATTTCCATTGCAACCTTGAGTCTTTCATTTGAGCCTCAGCACTTACACAAGTGTAATGCAACTCATATACATTTTGATTTCTATATTTTCCATGCCATATCTGAACCAGTTACAAGTGTTCTCTATTTACTTTCATAATTTCATACTTTAACATTTCTGGGTATAACCAAACAGAGCAAAATACTCAACTATCAAAGCAATCAAAAGCATTCAGAAACACCCATTAAAGCATCCATTAAAACTATAGTAATAAAATCAAAAATATGTAGAAAAATAACATAAGCTTGGCTGCCTCATAACAGGACTTAATGCCATGGGTTTAGTGAGATCACTCACAGAAAAATGCTTCTCTTGCTTAATCCGGAAAAGAAACCTTTTTTTAAAACTTGCTTTTCTGCTTGCAAATATTTTCTTCTCTGTTTTCTTAAATGTCTTGGGTAGCAAATGATTTTTCTGGTTTACACTTGGATTTATAAGAGAGGTTTTTCTAGGGTTTTATCATTGTAAAATCCCATTCCTACTCTGGCCAAGACTCATGCATTCTGCATTTCAGATTTGCTTATTTTTCACCCTCAATACCCCGGCCATATGTGATGCTTACCTTCCCTTTTACTTTTCCAAAATATATCATATTCTTACCAAGTCATGATAATTGTGTGACATTGTCACTTGTTTATTTTCTAAAAGTCCTCCTTTCTATTTTCTGCCTAAAGCAATTGTTTTGCTTGCAATTTGTCTTTTGCTATTTTAGTGTTACACTTTCCCTTGCTTAATTCTTTTTAATATTTTCAGTACTTACAGAAATGTACATATGCATACATATCTTATCTAGGCTTATTTAACTCCTCCTTAATTTCAGAAAGATATGCACCTATATGTGCATACAGGTTTTCAAATCTTTATAACATATTTTTTTTCTTCTGGGTTTTAAATAAAATCTGTTTACTGATTCAAAACAGAACTTACTTTTCTTATTTTCTGGGATAATTCATATAATTCCAAAAATCAAATATCCATATCACAAAATCATGTTTGTAATGCTTTTTAATTCTTGTTTTAATTTCAGGAGATTTGGAGTTCTTCCTTGTGCCATATCAGTGTGCACGTGCACACATGCACACACACTTGCACACAATTAATTCCATATATTCCTATACAAATAAATTCATATATTTTCAAAATTCAACCAAAATAAGATTCCATGAATTTCTGGGGCATTACAATCACCTCACCTTTTTAGGAATTGTGTCCTCACAATTTTCTCATTTTTACTTTAAGTATTTCCAGATTTTTATAAAATCTATCAAACATTGCATAAGCAAACAATTCAGTCAGAACAACCATACATATTAAACTTTTAGGAATTTAGTTTTTACCTTCCACTGCAAAAAGCTTAGGGTAATCCATCTTTATCTTATCCTCTAATTCCCATGTACAATCATTAGGGTCTAGGCTCCATTGAACCTTTACCAATTTCAAACTTTTGCTCCTCAACTTCTTTTCCTCTTTAGCTAAAATCCCCACTGGTTCTTTCTCATAGACCAAATCAGGATTTATTTGAACTTGAGTTGGTTTTTCTAGAATTTCCTCTTTATTATGCACCTATCTCCTAAGTTGTGACACATGAAATACATTGTGCATTGCACTCATCTCTTCAGGTAGCTCTAACTTATATGCTAATGAACCTATTCTTTCCAAAATCTTGTAAGGTCCAACATATCTTGGGGTCAGTTTTCCCTGCTTGCCAAACCTCAACACCTTCTTCATAGGTGAAACTTTGATGAAAACATAATTACCAACTTCATATTCTACCTGCTTCCTCCTTACATCTGCAAACTTCTTTTGCCTATCTTGAGCTGCTGCCATTCTTCTCCTCACAAGTTCAATTTTCTCTGTAGTCTCTTTAACATACTCTAGCCCTAAGACAGCCTTTTCTCTTGCTTCAACCCAACATATTGGTGACAAACATGGTTTTCCATACAAGGCTTCAAATGGTGCCATGCCTATGGTGCTTTGATAACTATTGTTATATGTAAATTCAGCCAAATGGAGGTGATCTTCCTAATTACCTCCAAAATACAATGCACATGCCCTCAACAAATCCTCCAAAACTTTATTTATTACTTCAGTTTGACCATCTGATTGGGGGTGGTATGCAGTACTCATGCATAATTCACTCCCCATGGCTTCTTGAAAGCTCTTCCAAAATCTGGAGGTAAAGATTGTGTCCCTATCACTCACTATAGTTTTAGGGATTCCATGCAACCTTACTACTTCTCTCATAAATATTTGAGCTAGTTTAAGTGCATTTCTTTCTGCCTTCACTGGTATAAAGTGTGCCACTTTAGTCAATCTATCAACTACTACCCAAATGCTTGTATTTCCTCTCTTTGATCTAGGCAGACCATCTATGAAATCCATAGATATATCTTCACACTTCCACTGTGGTATGCTTAGAGGTTGTAATAGGCCTGAGGGTCTTTGGGTTTCTGCTTTGACTTGTTGGCAAGTCATACACTTTGCAACATGTTTGGCCACATCAGTTTTCATCCCTTTCCACCAATAATCCCTCTTCAAGTTTTGGTACATCTTGGTGCTGCCTGGATGTATAGAATATTTGCTCCTATGATATTCATTAAGTATCTCTTCCTTCAATCCTATATCCTTTGGAACACATATCCTACCTTTATTCCTTAAGTAACCATTCTTATCAATGTGGTAGTTTGCTACTTCTTCTCCTTTTTCTATTAGAGTTTTCTTTTCTAATAAATCTGGATCTTTCTCTTGCATTTTCCCCACTTTCAAAATTAAATCTGATTGCAAAGTTATCAAACTTAATTTTCCTTTACTCCCTTCTTCAATCATCTCCATGTTTACCTCACTGTTTTCCTCAATTTCCAAATCAGTAAGTAGAGATAAATTTCTAAACTCTTCTATCATTAACATGGCTACTTTTGCATGCTGCCTGCTCAAAGCATCTGCAACCTTATTAGCTTTTCCTGGAGTATAAAGTATGTCTAAATCATATGCTGCTAGAAACTCAACCCATCTATGCTGCCTCATATTCAAATCTTTTTGTGAAAAGAGATATTTCAATGCCTTATGGTCAATGTATAAGATAAACTTAGCACCTAGAAGATAATGTCTCCAGAGCTTTAGTGCATACACTACTGCTGCCAACTCAAGATCATGGGTTGCATACTTTGATTCATGTGGCTTCAATTGTCTTGATGCATAGGCTATAACTTGATCTTGCTGCATTAATACAGCTCCTAGCCCAGAACCACTTGCATCAGTATAAACAATTAAATCCTCATTTCCTTCTGGTACTTTCAACACTGGTGCATTGACTAAGGCCTCCTTGATTCTACTAAAGGCTTGTTCACATTTCTCAGTCCATATAAAGGGTTGGTTCTTTCTAGTTAGGTTGGTAAGAGGTGATGACATCTTAGAAAAATCTTTTATAAATCTTCTATAATACCTTGCCATTCCCATAAATGACCTAACTTCTCCTACTGTGCTCGGCCTTTTCCATGCTTGGATAGCCACAATTTTATTGGGGTTCATTGAAATGCCTTTGGCAGATATAACATGCCCAAGGAAATGCACTTCTTCTTTCCAAAATGCACATTTATAAAATTTTGCTTTTAAATCTTTTTCTCTTAATCTTGACAAAACAAAGTGTAAGTGATTTTCATGTTCCTCTACTGTTTTAGAATAAATCAAAATATCATCAATAAAAATCAATACAAACTTGTCTAAATAATCCCTAAATATCCTATTCATCAAGTCTACAAAGTATGATGGGGAATTTGTCAACCCAAATGGCATGACAAGAAACTCATATAGACCATACCTAGTGTTAAAGGCTGTATACTTAACACTTGAGTTCTCAACCTTCATCTGATGAAATCCAGATGCCAAGTCTAATCTAGAAAATATTTTTGCTCCACTAAGTTGATCAAATAGATCATCAATTCTAGGTAAGGGGTACTTGTTTTTGATAGTGACTTTGTTTAGCTCCCTGTAATCTATGCACATTCTTAAAGTACCATCATGTTTCCTTACAAACACTACTGGAGCACCCCAGCATGAATTACTTGGTCTTATAAATCCTTTGCTTTCCAATTCTTCTAACTGTTTCTTCAATTCCTTCAACTTACTTGGCCCCATCCTAGTGGGTTTCTTAATAATTGGACTTGCTCCTGGTATCAGACTAATCTAAAATTCCACTGGTCTGTGGTGTGGAACACCCTCAACTTCTCCAAACACATCTAAGTATTTGTTAATTATGGGGATTTCTTCAATAGAAGGCTCACTGGAATCCTTATTTAAGTCAATCAAGTGATATAATTTTCTTTCTTTGTCTATTTCACACAAAATTGTGATTCTTTGACCTCTAGAATTTTGTAATGATATGGTGGATGAGTGTAAATTAATTATGGCTTTGTATTGCCTTAACCAGTCTACACCCAATATAACACCTATATTCGGGTAATTTAAAACATATAAATTGGAAATAAAAATATTTCCTTATATGTTTAATTCCACATCCACACAAATCATGTTTAAAACACTAGAACTTCCCAATGGGCTTTGCACTAACAAAGGGGTTTCAACCAGTATGCAATTTAATTTAAGCAATGCAACTAACTCATGGGAAATCAGAGAATGTGTTGCCCCTGTGTCATACACTACTGATATAGGTAGGGTGCAAATAAATAAGGTACCTTCCACTTGACCATGGTTTTCTGCAATAGCCTCTACTGTGGATTTGCTTTTGCTCTCCAAACTTGCTAGCTTCCCTTGCTGTTTATACTCAGGGCAATTTCTCTTGATATGTCCCTCCTTACCACATAGGTAGCATTTGAAAGCTCCTCCCTTCAATTCTGGGCACCTTGGTTTGATATGTCCTTCTTTTCCACAATGATGTCATGTTATTTTCCTCTTTGTATCAGTGGTCTTAGTATCATTGGTTTTCTTGCTATCTGTCTCCTCCTTCTTTTTGTCATAGGGGTGATATCTTCCCTTATTTTTCTTATTGTTGTTATTCTTAAAACTCTTATACTTCTCCCTTTCCTTGTCATGTTGATCAAATTTTAAGGCCAGATCAATGACTTGATCAAAAGTTTTATCTGCATATGGCAACATAGCCCTACTATGTCATGGGTTTAAATCCTTAATATACCTATCATTCTTTGATGCCTCATCAGCCACAAGCATAGCTCCATACTTAGACAAGCCCTCAAACCTATGAGTATATTCAGTCACATTAAAAGTTCCCTGCCTAAGCCTGATGAATTCTTCAAGTAATAGAGTTTTGGCTGATGCTGGAACAAATCTAGCTACCAACATCTCCTTGAATTGATTCCAAGTGATTTCATTCTCAATCCTCCCAGCTATGACTACCTCCTACCATCTTAAAGCCACACCTTTCAGTTGTCATGAGGCCACTTGCCTCTTCCTTTGATCATCCAACTACATGTCATTGAAAATTCTATCCAGTGTTCTCAACCATGCTTGAATTTCCATCACATTTTCAGTCCCTTCAAAGCTCTTGCCTCCTAAATTGGTATAAGTCTTTAATAGTTTGGAAAGTTCCTCATGTGGGTTCTCAAGTCTCTGCCCAACTCCATCCCTTAAAGCCCTCATAAAGTCTTGCATATCAAGCATTTGTGGTGTACTTGATCCTGCATTGTGATGAGATCCTCTTCCTACCATGATTGGATAACTAGAGTATGCGTAGATAGGGTTAGTTTATCATGAGTATTTTTTTTAACTTTCTATCTGTATTATTATTTTACTCAAACAAATAGTACATACATATGGTTATAGTACTTCAATCAATCAATACAATCATTCTTAGCTATGTATAGTTTTAACATAGCTCTGATACCAAATGAAATGACCCTAGTTATTTTACCTATATTTTTTTACATCTGTAATTTCCTAGAGTCATTTAGCCTTTCTACTAAATTATCCAGGATCCTAATTTTTCTACTAATATATTTATATCAGTTCATTAATAAATATATTCACATACATATGAAGATGTATGTGACCCTCTTGCTTGGATCAGAGTGTTGTTTAGCAAGAGTGCATCCTGATTGAATTTGAATATCTAATCAACCAGTACATAGCTCATTTTCCATGCCTATTGATATTGAGTCAGGGTAATGAATATCATAATCATATGCAATCTATACTTAGTAATTTTTGACCATTCCTATAGTGATTGTCTGTTAGTTTGAGATAGCAAAGTGATCTCAGATTATATAGCAAGCCACCATAATTTTAGTTTAATTATTTGGTATTTGATTAAAGCCAGAAAGGAAAACGATATACTCATTTATCATTTTCAACACAAGTGATTTTATCACAAATTTCTTTACTTATAACCAAGTCAGTTGAGTAATTCTTTCATAATCTATATAGTTGTATTTTTCTGAACCAAATTTATTCCCTAATCCCTGAGTTACCTCAGCTTGCATCTAATTTACAAGTTGCTTTACTGGATTTAGAGAATCCAGATTTTATGGTTACTTAATGAAAGTAGTAATTAAGTAATATGTGTGCATATCAGCTGTATTGTGCTCTCTGGACTAAGAAAGCTTCTCAAAAATAAAAGAGAATTGCTCAAGTATTTGAAAATATCTTTGCACTTGCATTTGCAAAGAAAGTTTCAGATTTTTACAAATGCATTTTCAAACTTTACACCCAAAAACTCTGGTCATCTTGATCAACCCAGACCTCACTATTTTTGAAGTGGGTTAACCCCATGACTAGATTATCAAAACACTAGTGTCTGGCTATTGCAATGTGAATTCAGATTTAAGATACTTGGAAAATCTCTTAGAACATGTACACCTCTTTATAAAATGCACAAATATATATATATATATATATATTCTTCTTTTATCAAAACACTTCTGCATATTATTTCTAAATTCTTGAAATATTACTTCTAGCTAAAAATTCCGATTTTCAACCTTCAAACTTAAAGTTTTAAGTAACTTGAAATTACTAATACAGTATATGTATATACATATCCATTTCTCAATTATAGGCATATATCATTTACAGATTTCCACCATAATACTCATATAAATATTTTCTTGCATAGATTCAACTAAGTCTTTGGTTAATCCCAAACTTAATACATTACTAGATTCAGTTAAAACAACTAAAAAAATCCAAGCATTCAAGATCATTACATAACAACCAAAGCAGAACTATAAAAACTTCCCAGATTACATGCAAATAATTCATTCTAAGTTCTTATTTAATTCTAATTTAGCATGCTTATCCAATCATTCTCATTAGCCATAGCAGCTTCCTATTTAGAACCAACATTCCCTGAAAGAGCATTAGAGGCTGCCCCATTTTAAATGAGACACCCCAGATGCCATAATCAAACAAGGGTCAGATACAAGATCTGGTATAAGCAATATCAAAAATTCCATGATATTAAGTTAATAAGTGAGACATAAACATTTTGTATAAGTTGGCATAGCTTCTTTGATCAATTTTCCTGACTTGTTTATGATATATTGTGCATATATGATCAGTATTTAAGACTAATTATGTACACACATTCACTATGCAAACATACATTTCAAATAGAAATATTCAGGAACTATCATAGCTCCAGTCCAACCAACCTAGGAATAACACAAGTTCCTACTTCATCAATTTGAGGTTGCATTTACCAAGTTTCTTCCTAGCCTCATCTGCCATAAGGAATCACGGGGACACATTGCAATAAAATAATTCACAATATTGCACAAAGATCTCAGGGCTTAAACAAACCATGTGCCAACTTGCATACTTTAAATACAACAAGCATTCCAGCAGTCCTCTTGGCTCACAATCCTTAGTTTATTTACTAAGTGTTCATGTTTGATCCTATCATGAGATAGCTAGGTGACTAAATCCCAATATACATGAAACATTACATATAGCTTACAAGCATAATTCAAGAACAAGCTAACATTCATGTCCAGGGAAATCATATTTTCAAATATTCTAGCTCAAAGAAAATACAAGAATAATTACAACTGGAAATGAAGACTAGGCATGTGGGTTATTATTATTGTTTCATAAGCAACCATATTTGAACTAAATTCAAGATCTAGCTTAAACAAGATTTCTGGCTCATGGGTTTCTATTTGATCAAGGGTTGGGCACTTTTGGATATTTCCATTGCAACCTTGAGTCTTTCATTTGAGCCTCAGCACTTACACAAGTGTAATGCAACTCATATACATTTTGATTTCTATATTTTCCATGCCATATCTGAACCAGTTACAAGTGTTCTCTATTTACTTTCATAATTTCATACTTTAACATTTCTGGGTATAACCAAACAGAGCAAAATACTCAACTATCAAAGCAATCAAAAGCATTCAGAAACACCCATTAAAGCATCCATTAAAACTATAGTAATAAAATCAAAAATATGTAGAAAAATAACATAAGCTTGGCTGCCTCATAACAGGACTTAATGCCATGGGTTTAGTGAGATTACTCACAGAAAAATGCTTCTCTTGCTTAATCCAGAAAAGAAACCTTTTTTTAAAACTTGCTTTTCTGCTTGCAAATATTTTCTTCTCTGTTTTCTTAAATGTCTTGGGTAGCAAATGATTTTTATGGTTTATACTTGGATTTATAAGAGAGGTTTTTCTAGGGTTTTATCATTGTAAAATCCCATTCCTACTCTGGCCAAGACTCATGCATTCTGCATTTCAGATTTGCTTATTTTTCACCCTCAATACCCCGGCCATATGTGATGCTTACCTTCCCTTTTACTTTTCCAAAATATATCATATTCTTACCAAGTCATGATAATTGTGTGACATTGTCACTTGTTTATTTTCTAAAAATCCTCCTTTCTATTTTCTGCCTAAAGCAATTGTTTTGCTTGCAATTTGTCTTTTGCTATTTTAGTGTTACACTTTCCCTTGCTTATTTCTTTTTAATATTTTCAGTACTTACAGAAATGTACATATGCATACATATCTTATCTAGGCTTATTTAACTCCTCCTTAATTTCAGAAAGATATGCACCTATATGTGCATACAGGTTTTCAAATCTTTATAACATATTTTTTTTCTTTTGGGTTTTAAATAAAATATGTTTACTGATTCAAAACAGAACTTACTTTTCCTATTTTCTAGGATAATTCATATAATTCCAGAAATCAAATATCCATATCACAAAATCATGTTTGTAATGCTTTTTAATTCTTGTTTTAATTTCAGGAGATTTGGAGTTCTTCCTTGTGCCATATCAGTGTGCACGTGCACACATGCACACACACTTGCACACAATTAATTCCATATATTCCTATACAAATAAATTCATATATTTTCAAAATTCAACCAAAATAAGATTCCATGAATTTCTGGGGCATTACAAACACAGATGCAAATATAAAGTAAAAGCAGTAAAGGAAAGAACACACCGGATTTTATACTGGTTCGGATTTACCCTACATCCAGTCCCGTACAACTAAGTACGGATTTCCTTTCAAAAGAAATTCAACAATTACAACCCTCGATTTCAAGGCTACGAGGTACACCCTCCAAAATACCAATCCTCTGGGTAGGGATACTTGATTTCCGGGGCAACAAGTTCACCCAATTGATTTCCAAGGCTACAATCACACCTTTTCTCACTTGATTGATTTCCAAGGCTACAATCACACCTTTTCTCGCTAGATATTTAACGACCCGACCTTCTCTCCACAGAAAGTCGTATCGTTTTTAAGAAAGAAAGGGATAGAAGAAGAAAAGATAAGAAAAGAAGAAAGAACAACAACATCAGATACTCACAGCGGAACGAATGAAATATAATATATCACATAAAATATTACATAGTATCATATACATCAGAGTTACACAACTTATACATCTCAAATTAGACAGTTATAACATCTTTCTATTATACATCTCAAAACACCAATACAATACAGACACAACTCTAACACAGTGGAAACACTATATCTCTACACGTCGAAGCCACCTGCTCCAAATCTCCTCCAGAATTCGTCAAAGCTAACCTGAATCCCTCGACTACTCAATACAATATTGAGTACCCAAGAGTTTAATAAAACAGAAAATAAACACTTGGGTCAGACATGGGTCTGGTGTGAGTAAACGGTTAAAATTTGTTTAACTTTGAAAAACCTTTGAAAGAAAAGGTATCTCGTAAGACTTTCCGCACATAAACACGGAAAAGTTTTTACCTTACGATAACCAAAACATTTGATAGGAAATCCAGTTATATTATAATTAGGGTCTAGGGTTTTCAAATAAATATGAAATAGCTGAAATTGTTACATTATTAAATTCCAGCATACTAGCCACAAAGTGGGTTATACAATCAAATCCGATGGCACTTATTGGAAGTTGGATTCCATACAATAGCAGGGCTACTGGGGTACCGCCCGTCACAGTACGTGGCCTAGATCACCGTACTGAGGAGTACGCCCGCTCCCCTGCAACACAAAGCCGGAACCATCCCTTACTGGATAATTTCGAACAAGACAACCCCGTAGTTGGCGCGACCAACCACACACTAAGCCGAATAAAAAGAAGGGACCTCTAGACAGGGATATATCTTGCTCTCAGTGGGAGCTACCCACGAAGCTTTGCTGCACCTCCCCTGTTTTAGCCATTCCCGGTTAATGAGGCTTGAGGCTACGATTACCTTTATAGAACACATCTATCTTAGAATGCTCATCGCCCTCCTGACGATGTTCTGAAAGCATTCAATCCATACAAGTTCGTTCCGGGTTCGAACAAAACCGAAGGCATTATCTCGTTACACTCATTTTGGAATCACCCTCAGAGTTAACGACAATAACCCTTGCACTCTGAGTCACCATCTCGAACCTATAAGTACTATCTCCGTCAACTCATTACAGAATCACCTACAGAGTTATACTGACAAAGAATAGTTCTTACACCTCGAGTCTTCACTTGCTCCACTTGGATTAACGACTAACGTTTAATTTGGATCGATGTGGTTTTCGGATATCCAAATCTGGAAACCCGATCCCGGTCTCATCGAAATCCAAAACGTATCTTTTAAGGCCAAGTTGTTTAAAGGTTTAAACATTTAAACTTATATTCAGGATGATATAAACAGATAGATAAATCACATTATCACAATAGATAATTCATATCAACATTTATCTCACAAAGCAGCATATCACATATATCAGAGATATCCAAATCATCCAATATCAACCAATCACCCAATATCAATCATCCAATATTAATCAATCATCTAAACAGAATTGATTAACTCCATATCAATTTAATTAACCTTTAATTAAATTAATTACTATCCTTTAATTACTTGGATTATCTTAATCCTGCTTATTATCATTAATTAATTACAAATTAATTAATTAAACATCTTAATGATCTTCCTTAATTAATCTTCCTTGATTAATTATACTTTAATTACATTCAAGTAATTATCCTTAACCATATACAGTAATTAATATTTAATTACTATCATTAATTACAATAATTAATGAACCTTCATAAATTAATTAACTATAATTAATTATATTAATCCTCAATTAACTACAATTAATTAATTATACTTAAATTAATTACTTTTATTAATCAACCTTGATTAATTCATTAATTAAATAATCCTTACTAATTAATTAACCTTTTAATTAATTAATTAATTAATTTTAATCAACCACTTCATTAATTAGTCTTAATTAATCATAAACAGTAATTAACAATTTGTAATTACTTATCTTAATTTATTTATATTAATCTTGATTAATTAATCTAATTAATTAATCTTTAATTACTTCATTAAGTAATTATTAATCAATTATATTAACAAATAATCCTTAATTTATTTACTTTATTAATTAATTACTTTTTTAATTAATTACCCTTAGTAATTATCCTCAAATTAATCACATTCCTTAATTAATTAATTACTTTAATTACTTAACTAAAATAATTAAGTAATTTAACTTTTAATTACTTACATAAGTAATTATCTTCTAATTACTTCCATTAATAATCTTGATTACTTTCTTAATTAATTACTTAACAAATAAGTAATTCCATTACTAAATAATCCTTAATTCATTAATTAATTAACTATTCCATAATTAATTAATCTCAACAATTATATTAATCAATTCCTTAGATTAATAACATCAAGTGATTACCCTTTTATCACTTTAACTAATTACCCCATGAGTAATTTTCCTATTAATTACTTCCATAAGTAATTTCATTCAATAATTAACCAATAATTACTTTATTAAGTAATTACTCTTAATTAATCCATAATTAAGTGATTATTTAAAATTAAATAAATAATTAACTAATTATTTAAAATTAATTAAATAATTAAATTAATTAACATTCTATATTTAAAAATCCTAAATTAATTATGGAAACATTATTCTTAATTAAACTTTACTTATTAACAAACCATATTTAAATTAAGTATTCTTAAATTTATATCAATACTAATTTAATCTTATTATCCTCATAAATAAATTATTTGAATTATTTAAATCTTATTATTCAAAACAAAATTTTAAACTTGATTTACAAATTCATAATAATAACCTTATTTGGAGATAAAGTATTTATAAATCATTTTCAGATTTACCAAATACTTGAAAAACTTGTTTATTCTTTAAATTTTAAAACCCAAATATGATTTTCTTTTAAATCTCAAACCCAGGTTACTGGAATTAAAACAACCCGAGTAAATCCACTAAAACCCCCAAGTCTACCCCGAGTCCTCCTGCAACCTCAACTGCTTCGAGTAAAACTCGATCGTACCCGAAGAAAACTCGAGCAAACCCCTTCGTTCCCAAACCATCGAAACACTCAGACATCCAAACGTGCACGTGCACGTGCACCATCGTCGCCGACATATGATGATCGTCGCGATGATCCTCACCGATTCCACGAACCCACGCGATCACTATTCCACACCCAGATCGACGATACCACCTCGATATCAAAAACGAACCCAAACGACCAAAAACTGGAACCCACATCGATCGGAAAACCCCCCATCGTCGACGAACTCCGCCTCGAGAAGCCTCGCCAACTTCGCCGCAGCTTCGCCACGACTCCAGCTATCTTCTCCCCCTATCGCGATTGATTCCGGTCCCCTATCCACGTTGAAACTGCTTCGACAAACAGACTAACAAAACTCCCCCTAAAACCCTAGTTCAATCGAATTCGAGCAATTCGTCTAACAGAAAATTCCAACTACAATTTTCCCTTCATCAACAATTCATAAGCTAGCTTCAATCAAGATTTCAATCCAAATTATTGAGTTGAACAACGGCAAATGCCAAAAATCCCAAAAACAATCAACACTGAATATCTCCTTGAATTCCAAACTAGAAATTCCAATTCTTATACCTAAATTCATGATTTGGTACAACGATTCAGCTTGCATAATCAAACATTAAAATTAACAAGTTTGATTTTTACCCATTTCTTGATTTTCACTGTAAATTTTAAAATTTGAGTTAAATAATAATTGCATACCCTTGAATTTATTTTAAAATTTGAATTGTATTGTTAGAAAACTTTTTCATTTACATGCTCAAGCCTAAAATTAAATGTAAATGAAGATAAGAATTTTTCTACCAAAACTGAAGCCTGAACAAGAACAGAGGCTTATCTATGCTTATCTACAGGCATATACAGGCATACATCTACATTTATATATTCACACACACTTCATACATGAAAATATTATTCATCTGGTTATCACATGCACTAAACTTTACAAACCTATTTAAGTTTTTAAAGGTTTTGTTTACTCTCTTGTTAAAACAGAAAACAAGATGTAAATATATGCAGACATACTTACACACATACATATCAATTCATATACAACTGAAAGATTTTCACGCAACAACAATATCAATTAACAGATCAACACATGCATTAGAGCCATTCATAACTTAACTGTTTTTAAAACAAAATTGTTTACTCACCATTTGAATTCCAGAGACCAAAACAGAGCATGTTCCAGGCTTTGAATATCTGAATTGTTTTAAATTTCTTTCTGTTGAAATTTGAATACTTGCATGCTTGTTAATAGTTGAAATCTGGAACCTTGTTTAGTTGAAGTTGAATTAGAAACTGCTACTTGAGTTGCTAGCTTGCTTGATCTCAGGTTGAAGATGAAATCAGGCTATTTTACTTTCTTTTGTTTTCAGTTTTTTAGTTTATAAGAAGAAAAGAATAGAGACAGTAAAAATGTTTTGAACGATTTGAACTGAAATCAAATGCCAGGTTTCTTCTACAACTACATATGTTATTTAAGATAATTTAGTTTTCTAAATTTTCAAATAAATTAAATGAAGGCCACTTGTTAACTTGCATGCATATACAAATGTTAAGGCATGTTAATTATCTTACAAATGTTAAAATCTAGTAGAATTGTGTTTAAATCCTTATTATAAAAGTATTTATGATTCTCTTTAAATTATGTAATATGAATTTGTATTGATATTTATGTATTTATGTAAATGTGAATTAGCACTAAATTTATTTATGTTTATATATACAAACCATTTAAATTAAAGAGATATTAAAAAGAAAGCTTATTTAAAACTATATAGATTTATAACTATTTTATGCTAAGCACTTTAAAGAAAACAAAACTTTATTTAAACTATCATATTTTTAAAATAAATAACTATCTTATATTTTGAAAACAAATGAATTAATCTTTAACTTTTGAAAGATATTAAATTTAAAACAAAGCTTTAATCACAATATATTCATACTATATATAAATTATCAATAGATTAAAATAATTTCAAACAATATCAAATTATAACATATACTTACATATATATTACAATTTGAAAATTCATCTTTTATTTAAAACAAAAGATATTTCCATTCACAATATATATCAAATATATATATTATAAATAGAATAAAATTTTATTAGCTTTGACAAACAAATCTTATCAATATTTCCAGATTATAATTTATTATCCTTTAAAATATTAAATTAACCTATTTAAATTAAAATTATAAATTATCAATCCAATTAAATTATCAATACAGATTATTAAATTTAAATTGCCCAAAACCCGGGTTATCACAAGATAGATTACAAAGAACCCTACAACTCTGAATAGCACTGAGAACCTTGTAGAGATAGTGATGTAGAATCAAACTAGAAGTAATCGAGTATGATTCGATGTTGATTTCGGCAGAGTAATGGTATGATTTTGTAATAAGAAATGTGGAAGATGAAGAGGAGTGAAAACCAGAAAAAAGTGATTAAAAATTCGTTGAAACTGACCCCTATTTATAGAAAAGCAACAGCCATGACCATTCATGAAGAGTTATGACGAATAGACACTTCTTTTGAAATTTGAATTTGAACTTCAACTGTCACTATGTCGACATACTACCTAGGGGCATGTCGACATCCCTCGGCCAAAAATGATAATTTGAATTTCTATAAAAACAATAT
Source organism: Allium fistulosum (assembly GCA_030737815.1). Lineage (NCBI taxonomy): Eukaryota > Viridiplantae > Streptophyta > Magnoliopsida > Asparagales > Amaryllidaceae > Allium > Allium fistulosum. Next base: position 1,249,697,043 of record CM060902.1, on the reverse strand, counting down.
TTATCTTATATAAAAACTATCTAAAACTTTATAAATATACTTGAATATAGTTGAAATTCATAAGTAAATATAATGAACAATATATACATAATTTAACTATAATTTTATATTTAAATCTAAGTATAAATATTAAAAGTTAAATATATTATTTGAAAAGACATTTAAAATCAGGAGTATTTTGACTTTGAAATTAAAGATGTTTTGAGGCTAAAATTATTTAAAATCAGGATAGAGAGTTTTGAATCTTTTAAAAGGAAAGTTTTGAAATCATTTTGAAAACAAGATAATTTTGTAAAATCATTTGAATTAAAATTAGTGGATACAAAACAATGTCCCACTAGATTTTCGTAGGTTCCATCCTACTTAGGGTTCCATCCCTTTAACGGGCTCGAAGTGGATTCCATTCCACGAATAAATTGGATATTAAGATGCCAATGCTTTTCTACGAGTTTTAACAAATATTCCTAATAAAATAGAATTAACCTTGAACTCTTTGATAATCTTGATACTCATGAGTCTTCTATCTCTGTATCTTGAATCTCTATACTGTACAGTCTTCATTCTTGATACCTGCATGGTTAGATCCTGCAAATACATATATATCTAAACTTGTAACGTTAGTATTTCTATTTTATAATCTATTCTAAGGTTGTTGTCATCAAAATCATCATCTCAAGGACTAATAAACCAGTCCTCCGTCTTTGTATATAATATTATTCAGCATATCCGGATTACCGGTCATGTGTTCAGAGCATCCACTATCAAGTACCTACTTATTCCTTTTGATCTACACAGATTGTCCATTGTGGATTGATTCCTTAATACCCATAAAGCATTTTTCCTGCACATTATAAAATTTGGGTAGACAACTAGAATTTGAATAACATTCATATGCAGACTCATGGAACAATGATGATTTAAACAATTCTAAACTAGTTTTAACAGATTTTTCAAAAATAGCCATTTTAAAACTTTTCAAAATTCAGATTATGAAACTTTTGAAAACAAAGCTCTGATACCAATTGTTAGAATGCGGATTAAGGATCTTAAGGCTAGAATTAACACTAGAGGGGGGTGAATAGTGTTTTAAGAAATTTGTTAACCTTTTTGAGTTTATCTTAATTTGTTAACAATGTATACACTAATCAGACACAGATATGAACACAGAATCAAACACAGATGCAAATATAAAGTAAAAGCAGTAAAGGAAAGAACACACCGGATTTTATACTGGTTCGGAGTTACCCTACATCCAGTCCCGCCACACAAGTACGAATTTCCTTTCAAAAACAATTCTTACAAATACAACCCTCGATTTCAAGGCTACGAGGTACACCGCTCCAGATTCACAATCCTCTGGGTAGAGATACTTGATTTCCGGGGCAACAAGTTCACCCAATTGATTTCCAAGGCTACAATCACACCTTTTCTCGCTCTATTGGTTACAAAAAGTCTATAATTCAGATTAGCACTTGGATCTTGTAGAGATAGTGGAGAGAATCAAAACCAGAAATTATCTAGTTAGATTCAATATTGATTTCGGCAGAGTAATGGTGTAATTTGTAAATAAGAAAGTGGAGAAGAAGAAGAGAAGTTAAATTAGAGAAAAAAGTGATTAAAATTCGTTGAAAACACCCTTTATTTATAGTAGATCAATAGCCATGTCCATTGGTGAAGGGATGTGGCGAATAGACACTTCTTTTAAAAAACAATTTAACTGTCACCATGTCGACAGGGGTACATGTGACCATGTCGACATGCCCTTGTATTTTTTGGTGATTTGTTCTTCTTTGAAAATAATTTCTATATTATATTATACTTATATTTAAACTTTAAAATATACTTATATATAGTTATAATACATAAATAACTAAAGAGAACAATATTAAAATATATATAATAATTTTCTATACTTTTATATTTAAATCTTAAGTATAAATATATAAAACAGCTAAATGTATTAATATCAAAATTGTAGTTTAAAAACTTAGGATAATAATTTAAAATCAAAGATATTTAAAATTAAGGATATTTAAAACTAAGGATATTTTTGAGGCTAAAATATATTGAAAAACCAGGACAGATGATTTTGGTTTTTAAACAGGAATATTTAAAATCATTTTGAAAAACAAGCTATATATTTTGAAAATCATTTTGAAATAAAAGTAAGTGGATACAAAAAGATGTTCCACTAGATTTTTCGTAGGTTCCATCCTACTTAGGGTTCCATCCCTTTAACAAGCACGAAGTGGATTCCATTCCACGAATAAAATGGATTTTAAGATGTCAGTGCCTTTCTATGAGTTTTAACCATATTCCTAACTATATAACTTATCTTGCAAACTTGAACTCTTGAAATTCTTGATACTCATGAGTCTTGAATCTTGATATCTTCAATCTTTGATCTTGAATCTTTATACTGTATAGTTATTCATTCTTTAGTACCTGCAAACATATCTATATATATCTACACAATAATGTTAGTATTATATATTTTATAATCTAATTCTAAGTAAGGTTGTTGTCATCAAAACCAACTCCTCAGGGACTAACAAGAAAGACGGAGAATCATGGTGTAAAGAAAATAAAGATAGAAAATAGAACAAAATAGATTCTCATATCGTATTTAACAACTTATAATTATACATATAGATAGTGCATACAATCACTCTCAAAATGAGATATCAAAGTCATAGTAAGTACTAACCCAGCCAGGGATAGTTATAACAGCCTACCCTACAGGTGCTGGTAGATACTTATACATAATACAGCAAAAACAGAAACGAATAACTATCTACAAAGGAAAATCCAGCTTCTGCTCCAAGCTCCTCCAAAATGCTCCAAGCCGGACCTGAACTACTTGGCTGCCTAGAAAAATAAGGCACCCAAAGTTTAAGGAAAACGAAAAAACTCTAGGTCAGTCATGGGATTGTGTGAGAAAACTCAAAACACGGATATTTTTGGAAACAAAAGGTTTCTCCTAAGACTACGTTGCACATAAACATGATGAGTTTTTAGCTTATGATAACCAAAACATTGCTACATAAAATCCAGTGATATTATTATAGCGCTTAGATTACAAATACATATTAATCATAGCCGAAATTGTTACATTAATTAAATTCCAACATAATAGGTATACAACTAAGTTCGAAGGCACTTATTGGAGAATGGATTCCATACAATGACAGGATAAGGGACTACCTTCTGTATAATATATTTCTAGAGGAATGTACCGAGGACCCACAGATGATCCTCTACATCTGGCAAGACCGGCCTACCACTTTCCAGTGACCAACACAATGATCCTGAATAGTATCGAATATGACATGACCCTGGTCGTTGGACCTATTCGTGGCACAACATACACAACAAACTCGATATATAGAGGGTAATCTAGAAAGATGATGACCATACCCTAATGGGTGCGACCTACATAGCCTTGTGGCATACCCTATTTTAGCCATTTCCAAGTGTGAAGCCTGAGGTAATGTATTATCTTTTACAAAAAATCCCACTTTGAATGCTATATTGCCATTTCTAATTACACACTACTTATTTCCACAAAAGTACAACCCCCGAGTTCATACGCCTCAAGGAATGGCATTAAGTATAAGAGGGGTTACCTCCTACACCACTAAATAGACGTATGTTTGTAAAAATCAATGTGCATGGTCTTAGAAATGCAATGTCAAACACTCGTCCATACAAGTTATTCAGGAACAGGGCAAATCGAAGGCACTTCTCCTACTACATCCTGTTTGGGAATTACCCTTAGGATTAGTAGCGAGCAGTCCTTACATCGAAAATTTCAAAATGAAGATACCACTACCACCATATATATGGTATGGGAATTACCCCAGAGGTTAGTGGCAAGCAACCCTACATTATGAAGATCTTTGTCTTCAAAATCATTGCCTTCAACATGTCTTCATTTTATAACGCGTGTATTTGTTCTAAGTGGTTCTCGGATAGTAATCACCCAAATCCAATCCTGGTTTCTCCGAACCAATTATCGATAAAAGATACCAAGTATGTGGGTGATTATTATCCTACTAATCAATATCTTTTATCCAAGTAAAATATCTTCTTTGAGATATATGTCTTTTAACCATTTTCTTTTTTCATCATATACGAGATTATTAAACCTATACCAAATCATTTCTCTTTAATTACATAGGATAACATTATTGAGTAAAAAGAGAGCCATAGAAATTATACTAATAATACTTAATACTAATTTCCATATTTAACCCATACTATTTGTCGAATAATGGTGAAATCACCTTTTAAATTCACACAGATAGTATGAGTTCCCTCCTCCGAATTTAATACAGAATTTAACCAGAATGTTACCTATATCACCAAACATATTATTATTTTAAAAATGGTTTAACCTTTGGAAAGCTCCAAATCTCCATTTCTTTTATCTTAGCAAGATGCTGTCCAAGTAAATTAAATTTTCTATCCCCTCCATCAAGCCAGTCCGGATAGCTAGGGAGAGCAGGAAATTGGTTTTCCAAACCCAAGCCTAGAGACCATCTCTCTGTCACCCATAAGACGGTCAAGTTATTTGATCAGCTCTAAACCCTTTAAAATTCTTGATTTATTATTTGAATAACATTTATAAAGGATCCGGGAAGAAAATCCAAGTTTAAATCTTATTTTAGAAATTTTTAAATTCCTTTGTTAAATTGCCGGTGAATCATGCTTTTAAGGGCTACATATCACAAATCCCATTTAAACCTTTTTATGTCCAATTTTTCCATTTAAAATATTTTAGCATATTTTTAGAATTTATTTCATATTCAAAAGATTTAAAAATATCTATTTTTAGGAGTTGAAATCCATATTTTACAAAGTGCTAAAACGCGATGATTTTAAAAACTTGGTTTGGACATATCTCAAATTTTACTAAATGAAACCTTAATTTTTCTCCTACATTTGGAAACTATAGTTATAAGAGTTCGTAAAATTCTTATTTCTAATAATTCCGAGTTATATTCTACTCTACACATTGATTTAACTTTTATGGCGCGAAATCACGAACTGTCATTACACGACGCGTCTATTTTGACTTTAATTTCATATCTTTTCAAAACTTTGATGTAATGAGTTTCAATGTTTACAAAACATTTATAACCATTTTAAATCATTTTTATTCATGTTTAAAGAGGTTTAACTATGCCGTAACACTTTTATAATTCATAAAAGGAAGTGATTTCTTTGTGTAAATTCGACGTGTATTTATTGTTCTACAACCAAGCAAACATATTATCGCATCCAAAACATGATGATCAAACATAAAAAGAAAAAATGGAAAAACATATCATATCATCATATAGTTTAATATAAATAAACCAGTAGAGTAATTCTCACATATATAGCTATCCTTCCCTTAGCGTTACAAAATTGACTACAGCTTCGCTTTACCCACACCAAAGCTTATGATATCTATCTTGGGACCCTAGGGTGTGCTAGGCTTTGAACTTGGGAGGGTGGAGGTGGCTAGATGAGCTCGGCCAAGCAAGAAGAGAAGAGGAGAAGGTCACTTGCTTTAATTTCAAACTAAGGTGGTATATCTCTCTATATATATCATGATCTATTTCGTAGAACTTCGACTCGACTTTGGAATATTTTTAAGAGGTCATGGAAGCCATTAATGGACTCATGAAGAAGATGAAGAAAGCTTAAGATTGTGAAGGAAAAGTGTGAATAAATGAGAGAGTATGCCTTTCCTTTATAGGCAAAGATGTGTAAAATATCTAAAACAACATCATTTCAAATCACATCACCACTTTCCTCCTTAACTACACCACTCCCCCTCCATTCGGCCATACTCTCCCACCCCCCTACATAATCTCCATCACTTCCCTTATCTCTTAAGGCATGCACTTGAATGAGAATGTGGACTAAGGTGGAGATATGTCATCATTAGCTTAGATTTCCTTTAATAAATATCATGATATTTTGTTTAATTTACCATTAGTGATTTTGAGATGTAAATGTAATTCTAATGTGTATGTATGTATACATGGATATGTATATATGTATATGTGCACATGTATGCACATATAACACATATCGTTGCGCAACTTCTTCTTGTTAAACTGTTACGAATCCAGAATCAGATTTCCGGACACATTTTTTTTCGTAGTATGTGTGTGTGTATATATATATATATATGAATATTAGGCTTAGGTCCTTAAAATCAAACTTAATACACGAAACTCCTCCCAAAAAAAAGATTGTAAATTGGGTCCCTAAAATTAAGTTGCTGAATAATTGCGTACATTCATGCAATTATTCGGTGAATAATTGCGAAAATTCCCGCAATTCTTTTGGTGAATAATTATGGAAATTTCCGCAATCTTTTTGAAAAATTACAGAAATTTCCGCAATTTTTTGGCGAAGAATTATGGAAATGTATACAATTTTTGGATGTAATTGCATAAATGTCTGCAATTATTCAATAACTTAATTCTAGGGACCTAATTTACATACTTTTTTTGGCAAGAATATTTGGTGTATTTTGAAACTTAATAAAAATGACATTTCTATTATTATTTAATAATTAAAAAATCCTCGTTTGATTTTAAATAATTATTAAATCATTTAAACTCAGTTTAAATTCAAAAATCAATTATTTAAAAATGATGACATCATTGATGATTCCATACAGACATTTTATTTTAAAAAATAAAATAAATAATTTTTAAAATATTCTTGCTTAAATGGAGAAATAAGTGTATGTATCCAGTTTCGTATCCTCTAATATTGAGAAAATCTCAATTTTGCCGAAAACTAATTTTCGTCGCTTTTCTAACGGAAATCCCAAATATCTATATTTCTTAATACTATTTTAAAATAAGTTTACCATTATTTATTATTGTTTAAAACATTATAATTTGTATTATAAAATCTTATATTTAAATAATTTAAAAATATATATATATTTCAAAGTGATAAATTTTCGGGTCACACATAATAGCTCGTTTCAATGGTAGTCCTGTAACCAGCTCAAAAATATCTGCAAATTCCCTTCCAACCGAAACTCGATTCACTTCGTCTTTTACTTCCATTTCTCCTGACAAAGTATCTGTTGAGTATATAATTCGATCACTACTATCAGGGGTCTAACTGATATTTTCCTGTCCTGGCAAAATATCCTAGCATCATATTTGCTCAACCAATCCATACCCAAAATAATTCCAAAACCCACAAAATCAAATACATACAAACTGCAAGCAAAAGTATAACCTAGCAACTCAAGTTCTAGATGGTCATATCTCATCCCTAGATTTGCATATCCTCCTATTAGATTTGTTATCCTTAAGGAAGTAATAAGGAATGATGGTTCTAGGCATAACTAATCAACCAAACACTAAGATATAAATGAATGCGATGCACCGGTATCAAACAGTACCCTAACTGGTATGCTATGAATCAAAAGCGTACCTTCCATCACAGACTTCCGCTTCTCAACTACTATTAGTCTTGATGTAGATGGCTCCAAAGCAAACACCTTTCGTTTATTAGCCTTGGCCGGTTCTGGACATTTGTCCATACAATGCCCACCTGTTTGCAATTAAAGCACTTCACATTTTGCTACCGTACAACCACCTTGCCATCACCAAATGGACACTCGTTAGCATAGTGCCTCTTCTTGTCGCACTTATAACAAACTATATCAGCTTTCTCCTTTTTGGCAGCTCTACCCTTTTGAGCTCCTTTCTTCTTAAATAATTTTCTATTCTTATTTTGAGAATTCTAGTTCTCCAGGACTACTCTTTCCCAAAGATCAAAGGCATTTCTTCATTCTTGATAGCCATCTCCACCACTACATTCGATGGATCTTTGAGATATGGCATAATTGGCCTAGCAATCTCCAGCCTCAGACCCTGGATAAACTTCTCGTTCCTCTAGATAACTATGTCAACAGTGGCATACCCATATCTGGACAGCTCATCAAACTTAGTAGAGTATTCAAACAATGACATTTCTCCCTGCTCCAACTCCATAAACTTCCTAAGAAAGGCTGACTTGGCTACTTCAGACAAAAAACTTTACTCGAATCTCCTTCGAAATTCTGCCCTAGTTAATTCCTCTTCTAGTACCCCTAAGTTCACCCCGTTCCACCAGTACAAAACAGCTCCTTGCAACCGTCTCGAAGCCAACCTCCTTTTCAGCTCATCATTCAGACCTCAATCCACAAAGATCCTTTCACAATGTAACAACTAGTTCTATACTTCTATTGCATCTTAAGTCCATAGAAAAGGCTTCCTACCCAGACTGTTGTAATCTCGACTTAGGTTGGTATAGTTGTAGCCAATTGGCATAACGGGATTTGCTCCTCTCGCATTAGTTACGTTTCCTCCATCTACCCCAGCAGCAGCTCCAGCTTGCATCAGATCGACGAAGAACTGATACATAGTCCCCACATCCACTGGTGGGATCACAGCACCTCCATTGGCATTTGCATTTTGATTAGCATTTGCTATCGACCCTGGTTCCTCCTAGGGTTGGCTAAGCATTTCCATTGGTTGTGGTGCTTCCACCACATAGATTCACTCTTCCGTTTCCTGCTTTCATACCTTTCTTTCTTGTAAATCTGCATATGAGCCTTAATAAGATACAAAAGAACGGTCTAAGAGAGTGGGGAGAATAGAGATGGAATACATACTTATATATAGCAAATACAAGTACGTTACTATAGTGTTATCCCAAGCCCCAATCTTATTCTCTGATTTACTGGGATTATGTTTTCAAAACTCTTTAGGTTTAAATTTCTTTTAATCATAAACATATGCTCTGATACCAACTTGTAACATCTCCCATTCTAAGACCCGAAACTAACCATGGATGCTATAGTCATCCATAGTTATTAATTTCCAGCGGCAAAATATGGCTATGTTAATCATATCAATAATCAGAAGCACATAAATATGAAAAATTCCCAAACACAATTTAGAAACAACTTTTACATTCCATTTTAAACTATGATTTCATATTCATTACATACTCCCATTTGCGATTCCACATTAAGAGAAAATATAACTATACAAAATACTCTAAGAGAGACATATGAAGATGCCTCCTTGGTTGATTAGATTCAAATACTTAACAATTATACCACTTTGCCATTACATCCAAAAAGACAAAACCAAACCACATAGCGGAAATAGATAAAGCTCGTAATAGTCAGATTGCCACCTACATGTCTTCGAAAGCTTATTCATCTAATTGAAAACCTGAAAACCCTTACTCCGACCTACTTAAATGAGTACCCAAGTGTTTAAGGGGAAAAACAAAAAATTCAGGTCAGACAACAGTCTGGTGTGAATAATAACCTACCATCTCGAACCAAATAGATATCCAATGAGACCATGCCATACAGCGGAATGGGTTTTTCCCTCACTAGTATCTTAACCAAAATTAATTAACCATATACTGTGCTCCTGCTACCACAATGGTTAGAACAATAAATAACATTTAAAACATATACTGGATTACCCATCCCAATTTATTAGATTACCCATCTTAATTTCAAATGACTACTTGTCATAATTTAAACTGACTATCCATCGTATTTTAATCTGACTACCCATCTTATAATTATTTGGATTACCCATCTCACAGCTAAACTTATTAATAGATATGTGGACAATCCATCTCACATACAATTATTACTTGAATTACCCATCCCCTACCATATTGACCACTTATCATATATGGTTCCATTGTTCAAATTTATGTGGACTATCCATCACACATATTCCATTTAATTTACAATGATGTGGCTATCCATCACACATCCCATAGTTTTCATAGTAACATATAATCAAATAACATTAAGACATCGTCGACCTCTATCCAAGGTCGAAGTCCAAAACTTAAATCATTTTAAGTATTAAAACTCTATGAAAAAATTGATGTTGTCAACTACATGCTCTATAGGTTATCCACTTATTACAACATCGACGTCAAAGGCCATAGTAACAATGCTAAAACAATGTAAAGAGACCTCACCGACCTTGAAGACTAGCGGCATCAAGACTAGAGGTGATAATACATAAAATAGTTTACTTAACTCACTTCGGCTATGATGCCCCCAATTTTATAGGGTCGACTTCGAAAGCATTCAAAGTAGTGATACGTGGCGTCTCTTTAAAACATACTTGAATACTTTGGCTATTGTGCCACCTCATATATAAAGTCGGAGACCAAACATGCGGCATCACCGCCCTTTCATATGGATGACTTCGAAAGCACTTAAAACAATAGTATGCTGTGTTATTTTAAAAACATAGGCAAAGAGGTGCGGCTTCGATATAGATAAATCATGAGGTACTGATTCCACAAATACTAAATTGTCAACGAAGTCGACTTTGACCTACTGGAAGCATTTCATAGCTTCTGAAGTAATTATCCTATGCCTCCTTTCACCTCGACATGACACTTCTATAGGCTCGAAGAGGATACATGCGGTATGACTTTATCGTAATTATTAGAAAAGCCGATTTATTACTAAAAATGTATAAACTTTCTACCAAACCCAAACTTTTTGTCCAATTTCTATTGGATAAAAGCATCTTTTAACCTTTCCTTTGCAAAAATACTACCATATACCATTTTCAAGTTCCAAAACAATATCAACTTTAATTAGATAATAATCTTAATTAGTTATTAATTTAACTGCTTATCTAGTATATTAAATTCATAATAAATCATATTCACTTGGAAAAAATCCTAAAAATTCAATGAAATTTGAGAATAGCCTTCTCATTACCATATAAAAATTTCAAGGCCAAAAATCATATTTAATTATTTTAAATAATTAAAACTCGAATTTAAGTTATTTCCTCCTTGTAAAATTCATAAAGTATTTAATATAACTTGAAAAATTATGAAATTAGAAACCCATCTCCAAAATATCATTTTACACCTCATATCAAAAATTAGAACCATTTAGAGAATAAAAAATTAGATTTTTTTACCCTAAATCTTATTTAATTAACTTCATAATAATTTCCATAACTCATTGTTCTATCCAAAATGATCTATCAACCAAACATGGCATAAACTATCAAAAAATTCAAGGATTGCCCATATCCTAATTCGAAAATAATTACTAGCGATGGGATCTTATTATTCACCTTTTAATTAATTGTTGGAGTTGAGATTTGATGTTGCTTAGCTTCCCTAAACTTTTGCTCTTGAATCCTCTCGATTTCGTGCTTCTTCCTCCTAGATTATGGCCAGCCTTTTTGGCTTTTTCTTTTGATTGTGAAAATTGAGAATGATATGAGGGAGAAAGGGTTTAAGAGATATAAGATAGGTCTATACCTAAATTGCCCTTCTCATATATCCTCCTATATATTAAGTTTTCCAAAACAATCTCAATAGTTAATTTATTAAGGCACAACCTTATACATTTACAAATCTCATTTCCTTTACCATTTACATTATTCTATTTAATCTATCTAACTAAATATCCTGAATAATGTTAAACTAAAATTTGGGATGTTACATAATTTAAGAGAAATTATAGTGTTAACATTTTCTTTTGGGAAGATGTAGTTTCAATGCATTAAAATATAGAAATCCTTAAAGCTAAAAACCGGAGTGTTATAAATATAATTAATAATAATTTTGGCATCGTTAAAAAAAGCTAGAAAAGAAACAATAAGCATTAACATGAATAAGACAATGAACTAAAGAATTGGGGAAGTTATAGTAATTTCATTAGTTAGGCATAAATTGGAAAGAAGTAAATGCATGTAAAAGTAAAGGAATATTAATAATTGAACTTAAGAGGCATAATAATAACTAAATTTATAAAGCCTCAAGTATACGTTATGGCGAGTGTGAATCATTGGATCTAGTTAATGATTTATTAACTACATATGACAAAGTCAGTTGTAAGGGTCGGAGTGTGAGATCGATAATGTTGCACAACAGAAGTCTACCCTTCGAAATGGGTTACCAACAGTTGTGTATACATTGTACGAATGTCGGACATCTCTAACTATAGGACCTGTAGGAATATATGTTCATGTATAGGTGTAGGGAATATATCATAGTAAGGTTCACCTTGGTGTAAAGTGTTAAAGGGGCAAGTAGGTTCTAATTCAATCCTTATAAGGGGTATGCGATAAGTAACCAAGTGGGAATTTCCTTGATTGCATTAGGTAATCTAAATGGGATAGTGATCGTAGGCTCAGCGCTATGTCGGCAAGGTTCGTACCATATGCGAGGACTAGGGATGTACACATAGGTCGAGAGTGTCGTCCGTCTTGGAGTGGTCGGTAGAAAAACTTAGGTTATGCCTAGATGGACTACACCTTCTACTAGTGTAGATCACGTATGGGACGTGCGTGTAACACCCCGTAAAAATCTAAAATAAATTAATTAATTAAATAAGACAAGGTTAAAAATATTTTTTTTGCAAATGTCAGAATTTGACCCCGAAAGTTATGTTGTTCTGTTCATGGTGGAATTTTGATCAATTTCCATATATAATATGTTGAAAACATAGCTTAAATAGAAAAGTTATTGATGTTTGAAGTTTTCGAATTCAAAATAGTTTAAATGAATTCCAATTTAAATAATTAAATGATACTTAAATTTGAAATTTGAAATTTAAGACTTGGGTTGAGTAATCATTAAAAATTAGCGTTAACGTTGAATTATAATTAAGGAAGTAAACAAATTAACAACGAAAAAACAATATAACGTTCCCAAAATAAGGATCAGTCGACCTCTGACCATGACCGATCCACTGCTAGTGATCAACCAGAGGTAGGGCGGTCGACTGATGAATATTGGTGGAGGCTAGGGTTTTGCAGCAATGAACGTATCAGATTATATTATTTTAAACCAACTAAAATCTGATGGTTCTGGTGCATTCCAACGGCTATAAATAGGAGCCTAGCCCCCACGCTTTTATTCACAAATTATTCTGGGAACCTAGCATAGCTCTATTAGTTCGACTCTTCAAAGATTCAAAAAACTCCTCTCAGATTTCAAGTAAGAAATCTTATATATCTATTTTTGTTTATTATTTATCTTCTCAATCTATTTTTCTCCAAGCCTCTAATTTTTTGAATCTAATGTATATACAAATCCCTTGCTGTATCTATAAAAAAGAAGAGATCTAAAAGAGTTCATTAAAGGCATGTAAAATCCAAAAGAAGGAAAAGCTAAGGAACAACTGTGAGTAGAAATCTTAGCTTTTCTATTTTAGTAACTGATTGGTATAGTCCGGATCTGAATATGCCTTAGGGAGTTTTGGTTTACGAAAACACCATATTATAAATCCCCAAAATTTCCCCAATGCAAAATGTGAATTCTAGGTTGAAATCTTAATTGTTTTTACATATTAAAACTAGTGTGTGGCCCGTGCTACGCACACGGGCAGTGCTGGTAATTCACTGTAATTGTAGGTCCAATTGGATGTAGTCCGATTGTATGTTAAAGCAGTATGTAGAGGTCATGTGCAGTGCTGGTTCTTAACCCCTTCAGCTGTATGTTCAGTCTTGAGGTAGTTGAAAAATTTTGTGAGAAAATAAAATAGTGTTAAAAATTTGAAGTAGGGACATAACCAAAGTGCAGAATAGTGTATCTCCAGTTATTCATTTGCAGGAACGGAGTATTGTAATCAAAAAGGGAAAACCTTGTTTATGAAAATCAACCTATCTTCTTTGAATTAAATTTATTTAGTCTAAATCCTTTTATGTGTAGTTGTTAAGTGGTTAAGGTATAATTTGTTATGGCCCGTTTTGTTGGTAATTAAGTTATGAGTTTATATTTTGTATTTTGGTGTGGAAGAGTGGTTGGAGAGTAAGGAACGTGGAATGCGTTAGAGAGAGATTTTTTTAGTCCTGAAAAAGTGGGGATTAATAAAATTTCATTTTAAAAAACTCGTTATCCGTCCTCTCATCTCCCCTTTATTCCCACCGTGCAGCTTTGTTATACCATGCTGTATGATTTGAAAATTGATGTTGGAATAGTGAAAAAATATGTACGAATAAGTTGGGCCTTTAGTTGTTTAGTGTTTGGTTTTTGAAAAAATATATTAGTCTCAAGTTTGTGGAAACTAAAACGTTTGGTAAACACAAAGCGGTGAGAAAAGTGTTTGGTTTTGAAAATAACTAAGTTTACGTTTTGCAACGGAGCGAAGATGGGTAATTATACATTGTGTAAATGACAGTGAAAATCAGAGAAGGCGTTGATGAAGTTGAAAATGAATTGTTAACATTTATTGGTGCGTTGAAACCCAACGAAGACGCACCATCAATCAAAGGCGATGGAGAATATGATGACCGTTGTTTTTCAATTGTAATTAAAGTAAAGAGCTGAATGTTATCAATAATAAATACGTCGACTTTTGTCAGTGTACATTTCATTTTTGGCAAAAAAATGTTTCCAAATGAAGTCCACGTCGCGTAATATATAATTGTGATAAAAACCACCTAAAATGGTACATGGATATAGCAGGTGACACATATGATAATGGTGGACAAAATTGATAGCTCATATTGCAATTTGATTCATTCAGAACGATTGAGATGACAGTTCATTGCCAATTTAGTTTGTTTAGCACAGTGACATCCCTTCTTTGAAAATTTATAGTACGGAGTTGTAGGAAGCACCCATATATAGTGGACCTTGTCACCATCTACTTTCTGTACAGCATAGTGAGTAATTATCTTATGGACGTTGCCCGTGCTACGCACACGGGTTATTGTATAGTTCTTCATTGTGAGTATTTGTTGTGCAGTATAGTGTGCATGAAGAATAGTTGAATTCATTTTACTCTAACTTCATTTTTTTAGATGAAAAAGGCAATGAGTTTTCTTGCATAGATTGCATGATTAGCTATTTATTCTTTTCTTCCCATTTTGAACGTAAGCAGATGATTATGGTGAATGTTTATAAAATGCTTGATGTATAAAAGATTTTTAATGACTAAAATTTGGCTGTTTTATGTAATTGTATGCACGATGTCAATTGACCCATGTACATTTAACATATTTTTAGAACGATTGGTAAAATTTGTGAGTATGAACTAAATGGTTTGAATTTTGCAGCATAAGCACTTATACACATTATGTGTTGCCATATATCAAAACTATGCATATAACTTAGGAGAATTATTTTGTCTATGCTATGTGCATGGATATTAGCAATATGTATGCAGATCATTATATTTTAAAACGTAATATAGATCCATGTTATTTAATTAGTTCTTAAATTGTTATTTCGAAACAGTGACAAAAAATGTAGGTAAACTGAAATAAGAAGACATAAAACCAAAATGAAACAAAAATGACAAAAAACAATACAGTTAACGATCTTACTTATTTCAACTTGCTTAACACTAAAGCTTCAACTAAAAGCTCAACAACAATACATTTAGAAATTGACTGATACCTAGAAGGAAATACATTTAGAAATTGACTTAATCACGAATCATTAATATCAAAATCACAGTTTCTATGAATCCTACAATAGCATGTGTAGGCACAGCAAGAGGTAGCTGCTCATTGCCTCCTTTGGAATAGTCTGCCACAATGCTTGAGCTTTCTCCAAATGAGCATCGGCTTCAAAAGAAATTTGAAGCATTACTTCATAATACTTGGTGCACATATAACTTCTCCAGTTGAGGAAACAATATCAAGGTTTAATTTTCTCAGCAGTTACAAAGAAGGGCTTTTTATCCTGTTCAGTGATCGATGTATCATTTTTAGAATGTATGGAAACGCTGGAAGCCTGGAATGAGGTGGAGTGGTAGTTCTATTAGCATCAAACAAATCATTTACTTCCTTCTATTTTCGGGTTGGCTATCTCCTTCGTACCAAAAACTACATAATAAGGATAATTGCTCTTAATTCTTCCCTCTACTCTTTATTTAGTCAAGCCCTCAATTTTAGGGTGCTGCTCTTCTACTTCATTAAATTCTAAGTTTTAGTGAAATGCATTCCATTTTTCTCAGTTGGAGTTCTGTAGAGGCCGTGATTATAGAGATTAATTGTAAATTTATGTTGCTTCCAAGAACGTTGTTCATTCGCATAATTTTTTAACTGTTGTAATTATATGTAATTCCCTCATTTTCTAATTGATGTAGAAAAGTCATCATGAGTGGTTCTTTCATCACCTGTTTTGTAGTAGAACCAGATCCCTCCCAAAATGGGGAATCCCTAATTTTCTTTAAAAAATCATCAGCATAAATGAATATTTTTTTAGCATGGTTAATAGAAAAACAAATATTGTCTATAAGACATCTCTAAATTTGAAAAAAAAAATCAAAAGTCAAGCATGATGGAAAATATCAAGTTTCCTACCTCTAACACTTTGTATGCACATAACCTTCTCTTGCTTAAAAGTTGTACATGGACTCATCAAGGACCACATAATCAAAGTAGCAAGGTCTCTAGACTTTGCTTTTAGAGACCATGGGTTTCAAAATTATTTATGAAGCTAATGGTTCATAACAGCACTTGTTTTAATATCAAATCAAATAATTCAAAGCGTAAGATGTATCAAATATTTATTCTTTTATAATATTTTCATGCTAGGAAAAACTAATTATAATTATATACTAAGAATCTCAGTATGTATATATCTTAGCATTTGAAAAGCCAAGAATCTCAGTGTGTGTCTCAGTATTTGTAAAGCTAAATTTTATTCGTAAAGCAAAGTTGAAGATGATAGTCACTATATCAAAAGGTAAATAAAAAATATCGAATTATAGAGGAAGAACTCATGAAAACTGCATCAGAAAATATTAAAAAAAACAAAGAAATATAAATATTAATCAGTCAAATTTCGTAAACAGTAGATGAACCCGATTCATGAAATGATTCCTTATAGTTGTACAAAATACTATAGTTTGATGAAAAAAATACCGTTTAGTTTTTCCTGAGCATGATAAGTGCACTATTTGCAATCAGCTCACATGGGTATGTCTACACACACATAAGCTTAAAATGGTAAGACTTAAATATAAAAGTACGAATGTTGTCAAAACTTACTTGGCCAATAGCATCCAAGTGACCCATAAACATAAACGGATTCGCAATTTGGCATAGGAAGCAAACTGGGGCATGTAGAAAATTTATCTTGAAGTTGTAAAAACAAATAAATTTCATGTCAAAATCCAAATTACTGGTTTAATAAATCCATCTATAAGACCAATAATATAAGTGGAGTGATGTAAGACAAACTTGTCGGCCTAACTTACCGTCATTTCTGCTTACTGTAAAACTATCATCGTAGCTTACCATCATTTCTTCTTACTGTAAAACATAACTAAGTTCATTACATGGTCATAGAGACATCCACCGTCTTGGCCCGTCTACCAAAATATATGCAACAATCATGTTGAACATAACTAAATAACAAATGCTTCTATACTAATTCCATGTTAAATGGGAACAGGAACTTACTATTTAGGTATAATTATGTCTTTGGTGCCTTAAATCCATGTTATTAATCCATAATACATATGTTCATTTACACCCAAAATTCATCTAATCCCAAACGTATGGACACGTGTATATCAATTTGCTACATATAAACCTAAGTTCTAATTATGCCTCATATAAGAACATGTAGTAACGATTCTGTTCGAATTCAAATATTTAGTGAAACAAATTTGTAACTCTAGAAATTGAAGTGAATTAGATCCTTCTGACATTCAAATTAGTAGTCAAGTTCCAAGTGTAGATCTTAAGTATGAAGCAAGCTTTATTAAAAAAGGCTTAGTACTAAATTATAACCGGTTATATTTTCTTATATTGAGAATGATATATGAAAGCATCAAAAGTTTAGAAGATAACAAACTTGTTTTTTTGGTCTTTTCTACAGATTTATACTGTTTGAGTAAAGATTGAACATATGAATCTTTCGTTAAAAAATTAAATTAAGCCCTCTTTTTATTTATCATGTTACATAGTATGCTCGTAACTAATGAGTAGGATTCCCCACAGACCAAACCGATAAAAAATAATCACAAATCAGTAAACACATTTATGTGTCTACAAAAATAACCAATGAATTTATCTATAAATACATTTATGAATACAACAACTGATAGGCAAATAAGTTTATTTAGAACCAACGAAACCCATTTTACAATTTAAGGTGCACCAACCTATGGCTAAGACTTAAATATAAAAGTATGAGCATTGTCAAAACATACTTGACTCCATAAACAAAACGGATTCATAATTTGACATAGGAAGTAAACCGAGGCATGTAGAAAATTGACTTTGAAGTTGTAGATAACAAATAGATTTCTTGTCAATGTCAATACTGGTTTAATGAATTCATCCATAAGACCAGTGATCTTAAGTAGAGTGATGTGAGACAAACTTTCCATCATAAATATATGCAACAATCATGTTGAACATAACTAAATAACAAATGTTTCTAAACAGAACTAATTCCATGTGAAATAGGAACATGAATTTACTATTTAGGTATAATGATGTCGTTAATACCATAAATCATGCTATTCATCGATAATGCATATGTTCATTTACACCCAAAAATTCATCTGATCCTAAAGCTATGGACGAATCAACCATCTAGAACATGCATCCACTCTAAAATCAAACGGATTTTTAGTAGTTAAAAAAGTTAATTGAAAAGGGTAAAATAAAGGAACTGAAATAAATGAAAAGGTAAATTACCACTTTATGAGTTTAACGGCTGATTTTGATTATTCGTCGGTGAGGTTTCATAAGATTAGGCTGCGATTAACAAATTTCAGAGTAGATTTGAGATCTGTAGAAGAAAAATGTTGATTTTTCTGGGGAAGAGAGATAGAATTTGGGAAGAAGTCATAGTAACTGTCGCCGTCCAATGATAATGAACGGAAATAGGACAGAGTGGAAAATTAAATAAAAAGACAGGTGTAAATCAAACGAAGATGTGGATTCTCCTTTCCTATTTAAGTAATAGATTGAAGAAAACAATGAAGAAATTAAGTCACATTCAAGTGTAATTTCAACAACGGATATAAAGTTTAATAAACAAAGCTACCCGACATTAATGTTTTCCCACTTGTACAACATGAAGCAAAAGAAAGGGACAGTACATCAGACCGTGGTATCAAAAACAAAGTACGACTAACTGATGAATCCATAGAATACTGAAATGAAGGAAAATAGTACTAAAATACCAACTTGGATGTTCCTAAATTTGACAGTCGCCTTTAAATGAAGGGAAACCGGTAGTTAGCAAAACTTACAACTGATAGACGGTCGATCAGGGTTAGTTTTCTAATCACGAATTGCTAGGCCTTTTCATTCCTCCAATCTTTGTTACGTTCCACTCTCACTATCATCTATGACTACCAGAATATTGAGACATGCTCTGTTTTTTCCTAATCCTGCTACCTTCAAATTCACTTTCACTTCCCATGGCTCCTCTCCTTTCCAATTTATCTTCATTTTGCTTATCACTCCAGAATCACTTCATCTTTTACATCTGATATGTGAAGATAGTAAAACATGTACAGAGAAGACATATTTATTATTGCTCATATTCGTAGTAGTTAAACAGTTAAAAATATCTGTATACGAAAACCCGATAGCCGTTTGACCGCAAAGACATGTTGATGACACTCCAATTTCATTTCTGAAGGAGATAGGGACGCAATACCAAATAGCTAGAGTAGTTTGGTTTGGGTTTCTCTATCTGCATATGTGCTTTTGTTCAGTTGTTTTTGTTCAAATGCTATTTATGTTGGGATGAAAAACAACTCGTCAGACTGACATAAATGAGATCGACAAAAGAAAAGATTGGTAGATGACTAAAAATAGCAAATCAAATTAACTATTAACTGCGTTATTGCCTTGCAGTATTATGGTAAACATTGAGTATTACAACAATGCATATATATATATATATATATATATATATATACAACAGTACTAACAAACCAATACAAATAATTCACAGTTACAACAGGGAGGCAAATACATAACATGTTTAAACTTTAATATGGGAAAATATAGCATGAATCGAGTTATCCATAATGCGTTATCGGCTATGCGACTTACAAATTTATTGCTGATAAAAATATTTTAACTTGAATAGCCTATACAGATGAATTCCATCAAAAATTTACCTAAATGCCTAAAATCTTGCATTGGTTCGGTAGTTTCTTATAAAGAAAGAAGATGCAAATTGTGGTTGCAAACTAATAGAAAATTACATAATTATACAATCAAAATAACTCTTACCCACTGACTCTTGGTGTTCTTAGTGAGCGGAGGAGGAGAAGCATACCTTGTTGCAAGTGAAAGTAGAGTCTTTGTGAGGAGTAGATGTCGATTGGGGACCACAGGATCCTAAATTTAGATCTCAGAATCGCGATGAGGGCTATAAAATCTGTGATATGGAGAAAGAGATTGAATGACAATTGGTACTAATTTGGAGTGAGGAGACGATTTTCTTTTCTGGGAAAACAAAAACGGATCATGCTAGATAACTGAACATGGATTATGTCTAAATCTGGGATACGGAGAAGTTCCAATTTGTCTAAAAAGGGTATTGGTAGTTAGAGAAGTAGTAGTTGCGGAGAAGAAATTTGTCAAACGTGGATGTAATTATTGGAAACAGGCCTAATTAAAAAAAAGGACAGGTGTCGTCTGATAAATGCTTTGGTTTCTCTTTTCCTATATAAGTAATAGATAACAGGAATTGTGTAGATTTGCAATTTTGATGATTTTTCCTTCTATTCCTCTTTTTATTCTTTTTATTTGGATTTGGTTAAGAGATTTGATTAAGAAATAGCGTATAAGGTACGGATTCCTATTCATAGTTTACAACATCTAATTCCACAGATTGAATAGAATTTTCCCTAGTCTATTTTCATGTAAAAGACGTTGGATAGAGCATAAAAATAGCCGAAGTTGTAAGTTTCTATTATTGTTTTATTTTATTATTTTAATATAATAGGTTGAGTTTGAATTTATTTTGTACAAGTTTGTTGATTGGATTTTTGGATATTAGATATTGGATTTATGGTATATGAATAATATGAAAATGAGACTTGTATGATTTTGAAAGAGTTGACATAAACGTTTATTTTAGGGTGTAAACTTCGCACGTTTATAAATTCTTAGGCGCGTAATTATATATATTAGCTTAAATAATGTACAATTATAACATATTAATTTATAGTTAATTAGGTTATTAATTATTGTTAAATCCCCCTTAGGAAGTAATAAATAGAGGAGAAATAAAAAGTTTTCTTATAAGGCCTCAATTATGGATACAGTGAGATATGTGATAATATTTGTAGAGAGTATTATAAATTATGACTAAGTTATAGGGATTCGAGGTCAGTCAAAAGTACACCAAAGTCTGCCCAGCTAATCTGGCTACCAATAGTGTGACTTTGGGGCTAATGTGAGACATAGCCTATAATAAGTAACTATAGATGAAGTGAGGTTAGTCTCAAATTTTATATGATAAATTTGCCCAGCCAATCTGACTACCAGTATCTACAAATAGTCGGACTAATGTGAGACGTCACCGCGTGGTACAGGTCATAATATGAAGGACTTGCTTCAAGGATTGAAAGTATTAAGTGGTTGTATGAGAGCCCGCCTCTTCTCTATGTAGAAGTTGTAAATGGTTAGGATTATGGATTAGGCACAATAGAGGATATCTCGGGAAAGGGCCCATTTCAGTAGGAAGTATTAAGTGGCCAAAGAGATTCCATTCAATGTCAACTAGATAGTTACCAGTGAGGAATCCACATTGGGATAGATATTAAATGATGGGGACCTGCCTCAAATAAGGTATTAAATGGTCGGAGTCTACCTAGTTCCCATTAAAGGATATTAAGTGACTTGGGTACTATCTCTTACACTGATAGGACATTACAGACGATAGATATGGGTTATGGGGTTGATAGCAACTTGGCTATGGGCTTATATTTGGAAAGCCTTTTTATTTGGAAAAGCCGTTGAGCTTATATTTGGAAAGACTTATGATGAAGGAAGAATGCATAAGACATATTCCTATCTAGATTATACTGCCCAAGTACTATAACAGTAAGGCTCGAGATTTTTATTCACCAAACATATGTTGTTCTGACTTCCTCCTCATTACAACATAGATTAGGGAAGGAGACGGTGATCCAGATGGAGATGACGATGATAGGAGCATGTGGCAGTAGTCTATTTATCAATTTATGTTATTTCTGATGTACCCACTTAAAGATAATAATGTATTTTGACCATGTTGTATCTCCGTTATGTAGTGATTATCATTGACATTGTATTATGGTTTTATGACATTTTGAATTTTAAATAAAATGGATACTGTTTATGTTATTATATTTTATCCTTCCGCTGTGAGATTCTGAATGTGCAGATAAATAGCTTTGTATTGTTTTTTTACCAACCAACAACCAACTTAGGATGGGTTTAAATTTTGATGGGCCTTTCCTGGATTGGAATTTAGGTTTGTTTCAATGCAGCTTGTTACAATTGGTACTAGAGCCTAGGTTACCCAATCAGCAGGGAAAAGTATACATATGAGAGACGTACTTCTTATGTTTGAAAGATTTTTGCCAAAAACCCTATTATATATGTGTGTTGTATATATATTATGAACATACACATTCACACTATGCAAATCTTTATTTCACCATATAATACTATCTTAGAAAATTATAACTAAAGCTCAACCTATAGATAGTTGATATGGTTGATAATCATTCTGCTTCTGTGGTTGGGAATCCTGCCCAAAGAGGACCTACCATTCGAGGGATGCCTGAATGGTTTATACAATACCTCAGGCAAGTAGGTGAGGTCCCTGTTCCTTAGCAGGCTGCATCAGTGACATTGACCCGCCTACCGACGCAGCACCTTGTCTTGTTGATTTTCCTAAATTGTGTAAGGATTTTATGAATATGGGAGGAAGAGTATATTCTAGAATAGAAAAACTTCATGGAGACAAAGGAATGGATAAACGACTACGAAAGGATATTTCGGGAGTTTGGTTGCAAGGTCCAATTGAAGTGGAGAATGGAAACTTGACATCTTAAGGGAGAAGCCTTAGGTTGGTGGAATATGGTGGTTAAGGAGGGTATTGATAGAGTTGTCACTTGGGATGAATTCAAGAACCGATTTGAGGCATGGTTTATGTTAAAAGCAGAAGTGAGCTTGCAATTAGAAATGTTTATATAGCTCAGATAGGGAGACTTCACTCTAAAGGAGCGTGTTAGTAAATGTACAAAACTAGCCCAGTTTGGAATGAGTTTAATATATACACCCATGACAAAGGCCACAAGATTTGTTAAGGGCTTAAACTCCCCGCTTAGGGAATTGTTGTTGACTCAAATATCTACTAGCGCCATATACAAGACGCTAGTGGAGATGGCTTTGCTATAAACGGCTAATTCTAAGAAGAAAGAGATAGAGAAGGAGAAGGAGCAAGTAGGACCTACAGAGATCAAAGAGAAGCCAAGAAAGGAATTTTTTAGGAAAACAAGAAGTCAAAAGGAAAGTTTAAGAAAGAAGGCAAGGTGTGTAAGAGATATTAAAAGAAAGGACATCTCTCTAAGGATTGTAGGGTGAATTTGTTGAAGGAAGCTTTCAAGGGGAAGTGTTACCATTTCCATGAAGAGGGGCATTACAAGAATCCGTGTCCAAAGATGATGAATGAATGGCAGAGTGAGCAAGCCTATGCAATAGAGGTTGTCCCTGTTTCGAGTAGACCACCATCAAGAGATAAGGGAAGGCTATTATGGAAGGTATAACTCTTATTTTAGGGAATAAAATTCGTATTCTAATTGACTCCGGAGCATTGCATTCTTTCATAGCTAGAAATGTGATTAACTACTTAAATCTTCAAACCCAAACTGTCACCAACCTAATAGTAGTCTCGAATCCTATTAGGGAACAATACATCTTTTCTCAATTCGCAAAGACCTCGTGTTAGACAAATGTGACATTAATTTCATATGTGATGCGTAAATTCTAAATTTCGAGTGGTATGGGCTTATTTTGGGTATGGACTGGTTGTTGCACTGCGGGGCAATCTTGGAATGCTATAAGAGAGCTGCTTGGCTAAAGAGTTGTAAAGGGAAGGATATAGACATCCGATGCACACCCCAGAGTTCAGTCGAGTCAAGCTCTCGATGAACCTGCGCAAAGCGAACTTTCTTCCATACCCGTATTTCGAGAATTCTCTGATGTCTTTAAAAAAGTTTTGGTTTCTCACCTTGAAGGGAGATTGAGTTAGGATTGATCTGGAGAAGAACACAAGACTAGTCGCTCTGCCATTAAGTCACATGGACCCTAAGGAAAGGCAAGAATTAGACAAGAAGATCTCAAAGCTACTGCAGAAAGGATTCATTCGACGAATATCTCAGAATGGAGAGCCCCCATTGTCTTTTCCACTAAGGCATATGGATCATTAAGGCTATATGTTGACTATAGGGAGCTCAACAAATTGATAAAGAAGAATAAGTATCCCTTACCTAGGATAGACGATTTGTTTGATCAGCTTGTAGGAGCGAAAATCTTCTCCCGGTTGGACTTGGCAACTAGATTTCATTAGTTGAGGATTGTAGAGGATAGCAAACCAAAGACCGCATTTCGCATACCAGATGGACTTTATGAATAGGAAGTGATACCTTTTGGATTGACCAATGCCCTCGCATACTTTGTAGATGTGATGAGTAGTGTTTGAGCGACAGTTGAATAAATTTTTCATAGTTTTTGTTAATGACATCCCAGTATTCTCCAAGAGTGAAGGAGAGAATAGAAATCACTTAAAAGAGATAGTAGGAACCTTAAGGAGGCCCCAACTTAAAGCCAAATTCTCAAGTGCCACTTTTGGAAGAAGGAAGTGAGATTTCTTGGGCATATTTGTTTTCGAGCATGAATTAGCGATAGACCCCATAAAAGTGGAAGATATTCAAAGTTAGAAGATTTTGAAGGGTGCTACAGAGGTTAGAAGTTTTCTAGGGTTAGCAAGTTATTATAGGAAATTCATAAAGGATTTTGCAAAGATAGCAGTTCTTGTAACTCGCTTAACCAAGAAGAATCTAGTCCTTGCATAGAATGAAAGATGCACTGAAGTATTTGAGAAGCTAAAAGAACTATTAACTAGTTCACCAGTACTCATCATCCCCGATGGAATAAAACCTTTTATAGTTTATACAGATGCATGTGGCATAGAGTTGGGAGCAGTTCTTATGCAAGAAGGAAGGGTGATAGCTTATGCGAGTAGGCAGCCGAAAGACCCTGAGAAGAGATACCCAGTTCATGACTTGGAGTGGCAGCCATTATTTTTGCCTTGAAGATGTGGAGGCACTAACTTTTGGGGAAAATATTTGAGTTTTTTACTGACCATAAATCACTCAAACATCTATTTTTCTGAAAATATTTAAATCTTAGGCAGCATGGGTGGATGGAGTATAGCATCCTATGACTTTAGGATATAGTATACCCTTGGAAAAAGAAATGCTGTCGTTGACACCCTTAGCCGGAGGCATGCTGCCTTGGGTGCTATATATGAGTGGAGGTAGTTGGAGTTCCTCTCGAATTTCAACTTCCAACTGTCAACAGAACCCACTCAAAAGTATTTGGCAGCAATTGACATTAGGCCGGCATTGATGGACCGCATTGGACTTGAACAAAAGAATGATGAGAAGGTAGTTGACATCTTGGACAAGCTAAGTAGAGGAGTACAATTTCCCTACATCAGTAGATATGCAGTTGATGAAAATGGATGTTTAAGGGGAGATGGATGCCTTTGCGTTCCAAAGATTAAAAGTATGGAGGAAGTACTTGTGGAGTGTCACTATTCAAGGATGACAATTCACTCCGAAGGAGATAAGATTTATAGGAATACGAAATGGATTTTCTATTGGCCGGGGATGAAGAAGACAGTAGTTTAGTTTATTTCTAGATGTTTGACATGTCAAAGGATTAAAGATAAGCAAGGGATGCCCAGAGTATTGTTATTGCCATTAGAAATCCCGACTTGGAAATGAGAACATATATCGATGGGCTTTATAGATGGGTTGCCTAGGATTCAAAGAGGCAATGAAGCAATTTGGGTCTAGTGGATAGACTCACGAAAAGCACCCATTTTACTCACGTTAGGAGCAATCAGACCGCCACGTCTCTAGCATAGATTTATATTAAGGAGGTGATTCGACTTCATGGAATTCTGGTTAGCATCTTTAGTGATATAGACCCCTATTTACTAGTGATTTTTGAAGGAGTTTGTAGACAGCTTTAGGAACATCATTGAATCTTAGTACCGCTTACCATCCACAGACAGATGGACAAACTGAAAGAGCAAGTAGGATCTTGGAGGACTTTTGAGAGCTTGCATCTTAGACTTTGGAGGAAATGGGAGCAGCACAAACCTTCAGTAGAATTCACTTATAATAATAGTTACCAATCGACGATTGGTATAGCACCCTTTGAAGCACTTTATGGAAGGCCACGCAAATCGCCAAATTGTTAGCGAGAAACCACCGGTAAAATTCTACTCGGATCGGATTTAATTCATGAAACTTCAGAAAAGGTAGAGTTGATTATGCAATGTGTGAATGCAGCATAAGATTGCCAAAAATCCTAAGCAGATAAGAGAAAAAAGAGTTAAAGTTTGAGGTTGAAGACACGATATTTATCAAGGTTCCCTACTTAGGAAAATCGTGATATTTGGAAAATTAGGAAGGCTGGCATCAAGATTTGTAGGGCCTTTTCAAGTTTTGGAAAGAAATGGAAGGTTGGCTTACCGTGTGGGGCTTTCCAATAGATTGGCAGGAGTCTATGACGTTTTACACATTTCACACTTGAGGAGATGCCTTCATGACACATCCATTATGGTGGAGCCTAATCAATTGGAGATATTGAGACATAGCCACTAGCATCTTGTGCAACCACACGTATTGTGGAGCACAGAACTAGGAAACTCTGCAACAAAGAAATTAGGTTGGTTCGAGCACAGTAGGGAGACAGTCCGGTGGAAAGCATATGGAAGACCGAAGAGAAGATGAAGATCTCTCATCCTGAGCTTTTCACTGATAAATTTTTCTCTCCAAAATTAGCTTTTGGTTGCAACGAGGATGCTAGATTGGATGATATGGGATGGTTATTACACTTTTCACCATCACTTTACATTAATATACAAATTTTATGCATGTTTAGGATGTTCTGCATACATACTTATATGTCACAATCATACACGCACGCTAGGGTTGAGCTCACATATAGTATGTCTACACACATAATCACATTGCACTTTTGGTTGAGTATATGGTTGTGTAGATAACTTGACTATATAACATGGATGTTTATTGTGTGTTACATTGTTCGCCCCTTGGAAAGATTTTAGGGATGAAATCCTTTTTATGGGGGGAAGAATGTAACACCCCTTAAAAATCTATAATAAATAAATTAATTAAATAAGATAAGGTTAAAAATGAAAATTTTGCAAAAGCTAGAATTTTACCCGAAAGTTATATCGTTGTGTTCATGGTGGAACATTGATCAGTTTCCATATATAATATGCTGAAATGGAGCTCAAACATAAAAGTTATGGACATTTCAAGTTTTTGGATTCAAAATAATTTAAATGAATTCAAATACAAATAATTAAATAATTCTTAAATTTGAAAGTTAAGACTTGGGGGTTAAGTAATCTTTAAAAATTAACATTAACATTAAATTATAATTAAGGAAGTAAATAAATTAACAACGACAAAACAATATAAAGTTCCCAAAATAGGGATCGGCCAATCCTTGACCCATGATCCGTCAGCCTCTAGCGGTCGACCGGTGATATGAGCGATTGACCAGTGAATACTGGTGGTGGCTAGGGTTTTGCAGCAATGAACGTATCAGATTATATTATTTTAACCCGACTTAAATCTGACAGTTCTGGTGCATTCCAACGACTATACTTAGGAGCCTGGCCTCTTCACTTTTATTTACAAATTATTCTTGGAACCTAGCATAACTCTGTCAGTTTATCTCTTCAAAGATTTAGAAAACTCCATTGGGGTATCAGTTAAGAAATTCTATATATCTATTTCTGTTTATTATTTATCTTCTCAATCTATTCCCTTCCAAACCTCTAATTTTCTGAATCTAACATACATACAAATCCTTTGCTCTATATATCAAAAAGAAGAGGTCTGAAAGAGTTCATTGAGCGCGTGTCAAATCCAAAAGAAGCAAAGCTAAAGACCAACTATGGGTGGAAATCTTAGCTTTTATATTTTAGTAATTGATTAGTATAGTCTGAATTTAAATGAGCCTTAGGGAGTTTTGGTTTACGGAAACATCGTATTATAATCCCTAAATATTCCCCAATGCGAAATATCAATTCTAGGTTGAAATCTCAATTGTTTATATTAAAATAATGGGAATTGTGTAGATTTGCAATTATGGTGATTTTCCTTCTATTCCACTTCTTATTCTTTTTCTTTGGATCCGATTAAGGGATTTGATTAAGAAATGATGTGTAAGGTATGAATTCTTGTTGGTAGTTTACACCGCTTAATTCTACAGATTGAATAGAGTTTTCCCTTATCTATTTTCATGTAAAAGAAGTTGAATAGAGCATAAAAATAACTGAAGTTTTAAGTTTCTATCACTGCATCAGAAAAGTCATTTCGTAGCGTTGAAAAAACGCTACCAAAACTTTTAGTGGCGTTTCGGTAAACGCTACGACACGACATGCAACTAAAAGTCTGAAAGTTTTAGTTGCGTTGTAGTAAACGCTACCAAAAACAAACATATTGTAGCGTTTCTGAAACCCTACAAAAGACTTTTTTGCAGCGTCTTCAAAATGCAACCAAAGTTTTACTTGCATCTTTTTTTTTCTGTAGCGTTTTCTTTATGCTAGATAATATTTTCGCAAAGTTTCCTCTGTCCTACTTTTTTTGTTGCATTTTTTCTCCGCTATTAATATTTTTGGTAAATTGCATTTTTTTTCCCGTAGCACTTTTGAAACGCTAGTAAAACTTATCGACTGATGTACAACACATTTTAATCGCCGCTATTTACTGTTATAGGCTTGCATCATTTCCGACAATCACTTATATATAATAGCCATATTAAAACCAACAATCATTCGCATAATTTTCATTTTCAAACCAATATTGATAATAACCATGTTCAAATAATTTAAAAAACACATTAATCGCATAATCAAGTATAATATCTATAATCATTTCAATAATAGTAATTCGACAAAATAAGCGATTGACATACCACAACCGTTTTCAAACAAGTCTACACAACTAGGACGAACAAAATATTATAATATATAACAGTTAAAGTCTTGTTCATGGATTAATTACCAACAATTCTTTAATGCGGCTGTTCTTCACTTCAGAAATGCTAATTACCTGTAGACAAGTATAATAGTCAACAGTTAGAATTACATACATGTCCTGATAATTTACGTGTGCTGATAATGTATGAATTACATGCATAATTAAGTATAATACATATAAGAATAGAAAGAGCATTACTATTGACATTAACATTAGCAAGAGCATTAGCATCCTTATTTACCATACTTATTAACATTAACAATAGCAAGAGCATTAGCATAAGCATTTTAATTCATTGTCTAAGAAAGAACGTTTTGTGACTCTTCAAACTTCATGCAACTGATTCATACAAGCTTCTACATGATATCCAATTACTTCAGCAATTAGTGTACTTCCCTATGTGACTGATATGAGGGGAACAGTGAACAGGAATAGGCCAATGATTTTAAATTGTTTGATAATAATAGCAAGAAGATACACGTTTAAAATGAAACTGGTGGTGTAGGTTTTGATTAAATTAATGATCACACTGTTTTATTTGTTTGTTTGCAGGTACACACACTTTTAACATGGAGCATCAAGAGGATGGACTTTCAAATCACTTGAATTTTTTTTTCCTGATTTTGACTTTGAGATGCAGCCTTGCACCTTCTGGTGTAAAGTGGTTTATATTGCATTATTAGTGTGGTAAAGTACGCATGCCAGAGTTTCAAGATCCAGATTATAGGAATGTTAAAGATATTATTTTTTAATTAAAATGCTCTCACAAGTCACAGCTCATAACTTCAAACTAGCGTGAAATAATTTTTATTAATAACTCACTATGATCCAAGAATTATTGATAGACCACAACAA
Source organism: Allium fistulosum (assembly GCA_030737815.1). Lineage (NCBI taxonomy): Eukaryota > Viridiplantae > Streptophyta > Magnoliopsida > Asparagales > Amaryllidaceae > Allium > Allium fistulosum. The sequence goes on along the minus strand of CM060902.1, from coordinate 1,249,666,853 downwards.
TGGTCTATAGACCACAACCTATCTACATGTTGAAATAATCGATATGCATACATGGTATAAATTGGTGATAAAAAGAATAAGACTAATAAATGGTTTTAGAAGAAGACTAAAAACTAGTTTATAGACCACAACCCATCTACATGTTCCTGCAACCTGTTGGCAGGTGGTAGTAGCACATGTTGCCCCCTTATGATTAAGTTGGTATAGTTATTAAACAAACTATCAAACTAAGCTGTTAAAGTCATTAACAGAAAACAAACTCCATTCATACTAGAATGAGGGCGACCGATTACCAACCAGACCTAGAATTTGTGTATGAGTGTAAGTGTATATATAAGTGAACAGTGAAATTATAAAATAGTGCTGAAGATGTATTATGAAATAATATATGTTCTATTACAATTATAGGAGACAGTAAAGAGCTAATAAAATTCAGATGTTTATCTAATTTTATTTACCATTTCATTTTATTCTTATATTTTTCTACAGTGCCAATGGTCAGTATTCAACGGCCAAAGCTACATGGTTATTGCATTTATGTTACATTTAGATGATCTTAATTCGATTTAGTATATAGTTGGAGGATGTAAATTAAGCCAGACATTAGCCTATATGATACTTGTTACAAAAAACTTTCATATAACCATAGCAGTTCCAATAGCAGTTAATATAAGATTTATTGTGTCTGCCATTTGATTGCTTTTGACCATAGTTTTAACAAAGTAATTGTCTACCATTTGATTGCTTCTGACCGTAGTTTTAACGTGGTGTTAATAGACGAAGCCTGTTTATTTTATAAACTAATGGAAAACATCTTTTGTCTGCCATTTGATTGCTTTCCATTCATACTAACAAAATCTGATTCCTGTAAGTGATTAGCACTGTCTGATACAACTTTATTAATAGCATAACAAACTCCATTCATACTAGAATAAGGGCGATTGATTACCAACCAAACCTGGAATTTGTGTATGAGTGGGTGTATATATAAAAAACACTTTGCATGGGCCCTTGAATTTGCATATGAGTGTCGGTGTATATATAAGTGACTGGGTGTATATATAAGAGACGTATACAAGTACAAACTAATACTTACTAGAACGTGATTCCTCAATGACATATCCGACCGGCCAAGCTACGGTAGTACCAAATGCATCTTCCATGTACGTACACTCTGATGTAGGTCTCCATAGCAATGCTTCAATGACTTTCACATACTTTACCCAAACTTTTAAGTATTTAGGATATTGGACTCTTCTCATGTAGATAACACACTACATCTGCCCCGGCCAATGCTCAGGACCCGATTGGTCAACATACGTCGACTTCCCTTGGATTCCGGGCGTTAATTATACGAGGATATTATTTAAAGTAAAACATACCTGACAGGGTCGAATGCCATGTTTTGTCGTTGAAAATGACTTTTCGGTCATCCGATATTTAGTCTGGCGGAGGTATTCCCACTCCTCCCGAAGCTGGGTCCTTTACAACTTAGGCTTCTCTTATTATCCCTATCACAGTGGGATGATTGATTATAGTTAAATTACAAGGCACAGTTGCTCTTGTAGAGTTGTAGTTGAAGTTCGATCAGGCACAGTTTCAACCTTCGGAAACTAGCGCATGAGTTGCCTGAGTGCGATTGTCCTTCCTTTGTATTTTTCTAAATTCAATGCGCACCAGCCTCTATCTCTAGGGACTATTGGCTTAATTGCTTGATTACTCGTTTACTGTAATTCTATATATGTGGGTAATACTTCTGCGGTCATTTTGGCATATTCTATTTCATAGCTTTGTTTAGAACTATGAATTAGCTTGGTCTAGCCAGTTTTGTAGCTAATCCCTAATTATGCTCAATTGAGTTCGTTTCAACAAAGTGTTGGTGTAAATGCCTTAGTCCGTAGGGGTGATTACTTTGACTACCGAACCAACATGTTTTGGGAGACTAGGTCTCCTAAGCAATACATTTGATTGCCCCAGTTTAATTGACACGATAACTCTTATCTTCGGGAATTAGGGACTTTGTTGCTTGATCCCACGATCTGAGTTCTGTAATGATGTGGGTATGTGTTAGAAAGATACATTTCTGGCTTCTTTTTCTAAAGAAAATTCTTCTGAGTTTGACGTTTAGATCCTAATCATATGTTGATCTCTATCTTCGAAAACCCATACACGGATGACTCAACTCTGTGGATTTTTCCTTGGTGTTGTGAATCTTCAGATAGCATGATATGTCAGAAGGTGGGGTTGAAGATTCAATCAAACACTTGCTTCTATTTTTGAAGGTTGATGTATCGATAGTTTCATTTTAGGCTTTCTTCCTAGCATCACCAATCTTCAGGTAACGGCATATTCCTGCAAGTTGGAACCAAATGATCTAGTTAGACCATAGGTAAGTCATCGATCTTTCTCGTCATCGCCAGACTATGACGACTGTTGATTTCTGAACGTTAAATCCTCCATTTCCTTTATTGACGATTTTATTGCCAGAATGCTATGTTTTGTGATACAGAACCGTTACCTAACCAACCTCGCGTTTATTCTTGTTTGGACTTTTGAAACATTTCTTTCGATCAAGTATTTGTGCTTCTATCCTTTCTTGAGGGATTAGTTATTTCGAATGCCTATACTTGGGCGATTGGGAGAGATGCAAATTTGTGGTGCGGATTGCTCAATTGCCCCCAGTGTGGTTCTTAATCCCATTCTGGAATTGAGGAAGTTTGGGGATTTTATTTTCGACCTTCCATGACTACTCCCGCTTGTCCTTGGCCGTGCATGCTCTTCTTGGTAGTTGACGTTATCACAGAAGTTTTGTTCATATGTCAACTCCTGTCTTTGAGAATTGATAACCTACTACTTAGTTCCAAGCAACATTTCCTCGAGGCTGCCTAACTTTTGGCTGTGTCTAAATTCTTTCTAAGTTGAATTTAAGAAATTCGATTGTGCAACAGCTTTCATCCCTAGAAATTAGTACACAGGCAATTCAATCCTAGGATTTCCTTTCGATGCTGCTTTATTCCTGTGCAGTGGCTGATTCCTGTGATGAAAGGTCGAACCATCCAGCTGACCTATAAAAGGATATGTCTTCCGATCGTTGCCTGTCATTGGGCAACTGCCGTTTTCTTGAAGAGAAGGTAGAAACTCAGTTGAGGACTAACTTATATCTCTAGAAGCTAGTGCATCGATGGTTCACTGCGATGAGTGTTTCTCATCAGCCCTGTACATTAAAGTTTCCTGGCATTGCCGGGGCAATAGCGGTACTTAGTGAGTAGAAAGTTTCTCGGAGTTTCTGGGGCAACGTCGGTGCTTATGAAATAGAAAGTTTCCTGCATTGCTGGGGCAACACTGGTACCTAGAAAATAGAAAATTTTCCCGACGTTGCCAGGGCAACACCAGTACTTAAAAGATAAAAGGAGGCCTTGGCGTTGGCGAGGCAACACCGAAACCCAAAAGGTTGGGATCGATTTCCCCGTCGATTCGGCGGTGCTCTTAATCCAGCTGGGTACTAGTTTCGGCCTTCGAAAACTAACACTTCAATGGTTGGATCGTAGAAGTATTTTCTTAGTACTGTCCGTCTTCGGGCAGTGTTAAAGTCATGTTGTTGAGGGTTGAATCATCATCTGATCCTGTAGAGTTGAGTAGATTCCTTTTAATCCAATATGGTTGTTTTCTCAACCTTGCTTAAATTTGGGAGATGCCATGTTCTGGAAGGGTGAGAGTCCCAGGCATTTTCGCTGCCTAGCTTTGTTTAATCGTCAAGTATTACCCTTAGAGATGCAAGGTTGTTGCTTAAACAATTCCATAATTATTCTTATTCACGAAAAACCGAACTTCCTCCAACCAGTTTTTGTTATGATTTGACGACTTTTAGTGGAACCCTTCATTTCTAGGTCTCAAACTCCAGGTTCTCATAAAAAATTTGAAATTGTGGAGCAAGTCATCACATTGCCTCCGGTACGGCCCCGTTCATTCCTATACTAATCATGGACCGGTAGAGTTCGGTAGTGTTTGTCTTGAATCCCCGACACCTATCCTTGCTTGTTTTAGGCCATATGCATTATGTTGGACTACTAACATTGTTGCGGATATCAACCTTATTCGTTCGTTCCAATCTTCGAGAATCAATGGTTTAGCTGCTCGATTTTGCGTGTTTTCTCCTTGCCATTGTCTATCTTCGGATAACAGCTGGTTTTTTGCAAGTTAGGGTTTGAGACCTTATTCGAACACCTGCTTCTGTCTTTGGAAGCCGCTGGGTCAATGACTTGATTCTTGAATTGTCTTCCATCATTATCTATCTCCGGTCGTCGGTAAGTTCCTCCTTTTATCCCTATTTCCGAGCGATGGTGAACTTTAGGGAGTTCGATTTTCTTGTTGATATGACAGTCTGGAGTTCTCGATGTTGTTGAGGCAATACCGATATCTAGCAGGTTGGAACAGTTTCCTTTTTTAATTCCGCCTTCATCCAGCCTACTATACTGCTTACTTTTGATGCGATTGTTGAAATTCTCTATTCGACACAACAGAACCATGGAGTGATTTTTGGTCCCAACCAAGTGTTAGTGTGTTATGTGTCGTCGGTCCACGGGGCTGATTACTCTGAACACATGATGTGAGACTTGATGTTCTGGGCGGCTCTCTGGATGCCCCCAGTCAAAGTTGTGTCGCAGCTCCTATCTTCGGGAGCTCGTGATTTGAATGTCTTAACTTTAGACATTTTTGTCAAAGATCAGAATTCTTTATTGAAATCTTGGTTTAGGGACTTTGTGGCATTGCCGGAGCAATATCAGTCCTTTTGGGTGGTAGGGATCAGTTCTTGTTAATCCTAAAATAAACAAGTTTTCCGGTGTTATTAAGACAACACCGATACTTAGAGAATTTTGACGATCCGGTGATGTTGCCAGAGTGACATTGGGCGGAAAGGGGAGCGGTGGAAGGAAGCGCTGACGAGCTTGTGTGGAGACTGGTCCGATTTTGGCTCTTTTTGAGTCATTTTGTTCAAGTGAGTCTACACTTAGTGTTCTTGTCGTGGAGTCTGTATTTTCTTTTTGTTGGCCGGTGTTGTATGGGTACAGCCTCTACGTTTTGACTCTATGTAATGAAAATTATAAGAAATACATTGATATTTTGACTGTACTCTTATCTGTCTGTTCATACGTGTTATGTGCACTTGTGCTTGTTTTGTTTACACTTATCCAATTTTATGATTGCAACCAAAATTTTTATTTGGAGCAACAATTCTTTGTCTGGTTTATTTAAGTACATGTGTGTGCCCCCAATTCACAGGGCTGTTTACTTAAAATGATCGGTAACTTATAGTTTAGATAATTTTCATCTTAGACTTGAAACTTGGCTAAGTCACAGCTTTTAGTTTTCCTCGGTGTTGCCTATCTTCGGGCAACGTGAGGAGTTATTATTTTAGTGCACAGCTTATGAGGTGCGTGGCTTTTGGTGTTCCTTGGCGTTACCTATCTTCGAGCAACGTTAGGAGTTATTATTTTAGTGCACGGCTTATGAGGTGTGCGAATTTTGGTGCTCCTCGATGTTGCCTATCTTCGGGCAACACGAGGAGTTATTATTTTGGTGCGTGGCTTATGAGATGCGTGGCTTTTGCTTTCCCTCACTGTTGCCTATCTTCTGGAAACACGAGGAGTTATTATTTTGGTGCGCGGCTTATGAGATGTGCGGCTTTTGCTTTCCCTCGGTGTTGCCTATCTTCGGGCAACACGAGGAGTTATTATTTTGGTGTGTGGCTTATGAGATGCTCAGCTTTTGCTTTCCCTCGGTGTTTCCTATCTTCGGGCAACACGAGGAGTTATTATTTTGGTGCGCGGCTTTTGCTTCCCCTCGGTGTGCCAATCTTCGGGCAACACAAGGAGTTATTATTTTGGTGCGCGGCTTATGAGATGCGCGGCTTTTGCTTCCCCTCGGTGTTGCCTATCTTCGGGCAACACAAGGAGTTATTATTTTGGTGCACGGCTTATAAGATGTGCGGCTTTTGCTTTCCCTCAGTGTTGCCTATTTTCGGGCAATACGAGGAGTTATTATTTTGGTGCGCGGCTTATGAGATGCGCGGCTTTTTCTTTCCCTCGGTGTTGCCTATCTTCGGGAAACACGAGGAGTTATTATTTTGGTGTAAAGTGCCTTTAGAGAAAGGGTCTTTGACGAGCATACGGTCTAAGAGGAAGAGGGATTGGTCACCAAGAGTGGTAAAATAGTAGTTGGAAAGAAGTGGGAAAGTATTATGTTAGTATTTTGTTTGTTGCACTAGCTAGGTCATTAAATCCGCAGTTGTCATAATGCCAAAATTTTTGATCGGGCATAACAGAACTGTGGTATAATTAGTCTCGGTCTTTCTTATGGCTATTCAAGTGTGTGTGGTGCCCTCCATGCCACAGGGTTGTTGGTGTGCTTGAACTGTATCCATGGTCTCTCCACAACTCGTTTGGTTGCCCCTGGTCCAGTGGGTGCGGTTTTCCCAGGTGCCGAACCATGGCTTGATTTAGTTGGCCTCTGATTGATCACAAGGTCAGTTCAATTTTGGCTTAGTTTCTTTGATCGACTTTGAAGCTCTGGAATTTTGCATTGTTTTTCTCATTAGTCATTGAAAGTGATTCCATTAATTTTGCGGGGTGACTGGTATGATTGTTGATTTGTGACACCATAGCGTGACTTCGTTGACTTCGGGGAGCTCTGGACCAGATGACTGCTGATATTCCAGTTCACCTTCGTGGATATCAGTCATACATAAATTTTGTTGATTTATCGGTCCGTCTTTACGATGCTTTAGTTCGTGGGGACCTTCACATTCGCGAAAGGTTCTTTGGGATCAGATGACCGCTGATATACCGGTTTAGCCGTCACGACGCTTTAGTTCGTGATAGACCTTCATGCTCGCGAAGGGTTTTTTGGATCAGATGACTGTAGATCTACCGGTTAGCCTTCATGACGCTTTAGTTCATGAAGGACCTTCATATTCGCGAAGGGTATTTTTTTTTGGATCAGATGACCGTCGATCTACCGATTAGCCTTCACGACACTTTAGTTCATGAAAACCTTCACATTCACGAAGGGTTTTTTGGATCAAATGACCGCTGATCTACCGGTTAGCCTTCAGGACACTTTAGTTCGTGAAAGACCTTCACGTTCGCGAAGGGTTTTTTGGATCAGATGACCGTGATCTACCGGTTAGCTTCACGACGCTTTAGTTTGTGAAAGACCTTCATGTTCGCGAAGGGTCTTTTGGATCAGATGACCGCTGACCAACCTGTTAGCCTTCATGATGCTTTAGTTCATGAAAGATCTTTACATTCGCGAAGGGTTTTTTAGATTAGATGACCGCTGGTCTACCGATTAGCCTTCACGACGCTTTAGTTCGTGAAAGGCCTTCACGTTCGTGAAGGGATTTTTGGATCAGATGACCGCTGATATACCGGTTAGCCTTCACGACGCTTTAGTTCGTGAATGACCTTCACATTTGCGAAGGGTTTTTGGATCAGATGACCGCTGATCTACCAGTTAGCCATCACGATGCTTTAGTTCATGAAAGATCTTCACGTTCACGAAGGGTTTTTTGGATTAGATGACTGTTGATCTACCGGTTAGCCTCCATGACACTTTAGTTCGTGAAAGACCTTCACGTTCGTGAAGGGTTTTTCGGATCAGATGACCACTGATCTACCGGTTAGCCTTCATGACGCTTTAGTTCATGAAAGACCTTCACGTTCGCAGAGGGTTTTTTGGATCAGATGACCGCTGATCTACCGGTTAGCCTTCATGACGCTTTAGTTCGTGAAAGACCTTCATGTTCGCGAAGGGTTTTTCGGATCAGATGACCACTGATCTACCGGTTAGGCTTCACGACACTTTAGTTCGTGAAAGATCTTCACGTTCGCGAAGGTTTTTTTTGGATAAGATGACTGGTGATCTACCAATTAGCCCCTAAGACACTTTAGTTCATGAAAGACCTTCACATTCACGAAGGATTTGTTGGATCAGGTGACTCCTGATCTACCGGTTAGCCTTCATGACACTTTAGTTCATGAAGGACCTTCACATTCGCGAAGGGTTTTTTGGATCAAATGACCGCTGATCTACGGGTTAGCCTTCATGATGCTTTAGTTCATGAAGGACCTTCACGTTCGTGAAGGGTTTTTTGGATCAGATGACCGCTGATCTACTGGTTAGCCTTTACGACGCTTTAATTCGTGAAAGACCTTTACGTTCGCGAAGGGTTTTTTGGATCAGATGACCGTTGATCTATCGGTTAGCCTCCATGATGCTTTAATTCGTGAAAGACCTTCATGTTTGTGAAGGTTTTGTTGGATCAGTTGATCGCTGATCTACCGGTTAGCCTTCACGACGCTTTAGTTCATGAAGGACCTTCACATTCGCGAAGGGTTTTTAAGATTAGATGACCATTGATCTACCAGTTAGCCTTCACGACGCTTTAGTTCATGAAGGACCTTCATGTTGGCGAAGGATTTTTTTGTGGTCGGATGTCCGATGACCAGACGACCTTGGAATGATAATTTATCGATTCCAAGAGGAGTTTTGGATAGTATGTCCGAAGGCCAGGCGGTCTTAAAGCAATGATTCATCGACGTCACGAGGAATTTTTTGAATTCAGCTAGAGGGAACATAGTTTTATCGGTTCTTGTAGACTAAGGTGTTGGATCTGTTTGTTCGACGATCATTTGGACAAGACTTCTCGACGCTTTCAACAACGCCGGTTCTCAGAAGGGGGGATTTACACGACTCATCGAGGGCATAAAAGCATTTCTTTTGCCGTGTTGTCTACAATGCCCCTAGTGTACCATTATGGATTATTTGGAAAAGGAGAGTACACAAGGATGGATGAGAAGGCATCACTTTAGATTGTTGTCCCATTCCTTAGTTGCTAGGTAGCTAGAGTGTTATATGATAATCATCTTTTCATCTGTTAGCTGGGGCGCTTTTCTACTGGGTCTTAGTAGCCTTGCTTGGGCAGAAGTTCCTTGAGGTCTTGTAACTCCTTCACCGTTTGGTATGTTCTTTGGCACACTGTCGGGTTTGCCTTCTTCTAATTGCACAACTTCTAGTCTTTAGAACCGATATACCTTCCCATAGAATTCTTCCAGGGTAGTAGGTTTTTTCATCTTTTAATGATTCTTGAAGGCCTTGTAGTAGACTGCATCTGTTGCCCTCGCTTCGTCCGTATGCTAGTCACACTTGGAGTCTGACCCGAGAAAATTTGCCATTTGCTTGGAGTCGCAGACTTTGAAGTGCTGGGTTGGTGACAAACGTTGCTTGGAGCCATTTGCATGCTTGCTTGGAGAAAATTTTGGTTTTACTCGAATCTGATTTCGGGCCAGAATTTCCTAGCTTTACTCCGGGTCAAATGGGTGATTACCCGAGTTAGACTTCGAGTCAGGACTTCTAGAATCTGCTTCAGGTCAAATAGGCGATTACTCAAGTTCGACTTCGAGTCAACCCTAGAGTGAGTTTTTCAACAACCATTTTGATGATTTTTGATGATTTTCGACGACGACCATTCGTGATTCGACGAGTTGAGCTCCATGATGGGATTAGAAGCTGGTCAGTTGAGAGTGGTCACATTATACTAGAGGAGCTTGGTATTGTAATTGATCTTAGTTTGTATCATATCTTCTTGGTCCTCTGGCCTCTAGGAATACCGTCTGAGTAGCAGTTCCTCGTCCATTGCTTGGCACTGTGCTATGGCATGGGTTTTAGAGCTTCCTCTAGTGTTTTGCACATTGGCATATTCATCCAATTTATCTTCCTTAAATTGTTTTTCGTCTTCAGCACCAGAGAAATCCATCCTTATATCCTTCCATGGGGTATTCACTCCTAAGCTCGGATTTGTCACCAGTGCTTTTGCAGTAAGTGGAGTGTTAATCGTTTTCTACCGTCATGATTCTTGGTGCTCCACCCATTGCTTCCTTTCGATTATATCCCCTTTAAACAACCTTGACGGCGGTCTCACTAGTAATCCATAGGCTATGGATCGCTAGTGATCCATAGCTTCTGGCTCGATAGCGACCTAGCAAAATAGTATGGATCGCTGGCGATCCATGTACTTAACCAATTTCAGACTTTGTGGCGACCTGGCAAAATAGTATGGATCGCTGGGTTAATTGGTATGAGTACGATCATTATGATCAATATGGCTTTGGTTTCTTAGATTTTGAGATATTGTTGTTTTCAGGAATTCTGGGTTTTGTGCTTATTCTGTGTTCGTGTATTGTGTCTTGAGATGGATTTTGAGATTTGGTGATTTATCTATGTTTAGTGATTTAAAATATTTTGTGTCTTGAGATAAATTCTATGTTAGATTATTCTAGTGACTTGTTTATATATGACATATGTATTTATTTTTATGTCATATATCCTTATGATAGATCATGTTCTCACCCTTTTGGGTATTTAAAGATAGTTTGACCTGTTTATTTTATAATATTCGGGTCAGACCGAGACTTTTCAGGGTACAGGACATGTAGACTTTGGATGGGTATGCTTGCAGGGAGATAAATCATTTTGACTTTTTAATTTATCTTGTATAGGATTTTGTGTATGTATAGGAGATGTACAATTTTAGATAGTGACATGTACTGGATGTATATTATGTGGGTCAAGTATTATATTTTATAGACTCGTGGTTTGGATATGCATATGATGTTTATTATTCTGCTATGATCAGTAACTATTGTTTTATATACTATATTGTTCTGATTTTGAGGAACTTGCGTGTTTACTACTTTAGACTGAGACTGTACACATCAAATTTTATTCCAGAGATTTAGTAAATCAGTATATATGACGTGTGTCAGTGTTCGTTTAAAGATATATTCACATTTGGTCGCACTTGACAAGCCGTATTCTCCATGTCATTGAACGACAGTATTTATAATGTTCTATAATAATATGAGAATAGTAGTGGGGTCGTTGCACAGAATCTCCACTATGGTTGAAAGTGGGAATATCATAAGTGATAAGAAAATAATAGAATGAAAGTTGTCATTGTCTACTCCAGTTTTTATTATTTAAAGTTATAAAAGATGTTTTATAAACCCTTTAAAAGTGCATTTTTGAAAAAAAATGGTTTGGTATAAAAATTGAGTTTTTGGAGTACAAAACTTAATAAATGATTCGGGTTAAAAACCCTACTTTTTGAGAAGTAAGATCTTTGTGGTGAAAAAACTTTAAAGGAAAGGACCTTTTGAAATTAAATTGCTAACAATATCTTTTGGAACTTAACAAATAAACTTGCTTCATTTATCCTAAAATATAGTTTTAAAAAGTTTCTAAGTTTATATTTTTAAGGATAAAAGTTTTGGGTTAAGTACTTCATGACTGTGAAGTTTAATGATTTTTATAAAGAATTGTAGAACCAAACCAACTTTAATATGTAGTAGGGAAGACTGCCTAGGTAAGACGGGGTAAAATTTAAGGCCATGAAGGAAATAGCTATGAATGCTCATAGAGTAGCAATAAGGAATCCCTGTAAAATATAAGAAATATTGGTATGAACCTAAGAATGATTTATTCGGTATGTTTGAAAGCCATAAGAAGAACCCACAAAGGAATTATTAATGGTATCAAAGTACAGTTCTACAAGTTCTATAGTATATCGCATGAAAGATTAAAAATAAAGAAAGTATATACTAAGATTTGAGAATACTATCAAGAGAATTGAATTAAAAGAAGATAGTAATATAATAGATTGCAATAATTCAAGTAAGATATCAACCACATCTGTTAGAAGCCAAAAAGGTAACTTAAGATATGTCGGTTATGATAGAATGACATTGTAACAATGTCCATTTTTATTAAGAAGTGATAGGACAACAACATCATTAATATAAGTTGATGTTGGAGGGAAGCTTCCAACAATTGTTTTTTAGGTTAGTTGGGATGTAAGCATTAGTTGTCTCTGTTTGTATAAAAACGCATACGATAATTAGTGAGAAAGGTTCCTTTTTATCATTGTGTTTTGATTTTCTGGATTGATCGCTATACATTAGAAGGCAGAATAAATAAATAAATCTGATGTAAATACTTAACTACTACAAAGTAAGAATGTGTAAGGACCCATAACCCAATGGGTCCGAATTTCCGTTAACTCGAAAACCCAAGTTCACCAAAATACAGATCATACGTTTGGTATCCTGCAAATAAATAAATGAATTCATATCAGAGCACTATCGATATAACTCACAACGGAATACTGAAGTATAATAGAACATATAGTTACTGACCAAGGCTTGACGCATTCAAAATTTAGTGTCCTTATTAGCACCGAATACGCCTAGCACCAGTAAATGTCCTTCAAACTATCCTGTGGGTTGTAATGAGGAGGGGGTTAGAACAATGTTTTGGTGACCGATAAATTATACATTTTGTACATAAAACTTGTTTATGTCGATTGCCTTCTATTTCTTCTTATATCTTTTATTTTATTTTAATTTAATTAGTCGTCTCGACTCTACATTCGCATACGATCTATTTCCATATACCCTCCATAGAATCATAACTATGAGTACATGTGTGTGTGTATCCCATGGTCCTCAAATGGACCTAGATACTACCCTACTAGTGTCTCTCAGTCAGCACCCCATCAGGATCCATTGCTCTTGCCGTGTCACAATCTAGTCACCATATAACTTGAGGGACTCCCATAGTGTCTAATGATGGCTTTTCAAAATATTATGCCATACCATATCTCGCTTTGGGGATTTACTAATTTGTCTACTTCCTATCATGGATATGGTTCCATGGATCACCTCAACCTATTTTGAAAGAACTCCTTTTGGGTTAACTTGCCCCCAACAAACAACTATGGCAGTGCATCGCCCAACATGGCCTACCCTGGTAGGCGGCGAAGACCATTTTAGCATAACCCTATCTTTCTCATTGACTGTTAAGGACTGATGATGTTCTTGCCCTATGCAGCCCTCCCCCTGAATTTTGGTACCAACCGTTATTGCATACTGCCCAATCTCGCTCATCATCCTATTTAGATTGCCTAATGAAACCAAGTAAATACCCCCTTAAATACCATATTTGAAGCAGACTACTCTATCTATATGTGGTATTCCTTTATCTATATGCAATGTATATGCTCCACTGGTCCTATGGTTGGATATGTCTCACATCAGTATAATATTACACAACTGGTGATAGCCCCTTGCGGTAGGCATACTTCTATTGCGTAACACTACTGACCTCGCATTCTAACCTACTCTAAATATCAAATTTCATATTATTCATTTAACTATACTTTATCTATGATAGTTCACACTCGTCATAAACGCATACTTGAGGCTATGTATATGTATCTTATATATATATATATATATTCAATTATAATTACTTAATTACCTTGCCTCTATAGTTTACAGTTGACCCTGGGTCTTTATTTCATTATGCGTTTATCCTTTTCTTTACTTTATGTTTATTTACCGCTTTCCTTTTATCAAGTTCATAATACCATTTCCATTCATTTTATCCATTTTCCCATTTTCTATCTCTATTCTCATATAATCTTTTTATTTCTTCTTGCATATCCTTCGAATTTCCTTTCTGTTTACTTTCCATTTTTATTGCTATTTCACATTTTATCTTTTTAGGATATTCTTATCGCGTCCATATCTCCTTATTTAATTCTTAGGGTTTGCTACATTTTAATGCGTTGGAACAACATTTCTATCATAAAATGTTAACACCGTAAATTTCTGTATCGTATCTAAAAAGAAAGATTTGTGTGATGTTTGTAATTGCAAGGACCTACCTTTTTATTATTCAAAATAGATAGTACAAAGTACGGTGAATATTCCTATTTCGTACATCATTTTCTTTTTAGGTGTATTTATTTTCATTTAAAACATCACACTTTTAATTATTTAAACTTGATAATGCATAGAAATCTACTTGCCACATTCCAAATTCCAATGAATTAAAATATTGCTAAAAACCCTAAAATCTTAATAAGCTTTTCTTTAATTCAATCCATATCCATCACATAAATACCAATTTCTAATTATTACGTAATGCATTAAAATTTATTCAATTCATATCTGCCGCATAAATACAAATTCTAATCATTAAGCAATTTATAACGAGAAAATATTAAATTCTTCAATTGTAGAATATATAGGAAAGTTTTCAATCTCGACATTGCATTTATAAAAGTTTACTTACAATTCAAATTAAATTTCTCAGCCTTATAGGTATAGACTTTCGACAATATAATATAATATTCCCACTCACCTTTTCAAGCGTTCCCAAATCTTCTAATCCAGTCATTATTATCTGTAGTTTCCACTTTTACTCCTTATTTGGATTCACGGATAACATATACATACAGATCTATTAGAATTTGGATTAGAAAAGAGAGATTTAGGTTGATTACTATTCGAATTTGGATTTATAGTTTACCTAGATTTCAGTGTATTGATTTGAACTTATTTTCTATCTCTATCATCTTCTACAAATCCTCCAATAGTTTATATATGCCAACTAAAATTATTTCTATGAATTTAGAGTTTGGAAGGAGAAGAGAAAATGGCAGAGCATCCATGCCCATTAGAAACTGTAACGACCCGACATTTTGGTCGTTTGATTTTGGAATATTTAATTGATTTAAAAATTAAAATGTTGGTTTAAAAAAGTTAAATAACTCAAAGTCCAATTTATAGTAATTAAATTTTAGTTAATAATTTAAAATTTCAAATACAGTGATTAATCTAAAATATTTGAATTGGAGGATTTATATTTGAATAACATTTCAAATAATTGAATTTTTAATTTAATATTAATTTAATAGATTTAATAGTTTTATTTAACTCATTTTGGTTTAACAAATAAAAATGGTGGATTCTTTATTAATATGATTACAGTAATCATGGTTTAAATAAATAATAATCGAAAATTAAATTATTATTATTACAACTCGATTTTTATTGACGTATTTTCATTTAATTTATTGGATTTTTCCACAATTTTTAATTTGGGAAATATTGAAATATTTGTTTGATGATCTATCGGCGAACAACAACATCTTTGTGATTTTCCAAACAATAACCAGTATATATTATTATTGTTTTGAGATCCCGTCGTTGTTCTGAGCACGATCGTATTTTTGTTTTATCGATTCGAGGTCCGTACACAAAATAGAAGCGGTGCAGCGAGATACCGAAAACTCGAATAAATTTAAGTCAACTCAACATATCTCTACTTCGCCTCCTTAGTGTCTACCCCGTATTCTTCCCTTTTCCTTTATTCGTGCATTCTCATTTCAAGCTCCAGAGAAAACAAAGCAAGCCAACCCTTTGTAAAAATCAAAACAAATAAAAGAAAAATTGGGAAAATGCAAAACAAGCTTCTTTGATCTTATTCAGCCAAGATCTTCATAGGGGGTTTTGGCAAGGTGCGGTTGCTATTGTAACTCAACACAGTGCTTGACCGTGTTCTTCTTGTAGCTAGGGTTAGGAATTTCATCTCGTTCGATCATTGGTTTGCAAAATCGAGGTTAGATGGAGATTTTGAAGTGAAGATCAGTGGTGTTGTTTGATTCGAGTTTCATGGTGGGATGGGTGCGTTTGAAGGGTTCGAATGATCGGCCATGGTGAGAAAGAGTATGGGGAAATAGAAGCGGGAAGGTGAAAGGTGGAAGAAGGTTTAAAATGTAACTTGATTTTAATTAAATAATTAGTGGATTTAATTATATGATTTTAAAATTGTTTAATTAAAAATGGTATAACTCTCTCACATATGGTCCAATCGAGGTGGGGATTTTTGCGTTGTGCTCATAACGACGGAGGCTTCACGATGGAACTGGTTTGGCAAATTTGGAGACCATTGAAATTGGGACTAAAATCGGACATCGTTCGATTTTAGTTCCAAACCGGAATGTTTCGGCAAATACTGGAATTTTTGGTGAATATAACTCACCTTTCTGATTTATCGGTATGCTATATAGTAGATAAAATTTTACTATTTGTGTTTGGTTGAAATTATTGGCTGTTTGGGTAGTGTAACAACCCATAAATTTTAAACAGTTTGAATAACGTATTTAATTGAATTTGTAAGAAATTTTAAATAATAATATTTTGAAATAAAAATTTAATGTTTGGATTACGTATAATTAAATATAAGTAGTTGAATTAGATTTTTTATTTGATTTTAATACGAAATTTATATTTGTATTTGTTGAAATCTTTCCATTAAGGAAAGAGAATGTATTAAAATGAACATTTAATTTGGTGGTTAACATAATGATATTTTATTTATAAGTTTTAAAAGAGAAATTTTTTTTTTCAAAATGTTTTCCAAATATAATAATTATTATAAGAAAGATATTTTGAAATAAAAGTAACAGGTTGTATTCTGTGAATTTACAATTTTTTTTATTTACTATAAAGCAGTAGATAGTTGTTATTATTTTATATGTTAATTTAATGATTTAAAAGTTAATATGGTTTCAATTAGGAATAATATTTATTTTGACATTAAATAATAAATTTATCTGTAGCCTTGCATTCCAAGTAGGAAAGAAATCACTTCCCTAGACGTTCAATTTCTTTTAAATCTAGTTTTGATAAGTTACGTGTAAATTTCTACGCTTCCCTTTTTCCTCATTTTTATAATAGGAATAAAAATTCACGTAGCAGTTTCAAGCAAATTTATTTCTCTTTAGAAGTTCAAAAACCCGTTTCAAAGATTGTTTGAAATTCACATGTATAAGTGTCTCTTCTTTTCCATTTACTCCTTTACAATTAATAGGAACAAAACCTTTGATTTTCATTACCATTCAAATGAAATTCTTTTATTTCCTTAATGTTCCTATACCATTAATTAGTACGTTTCTTTATTTAATCTATCCAACGCAATTATCTCCTAAATCAAATATCACGCGCAAATTCCTCCTCACATGAATTATTTCCTGCCATTTCTCCAAGCAATCAATACTAGGTTCATTTAAATACTCAGCCTTGTACGCAAATAAATTTTCACCACCTTCCCATGTTATAAATATTTCTTGCGTTTTAATCAACGCATTTACTTCCTAATAAATTTTAAACGTGTATAAAATGTTTGCCAAAGATTTCTTGCAGTTTCCTTTTGCTAAATTCACGTAATCAATACCACTGTAAATATTCGCTCAAATCTTTCTTGCCTATATTCTCTCACCTCAATTAATGCAATCATGTATAATTGATTTAAATTTATTTCTTGCCTATATTCTCTCACCTCAATCAATGCAATCGTGTATAAATATAAGCCTCGTACACAAATAGTTTTCAATTGCATCTCAACATTTTCTTCATTTCTTCTTGCGTGCATGAGCTCTGAAGGTATGGCCTCCGTTTTCTTCTTTTTATTATATATATATATATATATATATATATATTTTCCATGCTTTGCTTCTCCCCTCCCTGTCCTCTGCTTCCAATATATTTGACAAATCCATCTTTATATTTCAACTCGCGTTCACAAATTTTCACATTATAACAGTCTCCATTTAATTGATATATAGCATAAAAACTATATCTACATATATTTTTATGTTTAATGCTTATGTGAATTTTAAGCCAAGCTTTTCAGAGACGTGTATATATACGTTAGTCTTATATCTTATTTGTTATTATAAAATATTAGTAATATACATATTTTGAAAATATAATTAGATTTTTATTCCTATTCGAATATAACATATATTAGTATGGCAGCTGAGTGTTGTAAAAGCATTTGTGATTTATGTTGTAAAACTAAAAATTTAAATGTATAATTTTCATCTCAATTCTAGTGTATATATATAAAGTATGTTTTGTTTTTTTTGTCTTTTCTGTAGTGCTTTCATAATGTATGGTCTATATATATAGATTGATTTTCTCAGTATATGCTTTGAATTTTGAGTAAACAATATATAAATATGTTATTTTAAAATACATGTTTTTAGATAAATGATGATTTATATATATATTATGCCTATATTTTATTTTGTGTGTGTGTTTAAATGTAATATTGATTTAAGAGGAAAAACGTTTATGTGTTTAAATTTAAGTATTGATTTTTCAATAATATGATGATGTTTTGTTTTAATATGTATTTTAAATTTAATATCAGTTTCAAACAATGTGAATATTTTATTTGAATATCTGTCTTAAATTAAATTTATTGAGATTTTAAGGAAATTTAAATAACACATATAATATGTACTCTGTTTATATCAAACCGATTGATTTTTTTTCTCATCGATTTCTATCTATCAGCTTTGTCATCAAATTCGTGCCAATTTTACTTTGCTTCAAAGTTCGTGTTGGGATCCATAACTGACCTCATTATCGTTCTTCTCTAGCCTCGAAAGGTGAGCAATCACTCACGATTAACGTTCTTTTATTTATTAAATTTGGTTTCAATTGAAACGACAATTGAAATATACTACTAAAGTTAGTAAATCAGTTATATATGCTATTATCTGTAAACTGTTCACCTATGGGATATGACACCATATCCTATTGTTTATACTTTATTTAATTACTGTTGATATATGCATGTTGTTATATTATTATCATATCCTGTTATATTATTATTATTATCTGTTATCACTCTGCAAGTTCCATGTAGTTTAGAATTCACTATGGGTTGAAATGATACATACCCGAACGGACTTTAGAATAGGAGAATTTCGTTATGGGTTGAAATGATAGACCCAAGCGATTTTCATTAAATTGAATTTGGGATTACGGGTTGAAATGCTATCCACCCGTATATATTTAGTGTACGGATTGAAATGATAAATATCCATATCACTTGACCATACGATAAGAAATATATACAGATACCGTTGGTCCATATATAAATATTTTGAAAATAATTTCTATGGTTTTGGAAAGAAATATATGGTTTAATAAATATAGATTCTTTAGACATTAGATAAATGATAAATTTTATATATAAATTTAGTAGTAACTTTTGATTTAAATTAGTTGGATTTAATACGTAGAATATGGTTAAGTATATATGTAAATCTATATTCCAATAGATTTTCTTGCAATAAATTGAATAAGTAAGGTTGGGAAGGTAAATTTGGGTATTGTAAATGGTATTTAAATAAGGATTTTAATTAATCGATTTGAATTTATTGAATGGGAAATTTAAAGGTATGATTTTTACTGGATCTTGATTTAAATGATTTAATGAATATTTCACATCTAAAAATAAAAGTATTTAGTAAAATGTAAGTTAAGGTAACTTAAATGATATTAAATCTAATGAGGGAATATTTCAAGACTAAATAATAATGGGGTTAAATCGAGATCTATATGAAACCGTCAACTGAACTTTGAATTGTAGAATATTAAAGCTTTGAACTATACTAGAATTAAATTGGTTTATTATGATTCAGATCTGTATTTGAAATCAATATAATTCGAATTTATTATTTAGAAAATTTAATTGAATAAAAATTTTAGTTTGAAATATTGAATATTTAAAGGTTTGAAATAATATTTAAATGTAAAGGGTATTTTGTGATTTCAAATTCGGATTTGAGTTCGATAAAATGTGAAATGGTTATTTAAGAGTTGAGTTGAATTTTAAATTAATAAATTGAGATTAGACTAAAAATTTGAATTTGGAATTTGACTAGATTTGAATCGCAACTTTGAAAGTGATAAAATTATATATATATATATATATATATATATATATTCTAGATGAAAGAATATTTTGGTTTTGAAGTATAAATTAAATTGAATTGACCACGATGTTATAGTATATATTTCAACATTGTAGATAGTTCCACGGATCCTTGGAGAATGGTTATCCCATACATCCTCTAAGTTACTTGTATTTCAGTCGATATTTCACTTGAGTTGGATTTATTGATATAAGAATGTTAATCATGACTCAAGTGTTTTGTGTTTTGCTTTACGCTCGGGTCAGACTGAGTGATACGACATTTGAGACTCACCTTCGAAGTTGGAGCTTTGCTTGAAGATCTAGTTATCTATCCTTTCAGTCATCCAGTCGATTGGTTCAGAGAAGTCATCTGCCCGTACTGGAGACTTCACTGCATCTGGGATATTCTGATGTATTTTATTTCTAACTTTGTTTATATAGTAGCTTCATGAACTACTATTCATTTATTCCGCTGCGTATTATTGTACTACTCTGTATCTGTGATTCTGTGATTTATTAATTTACTGTATATGTTAAGTTTTGCCAAATTTAAATTAACAATTCGGTATTTTGAATTATTCAAGTCCGACTTGTGCGGATGCGAATGGTTGAAAATAGCGGGTCGTTACAGTTGGTATCAGAGCTTTGGCTCTAGGCAAAACCTAACATATATGGTAAATTTATTTACAGAATCACTTTCGTTCGAGTTTAATCTCTTCCTTTTGACTCGACTTCCTTTGAACTTTGGAACGTTCCCTGCGGTTCCAAAATTCATTCTTGTCTCTCCCTATTTGTATTCTTTTGATTCTGGAGTATCCCATAACTCCACTTCGAATGATCTCTATAAGAATAGGCAATCCCACCAATCTTGAATGATTTGTAAAGGGGTGGAACTCCTTTATAATTGGCATTGATTCACCCGAGATTTATATATCCCTCGGTTTAGATGCTGCTATCTCTTGTTATGCCGAATTCTATCTCTGGCGATCGAATGTCGATTTGCCTCAGAATTCTGCACCGATCTTATTTTGAAATCACGATTGACCGGTTAAGGTCGCCCGCGATTTATATAAGTATATCCATCTTCTATTTTGTAATTTAATTATCTCATCTTCGTTCGAGCCTATCTTCGAATCAGAATTTTATTTGATTAGAGTTCCTCTAATTTGAATCTCTATCTTTGTTTTGAAATCAATTCTTGAATCATCCTTTGAAAAATCGGGTTTGTTGTATTTTTAGAAAGTGTTTTATATACCGAAATTATTATTTTGATAAGTATGATTATATTCTATATATAATAGTGAAATGTTTTCGATAAAGATTATATACCCTTTTTAAAATGAGAATTTGAGGTTTCGAAAGGATTTGAAATTTTGAAAAATTATATAAGAAATTTGATTTATCTAAAAATGATTTATAACTGAAGGATTTTAAATTAGAAATTCGAGAATTGAACTCCGGTGTTTTGAAATTGGTTTTAAGATTTTGAAATATATATAATAATAAGATGATTTAAAAGTATTTTCCGAATAAGAAATGTTTCAATTGATTTTAATGAGTTTCGAATGATTTCGAAGAAATTTCAAAAGAAGTTTGAGAAAATAGAAGTCCAAAACTCACTTATGTCGCTGGAAAATAATTTCGGTGATGAGTGCACGCATCATCGACATTGATTTTCGAGTTTCATAGTGGGGGAGAGGCCACATTAGTAGCATTGCTACGCGAGTGATTTTGCGAAACCAATTTTGATTTCAAAATTTTGAAGTATGATTTGATATTCGAAAGATATATGTATATATATTTGAAATGATTTGAAGTAAGCTGGTGTTCAGTCCTTGAGTTTCGGATTTGATATAACCCCATCTATTAAAATTGATTTACTGATTTGTTGCTGATTTCCAACTCTTGAATTTGAAAATGATTTCTTCAACTATTTTGAAGGTTCGAGCACTTCCAAATCAAGGTTAACTTTTCAAAGCTAAGAAATTTTGAAAAGTATAAAGTATATAAGTTTGGTATGTAGGTTAAAGTATGTAGTAATATGATTTAAATAAGTTGAAACTGTTTTGTTAAGTAAATGAATAAGGCAATTTTAAATTTTTCTAATATGAAATTTAGATTTGAAATGTTTTGAAAAGAATTTGGTCTTCAAAATATTTTGAATAAAGTTTAGTTAAATGTTTTAACTTAGTAACATCTTTATGAAACTATATATTTAACAAGTTGGAATAAAAATATAAGTTGTACGTATGCTGTTTTATTCGCATAATTAATTTGATCCAGGTTTGAGTACACAAGTTTGAGGTGAATTACACCATTTCGTGTTAGGATTTTTCATTCGATTCTTGATGGCGAATATTTGATATGGATTTGGGGCTTGATTCTAGAATTCTCTATCATAGTATATGGCTATGCAAGGAGACTGATGGCTTCTAGTCGAGAAACCACATCGAAATCCGCATTAGGGAAGTCGAATGGACAATACTAGTTCGAAAGCGAACTTGTGTGATCGAGCGAGCGATCAAATGTGATTTTGCGAAATGATGACGTATGTATATCTTATATTCTAATATCGGTGATATATTTTGACGCTGAAATTGAAAGCTGTCGGGTTAGAATATCTTTGCTTACTAAAAGAAAATTTCCAATTTAAATTACAAAGATATATAACCCATAAAAGCAAAGATATTCAAATCCCATATGGCTCTTCATACAGCGAAATTTATTTTGTAAAATTTGATCCTTATATAAGATGGACCTTATGTATGTATAAGATGATTTGAAAACATTTGATTTTGGATATGAATTGGTTGACTTAAATTATATTGATTTGGAAATTTGGATTTATTTTCTAAATTTATTATGTTGGAAACTTTAAAACTAAAGATATTTAAATTGAGAAGAAATAATCTGGTGGGATTGTATATGATTTTGAAACTAAACTAATATTGAAACAAATTAAAATTTGAGAACCTTGTTTTTTCTAAATACCTGATTTGGGAGTTATCGAACTTATATAAAAAAAAAATTGGTTTGTACAAGTATGAGGTTGATTCGAAAACTATAGATTTGAAAAGGTACTCAATTTGAAAAATGAAATATTATATAATTGAAGTCTATATAAGTGTGATTTGATATACTATTGATTTTGGAAAGGTATTTGATTTGAAAATTTAATCTTATATATAATGGACTTTATATAAGTACGATATTTGAAAGTGATTTGAAAAGGTACTATATGATATATATTTTTTCGAAGTAAAGATATGGAAAGTGCCTTCTGCTTGATATCCGCTTTGTGGCCACATTGTGGATTCATTCTATCGGTATTATTCTCTTTGATTTTGGTTTTCCGGATATGATACTCGAGTTTCCATCGAATTCCATGGCGTTACCCATGGTCTTACGAGCGCGACTGCATAGCGCAATAGCCTAGCTGAGATAGCCTAGGGGTACGGATTGTTTCCTGGGGGATCCAGGCGTAATCATTGTGTATCCTGCACTCTATGTAGGTCGCATTAGTAGCGAAACCGCCTGGCTGAGATGGCCTAGGGGTACGGATTGTTTCCTGGGGGATCCAGGCGTAACCATTATGTATCATGCATTCTACTAGTCATCATGGCGTAACTCGCAGGGCTGAGAAAGCTTACGGATATGGATTGTTTCCTGGGGGATCCAGGCGTAACCATTGTGTATCTGCGAACCATGGTTAGACAAAGGTTTTGTTTGTTTTTTGTTTGGATTGTACTTTCCATATCTGTTTTTAAAAAAAGTTTTTCTAGTATTTTCACTAGGTGTTAAAACAAGTCTACTAAGTACCTGGAGAATTCTAGTTTTGCGCCTGATCAACGCACTACCAGAGTCTACAGGAACAAGGATAAACTTGTTGAAACATCAAATTATAAAAGTATTTTCAACAAAGGAATTCTGTATTAATATTTGAAATTGAAAATTCTTATGGTTCTAAATTAATCATTCGTGCCCGATACTATTCTTTTGAATCTACCTTATCTGCCCTCCTTTATTTATTCACCTATATTCTCTTTTCCGAATCTATCTTCTTTCCTTCTTTTGAATATATCCTTTAAAATATTGTTTATTTATATACTACATGGTATGATAGAAAATTTTTTAGTGTTTCAGAAATTATTAATTAATTATAACATATTTAAAGAGAATGATTATTAATTTATTATAATGTTGGAAGTATCTTGAGATAAATAAAAAAGTTTTTTTTATATAAATTTTGGATTAAAAATTTTCAATAGCTTCTTTGTAAATATAAGTAATAATGTAAATAATTGTTTTCAAAGGAGTTTTGAAAAGTATTAAAGTATTAAAGAAAATTAAATTTCAAATGAAGTTTTTAAATGAATATTTCAAGTAAAATTTGTATAGTTTTAAATTAATTGTTTATCTTGTACTTCAATCTATTTTTTCTTTCTGTTTGTTGCTATTCTCCTACCTCCTTCCTTTTCGGGGACGAAAAGTTTTGAGTGGGGGAGAGTATAACAACCCATAAATTTTAAACGGTTTGAATAACGTATTTAATTGAATTTGTAAGAAAATTTAAATAATAATATTTTGAAATAAAAATTTAATGTTTGGATTATGTATAATTAAATATAAGTAGTTGAATTAGATTTTTTTATTTGATTTTAATCCGAAATTTATATTTGTATTTGTTGAAATCTTTCCATTAAGGAAAGAGAATGTATTAAAATGAACATTTAATTTGGTAGTTAACATAATGATATTTTATTTATAAGTTTTAAAAGAGAAATTTTTATTTTCAAAATGTTTTCCAAATATAATAATTATTATAAGAAAGATATTTTGAAATAAAAGTAACAGGTTGTATTCTGTGAATTTACAAATTTTTTTATTTACTATAAAGCAGTAGATAGTTGTTATTATTTTATATGTTAATTTAATGATTTAAAAGTTAATATGGTTTCAATTGGGAATAATATTTATTTTGACATTAAATAATAAATTTATCTGTAGCCTTGCATTCCAAGTAGGAAAGAAATCACTTCCCTAGACGTTCAATTTCTTTTAAATCTAGTTTTGATAAGTTACATGTAAATTTCTACGCTTCCCTTTTTCCTCATTTTTATAATAGGAATAAAAATTCGCGTAGTAGTTTCAAGCAAATTTATTTCTCTTTAGAAGTTCAAAAACCCGTTTCAAAGATTGTTTGAAATTCACATGTATAAGTGTCTCTTCTTTTCCATTTACTCCTTTACAATTAATAGGAACAAAACCTTTGATTTTCATTACCATTCAAATGAAATTCTTTTATTTCCTTAATGTTCCTATACCATTAATTAGTACGTTTCTTTATTTAATCTATCCAACGCAATTATCTCCTAAATCAAATATCACGCGCAAATTCCTCCTCACGGGAATTATTTCCTGCCATTTCTCCAAACAATCAATACTAGGTTCATTTAAATACTCAGCCTTATACGAAAATAAATTTTCACCACCTTCCCATGTTATAAATATTTCTTGCATTTTAATCAATGCATTTACTTCCTAATAAATTTTAAACGTGTAATGTTTGCCAAAGATTTCTTGCAGTTTACTTTTGCTAAATTCACGCAATCAATACCACTGTAAATATTCGCTCAAATCTTTCTTGCCTATATTCTCTCACCTCAATTAATGCAATCGTGTATAATTGATTTAAATTTATTTCTTGCCTATATTCTCTCACCTTAATCAATGCAATCGTGTATAAATATAAGCCTCGTACACAAATAGTTTTCAATTGCATCTCAACATTTTCTTCATTTCTTCTTGCGTGCATGAGCTCTGAAGGTATGGCCTCCGTTTTCTTATTTTTATTTTATATATATATATATATCCATGCTTTGCTTCTCCCCTCCCTGTCCTCTGCTTCCAATATATTTGACAAATCCATCTTTATATTTCAACTCGCGTTCACAAATTTTCACATTATAACAGTCTCCATTTAATTGATATATAGCATAAAAACTATATCTACATATATTTTTATGTTTAATGCTTATGTGAATTTTAAGCCAAGCTTTTCAGAGACGTGTATATATACGTTAGTCTTATATCTTATTTGTTATTATAAAATATTAGTAATATACATATTTTGAAAATATAATTAGATTTTTATTCCTATTCGAATATAACATATATTAGTATGGCAGCTGAGTGTTGTAAAAGCATTTGTGATTTATGTTGTAAAACTAAAAATTTAAATGTATAATTTTCATCTCAATTCTAGTGTATATATATAAAGTATGTTTTGTTTTTTTTGTCTTTTCTGTAGTGCTTTCATAATGTATGGTCTATATATATAGATTAATTTTCTCAGTATATGCTTTGAATTTTGAGTAAACAATATATAAATATGTTATTTTAAAATACGTGTTTTTAGATAAGTGATGATTTTTATATATATTATGCCTATATTTTATTTTGTGTGTGTGTTTAAATGTAATATTGATTTAAGAGGAAAAACGTTTATGTGTTTAAATTTAAGTATTGATTTTTCAATAATATGATGATGTTTTGTTTTAATATGTATTTTAAATTTAATATCAGTTTCAAACAATGTGAATATTTTATTTGAATATCTGTCTTAAATTAAATTTATTGAGATTTTAAGGAAATTTAAATAACACATATAATATGTACTCTGTTTATATCAAACCGATTGATTTTTTTTTCTCATCGATTTCTATCTATCAGCTTTGTCATCAAATTCGTGCCAATTTTACTTTGCTTCAAAGTTCGTGTTGGGATCCATAACTGACCTCATTATCGTTCTTCTCTAGCCTCGAGAGGTGAGCAATCACTCACGATTAACGTTCTTTTATTTATTAAATTTGGTTTCAATTGAAACGACAATTGAAATATACTACTGAAGTTAGTAAATCTGTTATATATGCTATTATCTGTAAACTATTCACTTATGGGATATGACACCATATCCTATTGTTTATACTTTATTTAATTACTGTTGATATATGTCTGTTGTTATATTATTATCATATCCTGTTATATTATTATTATCTGTTATCACTCTGCAAGTTCCTGTAGTTTAGAATTCACTATGGGTTGAAATGATACATACCCGAATGGACTTTAGAATAGGAGAATTTCGTTATGGGTTGAAATGATAGACCCAAGCGATTTTCATTAAATTGAATTTGGGATTACGGGTTGAAATGCTATCCACCCGTATATATTTAGTGTACGGATTGAAATGATAAATATCCATATCACTTGACCATATGATAAGAAATATATACAGATACCGTTGGTCCATATATAAATATTTTGAAAATAATTTCTATGGTTTTGGAAAGAAATATATGGTTTAATAAATATAGATTCTTTAGACATTAGATAAATGATAAATTTTATATATAAATTTAGTAGTAACTTTTGATTTAAATTAGTTGGATTTAATACGTAGAATATGGTTAAGTATATATGTAAATCTATATTCCAATAGATTTTCTTGCAATAAATTGAATAAGTAAGGTTGGGAAGGTAAATTTGGGTATTGTAAATGGTATTTAAATAAGGATTTTAATTAATCGATTTGAATTTATTGAATGGGAAATTTAAAGGTATGATTTTTACTGGATCTTGATTTAAGTGATTTAATGAATATTTCACATCTAAAAATAAAAATATTTAGTAAAATGTAAGTTAAGGTTACTTAAATGATATTAAATCTAATGAGGGAATATTTCAAGACTAAATAATAATGGGGTTAAATCGAGATCTATATGAAACCGTCAATTGAACTTTGAATTGTAGAATATTAAAGCTTTGAACTATACTAGAATTAAATTGGTTTATTGTGATTCAGATCTGTATTTGTAATCAATATAATTCGAATTTATTATTTAGAAAATTTAATTGAATAAAAATTTTAGTTTGAAATATTGAATATTTAAAGGTTTGAAATAATATTGAAATGTAAAGGGTATTTTGTGATTTCAAATTCGAATTTGAGTTCGATAAAATGTGAAATGGTTATTTAGGAGTTGAGTTGAATTTTAAATTAATAAATTGAGAATGGACTAAAAATTTGAATTTGGAATTTGACTAGATTTGAATCGCAACTTTGAAAGTGATAAAATTATATATATATATATATATATATATATATTCTAGATGAAAGAATATTTTGGTTTTGAAGTATAAATTAAATTGAATTGACCACGATGTTATAGTATATATTTCAACATTGTAGATAGTTCCACGGATCCTTGGAGAATGGTTATCCCATACATCCTCTAAGTTACTTGTATTTTAGTCGATATTTCACTTGAGTTGGATTTATTGATATAAGAATGTTAATCCTGACTCGAGTGTTTTGTGTTTTGTGTTTTGCTTTACGCTCGGGTCAGACTGAGTGATACAGCATTTGTGACTCACCTTTGAAGTTGGAGCTTTGCTTGAAGATCTAGTTATCTATCCTTTCAGTCATCCAGTCGATTGGTTCAGAGAAGTCATCTGCCCGTACTGGAGACTTCACTGCATCTGGGATATTCTGATGTATTTTATTTTTAACTTTGTTTATATAGTAGCTTTATGAACTACTATTCATTTATTCCGCTGCGTATTATTGTACTACTCTGTATCTGTGATTCTGTGATTGATTAATTTACTGTATATGTTAAGTTTTGCCAAATTTAAATTAACAATTCGGTATTTTGAATTATTCAAGTCCGACTTGTGCGGATGCGAATGGTTGAAAATAACGGGTCGTTACAGGTAGAATATTGTTTAAAAGAAATTGACACTAAAAATTGAAATAACTGTAAGTTGTGTTGAGAAATCCGGATTTTCCACAGTAGTAATTTAAGAATGCCAGTACATTTCTGATGTGTTATTTACAGTTATATTACTATTAAATAGATTGTTAATTACTGAATTTGACTGTTTGGCTATTTTGGATGTGACACAGACATTGTGAAAATTTAACCGTTTAGAGTTAAATAGAAATAATAGCATTTGTTAACTGCTATAGTGACTATGGGCCTCGATATAGTGTTTTGAAACATTATAAATTGTTGAGTTGGTTTGGTTATGATTTCCGTTTGAAAATTGATTTTAATTTTATTGTTGTGAAATTTATTTAATATTTTAATTTAAAAGGAGTTTTTAAAGTTTCCTTTCTATTTTCAAAATTTCTTTATCAAATCTTTATAATTATATATTTAAGTAAATGTTTTAAATAACTATTTTAAGAAGTATTGTTTTTATAGAAATTATTATATAATAAAAATTTATTTAAAAAAATGAAATTTAAAGGGACTATCTATATTTAAAAGGGAATTTTAAGGGTTTGAAGAAGATTGAAAAATTGAAATAATATTTGTGAACTATTTGTATAAAATGTTGTCCATTTCTAAATCTTATTTAAAAGGCGAAGAATAGATTTATGAAAGTGTTTACATAAATAAGAGAAATGTTTCCTTAAGTAATATCTTTTAAAAAGGAAATCAATTATATTTGATAAATGGAGAAGGTAAGTTCCATTTAGGAATTTGTTGAAAATTGAGGAAATGGTCATGTTATGAAAACTAAACGAGTTTTACAATTATATTACAGAACTTTGATTTAAGAAGGAGTTCTGTAAATTCTATTTGAAAAACTTATAAAGGGGCTTTATAAGTGAATTTAGGAGTTTATAAGAGAGTTGGAAATAAGACGGGAATTTATAGAATGAGTTGACAAAGAGTTTGGTAATAAAAGAAGTTCATAAAGGATATCAGAAATGAAATAAAGGACGAGTTTAAGAAGTTGTTAAATTAGATTTGGAAAGTTATAAAGAGACTGGAAATGTGTTTTAATGTTATAAATAAGATTTTGGGAAGGAACTTATTAAATAAATTTTCAGTTCATATTCATAGAAAAAGTTATTTATAATAGGGATTTTGTTTTCCGAATTGACCTTCTTAATTATGGTGGTAGGGAATATTCTTCCCCTAGTTAGTAATTATCATCTTTGTTATAAATGGTTCTGCTGTAACTTAAGATTTAAGTGGAAATTGAAGTAAGAATCTTTTCTTAGGATTGTAGATATACTTATACCATTGAGATAAGTATATAAATGTTTTTCCAAAGCAGCTTTAAATTAATGAAAAGATTAATCTAAGAGGTCTAGAGTTGCATTGTGCTTAACCAGTGTTATTTCCCTTAGGGAATTAAATCATTTATGATTGAATTGTTTGTTAATTGATAGTTAAATAATCGACTATCAAATATGGACTGAAAATGTAACTTTGGAAATATCTAAAAGAAATACGTGAGTTATATAGCACAATAATCTCCGATGATGTTGTACTGTGCGTATAAATCTTGTTTCGTTCTACTAGGACAAACGATAAGGAAATCCATTCACTAACGGTTAGGAGGTGATCTCCGCTCTTATCCTTGACCGTTACTTCTTAAAGAACTGGGGTTGAGTTTATCGAAAATTAACGAATGTTGTTTCGAAGAGACCGGGATCAGATATGTTATCCGAAAACCACTACGATTCAACTTAAGCGTTTCGAAGTGAAGACATCTTGAAAATGATGAAATTTGAAGACATGGCTCTTTTAAGTGCAAGGGCTTCTTGCTACTAATCCTGAGGGCGATTCCAAAATGGATGTAGTAGAAGTTGTAACATCCCACCTTTTTGAATGCTTAAGCAGACACACGTGCCAACTTAAACCATACAGAAGGGTGGATTGTTATGGGGTAAATAAGAAAAAGTGGAGAAATAAAAGAAACAAAATAGAATCTTGCAGCGGAACGATAAAATATAATAATCAAATAACAATTCATGAAGCTGTTTTACAAAACATTTGATTATACTTATACAATACATATCAGAGTTACACATACTAGAGAATGATAATTATGCAGCGGAATACAATGGTGTAGTGGAATATTTAACAAATAGTAATAATAAAATCTTCGTCTTCGTCCTTCAGAAATAGGGCCTTCAAATCCTGAAATGCTCAGGCTGACCCGAGCGAATTGAAAAGACAAAACACTCGAGTCAGAACTAAAAGATCTTATGTAAGTTAAATCAATGATAAATATATGAGTGGAACGGCGTTAGAGATGTTTACGGGATTTGACATCTTCTATCCAGTGTCTAACGTGAGTGCAGTAACTTAAGAGATGCTCGGGATTCACATCCCCTAAGGATCCGTTAAACTATTTACTATGTTGTAATATTCGCTATTATTATAATGTCTAATATAAAATAAACATATTTTTAAATAGCATTAAGGAGTGACCCAATATTCCCCTTAACACGTAATAGTCCCAATAGTCTATCCATACTCCCAAAATGGGGGCTACCCTCGATACTCCACAGGCTACGGGAGAAATCACAACTCGTAGTAAAGCTCGCTATGGTAGGTGACACGGCACAACTAGGAAATGCCAGGGTAGATATACCAATTATGCATCCGGACTGGTGGTGACGCATAGCAGCCACTACCGCCCACCTCGAACAACACTCCCAAATCGAAGGGTGGCCACCAAATAAATCACAAGTAATAGAATGGTATCGAAGAAGTGTGTCCGATCAGAGGTGCTACCTCCTTGGTCCGTCAATCGCTCCTGTTTTAGCCACCTTATGCCAACTCATGGGAGTTGGGTCCACGTATATACCTTAGGATCGTCGCCACCATCCTACTTCATTCTGGAAACTCCACCGCGTACACAGTTGTCAAAGTGGTTTTTGGTATCGACAGAGAGTATGTCCATATCCGATCCCGGTCTCTTTAACAACCAATCGATATTATAACACCGTGGTCATTTAAAAATATATATACTTTTAAAAACACAATCATTGCCCTTTCAAAACATATTCTTTATTTCAAAATAGTATATACTTCAAAAACCAAAAAAAAATTATTACCATTTCAAAACCATATCCTTTACTTCAAAATAGTATATACTTTAAAACCAAATATTTTGCCATTTCAAAACATATCCTTTACTTCAAAATAGTATATACTTTAAAACCAAATATTTTGCCATTTCAAAACATATCCTTTACTTCAAAATAGCATATACTTTAAAACCAAAATATTATTGCTATTTCAAAACCATATCCTTTACTTCAAAATAGTATATACTTTAAAACCAAATTCAATAATATATCATTTAAATAAAATCCAAATTTTCAATCACTATTCTTACTTTTATTTATAAAACTCGAAATATTCTTTAAAACCATCTTAAACCCAAATCACATAATGAAGTCATATTCTAAATCTCAAAATTTCAATCGGTTTCAAATCAATATATTCAAATATAATTCTTAAATAAATTCTATTTCAAATAAATTCATTTTCAAACCATATTACTTTCAAAGTTATAACAATTTCGAAAACCAATACTTTGAAAACAATAATACCTTAATTTCAATAAAACATTTCAATTTTGATATATTTCAAGTCTTAAAATATTCCAAAATTCCCAACCAAATCTGATAATCTTATATATACCTTAATTCAATTTACTATTATTTAGTTTAGAAATATTTATTTAATAAATTCAATATCACTTAAATAAAACTCAAACTTGAAATATTCATAAATCAAACTTAAAACATCATCAAGTTCACATAGCTTAAATTTTAGAATTTAACTATATATAAAATAATATTTATATAATATCAAATTTTAATATTTATTAAACCGTATATTTCTTTCCAAACCATAGAAAATCACTTTAAAATATTTTATATATAGACCACGGTGCCTATATATAAAATTTTCTATCCTATGGTCAAGTGATACAGATATTTATCATTTCAATCCGTAATTTTAAAAATAAAAGTTTATGGTTATATATCATTTCAAACCGCAATCCCAAATGAAATGAAAATGCATAATAACTTGCAGTTTATACAATATAAAATATAGCATCCATTCATCCAAATATCAATAAACAACCATTTATTACAATCATCATCTAATTTAAACAAAACATGAATATAAAGCATATAAAATATAACAGGCATCAACGAATAGTTTATATTCAATAAAAAAATTAATAACTGTTTAACTGGCAGTCTATATGCAATAATAAATAAATTTAACTGTCAAATTATATGCAATAATAAAATTAAATAACAATTTAATTTAAATAAATGCTATCTAACTGAGATGATGATTAAATATATGCCCAAACAATCATAGATAAATTTTAAATCACATAAAAATTTAATTTAACAAACATAAGAAATCTTAGAAGTTGTGAGTGGGTTAAAACACTTACCTTTTGAATTTAAATTGAATTTAAATCTAATTTAAATTCAAAAATTTGACAGCCTCCAAATTCGTCCAAACTAGCGTCAAAGTGTCAGAAATTTCACTACGATCCTAATAAAAGAAACCGCGTGTGAATTGGAGTTCGTAAGAGGAAGATATGCGTGTTTGAATGATTTGAAATCAAAAATTAAAATAAAAATAAAAAACAAAAAAAACAATGAAATAATTTCGGCTATAGAAACTCAGATCCAAGAACGAACTGCAGATCTGAGATGCGTACACCAAGAGCTTCGATATAAAAAAATTCTGAATTTTTTTGAGGAGTTTGAATTTTCAGCTTTGGATTTGATTTGGGATTGGATCCAGAAATATAGAATTTTGTCTGCCATTGAGGAAGAGGAGGAATAGAATGAATTTATGTACAGACAAATGAGAATTAGGGAGGCTAGGGTTTATAGTAGGATATTTATAGAGAAAGTGAAATAGAATGGATTTAAAGCTATTTCATTAATTTTTCTCATATTATTTTTTATTTCCGAAAATGCAGTAATTAATTTCATTAATATACATTAAAGTACAATTAATCCCAATTGATTCCTCTTTTTATTATTAACCCAAATAAACGGGTAATTTGTAATGAATTCATTGACCAATTTATTAGGTAATATTCAAATTGTTACGTATTACTTCCCTAGTTAAACTTTTGAATTGATTCTCCAATTCCCAAATTTATATTAACATAACCTTTTTTTTTAGATTTATAGCAATGATTTCCAATTCAATTGAATGAATTAAATATATATGTACTCATAAAAATTTGTGGTCACACCCTTAATCACCTTTTATAAGCTTATTATTTCCACTCCTATAATCATCATTTATTATATATATATTAATTAATTAATTCAACATTTAAGTTTGTTTTCCTCTATCAAATTTATTACCCAGTATACATTTACTCTATTCCAAAAAATTGGAATTCCATTCAATTACTATAAACAATCATTTTCCTATTCACACTTTATTTTTAACCCACAATCATTTCATTTATTACCTTACAATATGTTTACGTTTCTATAAATTTCCATTCACACTTACGTTATTTTATATCACAATCATTAAAGTATGTTTTCATCCTACTTATCAACCTTTATGAATACTTATCAACCTACATCATCTTAATTACATTAATTTATGTTTTATCTCATTATACGTAATGCGTACATTAAATAAATTCATATTTTCATCCACTTCCATATATAAATTTTGCAACCAAGTTATAACATTTACATTCATTCTTCTTATTTTAATTAATTACCAAATATTCATGTTTACATTCAATTATAACTTAGTTATCTTAACCATCTTTTCATGTAATTCTAACTAAATCCACTGTACTACATATTATTCTATCAATTTATATACATTTGAATTTATTTCCCAAATGTACTAAATCCCATCTATTAAAATTTTACAATAGTTGCAATTTAATTGGTATTGCACTAAATAGGTCACTTATCAACTGCCATTAACATTCCTACCTTATTTTTACATCCAGTTACAATTAATCAACGTATTATTCCATCGGTAAGTTAAATGCCTACTTTTATTTACTTATCTTTTAAATTTATACCCAAATGCGACAAATTTACACTTTCCATTATCATATAAATTTGAATTCCCTTCTAGTTAATATTTTTTATTGGTAAATCACAAATTCAACATTCTCATTTGTTTCTTATATTAAACTAAAACCTAGTATGTAAATTTACGCTATTTCCATTAATTGCAATTTCATTTTAAATTGTTAATTTTAATTACACTGTTATAATTAGTTTCTAACATTGATTGTATTTGTTTCTATTATATATCGTGTATAGCTAAGTCATAATATTTGAATTTCAATTAAATTGTAACGTTCATTCAAGTTCGTTAAATAATAACTTGCATTAACACGTTCCTTAATTTACAATCAATTACCGTTTCCCAGGTTTTAGTACATTAAACAAATTAATACTTTCCTTTACTTCTCATATACAATTACATCCGGGTAAAATCCTTTCACTACATTCATTCAAGTTTCAATTTCTTGCAATAACCCATTTATTATAAATTTGCATACCAAAAATTTTAGATTCCAATAAATAGATTTATTCAATTCAACCTTTTTGAATTAGGTCTATTTTAAAACCGGATATTTAATTAAGAAATCAATATATCATATTAAATATTAGGTTTATAAATAAATAAATTTTAAAAAAATTAATTAATTTAAATAAAATATACCAATTTATAACCATTGAATCTTTTTATACTAAAACAATAAAGTTTGAGAAAAACAATTTCAAAATTTTCTAAGTCCAAAATTTACAGAAAATTTTGACAGAGTCTCCTTTGTACGGAGATGCTCAGGAGAAGATATAATATCAAATATAACAATATACAACATATATTTTCCAAAATAATATATCCCAACACGGGAAAAATAATATAATAACGTTATAAAACCGTAATCTGAGAACGTACCTATTTGTCGGGCAAACAACGCTTAATTATGAAACCAAAAGCAGTAGCAATTGCTTCCATAACCTGTATTTCACTTATATAATCCAAAAAGGGTATAATTATATAAAATGAAATATTTAAAGTTGTTTCAACCACTAACCAACTAATCAATATAAACAACCATCATTTGCAACAAACAACATACACATCATATACAAATCAACCATTCAAGCAAGACAAACAATTGGTTTGTTTGGGTTAAGACACTTTATATCACATAAAATGACAAATAACTATGAAGTATTCCATTTACTCAACAGTCTTAGATAAATTCCATAGATTATTCATACATCTAAGCAATTGAAGTATCTTTTACCCAAACAACTTATAAACCAAGACAGACAACTATTTCAAACAATAAATTAAGTTTATTATTATAAATTTCATCTCATAACATTTATTGTTTTATTTCTTTTTCATTTATATAATGATTTGTCTTTTTAATTTACATTTACTTCTTACAAACATTTACTTTTTATTCATCGATTCAGCGTTTATTTCATTTATAAATAGGAAAGCAGAAATCAAACCATTGTCCCGCAGAAATCAAACCATTGTCCCGCTGACACGTGTCCTATATATAAATTATTTCATCATGTAATGACCCAAGATTTTAGGAATTCATTCTGGAAAATATAAATAAATTTAAAATAATTTTTAAATTAATTTTGGAAGGAGATTGTTATGGCTTGATAGTGTATCAGTATGTGTGTACATGTGTGCACAGGGTATACACATGAACTAGAGCTAAAAATCTCTGAACTTTAAGAATAAATACATATTGATATGTATGGGAATAAATATATATATATATATATTAAAATCTTTAAAAGCTGAATGCATAAGTAAATATAAATATATGTATGCTACTGAATATTTTTCTTAAGTATACATGTGCATGTGTGTGTCAATACAGAGTGATATATATATAAACATATACATGTGCTAATAAAATATTAGAGTTCAAACTAGTGAAATAAAATATATATATATATAGACATATTTTAATATAAGCAGAAAATAAAAGGCAAAAAGATATAAAAAGAACTAATTCTCTTATAAATAAATGAAGGAGGTACATACCATTTACATGAAAGCTAAAAATAGGAAAATAAGATAAAAACAGAGAAGTTCTTGGTATAGGCAGAATTAGAAAAGAGTATTTAATAAATAACAAAACCAAGTCACATTTTTAGCATGATTGTAGACAAGGGG
Organism: Allium fistulosum; assembly: GCA_030737815.1. Classification (NCBI taxonomy): domain Eukaryota; kingdom Viridiplantae; phylum Streptophyta; class Magnoliopsida; order Asparagales; family Amaryllidaceae; genus Allium; species Allium fistulosum. The sequence continues at coordinate 1,249,630,110 of CM060902.1, read as the reverse complement.
GGAAAAGTATTTTCTGAAAAGCAATTTCTGAAAGAAAAATGTAACCACTTTTCTCTCTTCACCCAAATTAAGCCGGGAAGGGGTAAAACTTTGGGTTAAAATGCAGATAACATGATTTTCTGGTGGGCAAAAATGGCTTTAGCCAATACCCAAAACCCTAAGAGAAACCCTGTATATATATACAAGTATATACAGCAGCCTCCTCTTCTCTTCAGAAAAGAATTTTGAAAAAAAAAAGAAGAAAAACAATACCACAGAAATCATAAGACAAGGGAAGAAAGAGAGCTTGAGGATAAGAGCAGGAGTTCATCAGTTAATTAAGGAAACAAAGGAGAGAGAGCTAGGTGAGAAAACTCACTCAAAAATCTAAGGCAATAAGTCCTAATATAGGCAGCCAGATAAAAGTATTTTTATTAAAGAGTATTTTCATATATATATGTTTATCTGTGAATTTAAATCTGAATATGTTTTGATTTTCTTTGATTGATCATTTGTTTTATTATAACAAAGTTTTATGTGTTGAATCTGTTTATACACTCAGATCTCTGATATGTTAATATTTAGGGATATAAACAAATACCCAGAAAATAAAATGTTGAGAATAGGCAAGTAGTATTGGTTTTGGCTTAACCCAGAAAAATGCAAATAATGTTGAGCTGCAATATACTCATGTATATAGTGCTGAGGCTTGAAATAGAAAGGAATTAGGGGTGCAATAGGGTTGCCTATGTGCTGATGCTCCTGATTCAATAGAATACATAGCAAACAAAATTTTGTGATTCAGTGAAACCAGATTATTCTGAGTTTAACTCAAGCACAAATGTTTGCAAAAGAAAACTCTCCCAGAAGCTATAAGCCAATGTTAGTTGCCTAAACTCCTTCTAGAATACCAAGATGAATATATGTATATACAGAACCTTATTTTGTAATCACAAATGGTTGTTGCTTGTTTGTCTCTGTATGATTATGAATAATATGAGATGCCATGTTATGGATGTTTCAGCTAATGAAATGAATCACAGAAGGGTTTTGCCATGAACAATCAAAAGAGCTATTATTAACTTAAACCTGATTAGGAAATTGGGGTCAAGAACACTGCAGGAATGACTTGTGTGCTTGAGTAACATAAGTTGACACATGGCTTGTTTAAGTCCTGAGATCTTTGTGTAATGGAGTGAATTAGTTCATTACAGTGTGTCCATTGATTCATAAGTATTGCAGGTGAGACCAAGGATAGATAAATATACCAAGGAAGTAATACTTGAGCAGATGAGAAAACTAGAGTTTTTCTCAGATTTGAAATATGAGTATTGAATGAGTGATTTAACTCATATTAGTTATTTTCCTGTTTGGTATGAATGATTGTTTGTCTATGATTGAATTGTATGCTTGAATGTTTGTGCTATGTATATATATGTAGTCTCTGGGAAGAAAATTTAAGTGTGCACATGCACAATGACACAGAGCATGCACACAAGTATTTACCTAATTCCAAAGGACAGAACCTTATGTATTTGTACTTAACTTGATTTTAAACTAATTAACAAATTGCTTTTGTGAATTTTCTCATACCAGACATGTGTCTGACCCTAGTGTGCTATTGGCATCTAGGGTGTCTCATTTAAAATGAGGCAGTTTCCAATGCTTTTTCAGGGATTGCAGCAACTAAATAGGAGTAGGAGCAAGGCCTTGAGAAGAAGATATAGCATGCTAAAACTTAGTTAGATAAGAGCCTAAATGTTGAAATCTGCATGTATTGACAATTTAAATTGCTACTTGTATTAAGTGTTGAATATTGGATTGATATTTTGTTAGGCATTTTGTTAAGAATTTGACTTGTATCTGGAATCTATGAACCTAGTTAAATTTCTGTTATGCTTAAAAAGGATTTTGATCAAATCTTGTAAGTAGATTTAGCAAGAACACTATGTTAAAAAATTGAATGATTACATTTTATAAATGTATTAGTCAATCTTGAGACTTTAAAAAGGATTTAAGTTTTTGGAAAATCTGGAGAGTTGATTCTCAGATAATCAAACTGGTTTTATTTTCTAATATAACATATGTATGCAAAAGAAATAGACATAGGTTGAATGTATTTATATGGCTGCAAGGTTTATTTAACTTGTTCCATACAAATGCCTCATGTCCTATTTTTAAATAAAGAAAGGATCTGTAGTAAGATAGATGGAAGCCAGATTCAAATAGTTGCAGATATATATGCACATAAACATGTTTAAGTGCAGATTTTACCTCACCTTTTCCTTTGTATTTGAAATAAGAATCTGAATTATACTCAGATTCTAACCAAATGCTTCTTAAATGCCAGACAAATCTTATAAGAAGAAATACAAACCTGGAAAATGATAAACACTCTTATCATTCAATCATGAAGCCTTCTAGGTTGTAGGAATGGAATTCAAAAATGATTAAGCAAGAATATTTGTTTGGTATGATGGATCTTAGGCAAAATAAAATATGTATATGCAGACAGGTAGATAACAAGTTTCAAATTGTACAGAAGAAAAATGCAAAAAAAAAAATGAAAAACAAAAATTGTGTTTGAACCGACCAGCATAGCACTCGAACTCGTGACCTTGTATGTATAAGTTAGGCGCGTTTCCATTACGCCTAGATGTTGCTTGTGTTTCCTTAGGATCCACTTTATTTTATACTGATTTTGACACTATTCAGAACTTAACACAAACATCTATATTAAAAGCTTGTTTACTACTGATTATTTCTTGATCACTTCTTAGTTAGTATAAACAGACTAATGTGTTTGTTCCCAGTGGATTGTTTGATCAAAAAAAAAATAATATCTGAAATAAATTAGCAATCCAACATCCTCTTGTTTTTCAAAACTCTGATTCAAACAAGAGAGGCATATACATCCTCACATGTATGTGCTTATTTTTGTAAATGTACTGATATATTTATATTGGTTGATTATTGTGATCCTGGATATATTTGATTTATTGGAAAAAGAAAGTGACCCTGAGAATGATAATTGAAATGGATGATATATATATATATATATATATCCTCTTTAAAAAAAAAATTTCATTATGAAATTAGAGTATAATTTGGTGGGTCATTTCAGTTGGTATCAGAGCTATGTTATTCAACATAGTAGAAGTAAGGATCAAGTCCTTAGATAGAAATAAAATTAAAAGGAACTAAAATATCTAACTAACCAGCTATGTAAATTATTATTAGCAAACTATGGTAGGGAGACCACCAAATCAGGGAGCAGGATCTTCCCATGCACCACCAATGGTCAATCTGCAAGACTTGGTGAGAGCATTTAGGGATGGGGCAGGACAAAGGCAAGAAAATCCCTATGAAGAACTCTCAAAATTGCTTAAGACATATACTCATTTAGGAGGTAAAAGCTTTGAAGGGACAGAGAGTATCATGGAGATTCAAACATGGTTGAGAACATTGGAAAGAATTTTCAATGACATGCAACTTGATGATCAAAGAAAGAGGCAAGTGGCTTCAAGACAGCTGAAAGGAGTAGCTTTAGGCTGGTGGGAAGTAATCATTGCAGGAAGGAATGAGAATGAAATCACTTGGAATCAATTCAAAGAGATGTTGGAAGCAAGGTTTGTACCAGCATCAGCAAAGACTACCTTGCTAGAAGAATTCATTAGACTTAGACAAGGAACCATGACTGTCACAGAATACACTCAAAGGTTTGAGGGGCTTTCCACATATGGAGCAATGCTTGTGGCAGATGAGGCATCTAAAAATGATAGGTACATAAAGGGTTTGAATCCAGGACTTAACAGAGCCATGTTACCCTATGCAGACAAGACTTTTGACCATGTGATAGACTTAGCTTTGAGGTTGGAGCAGCATGACAAGGAAAGGGAGAAGTTCAGAAATTTTAAGAGCAATAATAACAAGAAAGGTAAGGGGAGGTATCACCCTTATGATAAGAAGAAAGAAGAGGCTAGTAACAAAAACACTGGAGATGTCAAGGCTAAGGAAGACAAGAAGAAAATTGTGTGCCATCAGTGTGGAAAGGAAGGGCATATCAAACCAAAATGTCCAGAATTGAAAGGAGGAGCTTTCAAATGCTATCTATGTGGGAAAGAGGGGCATATGAAGAGGAATTGTCCTGAGTATAAACAGCAAGGCAAATTGGCAAATTTGGAAGGAAAAGGCAAAGCCACAGTGGAGAGTAACACTGTAAACCATAGCCAAGTGGAAGGTACATTACTTATTTGTACCATACCCATAACAGTAGTATATGATACTGGGGCAACTCACTCCTTAATTTCTTATGAACTGGTTAGAATGCTAAAACTGAATTGCATATTGGTTGAAACCCCATTGCATATACACAGTCCATTGGGGAGTTCTAGTGTTTTAAATATGATTTGTGTGGATGTGGGATTAAACATAGGGGGAAATATTTTTATTTCCAATTTATATGTTTTGAATTACCCAAATATAGGTGTTATATTGGGGGTAGACTGGTTAAGGCAATTTAAAGCCATAATTAATTTAGACTCATCCACCATATCATTGCAAAATTCTAGAGGCTAGAGAATCACAGTTTTATGTGAGGTAGCTAAGGAAGGAAAACTATATCATTTAGTTGACTCAGAAAAAGATTTCAGTGAACTAACCATTGAAGAAATTCCCATAGTCAATGAATATGTGGATGTATTTGGTGAGGTCAAGGGTATTCCACACCATAGACCAGTAGAATTCCAGATCAATTTAGTTCTAGGAGCAAGCCCAGTGATTAAAAAGCCAACTAGAATGGGGCCAAATGAACTAAAGGAACTAAAGAAACAGTTAGAAGAATTGGAAGAAAAGGGTTTTATAAGACCAAGTAATTCTTGCTGGGGAGCACCAGTGGTATTTGTTAAGAAGCAAGATGGTTCTTTAAGACTCTGCATAGATTATAGAGAATTAAACAAAGTAACTATTAAAAATAAATACCCATTGCCAAGAATAGATGATCTTTTTGATCAATTAGCAGGGGCAAAAGTATTTTCTAGACTAGACTTAGCATCTGGTTTTCATCAAATGAAGGTGGAAGAATCAAGCATCAAGTACACTGCCTTTAACACTAGGTATGGGTTGTATGAATTTTTGGTTATGCCATTTGGCTTGACCAATGCACCATCTTACTTTGTAGATTTAATGAACAGAACCTTTAGAGATTGTTTAGACAAGTTTGTGCTTATTTTTATAGATGACATTTTGATTTATTCTAAGACAGTGGAAGAACATAAGCATCATTTGCACCTGGTTTTGTCTAGACTAAGGGAAAAAGATTTAAAGGCAAAATTTTCAAAATGTGTGTTTTGGAAGGAGGAAGTACATTTTCTTGGCCATGTTATATCTGCCAAAGGAATTTCTGTGAACCCCAATAAAGTAGTGGCTATCCAAGCATGGAAGAGGCCAAGCACTGTGAGTGAAGTGAGGTCATTTATGGGGATGGCAGGATATTATAGAAGGTTTATAAAAGATTTTTCAAAAATTTCTACACCACTCACTAACCTAACCAGGAAGAACCAAGCTTTTGTTTGGTCAGAAAAATGTGAAAAGTCTTTTGAACAATTGAAGGAGGCATTGGTGAATGCTCCAATTCTAAAGGTACCACATGGAAATGAAGAATTAGTGGTATACACTGATGCTAGTGGGTTTGGCTTGGGTGCAGTGTTGATGCAACAAGGCCAAGTCATTGCATATGCATCCAGACAACTTAAACCCCATGAAGTAAGGTATGCCACACATGATCTCGAATTAGCAGCTGTGATATATGCTTTAAAACTTTGGAGACATTATTTGTTAGGCACTAAGTTTGAACTCTACACTGACCACAAGTCTCTATAATATTTGTTTTCACAAAAAGATTTGAACATGAGGCAACACAGATGGGTGGAGTTCTTAGCTGCCTATGACTTTGACATACTTTATACACCAGGGAAAGCAAACAAAGTTGCAGATGCTCTAAGTAGACAGCATGCTAAATTGGCTATGATGATGATAGAAGAATTTAAAAATTTATCTTTGCTAACTGAGTTAGAGATTGAGGAGAATGGTTGTGTGCACATTAATGAGCAGATGCATAGTGCACAAGAAAATAAAGGGAAGTTGAGCTTAATGACACTTCAACCAGATTTAATTCTAAAGGTAGGAAAAATGCAAGAACAAGATACTCACTTATTAGAGAAGAAAATGCTCCTCTCAAGAGGGGAGGAAGTAATGAATCACCACATTGATAAAGATGGTTATGTGAGATACCAGAATAGGGTGTGTGTACCAGAGGACATAGAATTGAAAAAGGAGATATTGAATGAATATCACAGAAGTAAATACTCCATTCACCCAGGTAACACAAAAATGTATCAAATTTGAAAAGAGACTTCTGGTGGAAGGGGATGAAATCTGATATAGCCAAGTACATTGCCAAATGTATGACTTGCCAACAAGTCAAGGCTGAAACTCAAAGACCATCAGGGTTGATGCAACCTCTTAGTGTACCACAGTGGAAGTGGGAAGACATATCTATGGACTTCATAGATGGACTGCCTAGATCTAAGAGAGGTAATACAAGCATATGGGTGATAGTGGATAGGCTAACCAAGGTAGCACACTTCATCCCAGTCAAGTCAGAAAGAACAGCACCAAAACTAGCTCAAATTTTTATAAAAGAAGTGGTAAGGTTACATGGCATTCCCAAAACCATTGTGAGTGATAGGGATACCATCTTCACTTCAAAATTCTGGAGAAGCTTTCAAGAAGCAATGGGAAGTGAACTATGTTTAAGTACTGCCTACCATCCTCAATCAGATGGGCAGACTGAGGTGGTAAACAAAGTTTTGGAGGACATGTTGAGGGCATGTATATTGGATTTTGGGGGCAACTGGGAAGATTATCTTCACCTAGTTGAATTTACCTACAACAACAGCTACCAAAGCACCATAGGAATGGCTCCATTTGAAGCCTTGTATGGTAAACCCTGCTTGTCACCTGTTTGCTGGGTAGAAGCAAGAGAAAGGTCTATTTTAGGACCTGAGTACATACAAGAAACCAAGGAGAAAATTGAGTTGATAAGAAGAAGAATGACAGCAGCTCAAGATAGGCAAAAGAAATTTGCAGACATGAGAAGGAGGCAGGTAGAATATGAGGTGGGAAATTTTGTTTTCATCAAAATCTCACCCATGAAAAATGTGCTGAGGTTTGGAAAACAAGGCAAATTAACCCCAAGATATATTGGACCATACAAAATTCTGGAGAGAATTGGTCCTTTGGCATATAAGTTGGAATTACCAGAAAACATGCAAGGCATACATGATGTTTTTCATGTATCACAATTGAGAAGGTGGGTCCATGACAAGGCAGAAATTCTTGAAACCCCAACCCAAGTGCAGATAAATCCTAATTTGATTTATGAAAAGGATCCAGTGGGAATTTTGGCAAAAGATGTGAAGAAGTTGAGGAATAAATCTCTGAAACTTGTGAAGGTACAATGGAGTCTAGATCCTAGTGATTGCACATGGGAATTGGAAGACAAAGTTAGGATGAATTATCCTAGGCTATTTTCAGATTAAGGTAATTCTGATTTTTGATTGTTTTCTTTATTCTGGATGAATATATTTTTAGTTAGTATAGAACTAAGAATCTATTTGGTAGGGAATATACTTGTTCTCTGAATTAAGTTTAAAATTTATTTTAAGCTTAGGAAAAATTGTGGGACACAATTTCTAAAAGGAGGGGTGTATGTAATGACCCAAGATTTTAGGAATTCATTCTGGAAAATATAAATAAATTTAAAATAATTTTTAAATTAATTTTGGAAGGAGATTGTTATGGCTTGATAGTGTATCAGTATGTGTGTACATGTGTGCACAGGGTATACACATGAACTAGAGCTAAAAATCTCTGAACTTTAAGAATAAATACATATTGATATGTATGGGAATATATATATATATATATATATTAAAATCTTTAAAAGCTGAATGCATAAGTAAATATAAATATATGTATGCTACTGAATATTTTTCTTAAGTATACATGTGCATGTGTGTGTCAATACAGAGTGATATATATATATAAACATATACATGTGCTAATAAAATATTAGAGTTCAAACTAGTGAAATAAAATATATATATATATAGACATATTTTAATATAAGCAGAAAATAAAAGGCAAAAAGATATAAAAAGAACTAATTCTCTTATAAATAAATGAAGGAGGTACATACCATTTACATGAAAGCTAAAAATAGGAAAATAAGATAAAAACAGAGAAGTTCTTGGTATAGGCAGAATTAGAAAAGAGTATTTAATAAATAACAAAACCAAGTCACATTTTTAGCATGATTGTAGACAAGGGGGGAAAAGTATTTTCTGAAAAGCAATTTCTGAAAGAAAAATGTAACCACTTTTCTCTCTTCACCCAAATTAAGCCGGGAAGGGGTAAAACTTTGGGTTAAAATGCAGATAACATGATTTTCTGGTGGGCAAAAATGGCTTTAGCCAATACCCAAAACCCTAAGAGAAACCCTGTATATATATACAAGTATATACAGCAGCCTCCTCTTCTCTTCAGAAAAGAATTTTGAAAAAAAAAAGAAGAAAAACAATACCACAGAAATCATAAGACAAGGGAAGAAAGAGAGCTTGAGGATAAGAGCAGGAGTTCATCAGTTAATTAAGGAAACAAAGGAGAGAGAGCTAGGTGAGAAAACTCACTCAAAAATCTAAGGCAATAAGTCCTAATATAGGCAGCCAGATAAAAGTATTTTTATTAAAGAGTATTTTCATATATATATGTTTATCTGTGAATTTAAATCTGAATATGTTTTGATTTTCTTTGATTGATCATTTGTTTTATTATAACAAAGTTTTATGTGTTGAATCTGTTTATACACTCAGATCTCTGATATGTTAATATTTAGGGATATAAACAAATACCCAGAAAATAAAATGTTGAGAATAGGCAAGTAGTATTGGTTTTGGCTTAACCCAGAAAAATGCAAATAATGTTGAGCTGCAATATACTCATGTATATAGTGCTGAGGCTTGAAATAGAAAGGAATTAGGGGTGCAATAGGGTTGCCTATGTGCTGATGCTCCTGATTCAATAGAATACATAGCAAACAAAATTTTGTGATTCAGTGAAACCAGATTATTCTGAGTTTAACTCAAGCACAAATGTTTGCAAAAGAAAACTCTCCCAGAAGCTATAAGCCAATGTTAGTTGCCTAAACTCCTTCTAGAATACCAAGATGAATATATGTATATACAGAACCTTATTTTGTAATCACAAATGGTTGTTGCTTGTTTGTCTCTGTATGATTATGAATAATATGAGATGCCATGTTATGGATGTTTCAGCTAATGAAATGAATCACAGAAGGGTTTTGCCATGAACAATCAAAAGAGCTATTATTAACTTAAACCTGATTAGGAAATTGGGGTCAAGAACACTGCAGGAATGACTTGTGTGCTTGAGTAACATAAGTTGACACATGGCTTGTTTAAGTCCTGAGATCTTTGTGTAATGGAGTGAATTAGTTCATTACAGTGTGTCCATTGATTCATAAGTATTGCAGGTGAGACCAAGGATAGATAAATATACCAAGGAAGTAATACTTGAGCAGATGAGAAAACTAGAGTTTTTCCCAGATTTGAAATATGAGTATTGAATGAGTGATTTAACTCATATTAGTTATTTTCCTGTTTGGTATGAATGATTGTTTGTCTATGATTGAATTGTATGCTTGAATGTTTGTGCTATGTATATATATATGTAGTCTCTGGGAAGAAAATTTAAGTGTGCACATGCACAATGACACAGAGCATGCACACAAGTATTTACCTAATTCCAAAGGACAGAACCTTATGTATTTGTACTTAACTTGATTTTAAACTAATTAACAAATTGCTTTTGTGAATTTTCTCATACCAGACATGTGTCTGACCCTAGTGTGCTATTGGCATCTGGGGTGTCTCATTTAAAATGAGGCAGTTTCCAATGCTTTTTCAGGGATTGCAGCAACTAAATAGGAGTAGGAGCAAGGCCTTGAGAAGAAGATATAGCATGCTAAAACTTAGTTAGATAAGAGCCTAAATGTTGAAATCTGCATGTATTGACAATTTAAATTGCTACTTGTATTAAGTGTTGAATATTGGATTGATATTTTGTTAGGCATTTTGTTAAGAATTTGACTTGTATCTGGAATCTATGAACCTAGTTAAATTTCTGTTATGCTTAAAAAGGATTTTGATCAAATCTTGTAAGTAGATTTAGCAAGAACACTATGTTAAAAAAATTGAATGATTACATTTTATAAATGTATTAGTCAATCTTGAGACTTTAAAAAGGATTTAAGTTTTTGGAAAATCTGGAGAGTTGATTCTCAGATAATCAAACTGGTTTTATTTTCTAATATAACATATGTATGCAAAAGAAATAGACATAGGTTGAATGTATTTATATGGCTGCAAGGTTTATTTAACTTGTTCCATACAAATGCCTCATGTCCTATTTTTAAATAAAGAAAGGATCTGTAGTAAGATAGATGGAAGCCAGATTCAAATAGTTGCAGATATATATGCACATAAACATGTTTAAGTGCAGATTTTACCTCACCTTTTCCTTTGTATTTGAAATAAGAATCTGAATTTTACTCAGATTCTAACCAAATGCATCTTAAATGCCAGACAAATCTTATAAGAAGAAATACAAACCTGGAAAATGATAAACACTCTTATCATTCAATCATGAAGCCTTCTAGGTTGTAGGAATGGAATTCAAAAATGATTAAGCAAGGATATTTGTTTGGTATGATGGATCTTAGGCAAAATAAAATATGTATATGCAGACAGGTAGATAACAAGTTTCAAATTGTACAGAAGAAAAATGCAAAAAAAAAATGAAAAACAAAAATTGTGTTTGAACCGACCAGCATAGCACTCGAACTCGTGACCTTGTATGTATAAGTTAGGCGCGTTTCCATTACGCCTAGATGTTGCTTGTGTTTCCTTAGGATCCACTTTATTTTATACTGATTTTGACACTATTCAGAACTTAACACAAACATCTATATTAAAAGCTTGTTTACTACTGATTATTTCTTGATCACTTCTTAGTTAGTATAAACAGACTAATGTGTTTGTTCCTAGTGGATTGTTTGATCAAAAAAAAAATATCTGAAATAAATTAGCAATCCAACATCCTCTTGTTTTTCAAAACTCTGATTCAAACAAGAGAGGCATATACATCCTCACATGTATGTGCTTATTTTTGTAAATGTACTGATATATTTATATTGGTTGATTATTGTGATCCTGGATATATTTGATTTATTGGAAAAAGAAAGTGACCCTGAGAATGATAATTGAAATGGATGATATATCTATATATATATATATATATATATATCCTCTTTAAAAAAAAATTTCCTTATGAAATTAGAGTATAATTTGGTGGGTCATTTCACATCGACTGTTCGTATCTTGTATTATTTCGTTCCTCTCTTTCCTTTCGTTGGTTACTCGAATCGCTCCTTCATCCTCTCTGCCCTTCGCCAGTCTCAGTCATCTTCCCTAACTTCATTTTCGTTCCTCGTACTGTCTTTTTATTTCTCCCTTACTCCTTTGTCATACTACGGATCCTTTTTACGCAACCTCAACTTTCATGAAATAGTTAGTAGATCCAGGGATTTCAAGATGGATCTTCACTTTGGTTGATCGGTCAAATTGATGTATGAATTTGTTTTCCTGTCTATCATTTGAAGATATCTCTTATATTTTATAGAAAACATTTTTTTATACTCTATTTTATGAAAACAACTGATTTCGACATTTGGGTTTTGATTACAGATTCTCAAATTGGAACAACCCACTTCAAAATTGAGGGGTTTTCATGCAAACAGCAAATGCAAGAAGTGGATACATGGTATGGAAGAAAACATGATAACTTTAATTATTGTTATATTCATGATTTAATTTTTCATAACTACCATGCAATTTGAGGTACTTTATTTCATTTTCACCCATATGGAGAATGTCCATACTACTCAATCTGTAAAGGCTGAAATTTGATGTAGATAATTATACCATAAGTTCAGCCTATCTTTTTTTTTTCCAGAATCCGATTACAGAATTTCCATGCTTTTCCTCTTTATAATTTGCATTTTGTTTCCAAGTGTTAAATTACGATTATTTAAAAGGTTCTTTAATAGTTGAAGATTACTGGCATGTTTACTCTTTACGACCATATTTTTTTTTCATCAGTGTTTACTAACAATATGCATCCCACTCAAATTATGCTTTTGTCTAAGTTAATCCTATGTTCATATAACCTGATTATGTGGTAATATTTTTGTTCATTCAATATGATTCATTTTACATTAGTTATTTTGAAATTTTAATTGAATCATTTATGCTGTTAATTTAAAAAGAAATATTTCTCCAAGCTTTAATGTCCCAAGTATTTAGGATTCTGCATTATGCATCAAAGAAGAATATTTACAGGCATGCAATGCGTTATGTCATCTTTTTATTCTTCTATTTTTTCGTACTCTTAACTGGAATGATCAACTGATCAATATTTAGCTACAATGGTATTTATCTATTTTGTTATATATAAAACAGCATAACTGACCATTGGTATTCTTTCACCTTATTGCATCTCAAACCAAATACAAGTTTCTCCTTATTTTGTGTTCCTTTTTTGCATTTAGACCCTTTGATTATTTGACTGTTCACAATCTCTTTGGTAATTAAAATATTTGACTATTGACCACTGGATATGTCTGTTGGGTTCGAACCTGACCTCATATTATTCCAGTTCCATTCCATTTCTATCGTTCTTTGCTTTACTAGGAAAAAAATCTACATTACAAAAACTACTTCTCTAGACATTATGAAGTCGATTATTGTTTCGTTAATCCCCCTCAAATTTCAACATGCTCTTTCTCTCTATAACAAACAAAACCGCACCATCTGAATAGTTCGTTTACCTTACTTTTGAGTAGTACGTTTTATTATCTTCTTGCATGGCTTCTAGCTTATTATAAATTTCTGCATTTGTAATCTCAAGTCCATCCAAATACTTTGTTTTCTGTACGCATTTGTTGTTATTCCTATTTATTCAAAACATATGTTGTTTAGTAGGTTGTGGTTATAGCTGTGTTTTTGACATTGGGTTTGCTTTTATGTATTTGATCTTCAATTTTCAATTTTACTCTTAGTCCCAATTTTATTGTCGTTATCCAAGCTTTGTAATGTGCCATTATTTTATGAACCAAGTGAGTTTTTTATTTATTTTGGGATTAATGGGGTTTCTTACTTCATTTTTCTTACCACAGAAAGTTTGATATTTTAAACGAGATGATTTTGTTATATCATGTGATTCTAATAAAAAAATTGATTGGGAAAAAGTTTGGTATTTTGATTCATCAAGGTTACTCGGTGTATATTCAAATTAGAAGTTGACTTCAAAAATCCTACTCCGTCCCTGCCATGATGGAGTAATTCTTCATTTCATTACTCACTCCGACATTTCAGCGTATTCATTCTCTCTCCAACAACCAAATCTGCACCATCTCGAACTGTACGTTTACTCATACATTTTTTGCTCAATTGCTATTATCATCTTCGCATAGCTTCTAATTTATTTTAAATTTATGCAGAAGTTATCTCAAGTACGTCCAAGTACTATGTTTTTTGTGTGCATTTACTGTTATTCCTTTTTATTCAAAATATATATTGTTAGTAGGTTATTTCATGGCCATGTTTTTGCCTTTGGGTTGGCTCTTACTTATTTTTTTCTTCCATTTAAAATTTTAGCCTAAACTATTACTTTATTGTTATACAAGCATTGTAGTGCGAAAATAACTTATGAAATAAGCAAAAAAATTGAAATTTGTGATTATTAGGTTCCATAGTCCAATGTTACCCAGTGTACATTAGAATTAAAGTTATGTGATTGTGAATTTAAATTTAATGTAAATAAGTTCAATGTTATGTATATAATATTCAATTCTATTATACATTGCTAATATAGTGTCTCTTTTAAATCTGGAAACCTACTTAAAATATATAAAGTTCCAATTTTTTTTCTTTGTATTTAGTCATCTTTGCATTTAATCTTTGTATTTAATAATTTACTTTTGCACCCATCAATGATGATTTATTTTGTCATTTTCCATTAAATGATAAAGTACAAATTTTACACTCTTCAAGGATGAAGATTATCAAATTTTAACTTCAAAAAAATTTGGTTATGCATATCATCGAAAAACTAACTACGCAATAATAGCTTAAACTTAAACATAACTTTACCTCTGACCTTTTTTCCCTATACAGACAGTACAACAATTATAGTGAGCTAAGACTTCTCCTCTTTTGCACTATTTAAATGAGACTTTTACATTAGTGTACTAGCTGATAGGCCTAATTTTTTAGTCTCCATGGATTGTTATTTAGACAGGTCTATACAATTACTTAAACATTGGTTTGGGAATGAAATATATGCATGAGAAAATAATCTCTCCTACAATTGTCAAACCCTTTTGTTTTAATACGGATGTTTGTTATAACTTATAATTTATTTACTTAATTTTATTGTTTACTAGAGTTATTTGTGAACATTGGAAGTATGAAACAGATAAAAAAAATTGTCTTATGACAATTTATCGTTACTGTCCTTTCATCGAAGCACCAATTTGAAAAGAATATGTTATAAATTTCTCCCTTATATGTTTCTACATTTTTTATATTCTATATACGAGTTCTATTTTCATATATCATATTATAAGCTATTTTATATCAAATTATCACTGTTGATATAATTTTATACAATTAATTTTTAGCCTTTTTTGAACAAAGTAGTTTTGAAAAACTTCAACTACACTTATAGAAATTTTATTGAGTGCTATAATTTATTTTCCTGACTGGACATAGAAGCATGATTAGAGAGGGCATAGTTCACAAATTAAACCAAGAATCATTTGAACAACTAGGTATTTGATTTTATGTTTTTTCCAATCATCAAGCATGCATTTGAGCAATAACTATGTAATGTATGTATAATCCATTCCACTTGAAATAATAAAAGCTTTATAATGTGTTTGCTAAAAAATGAAACTCATTTATCTTTTTTGAATTTAGTTTTGTTTTTCTTTATTTTAGGGAGTAACGTGGTATGCATAGTTAGATGATAGAGAAGACAACCATTTGAAGAATGACAAGTATAGTTTGATGTTCCTGCATCTACTCCACATTTAACCAATAAAGATGCAACTTAATAATTTCACTGGCAATCAATATCTCAAGTGCATTTCACTGTCATAAACCAAATAAGAGAATTCCTTTGATGGATATGAACACAACTCCTTTGAATCACATGAAACTGGCAAGGCAGCAAGAGGTTTATGTAGTGCTAAGTATTATGAAAAACATGGTAGAATATGTCAAAAGCATACAACATATATAGTATAATAGATATACTGAGTATGAATATGAGTGTGCAAGTATACGTTTTTGTCATAATAGTATTATTATCAAGTTAATAATGAGTATGGATACAAGTGTCCAAAGCATACAACATAGTACATGAACTTGATTGAAACCTTAATCATGGATATATTTGCATGATAGAACAAGTTAATTTGTTTACAAAATTTATTTGTTTATTTCCATTGTAATAGTATCTTTTAGTCTGAATTTACTTAATCATTTGATTGAATTAGTTTTGTCTTTTACTTATTTCCTATTGTAAAATATCATATTATTTTATTTGATATGTTAATTTATTTGGTATATGGAACCTGAATTTGTAATACTATTATCCTTCGAAGAAAACTATAATACAAGTTCAGCACAATAGTTTGTTTTAAGCAAACTATAATACAACTTTAGCACAATTATACGAGTTGACAACTTCCGCATACATTCTTGCAGTAAAGTAGAAATAGCGAGGAAGAGCAGTGCGTGTCATGGCCGGGTATTTCTGTAGAAAAGCCTAGCCATGTGTTGAAGCTGAAGAGAGATCGTGGGCTTTGTCAAGAAGGGCAGATTTTGAGTGTTGTTGATGAGATTCAGTTGGTTCAGCCAGAGAATTATGAGCTGAAGCTTGCGGTTGGTGCATGAAGAGAGCTAAAGCCAATGAGAAACTCTTCAGACTTGTGGCAATTGATGCATGAGTTTGGAGCTGTAGCTTGCGTTTGATACAAGTCAGAAACAAAGTATATGGATGTTCAAGCCTGGAGGGCAGCAATACACTGCAGTAGCAACAGGAGCGATGGTGTTGTGATGGAACTCTGAAGTTGCGTATTGAAGGTTGCTGCAAGTCGGGTTCGATACGGTGAAGATGCGTGTTGATGGACCACTAGAGTTGCAAGTGTCAGGCTCTATTGTGTGCATACTGGAACAGAGGTAGGAAGGATTGAAGGTGCAAGCCAATCAAAGATAAGATTTAGTGAGCCTATTCTGTGGAGTAAGCTCTAGATGAGGTTGCTGGCAATCAGGTGTTGGTGAACCGATGACGACGGACTGATGTGGGATATTGGCAAAACTGGGGTGCATTGCTGGCCAATCTGAGGTGCCTACAGTTTGAAAAAACACTATTGCGAGTGTATTTATATGTATATACGCCTATATACGTATAATTGGAGGTGTGACACAATTGGTTATGAGTTATATTAATTTTATTGTAGTTTATGAGTTAGGAAAATGTACGCTACTGTATATATGCATGATTAGATCCATTGATTATGCGATATTTGATTTATGTACATGATGGGTTTTGATTTGTTTATAGAATTGTATAAAACTTTAGTTTATAATTCAGCATATGAGTGTTTCCAATGTATATTTCAGCACCAAATACGTACATGATGCGATAAGTACCATAATATTATCCATGTACTTCTAATTCATAATGCAGCATTATGACTATCATTTACCACTTGAGTATACGATGTTATGTTATTGTGCAATTCAAATTTTCACAAAGTAAGAAAGAAATTAATTACTATTTGCACTACACATACCTTTTAGAGAATGACATACGTAACTAAAAAATACAATTTTGCAATGATGTTAACTATGTTTACTGTTATCCTACATATATTTGAAAATTTATATTCTTGAAAACTTATTATATCAATATAGTTACCAACATTGCGTAGCACGGGTCACGCACTAGTTACTTACAAATATTCGTTTTCATTTATTAGTGTCATTTCAGTTTCTTCTTTTTATTGCATTATATTTATTCATTCATTCATTATTACTTAATTTCCTTTATTTACATCTATTTAATTATGATATTTATGTTCACTTCAAATTTCTTAGCATATCAATTTATTTACTTAAGTTTATAATCATTTTCCTATAATACTTACATTTCTATTATATTTAATTAATAACATTTTCAATTATACTTAAGTTCATAACAACTCTAACAAATAAATCCTTATCTATTAAAGAATGCATTGAATACTTTCATTACTTTTAGGTTTACTTGTATAATTTTCCATTACACTTCCTTATTAACATCTCAACTTTTATAATTGGTAAGTTATATTTAAGCCTTTAAGAATGAAATTGAAAGTTACATAAGTTTATTTTATCTCTTTTAAATTAACTTAATGTTCAATCATAATATCCCTTGGTTGACAGGTTACAAATTCCAAATTTCTTTTAATTCCATTTAAAACTCATCATTAACTCTCTTAAATTATTAAAGGTTCCAATTATTAATTAGTTACATTACATTTCACCACAATAATTGAAACTATTAATGAACGGAAATTTAAGAACTAAATACCGGGTTAAATTTCAAATCATTTTAAAATAATAGATAAATATATACTTACAACTTATATATTCAATTATATATAAACAATTTAAAATTTATATTTGTTTAGCAAAATAAATCTGCAGTAAAACTACTACAGCGGTCTTCCCACTTCGAAACTCGAAAATGAATGTCGATGATGCGTGCACTCATCACCGAAATTATTTTCCAACGACAGAGAGGGGAGTACAAAACTTATATCTTTCCAAAATTTTCTTTAAAACAATTCTTTCAAATTATGTTGAAACATTTATATCAAAAAAACTTCTAAATAATATTATTATTATATTCCAATCATCATTCAAAAGAAATTTTTCCAAAAATCCCGGAACTTAAGTTCTAAATTTTCCAATTTGATTTATTTTATTTTCAATCTTATTTCAACTATTATTTATAAATTTCATTACCTAACAACCAATATATAGCAACCAAATATATACATCATTTATAAAATTTTATTTTATATATAGAAAATATAATAGGCAAAATTATTTCATTCACCTATATTTTAAAACAAATATTGTGTCGGTCTGTCCTATTAAGTGTTTAGAAATCCCTATTAATGTCATAGCGTCCTATGCACCAACCAGAATTTATAAATACAAAACGGAACAAATTAACACAATATAAAAACCTTTTTATAACACTAACAAATACGCTCTCTCATATATATACTCTCAATGACTCATCATAGGGTATTACTACCCTATTAATAAAGAGTCAGACCCCACAAAGCTAAGATTTATCGCTAAACCAAAGCTCCGATACCAGATGTAACATCCCACCTTTTTGTATGCTTAAGCATACACATGTGCCAACTTAAACCATACAGAAGGGTGGATTGTTATGGGGTAAATAAGAAAAAGTGGAGAAATAAAAGAAACAAAATAGAATCTTGCAGCGGAACGATAAAATATAATAATCAAATAACAGTTCATGAAGCTATTTTACAAAACATTTGATTATACTTATACAATACATATCAGAGTTACACATACCAGAGAATGATAATTATGCAGCGGAATACAATGGTGTAGTGGAATATTTAACAAATAGTAATAATAAAATCTTCGTCTTCGTCCTTCAGAAATAGGGCCTTCAAATCCTGAAATGCTCAGGCTGACCTGAGCGAATTGAAAAGACAAAACACTCGAGTCAGAACTAAAAGATCTTATGTAAGTTAAATCAATGATAAATATATGAGTGGAACGGCGTTAGAGATGTTTACGGGATTTGACATCTCCTATCCAGTGTCTAACGTGAGTGTAGTAACTTAAGAGATGCTCGGGATTCACATCCCCTAAGGATCCGTTAAACTATTTACTATGTAGTAATATTCGCTATTATTATAATGTCTAATATAAAATAAACATACTTTTAAATAGCATTAAGGAGTGACCCAATATTCCCCTTAACACGTAATAGTCCCAGTAGTCTATCCATACTCCCAAAATGGGGGCTACCCTCGATACTCCACAGGCTACGGGAGAAATCACAACTCGTAGTAAAGCTCGCTATGGTAGGTGACACGGCACAACTAGGCAATGCCAGGGTAGATATACCAATTACGCATCCGGACTGGTGGCGACGCATAGCAGCCACTACCGCCCACCTCGAACAACACTCCCAAATCGAAAGGTGGCCACCAAATAAATCACAAGTAATAGAATGGTATCGAAGAAGTGTGTCCGATCAGAGGTGCTACCTCCTTGGTCCGTCAATCGCTCCTGTTTTAGCCACCTTATGCCAACTCACGGGAGTTGGGTCCACGTATATACCTTAGGATCGTCGCCACCATCCTACTTCATTCTGGAAACTCCACCGCGTACACAGTTGTCAAAGTGGTTTTCGGTATCGACAGAGAGTATGTCCATATCCGATCCCGGTCTCTTTAACAACCAATAGTTATTATAACACCGTGGTCATTTAAAAATATATATACGTTTAAAAACACAATCATTGCCCTTTCAAAACATATTCTTTATTTCAAAATAGTATATACTTCAAAAACCAAAAAAAAATTATTACCATTTCAAAACCATATCCTTTACTTCAAAATAGTATATACTTTAAAACCAAATATTTTGCCATTTCAAAACATATCCTTTACTTCAAAATAGTATATACTTTAAAACCAAAATATTATTGCTATTTCAAAACCATATCCTTTACTTCAAAATAGTATATACTTTAAAACCAAATTCAATAATATATCATTTAAATAAAATCCAAATTTTCAATCACTATTCTTACTTTTATTTATAAAACTCGAAATATTCTTTAAAACCATCTTAAACCCAAATCACATAATGCAGTCATATTCTAAATCTCAAAATTTCAATCGGTTTCAAATCAATATATTCAAATATAATTCTTAAATAAATTCTATTTCAAATAAATTCATTTTCAAACCATATTACTTTCAAAGTTATAACAATTTCGAAAACCAATACTTTGAAAACAATAATACCTTAATTTCAATAAAACATTTCAATTTTGATATATTTCAAGTCTTAAAATATTCCAAAATTCCCAACCAAATCTGATAATCTTATATATACCTTAATTCAATTTACTATTATTTAGTTTAGAAATATTTATTTAATAAATTCAATATCACTTAAATAAAACTCAAACTTGAAATATTCGTAAATCAAACTTAAAACATCATCAAGTTCACATAGCTTAAATTTTAGAATTTAACTATATATAAAATAATATTTATATAATATCAAAATTTAATATTTATTAAACCGTATATTTCTTTCCAAACCAAGAAAATCACTTTAAAATATTTTATATATAGACCATGGTGCCTGTATATAAAATTTTCTATCCTATGGTCAAGTGATATGGATATTTATCATTTCAATCCGTAATTTTAAAAATAAAAGTTTACGGTTATATATCATTTCAAACCGCAATCCCGAATGAAATTAAAATGCATAATGACTTGCAGTTTATACAATATAAAATATAGCATCCATTCATCCAAATATCAATAAACAACCATTTATTACAATCATCATCCAATTTAAACAAAACATGAATATAAAGCATATAAAATATAACAGGCATCAACGAATAGTTTATATTCAATAAAAAAATTAATAACTGTTTAACTGGCAGTCTATATGCAATAATAAATAAATTTAACTGTCAAATTATATGCAATAATAAAATTAAATAACAATTTAATTTAAATAAATGCTATCTAACTGAGATGATGATTAAATATATGCCCAAACAATCATAGATAAATTTTAAATCACATAAAAATTTAATTTAACAAACATAAAAAATCTTAGAAGTTGTGAGTGGGTTAAAACACCCACCTTTTGAATTTAAATTGAATTTAAATCTAATTTAAATTCAAAAATTTGACAGCCTCCAAATTCGTCCAAACTAGCGTCAAAGTGTCAGAAATTTCACTACGATCCTAACAAAAGAAACCGCGTGTGAATTGGAGTTCGTAAGAGGAAGATATGCGTGTTTGAATGATTTGAAATCAAAAATTAAAATTAAAAAAAAAACAAAAAAAACAACGAACCAATTTCGGCTATAGAAACTCAGATCCAAGAACGAACCGCAGATCTGAGATGCGTACACCAAGAGCTTCGATATAAATATTTTTTGAAATTTTCTGAGGAGTTTGAATTTTCAGCTTTGGATTTGATTTGGGATTGGATCCGGAAATATAGAATTTTGTCTGCCATTGAGGAAGAGGAGGAATAGAATGAATTTATGTACAGACAAATGAGAATTAGGGAGGCTAGGGTTTATAGTAGGATATTTATAGAGAAAGTGAAATAGAATGGATTTAAAGCTATTTCATTAATTTTTCTCATATTATTTTTTATTTCCGAAAATGCAGTAATTAATTTCATTAATATACATTAAAGTACAATTAATCCCAATTGATTCCCCTATTAATTATTAACCCAAATAAACGGGTAACTTGTAATGAATTCATTGACCAATTTATTAGGTAATATTCAAATTGTTACGTATTACTTCCCTAGTTAAACTTTTGAATTGATTCTCCAATTCCCAAATTTATATTAACGTAACCTTTCTTTTAGATTTATAGCAATGATTTCCAATTCAATTGAATGAATTAAATATATATGTACTCATAAAAATTTGTGGTCACACCCTTAATCACCTTTTATAAGCTTATTATTTCCACTCCTATAATCATCATTTATTATATATATATTAATTAATTAATTCAACATTTAAGTTCGTTTTCCTCTATCAAATTTATTACCCAGTATACATTTACTCTATTCCAAAAAATTGGAATTCCATTCAATTACTATAAACAATCATTTTCCTATTCACACTTTATTTTTAACCCACAATCATTTCGTTTATTACCTTACAATATGTTTACGTTTCTATAAATTTCCATTCACACTTACGTTAGTTTATATCACAATCATTAAAGTACGTTTTCATCAACACAACCTTTATGAATACTTATCAACCTACATCATCTTAATTACATTAATTTATGTTTTATCTCATTATACGTAATGCGTACATTAAATAAATTCATATTTTCATCCACTTCCGTATATAAATTTTGCAACCAAGTTATAACATTTACATTCATTCTTCTTATTTTAATTAATTACCAAATATTCATGTTTACATTCAATTATAACTTAGAAATCTTAACCATCTTTTCATGTAATTCTAACTAAATCCACTGTACTACATATTATTCTATCAATTTATATACATTTGAATTTATTTCCCAAATGTACTAAATCCCATCTATTAAAATTTTACAATAGTTGCAATTTAATTGGTATTGCACTAAATAGGTCACTTATCAACTGCCATTAACATTCCTACCTTATTTTTACATTCAGTTACAATTAATCAACGTATTATTCCATCGGTAAGTTAAATGCCTACTTTTATTTACTTATCTTTTAAATTTATACCCAAATGCGACAAATTTACACTTTCCATTATCATATAAATTTGAATTCCCTTCTAGTTAATATTTTTTATTGGTAAATCACAAATTCAACATTCTCATTTGTTTCTTATATTAAACTAAAACCTAGTATGTAAATTTACGCTATTTCCATTAATTGCAATTTCATTTTAAATTGTTAATTTTAATTACACTGTTACAATTAGTTTCTAACATTGATTGTATTTGTTTCTATTATATATCGTGTATAGCTAAGTCATAATATTTGAATTTCAATTAAATTGTAACGTTCATTCAAGTTCGTTAAATAATAACTTGCATTAACACGTTCCTTAATTTACAATCAATTACCGTTTCCAAGGTTTCATTACATTAAACAAATTAATACTTTCCTTTACTTCTCATATACAATTACATCCGGGTAAAATCCTTTCACTACTTTCATTCAAGTTTCAATTTCTTGCAATAACCCATTTATTATAAATTTGCATACCAAAAATTTTAGGTTCCACTAAATAGGATTTATTGAATTCAACCTAGGTTTCGTTCAGTCCCAGAATGAACTTGTATGGATGAATGCTGGCATTGCATTACTGCCTGGAGGGCAGTGTTAGCATTCCAAGTGTAAAGTGCTATATAAAGGTAAAACATAGCCTCAAGCCTCATCAACAAGGAAATGGAAAAAATCAGGCATGTAGTAGGGCCATGTAGGTTGCTCCCATCAGGGTATGGTCATCCAAATGATTGGTATCTACTCATGTATGCGTTGGGGCCCTTTAACAAAAGGGGTGATCATATTTGGTACTACTAGTCAAGTGGTAGGCCAACCCTGTGTGGCAGGGGTACAAGATGTTCTTGTCAGACCCTGTGCATTTTATCTAGAGATGTACCATCGGAAGGTAGTTCCTTATCTTGTCATAGTATAGAATCCAATCTCCAATACGTGCCTTACAGTTTTAGATGTGTCCAACAATGCTGGTACGTGAGATGCAAGCATTCCAGCTATTTTAATATTTTATTTTCACCCTTAGACACTATTATAATATCAGAGAATTTCATATTAAATGGTTTGGTTATCGTAAGGTAAAAACCCATCCATGTTTATATGCGGCGTGGTCTTACGAGATACTTTTGATTTCATATTTTTTTTATAATTTAAATATATATATAGTTGGGTGTGTTTTTCTCACGTTGGTTTTCCAAACTGACTCGAGTGTTATTTTATTATAATGCTAGGGTCAAACCGAGCATATTACAAATTTAGTTTGGATGGTTTGGAGCTTCAAGATACAAGCTGAAGGCCTAGAGACGTATTCACGTACATGGTTATTTTTCCACTGCAGTTAGTTGTTTATTTACCAGCATTTGTGAGGACATGTTGTTATAACTGCCACGCTGATTGTTAGTTAGTGAACTCTAATTGGATGTATGTATATTATAGTTATTTTTCTTCTTGTGTAAAGATCTGTTTCATATTATATATTAGTCATTCTGCTATGAGATTCTGCGTTGTTTAGTTCTCCTCTTATCTCCTTTATTCTTCTTTTCCCCTAATAATCTGGTTTCCGGCATTGGATTGCTCGACATGCAATACACTGGACGTATTAATGTCGATTTTCAAGGGTTGAAAATCCTGGTTCATTACAGCTTGGTATCATAGCTGAAGGTTAAGTGAGAACCTTGGCTTTGGTGGGGTACTCATAATAGATAGGGTCGATAGCATCCTAGAATGAGTTTGAGTGTATATATATATGAGCACGTATTTGTTATTCAAATAAAAATGTTTTATATTGTGTTGATTGATCTACTGAGTGACTTATGGATTCTGGTCAACACGAGTAACTAACATAATTGATAGGGATCTCTAAACACTTGAACAGAACAATTCGACGTGGTATTGTTTTGAAATTGGGTAAATGGAATAATTTTACCTTGATTATACTTTATATATAAAGGAATAATTTTCAAAAACTATTATTGTATATATGGTGTGTTTGGTTGTTAATGAATGATAATATTTGATTATTGTCATTTGTTGTTTGCCGTTTGTGTTTTAATAAAAGTTGTTATTGTAAACAAAGATGAACAATTAAGAAATGATTTTATATAACCATAGCAAAATCATATATAAAGGAAATTTATAAATATGATTCGTAAATAAAAAAGATTTGAAAGATGAGTTTGAGAATTTAAATCCTAGTGATTTTGAAAATTGTTTTTCAAAGATTTTGGAAGAATAATAATAGTATTATCATGGAAATATTTTAAAATGGATTTTAAAGGTGTTAAGAAGCACCGAACTCACTTTGGTTGTTGGAAAATAATTTCGGTGATGACTACAACATCATCGACATTCATTTTCGGGTTTCCAAGAGAGGAATTGCTACTATAGAAGATTTGTTTTGGTAAAACAAGTTTTGATTTAAATTTTAAAAGTGTGATTTGAAATACAAAGAAATTAATTATAGTATTGTTTCAAAAAAATTTGGAATAAGAAAAGGGAGTTTAAACTCTAAAAATTTTCATCTAAGTGTTTTATTAAAGTAAAAGAAAATAAGTTTTATAACTTATAAATTTTGAGAATTAGTATGTTAAAACAAATTTTTAAATTTGTTGAATATAAATGTCAAGAAAATCAAATTTGAGATGGAATTTAACTTAAGATGAGTTAAATAAAATGAATATTGGAAAGAAATTTGACTCAAGTAAAGGTAAATGAAGTGAATTAATAAAATGAGTTAAATGAAATTTTGTTTGATTTGTAATGAATTAATGAAATGGATATGAACTTTAGTTACAAAATGAAATGCAACTTAAGTTGTAAACGAATTGAATATTGTTTTGGAATGTCGTTTGATAGAATTGAATACGAACTTAAGTTGTGAAGTGATAATAAATATAAGAAGTGTTGTATAAAATGTTTATAATAAACTTGAGTAAAATTTGATGGAATGGTTCTTAAGTGATATTAGTATTGAAAGAAATACACTAACTGATGAATGAATATGAATAAAGCAATATGAATAATGGTTATGAATAAATGACTGTAGATAAAAGAATCTGAGTAATGAGAAACCAATTGAAATAAATATGTAAGTTGTACGTATATTATTTTATTTGCATAACTGCTTGATCCAGATTTGAATATACGAGTTAGAGATTATTTACATCGGTCCGAGTTAAAAAAAATTCACTTGATTCTCGACGGCGAAAACTAGATATGGATTTTTGATTGATTATGGGATTCTCTATCATAGTATATAGCTATGCAAGGAGAATGACGGTTTCTAATCAAGAAACCAGATCCGAGTTCGTATTAGAATGGTCGTGTGGATGATACTAGTTTGGAAGTGAAATTGTATGATCGAGCGAGCGATCGTGTACAGTATTGTGTATGGATGGTATATGTACATCGTACGGGCTTAATAAATTAAATATTGACACTGGAAAATAAAAAGATATGGTTATGAATTAATTGAGTGAATATTATTTGATTGACGGTTTCTCTGGTTACATTTGTTACATTTGCATATGGTTATTGTATAGTCTATGCTATATATTGATATTACTTTATATATATACTTGCTCTCATTGGTTGTTGAGTGATTAGTC
This sequence comes from Allium fistulosum, assembly GCA_030737815.1. NCBI lineage: Eukaryota > Viridiplantae > Streptophyta > Magnoliopsida > Asparagales > Amaryllidaceae > Allium > Allium fistulosum. The sequence continues at coordinate 1,249,603,697 of CM060902.1, read as the reverse complement.
AGTGTGGATGGCATATGCTTCACCATTGGAGCTAGCTTTCACATTATATTGATTGTATATGCTTGCTAATACTAATAAAAGGTACACATCTCGGATTACATATCGCATTTTTATATTTTTTCCTACGGGATGCCTCATCCTTGAAGATGAGATGTATATTTGTGATTATATATATATTGTAAATTTTTCCGATCGAGCCGCACAAAGGAGATGTTGGCGAAATTTTCCGTAAATTTAAGGCATTATAAATATTTTGAAAATTTTTAAAAGAAATTTTTGATAACTAAAATTTGACTTTTATGTTATAACTCGGAATGATATTACTTAGAATCTGTGAATGAATTTAAAGACTTAGAAAATTTTGATTACATGTTCAAACTAGATAGATTTTGAAAAGTTTAAGGGGTTAGGAGGCATTTTTTCTTACCCATGGCAATTTCGGGGACGAAATTCTTTTAAAGGGGGAAGAATGTAACGATCCGGAATTTTGGTCATTTGATTTTGGAATATTTAATTGATTTAAAAATTAAAATGTTGGTTAAAAAGGTTAAATAACTCAAAATCCAATTTATAGTGATTAAATTTAAGTTAATGATTTAAAATTTCAAATATAGTGATTAATTTAAAATATTTGAATTGGAGGATTTATATTTGAATAACGTTTCAACTAATTGAATTTTTAATTTAATAGATTTAATAATTTTTATTTAACTCATTTTGGTTTAACAAAGAAAAATGGTGGATTCTTTGTTAATATGATTACAATAATAATGGTTTAAATAAATAATAATCAAAAATTAAATTATTATTATTACGACTCGATTTTTCTTGACGCGTTTTTAATTTAATTTATTGGATTTTTCGATAATTTTTAATTTAGGAAATATTGAAATATTTGTTTGATGATTTATCGAAAAACAACGGCATTTTTGTGATTTTTCAGAATTCAATAACCAGTGTATATTATTATTGTTTTGAGATCGCGTCGTTGTTCTAAGCGCGACCGTATTTTTTTTATCGATTCGAGGTTCGTACACGAACAGGAAGCGGTGCAGCGAGATACCAGAAAACTTGAATAAATTTAGCTCAACTCAACATATCTCTGCTTCACCATCTTATTGTCTACCCCGTACTCTTCCATTTTCCTTTATTCATGCGTTCTCATTTCAAGCTCCAGAGAAAACAAAGCAAGCCAAACCTTTGTAAAAATCAAAAGAAATAAAAGAAAAATAGGAAAAAAATGTAAAATGAGCTTCTTTGATCTTGTTTAGCCAAGATCTTCGTGTGGGAGGGTTCTGGCAAGGTGCGGCTGCTATTGGAACTCGGGACAGTGCTTGGCCATGTTCTTCTTGTAGCTAGGTGTTAACCCGCCTTTTGGCAAGGTAGTATACATGCGGATTTAACGCAATAGACTTCACGTTTATCGAGGCTGGAATATTGTGGATTTGGTTCAAATGGATGGATGGATAATCAATTACGGATATGAAGCCAAGATTAAGCCTAGTCGATGGATAAACGATGCAGGACTTAGAGAAAGGCATAACTCGGGTCATCCAAGGGTTTACTTCAGGCCAGCAAAGAATTCACTCCGGGTCGGCATTTGACTGGCTAGGGATCGACATAATACTTCGAGTCGGCAATAGAATGGCTTCAGGTCGGCATAAGGAGTTACTTCGGAGTCGGCATATTGGTTCGGGTCGACATGCTACTTGGGGTCGGCAATGGTAGTTGCTTTGGGTCAGCTATAGGATGGACTTCGGGTCGGCTACAGGGAGGACTTCGGGTCAGCATAAGGAGTTGCTAGGGGTCGGCTACATGATGGACTTCGAGTCGGCATTTAGTTTACTTTGAGTCGGCATTACTTCAACTTGGGGTCGGCATTGAGTAGAGATTGGATGGGGTCGGTCTAGGCTAGAGATCATGCTACTTTGGGTTGGCACATTGTCTACTTCGGGTCGGCGCATTGTTTGCTTTGGGTCGGCACACTGTTTTCTTCGGGTCAACATGTTATCTACTTCAGGTCGGCATAGATGAACGAGTTGGGCTCGACGGTCGCTATGGTGGGCCCATGTAGGTAAGGAGGCTCTGTAGCTGGAGTTTCGCCTATAAATACACAAGCGTGGCTTCAAAAAAGGGGACTTTTGATTCTGCTTCTCTTCATCTTCCACCTAAAGGCTGTTCTGCCATTTTCATTCAGAAATTCCCGATTGTAACTGTAATCAAATTTCTGATAATAAAAAGGATTTTTCTGGAGTGGACATAGGTCGGAGTTAGCCAAACCACTATAAATCTTGTCCTTTTACTTTCTTTCATTTGAATTTTGGTTATTCTTCATATTATATTCTCTACATATACTCTATTTTTGATCTGTGACTGGATATTGGTGCTTTCACTTGTAATTGGGTGTTGGTGGCCAATTTTAATGCCAACAATTTTGTGCTTTCACTGAGAAAGCTAGCACTCAGGGATTTGGAAGTTTGGATCTTGGATTTGAAAGCTTAGGAACTTAGATTTAGAAAGCTATGGCTAGGAAATCAACAAGGAGACAGAGGACATAAATGAGTCATCATAAAGGAAGTCAGGAGGCTTCCTCGAGAGCTAATCAGACTTCAATCTTCATCACCAGAGACGAGATGGAAATGATGATGGATGCTATGCAGGAAAGGATGCTGAAGAGACAGGAAGATATGATGCAGAACTTATTCCGGTAGATTGGACAAGCCGGAATCCAAAACCAAGGGAATGGAGCTGTAGGGAATACTGGAAATGTGGATCATGGAGTTGGAGCAGTAGGAACAGAGGAAGTCCAGAATCAGAACCGAGGAAACGAAGCCAACAGGATGCGGGATAGAGCGGAACCACCGGGGGCTGCCCCTGATCATTCCACACTCGAGGGCATGCCCGCGGATCATATTACCTTGATTCCAAGCAGTGCTATGCAGTTTGGCGTTGATCGAGATATGGATGCTCGTCCAAAAGGGTAGGTTTCAGGATTCCTTCATGGACTCGGGGGGCAGGTTGGAGACAACGGACAAAGACTACCACTTGATGATAACGATAGTTGGCGGATATGATCAGACGGGCCATGAGAGGAGGATTGGTAAATAGAGATTTGGAGGATGTGAATAGGAGCCCCTTCGCTCCTGCGATTAGGTAAGCTAGGAATCCACCGGGGTTCAAACTACCCACACTGGAGACGTATAATGGAAGGACAGATCCGGTTGTTCATCTGACAAGGTATGTGAGGCATATGGAAGTACTGGGGGCATCGGAGGAGGTCATGGCACGGTGTTTTCCTTTGTATTTGACGGATATATCGGCACTATGGTTCAGAAAACTAGAAAGCAGCTCTATTGGTACGTGGACGGAATTGACCGAGAGGCTTATGAAGCAGTTTAGAGTTCACATCTCGAGACCTAAGAATGTGATGAGTTTGGAAACACTGAAGCAGAGGACAAGAGAGTCTCTTAGAAGTTTTCTAACACGGTTTAATGCTGCGGCGACATCGGTGGATCGTCCAGATCCATCCATGGTTTTGATGGCGGCTGTATTTGGCATCGCTAATGGCACACCGTTCAAGGATTCGCTAGCACGGGATCCACCTATGGATTTAGGGGAGTTGTACCATGAAGCAGAAAGGTTCCTGTGATAGGAAGACGCATGAGCAAACAAACAGGAGGTGAATGCCATGCTAGCTAGACGGTCATTAGGAGATGTAAACAAGAACGATAAAGGCAAACGGAAAATGAATGACAGCAGTAATACATCGAAAAGGCAATAGAGAGAACCAAAATTCTCTTCTTACATGGATTTGACTGAAACTATGGAAATGATCTATTTAGATACTCGAGTGCGCCTCCAGTATCGAAGGTCGGCAAAAAGAGAACCCTCCGAATACGAGCGGGCATCAGGAAAGCATTGCCTATTCCATAAGTTGGATGGGCACAACACGAATGACTGTAGGCATTTGAAGGATATCATTGAGGAACATATGAGGAATGGTCATTTGCAACAATACATAAGGAATCAAGCTGTGGCAGTGGAACAGGAGCAGTCACTGCCCACCTCAAATGAAGATGGCACTGGATCAAGGCATCGTCGTCAGCTTATTATTAGCCGATTGGATTTATGGCATGGAATAAGTAATAAACCCCGAAGTAATGCGGCTAAGTCACTTACACATGTACGGGATCGAGGACGATCCCTAGGCATGCTCTGAGATAACGATGAACCGTGGTGCTCAGGTTTATGAAATCTTGTTTTTTCTGTTTACTTGAAACTTTGGTTTTTCTGGTACTATAGCTATTTAGTTTTCTTGGTTGTACAGACTTTTATTTTATCAATTGAACTCTGGAATGGTTGGATTTGGATTAATGTAATAAACAACATAGGTCACGGTTACGGCCCCGAACGGAGAGACGGGGCAATAACTGCGAGTTACGAGTCCCTTCACCGGAGAGCGACAGGATGGACTCGAACACGGATAAGTCCTCGACTGGGGATCGAGGCCGGAGTAGGATACCCCATAAATTAAGTCCTCGGCTAGGGATTGAGGCCGGAGTAGGATACCCCATAGGTTAAGTCCATGACTGGAGAGTCGAGGCCGGAGAAGGATAACCACAGATAAGCACTCGACTGGAGAGTCGAAGCCGGAGTAGGATAAAATGACCCGGAGAGGTCTAAGGATTTGGATATGGACCCGGAGAGGTCCCGGATTTGGATAAGGACCCGGCGATTGGATACAGACCCGGAGAGGTCCCGGATTTGGATATGGGCCCGGAGAGGTCCCGGATTTGAATATGGACCCGACGAGATCCCGGATTTGGACTACAGGACCCGGAGAGGTCCTGGACTTGGATAAAACGATCCAGAGAGATCGTGGATTCGGCTAATGGATTTGGAATGGATTCGAAATTGGATATCAACTTAAAACAGTCGTGGATTTTGCTAACGATCCGGAGAGATCAAGGAATCAGATTGGCAATGGATTTGACTCTATATTGGATAATATGACAATCAATGGATTATGGACTTCAGATCTTGGACTTATGGCAATTCAAAACATGCCTTCCAATAGCAAGGAATGTTTGGGGGGAAAATGTTAACCCGCCTTTTGGCAAGGCAGTATACAGGCAGATTTTACCCAATAGACTTTACGGTTATCGAGGCTGGAATATTGTGGATTTAGTTCAATTGGATGGATGGATAATCAATTACGGATATGAAGCTAGGATTAAGCATAGTCGATGGATAAATGATGCAGGACTTGGAGACAGGCGTAGCTCGGGTCATCCAAGGGTTTATTTCAGGTCAGCAAAGAATTCGCTCTGGGTCAACATTTGATTGGCTGGGGATCGACATAATACTTTGGGTTGGCATGTGTTTCAGGTCGGCAATGGAATAGCTTCGGGTCGGCATAAGGAGTAACTTCAGAGTCGGCATATTGCTTTGGTTCGGCATGCAACTTGGGGTTGGCAATGGTAGTTGCTTCGGGTCGGCTATAGGATGGACTTCGGGTCGGCTACAAGGGGGACTTCGGGTCGGCATAAGGAGTTGCTAGGTGTCGGCTACAGGATGGACTATGGGTCGGCATTTAGTTTACTTCGAGTCGGCATTACTTCAACTTGGGGTTGGCATTGAGGAGAGATTGGATGGGGTCAGCCTAGGCTAGAGATCATGTTACTTCGGGTCGGCACATTGTCTACTTCGGGTTGGCGCATTATTTACTTTGTGTCGGCGCACTGTTTGCTTCGGTCAGCATGTTATTTACTTCAGGTCGGCATAGATGAACGAGTTGGGCTCGACAGTTTCTATGGTGGGCCTATGTAGGTGAGGAGGCCCTGTGGCCGGAGTTTCGCCAATAAATACAGCAAGTGGGAGTTCAGAAAAGGGGACTTTTGATTCTGCTTCTTTTCATCTTCCACCTAAAGGCTATTCTGCCATTTTCATTCAGAAATTCCCGATTGTAACTGTACTCAAATTTCTGATAATAAAAGGGATTTTTCTGGAGTGGACGTAAGCCGGAGTTAGCCGAACCACTATAAATCTTGTCTTTTTTACTTGCTTTCATTTGAATTTTGACTATTCTTCATATTATATTCTCTACATATACTCTATCTATGATCTGTGACTGGATATTGGTGCTTTCACTTGTAATTGGGTGTAGGTGGCCAATTTTGACGCCAACACTAGGGTAAGGAATTTCATCTCGTTCGATCATTGTTTGCAAAATCGAGGTGATATTTGGATTTAGGATGTCGAACGGGACTTGCGGCCGATTTTTGGTGGAGCTCGGCGTTGCTTTGGGTGGTGCATCGTTGGGCATTTATCAGCTTGTTGAGGGAGGACGAAAGTGGAGAGGGGACGCCGAGCTTAAAGGGATGGTGAGGATTAGATGGAGATTTTGAAGAGAAGATCAGTGGTGTTGTCGGATTCGAGTTTCGTAGTGGGATGGGTGCATTTGAGGAGTTCAAATGATCAACCATGGTGAGGAAGAGTATTAGGAAATAGAAGCAAGAAGGTGAAAGGAGGAAGAAGGTTTAAAATGTAATTAGATTTTAATTAAATAATTAGTGGATTTAATTATATAATTTTATTGTTTAATTAAATAACTCTCTCATACGAGGTCCAATCGAGGCGTGGATTTTTGCGTTGTGCTCATAAAGATGGGTGCTTCGCGATGGAAATAGTTTAGACGAATTTGGGGACCATTGAAATTTGGGCTAAAATCGGACGTCGTTCGATTTTAGTTCCAAACCGGAATGCTTCGGCGACAACTGGAATTTTTTATGAGTATAACTCACCTTTCTAATTTATCGGTGTGCTATATAGTAGATAAAATTTTACTGTTAGTGTTTGGTTTAAATTATTGGCTGTTTGGTTAGAATATGTTTAAAAGAAATTGACAGTTAAAAATTGAAATAACTTTAAGATGTGTTGAGAAATCTGGATTTCCCACAGTAGTAATTTAAGATTGCTTGTACATTTCTAATGTGTTATTTACAGTTATTACTGTTAAATAGATTGTTAATTGTTGAATTTGACTGTTTGGCTATTTTGGATGTGACACCGACATTGTGAAAATTTAACTGTTTAGAGTTGAATAGAAATAATAGCATTAGTTAAGTGCTATAATAACTATGGACCTTGATATAGTGTTTTGAAACATTATAAATGGTTGGGTCGGTTTGGTTATGATTTCTGTTTGAAAATTAATTTTAATTTGATTGTTGTGAAATTTATTTAATATTTTAATTTAAAGGAGTTTTAAAAGTTTCCTTTCTATTTTCAAAATTTCTTTATCAAAATTTTCTAATTATATATTTAAGTAAACGTTTTAAATAATTATTTTAAGAAGTATTGTTTTTATAGAAATTATTATTATAATAAATATTTATTTTAAAGAAGGAAATTTAAAGGGACTATCTATATTTGAAAGGGAATTTTGAGGGTTTGAAGAAGATTGAGAAATTGAAATAATATTTCTGATCTATTTGTATAAAATGTTTGCAATGTCTAAATCTTGTTTAAAAGGAGGAGAATAGATTTATGAAAGTGTTTATATAAATAAGAGAAATGTTTCCTTAAGTAATATCTTTTAAAAAGGAAATCAATGTTATTTGATAAATGGAGAAGATAAATTCCATTTAGGAATTTATTGAAAATTGAGGAAATGGTCATGTTATGAAAAATAAACGAGTTTTACAATTATATTGCGGGACTTTGATTTAAGGAGGAGTTTTGTAAATTCTATATGGAAAATTTATAAAGGGGCTTTATAAGTGAATTTAGGAGTTTATAAGAGAGTTGCAAATAAGATGGAATTTATAAAATGAGTTGACGAAGGGTTTTAAATAAAAGAAGTTTATAAAAGATTTCAGAAATGAAATAAAGGACGAATTTAAGAAGTTGTTAATTTAGATTTGGAAAATTATAAAGAGACTAGAAATATCTTTTAATGTTATAGATAAGATTTTTGGAAGGAACTTATTGAATAAATTTTCAGTTTATATTCATACAAAAAAGCTATTTATAATAGTGATTTGTTTTCCCGAATTGACCTTCTTAATTATGATGATATGGAATATTCTTCCCCTACTTAGTAATTATCTTCTCCATTATAAATGAGTCTGCTGTGACCCAAGATTTAAGTAGAATTTGAAGTAAGAATCTTTTCTTAAGATTGTTGATATACTTATACCATTGAGATAATTATATAAATGTTTTTCCAGAGTAGCTTTAAATTAATGAAAAGATTACTCTAAGAGGCCCCGGAGTTGCGTTGTGCTTAACCAGTGTTATTTCCCATAGGAAATTAAATCATTTATGATTGAATTGTTTGTTAATTGATAGTTAAATAACCAACTATCAAATATGCACTCAAAACGTAACTTTGGAAATATCTTGAAGAAATACGTGAGTTATATGACACAGTCATCTTCGATGATGCTGTACTCTGCATATACATCGTTTCATTCTCCTAGGACAAACAATAAGGAAATCCGTCCACTAATGGTTAGAAGGTGATCTCCGCTCTGATCTTTGACTGTTATTTCCTAAAGAACCGGTGTTAAGTTTACCAAAAATTATCGAATGTTGTTTCGAAGAGACCAGGATTGGATATGTTATCTGAAAACCACTTCGTTACAACTTAAGCGTTTCGAAGTGAAGACATCTATAAGATGATGAAATTTAAAGACAGAGCTCTTTGAAGTGCAAGGGTTGCTTTCTACTAATCCTGAGGGCGATTTCAAAATGGATGTAGTAGAAGTGGTGCCTTCGGTTTCGTTCAGTCCTAGAACAAACTTGTATGGATGAATGCTGGCATTGCATTAATGCTGGAGGGCATTGTTAGCATTCCAAGTGGAAAGTGCTATATAAAGGTAAAACATAGCCTCACGCCTTATCAACAAGGAAACAACCAAAATCGGGCATGCAGCAAGGCCATGTGGGTCACTCCCTTCAGGGTATGGTTATTCTAAATCTAGATCGATCGCTATCTACTCATGTATGCTTCGGGACCCTTTAACAAAACGGGTGATCATATTTGATACTATTAGTCAAGTGGTAAGTCAGTCCTGTATGGCAGGGGTACAAGATGTTCTTGTCAAACCTCGGTGTATGTTATCTTGAGATGTATCATCGGAAGGTAGTTCCTTACCTTGTCATAGTATGAAATCCAATCTCCAATACGAGCCTTATGGTTTTAGATGTGTCCAACTATGCTGGAACATGAGATGCAAGCATTCCAGCTATTTTAATATCTTATTTTCACCCTTAGACACTATTATAATATCAGAGAATTTCATATGAAATGGTTTGGTTATCGTAAGGTAAAAAGCCGTCCGTGTTTATGTGCGACGTGTACTTACGAGATACTTTTTATTTCAAAGTTTTTTTATAACTCAAAAATCCAGCTGGGTGTGTTTTTCTCACACTAGTTTTCCAAACTGGCACGAGTGTTATTTTATTATAATGCTCGAGTTAGGCCGAGCATATTACCGATTTAGTTTGGATGGTTTGGAGCTTCAGGAGACGAGCTGGAGGCCCAGAGACGTATTCACGTACATGGTTATTTTTCTGCTGCATTTAGTTGTTTATTAATCAACACTTGTGTGGACAGGTTGTTATAACTGCCCAGGCTGACTGTTAGTTAGTGAACTCTGATTGGATGTATGTATATTACAGTTATTTTCTTCTTGGGTAAAGATTTGTTTCATATTATATATTAATCGTTCCGCTGTGAGATTGTGTGTTGTTTAGTTTTCCCCTTGTCTCCTTCCTTCTTCTTTTACCTTAACAATCGGGTTTTGCGTCATTCGATTGCTCAGCGCGTAATATAGTAGACGTATTAGTGTCGATTTTTAAGGATTGAAAATCCTGGTTCGTTACAAAAATTCTGAGTTGGAAGTGAGGATCTAGGTCTATATTTATAGGGGTTCAAACCAATGCCAACCGTTCGATTAAACCGTTTTAAATCCGCGTCATTTAGGCCATATTAAAATTTTCCGTTTACAAATCTCGGGTCGACCGCTTATTACTCTAAGTCCACTGCTACTGGTCGAGCTAAGCAATCCCTTGATCGACCCGAGTATTGTAAATTTGGCAAATAATGAACGTTAATTGATTTCATTAACCACTTTCCACTTATAACCCATTGACGTTATCTGATACCTTAATTTATTTGCTTAACATTTAAGCTACAGTTAAGTTTAATTGTTAGCGTTAATTAATTATTGATTATTTCCTTAATTGCATATATAATTATTTCTGACTTTGAAATTTCAAACGTCAATAACTTTTTCGTTTGAACTCCGATCGAAAAAGTTTATATATAAAAATTCATTAAAAAATCACCACGAATCCAATTGTGTAAGTTTCATAGCCAAATTCTAATGTTTTACAAAATTCGATTTTTCACCGTTTATTATTTATCAATTAATTTCTGTTTAAATTAATTATCGTAAAAATCGTGGGGCATTACATTTTTCCTCCCTTAAAAGAATTCTGTCCCCAAAATTTCTCAAGGGTTTGATCATGTAACCTAATACACATCTATTCTAAGCTAACAAATCAATTAGTATGCAACCAATTTTGCAACAAATCGTGTACAAATGCACAGTATATCACAATATATATGATATGCATACCAAGCAATTCTAAATCAGCGCCTCCTATATGAATGCATTATTTTAAAACAATTTCAAAAATATGGTGTAAACATCCTAGATATACTGGCAGTTCTATATGTTTGCCGCTTTTGAAAACCAAAAATTTGCTTTTACATCCAAATTTTCTCATACTGCTATGAATATAAGTGTAATTCAGTCGATTTTGCATCTCATTCCTACCATCCAAAATCCTAGCACACCGTTTCCAACATCCAAATTTAGAAAAATCTAGTTTTCTAACCTATTTTCTTATGCTTGGAAAGGGTTTAGATGGAAAATTCCATATTTCCATCCTTCTCTTATGTACCTTTTTTCCACTGTTTCTTGGAATCTTCCCTTTTTCCCCAAATTCTCTTTTAACTTTTCCAAGTATAGTTCGCATAAGTCAATTTCTTTTTAAGTTTTTAAAACATGGTTTATTTTAAAAATCAACTTTTTGTTCACCTATCGATAAGGTGTACTAAAAAAGATTCCATAGCTAAAATATCTTCCCTGTCTCTAGCCGTATTTTATTTTACCGTCACTTCTGCTGCATAGTAAAATCTATACCAACCAATTTGTTGACTATTCCCCAACTTTAAATATGTGGCGTTTCAAAATTTTGAAAATTTTCTTCTCTTCTAAAGTATTTTTATATTGCTCTTCCAAAATATCGATAACAAATTTAAATTAATTTTTTAAAATATTTTCCATAACATTTGGCAAGGATATTTTTTCCAAAAGTATACATATAGGTAGGTTTTTCAAAACAAACTTTTCCAAACCTCATGAAATCGGGGTTTAGTAAGCAACTCTACGTCCATAGTGGACTTCATCTATTTTCACGATAAATTTTAAGTTTCTCAAAAACTTCTCTTTTATTTAAAATATCAACCAACACATAATTTCAATTATGTATTTCAGCTTTTAAGGTGCAGGGACATTGACCCGTGGCTACACAATATCCTTTTCCTATCTTTCGCTCACTGAAATTTATTTTCCGAATTTTTCGAGACTTACAATCTTATTTCATTTCTGTTTTAGCAGTCAATTAAATAAATTTTCTTAATTTATTTCTTAACTTCCAGCCTCTACTATTTTCTTTTCTTTTGCATTAGTTGACTGTCTTTTCTGAAATTTACTTACCTTTATTGTTTTTCCATAACATAGCGGTAACACCCCTAATTTTTAATGACATTATTCAGAAAGATTTAATTAGAATAAATTAAATATAATAATGTAGATAAAGAGATTGGAGTTAATTGATAAATATGTAGTAGCCATGCTTATTTAAAAATTTAATGAACTTGTAAATGGTTAAGTATTAAGTAATTAAACATAAGGGCATTAGGGTAAATAGCCGCCCATATTTCCCCCTTATACTATTCCCCTTAGCCATACACGTTCATTTTTATCACAAGAAAAATTATAACCGTAAGAAATAGCAAGGCCGGCCAATAGGAAGAAGAAGAGAAGAGGAATTCAAATCTAAAGCTTAGGTTCAAGTTAGAAGAAATCAATCTCAATCAATCTTCAATTTCCTTATCCAATCTAAGGTGAATAATAATCACTACATCTCTATTTTTGGTATTATAATCATATGGTTTCGGATTTAAGGGATAAATTCATTTTTATTTGAATGATGATATGCTTGGTTTATGATTTATGTTGTTTAAACAAGATGGTTTAAATGGAGATATGCACGGATTTAGGATAAAATTGAAGTTAAATGATTTTTAAATTCCATGGGAAAATTATATGTTATGGAAAATGTGATTTTGGAGTTGGGTTTCGATTTTTATAATTTTCCAACCCGTGGAGAATTAATTAAGAATTTCCAAAGGAAAATATGGTTGCTTGGGTTTATAAATTTATTTTGAAAAATATATTGAGAATTTAGGTCTAAAATTATGATATGTTGGATAACATGAACAGAGAGATTTTCTAGAAGTTTTGGGGATTTTTACTAAGTGATTTAGTATGGAAATTAAATTATTTTAAAAGGAGGACCTAAATGATCAAATTGTTTTGTTAATAGGAAGGGCTTATGTGTTAATGTTGTTTAGGTTTAGATCTGAGAAAATGCGGAAAATTTTAGTAGAATAATTTGAAAGTTTAATGTAACCAATCATGTGTTTACAAGTGGGTAAGTTAGTTACAAAAAGTTTACTTTATTTGGTGAAAACTGCCTTTTATTCAGAAAAAGGGGTTCCGCCTTCTTTAGAAGGACCCGTCGACTCAGATCTTCCGCCTCCAACCTAGTCGAAACCAATAAACCAATACACATGGTATCATTTAAATGGTATGTGGTGGATTGGAGAAAGGCGAAAGGTAGGGTGTCGAAAGGTAGCTTTCAAAGGGGGTTGGTTCCTTTGTTTTACTTTGTTTTAAAAGAAAAGCGCTTGCCTGTTCTTAAAGGGGTTTCGGCATAGTCGAAACCTATGGTTTTGAAAGGGTATTTCAAAAGGGCTTTCGAAAGAGAGCTGCCGCCTTTGTTTTAAAGAAGTAGCTCCCGAAGGAGTTACTTAGAATTTTTTTTAAAGCTTTCGGAAGGGGTAGCTTTGACCAAGTCGAAACCCTTCTGTGTATTGGTGACTTTCCAATGGCATTGAAGGCATCAATGTTGTCGAAAGGTTTAGTTGTTTTATAAATACAGGCCACTTCCTAATGCTTTTGAAAGGGGTTAGGGGTTTCGAAGGCAATGGTTTCGGAAGGGGTTTCGAAGCTTACCTTCAATTGTTTTAAACAAATGTTTCAATGCTTCTGAAAGGATGGTTTCGACACCATCAACCTTCCCCGATACTTTTTGAATTAAAGGATGGTTTCAAAAGAGATGCTTTCTCTTATGTTCACTTTGACCCCAAAAAAATGATGTTTTAAGTATAAACCCAATGCTTTCAAAAGAGGGACTTTCAATGGTTTTGAAGGGTAACCTTCATTGGTTTTGAAAGATCTCTTTCAAATGGTTTTGAAGCTATGCTTGTATATTTATATGATAGTACTTTAACTTGGTCGAAAGGTTTCGAAAGTGGTGTTTTAAAGTATTCGAAAGGCACGAGCTTTATGTTTTAAAGATGGATTTTTGGGTTTTCGAAGGAGGTCATCCAATGAGATCGAAAGCAAAGGTTTTGAAGGTGTCAAAAGGTTTTTAAACCCAAACTCAAATTTTAAAAGTAAAACCCATGGGTAAATAAAGGAGTTTTGAAATGACTTTAAGTACGTAAATTTAAAGAAGTATTGCCTTGATAAAAATATAAGTTAAATGGATTAATTATGTTTTATATGAAATGTAATTCAAGGACCTTAAATCCATAGGAGTTGTACTGTTAAATTGTTATGTTTGCTTCTTCAAATATGAATATATTCACATGCAAACCCATAACGGTCTTTTGGGGATAAAGGGGTAGAAGAACCAGCTAGGCTAACCCAGTTGTGAATATAAATTGATTAAACTCCCGAACGAGTAGAATTCCATCAAGGGAGTCAGGGAGACCAAAAATATAATTATGACAGAGTGTTAGTTTAAATTAAGGATGGGAAATCCAAAAATGTTTTTATATATGCATATCATCATAATATTTTGAAATGCAAGTTTTAACCATTGTGGATGTAGGAGCACGGTATATGGTTTTATAAAGGTTCTAGGATACTAGTGAGGGGAAAACCCGTTCCGCTAAGCGGCGTGGTCTCACTAGGTATCTAAAATGATTGAGTGTTAGATTATTATTCATACCATGCTTATGTCTGACTCAAAGTTTTTTTCCCTTTAAACTCTCGGGTACTCAATTGATTTTGAGTAGTTTGAGATTTAAGGTTTTTAGGTTCTCTTCTTAGATGAATAAAGCTTTCGGAGTCGTGCAGGAGGTAGTTAGTTATTCGGAGTTTTCTTTTTTCCATTGTGTATTTGGATGTAAAGGCAGAATTATTAGCCTTACTATATACTCTAATCAACTAAGGGGGCATCTTCATATGTCGCTCTTGGGCGTATGTGTAATAATTATATTCTATTGAACGTGGTTTACGTTTTGGGATTATGTAATGAACATCAAATGTTTTAAATGGAATGTGGAAATGTGTTTTTGAATTGTTAAAGTTTTTCCATATTCTTGTGATCTGTGTATCAATGTATTTAGCACCGCCGTATTTGGTCATCGAAGATTAATAACTATGGATGACTACAGCATCCGTGGCCGTTAGTTTTGGGCCTCCAAGTAGGGGGATGTTACCGGTTGATATCAGAGCATAGGTTTTTGAAATTTTAAAAGAAAAGTAAAACCTAAAAGCTTTTTGAAACATAATCCAAAGAATTTGAAAATATGATCGGGGTTTGGGTTAACGCTATAGTAACGTACTTGTAATTGATATATATGTATATATCTAAGTACGTATTCCCCTCTCTCTTAGATTGTTCTTTTGTATCTTACTATGGCATATATGCAGATTTACAAGAAACATGATATGGAAGTAGGAAATCTTGGTTAAGGAAGCACCACACCAACAGAATTGCTCGACCTAATACCCGGAGAAACCAGGGTCGAAAGGATAATGCTAATCCAAATGCTTAAGACAATGTAGGTGTTGGAAATCCGCCAGTAGATGCGGGGATGGTGTATCAATTGTTAGCAAATCTTTTGCAAGTAGGAGCTGCTGGTAATGTTGGAGGAGCCAATGTTGTAGCTCCAGCTGGATATAATTATGCTAGGTTGAGCAGAGACAATACTAGTCTAGGTGGAAAGCCTTTTGTTGGAACAAAGGATGCTGTTGAAGTCAAGAATTGGCTTTTGTACTGTTAGAGGATTTTTACCGATTTAGGCTTGGATGATGGAGAAAAGAGAAGGCTAGCCTCTAGAGAGTTGCAAGGGTTAGTGCTTCACTAGTGGAACAGTGTGACAGCTGGAGTTCCAGAGGAAGAGCTGACATGGGCTGATTTTAAAAGAAGGTTTGAGCAGAGGTTTTTATCTGAGGTTGCCAAGTCGGCATTGATGAGGAAGTTCATGGATCTTGTTCAGGGAGAGATGTCAGTGATCGAGTATGCTACTAAGTTTGATGAGCTGTCTCGATATGGATATGCTTTAGTAAACACTGATATCAAAAGGAATGAGAGATTTATTCGTGGACTAAGACCAGAGCTAGGCAGAATGACTATGACTCATGTTAGAGAGCCTTGTCATATGGTGCTGGAGATGACCATCCGCCATGAGGAGATGCTTGCTATGTCAGTTAGAGAGAAGCCAGTTGAATCCCTGGGTCCTCAAGGAAAGAAAAGGAAATTCTTTAAGAAGAAGGGAGCCCAAAAATGGGAGGCTGCCAAGAAGGAAAATGCAGATTTGGTGTGCTATATGTGTGATAAGAAGGGCCAATATGCTCACGAGTGCCGAACGGGCAACAGAAAGAAGCATGTAGATAAGAAGAATGTGAAATGCTTCAACTGCGACCAAGTTGGGCATTATAAGAACCAGTGTCCAGAGCCAGTCAAGGTAGACAAAGGGATGGTGTTTGCTATTGGGCCATCATCTTCTCCTAGACCTACAACAGCATGGAAAGGGAAAACTACGATGGAAGGTATGCTTTTGATTCAGAGTATACCAGTTAGGATACTATTTGATACCGGTGCATCACATTCATTTATATCACAGTATTCGGTTGGTAGGTTATGCATAGAACCAACATACCTTATTACTTCCTTAAGGGTTGCGAATCCAATAGGAGGGTATGCAACTCTAGGGACGAGATGTGACCAGTTAGAACTTGATTTGTTAGGTCATAAGTTTGCATGCAATTTGTATGTTTTTGATTTCGTAGATTTCGGGATCATTTTGGGTATGGATTGGTTGGGTAAGTATGAGGTTAGGATATTTTTCCAGGATAGGGAAATATCATTAAGACACCCAGATTGTCATAACCGAATCATCTTCACCGTGGAGAATTCCAGTAAGAGTGTTTGTGCTCTGTTAAGTGTGATGGAGGTTGGAGAAAGAGTTAAGTCAGGTTCGAGTGGCAAGGGAATTTGTATAGGTCTTTAACCCAGTCACAGGACTACCATCGAAACGAGCTGTTGAGTTTCAGATAGATCTTGTACCGGGAGCTGAACCTGCCAGTAGACCATCTAGCAGGATAACATCGACAGAGATGAAGGAATTAAAGGTGCGGCTAGTGGATCTTGAGGGAATGATTTTTATTAGACCAAGAAGTTTGCCTTGGGAAGCAGCCACGGTTTTCGTGAAGGAACCAGATGGATCGTTAAGGATGTGCATCAACTATCGTAAGTTAAACGAAAGGACGATCAAGAATAAATACCCTCTGCCGAGGATAGATGATCAGTTTGATCAGTTGAGTTGAGCCAGAGTGTTCTCCCAATTGGATTTGACAATATGGTTCCATCGGTTGAGATTAGCGGTGGACAACATTCCTTTGACAGCATTTAGGAATAGATATGGTTCGTACGAGTGGTTGGTGATGCCGTTTGGATTGACGAATGCACCTGCTTTCTTCGTTGACTTGATGAAACGGATTTTCCGAGAGCATTTGGATAGGTTCGTGGTGGTATTCATAGATGACATTTTAGTGTACTCGAAAGATGAAAGAGAGCATGAGGTTTATCTTAGAGTGGTGCTGGAGGCGCTGAGACAGAATCAGCTAAAGGCGAAGTTTTTCAAGTGTCATTTTTGAAAGAAAGAGGTTAAGTTTCTTAGTCAAGTGATTTTAGAGGAGGGATTGTGAGTTGATCCAGTTAAGATCGAAGCTGTCAATAATTGGAAGAGACCAGAAATGGTATCGAGACCATGAGTTTTCTTAGACTTGCTGGCTATTACCGGAGATCCATTAAGGATTTCTCACGGATAGCAGCGCCTTTGACTAAGTTGACCAGGAAAGATGTGAAGTTTGTTTGGTCCGACAAATGTGAAGAAGCATTCCTTAAGTTATAATATTCGTTGACTAATGCTCCAGTGTTAGTAGTTCCATATAGTAACTATGGGTTGGTAGTATACACTGATGCATGTGGAATCGGATTGGGAGCAGCGTTAATGCAGAAGGGCAAAATTATTGCTTACGCATCTAGGCAGCTTAGACCACACGAATTAAGATATCCTACTCATGATTTGGAGTTGGCGGCGGTGATATTTTCCTTGAAGATTTGGAGGCAATATATCTTAGGGGAGAGATTTGAGTTGTTTACCGATCATAAGTCATTAAAATATTTATTCTCTCAGAAGGAGTTGAATATGAGGCAGCAGAGGTGGCTGAAATTTTTGGCAGCTTATGATTTCGATATCGAGTATACTCCTGGGAAAGGAAACAATGTAGCAGATGCTCTCAGTAGAAAACATCAAGATATGGTGTAAGCGATGTTGGCAGAATGGAAGGATCTAGAAGCCTTGGCCAGTTGTGGTGTGCAGTTGAGATCTACTGCTAGTTCTAGTCAAGGTACTGCCATGTTGTCTTGTTTAGAAGTTCGACCAGTGCTGATCGAGAGGATGGCTTCTAAGTAGAGAGAGGATCCAGATTTAGCTGAGAGGATAAGAAGTCTTGAGGTAGGATCAAAGATCGATGATCTAAATGACTTTAGTCTTGACCAAAGAGGATGGTTGAGAAAGAAGGGACGATTATGTGTTCCAAATGTAGAGAACTTCAGGAGGGAAGTTCTGGAAGAGTTTCATCGATCGAAGTTCACGATTCATCCTGGAGGGACCAATATGTATCAAGACATGAAGAGGAGCTTCTATTGGGAAGGCATGAAGAGGGATGTTGGCTTGTGGGTTAGGCAGTGTATTAACTGTCAACAAGTGAAAGCCGAACATCAAAAGCCAAGTGGGTTACTTCAGCCTTTAGATATTCCAGTCTAGAAATGGGATTCGATATCGAAGGACTTTATAGACGGGTTGCCAAGGTCAAACTGGGGAAACGAGAGTATATGGGTTATTGTGGACAGGTTGACCAAGAGTGCCCATTTCATTCCAGTAAAGTCGACCAGGACGGCACTAGTTTTGACTAAGTTATTCATGAAGAACATAGTTAGACTTCATGGAATTCCTAGCAGCGTAGTCAGTGACAGAGATGCTTTATTTACTAGCGAATTTTGGAGGAGTCTACAAGAGGTATTAGGTACCAAACTCAAGATGAGTACAACATATCACCCACAGACGGATAGGCAAACAGAGAGGGTCAATAAGGTACTCGAGGATTTATTGAGAGCTTGCGTATTGGACTTTGGTGGATCTTGGGAAGATCACCTACATTTCATTGAGTTTTTCTATAATAATAGTTATCAGACTAGTATAGGAATGGCGCCTTTTGAAGCTTTGTATGAAAGTCCATGCCAATCGCCAGCATATCGGTTGGAGGCTGGAGACAAATTGGTCTTAGGTCCGAATTTGGTTAGAGAGGCGTCGGAAAAGGTTGAGTTAAACCAAGGACGGATGAAGGAAGCTCAATCAAGGCAGAAGAGTTACGCAAATAAGAGGCGTAAAGACCTAGAGTTCTCAGTGGGAGACAGGGTTTTCATTAAAGTATCACTGATGAAGGGTGTGGTATGATTTGGAAAATCGGGAAAGTTGGCCCCGAGATATGTTAGGCCATTCCAGATAATAGAAAGGATTGGAAAGCTCACGTACAGAGCAGAGTTGCCGAGCAGTTTAGCAGGTGTCCATAATGTATTCCATGTGTCTCATCTTCTCGAGTATGTGCATGACCCAGAGAGTACTATTCCTCGGACAGAGTTGGAGGACTTAGTAGTGGAGCCTGATTTGACTTTTGTTAGACAACCAGTTTGGGTTGTAGCAAGAGATGAGAAAAGATTGAGGATCGAGACAGTCAAGTTGGTGAATGTTCAGTGGAGCGACAACGAGAAGGACTGTACTTGGGAGACAGAGGACATGATTCGAGATGCTTATCCTGATCTGCTTTGATGGTATGTCTATATTAGATTTATATAGATTAGTTGCTAGTTGGGTAGGCTAGTATGGATGTTAGGAGTTGTTACAGATGATTGCTATGTTTGCTAGTTAGTCCTTACTGAATTTCGAGGACAAAATTCTTTAAGGAGGGGAGCCTGTAATACCCCTATTTTTTAATGACATTATTCAGAAGATTTAATTAGAATAAATTAAATAGAATAATGTAGATAAGGAGATTGAGGTTGATTGATAAATATGCAGTGGCCGTGCTTATTTAAAAATTTAATGAACTTATAAATGGTTAAGTATTAAGTAATTAAACATAAGGGCATTAGGGTAAATAACCACCCATATTTCCCTCTTATACTATTCCCTTTAGCAATCCATGTTCATTATTATCACAAGCAAAATTATAACCATAAGAAAGAGCAAGGCCGGCCATTAGGAAGAAGAAGAGAAGAGGAATTCAAATCTAAAGCTTAGGTTCAAGTTAGAAGAAATCAATCGCAATCAATCTTCAATTTCCTTATCCAATCTAAAGTGAATAATAATCACTACATCTCTATTTTTGGTATTATAATCATATGGTTTCGGATTTTAGGGATAAATTCGTTTTTATGATTTATTGAATGATGATATGTTTGGTTCATGATTTATGTGGTCGAAATAAGATGGTTTAAATGGAGATATGCACGGTTTTAGGGTAAAATTGAAGTTAAATGATTTTTAAATGCCATGGGAAACTTATATGTTATTGAAAACATGATTTTGGAGTTGGGTTTTGATTTTTATAATTTTCCAAGCCGTGGAGAATTAATATGAATTTTCAAAGGAAAATATGGTTGTTTGGGTTTATAAATTTATTTTGGAAGATATATTGAGAATTTGGGTCTGAAATTTTGATATGTTAGATAACATGAATAGAGTGAATTTCTGGAATTTTTGGGAATTTTTACTAAATATTTAGTATGGAAATTAAATTATTTTAAAAGGAGGACCTAAATGATCTAATTGTTTTGTTAATAGGAAAGGCTTATGTGTTAATGTTGTTTAGATTTAGATCTGAGAAAATGCGGAAAATTTTAGTAAAATAATTTGAAAGTTTAATGTAACCAATCATGTGTTTACAAGTGGGCAAGTTAGTTAGAAAAAGTTTACTTTATTTGGTAAAAATGGTCTTTTTGTTCAGAAAAAGGGTTCCGCCTTCTTTAGAAGGACCCAACGACTCAGACCTTCCGCCTCCAACCTAGTTGAAACCTTCTAGGTCGAAACTATTAAACCAATACACATGGTATCATTTAAATGGTATGTAGTGGACTGGAGAAAGGTGAAAGGTAGGGTGTCAAAAGGTAGCTTTCGAAGGGGGTTGGTTCCTTTGTTTTACTTTGTTTTAAAAGAAAAGCGCTTGCTTGTTTTTAAAGGGGTTTCGGCATAGTCGAAACCTATGATTTCAAAAGGGTATTCCAAAGGGGCTTTCGAAGAGAGCTGTCGCCTATGTTTTAAAGAAGTAGCTTCCGAAGGAGTTGCTTAGAATTTTTTTAAAACTTTCGAAAGGGGTAGCTTCGACCAACTCGAAACCTTTTTGTGTATTGGTGACTTTCCAATGGCATTGAAGGCATTAATGTTGTCGAAAGGTTCAGTTGTTTTATAAATACATGCCACTTCCTAATGCTTTTGAAAGGGGTTAGGGGTTTCAAAGGCAATGATTTCGAAAGGGGTTTCGAAGCTTACCTTCAATTGTTTTAAACAGATGTTTCAATGCTTTCGAAAGGTTGGTTTCGACACCTTTAACCTTCCTTAATACTTTTTGAATTAAAGAATGGTTTTAAAAGAGATGCTTTCGCTTATGTTCACTTTGACCCTAAAAAAATGATGTTTTAAGTATTAACCCAATGCTTTTGAAAGAGGGACTTTTAATGATTTTGAAGGGTAACCTTCATTGGTTTTGAAAGAGCTCTTTCAAATGGTTTTGAAGCTATGCTTCTATATTTATATGATAATACTTTAACATGGTCGAAAGGTTTCGAAAGTGGTGTTTTAAAGTATTTGAAAGGCACGAGCTTTAAAGGTAAAACCCATGGGTAAATAAAGGAGTTTTGAAATGACTTTAAGTATTTAAATTTGAAGAAGTATTGCCTTGATAAAAATACAAGTTAAAGGGATTAACTATGTTTTATATGAAATGTATTTTAAGGATATTAAATCCATAGGAGTGGTATTGTTAAATTGTTATGTTTGCTTCTTCAAATATGAATATATTCACATGCAAACCCATAACAGTATTTTGGGGATAAAGGGGTAGAAGAACCAGCTAGGCAAACCCAGTAGTGAATATAAATTGATTAAACTTCTGAATGAGTAGAATTGCATCTAGGGAGTCAGGGATGTAGGATCGATTTCACCCTAGAGGGGGGGTGAATAGGGTGATACTATTAATTATAAAAATTTAATGCGGAAGTATAAAATAATCACAGCACTGATCACAATAGAATAATAGCAGCACAGATAATAGCAGAATAATAAAAGCATAAAACAGAACACACAGATTTACCCAGCTTCGGCAAAACCCTGCCTACGTGCTGCCCCCAAGGTTTCTACTAGAAATTAAGTAGTCAGACGCTTACACACGTAAACTCGCGACACCCGCTATCGACTAACCTAACTCTACGATCAAAACCCTGCCACAATTCAGCCACTGAGTTGCGAATTCTCGAACTACACCACCGTAGTTCGTCCCCTAGTCACACAACTAGAAATTACAAAAGATTAAAGGAAAAATACAAATTTAAAAACAATTAAAAAGACAAAACCCTAATTCAAAAAATTAAAGCCCAATTATAAAGTTAAAGAAGATGGCCCAAATTAAATAAGAGTATCCCTCTTTTGATTTTTATATTGCCGGCCCTCTTTCCTTTGCTTTAAAAAAATGGCTTCTTCCTTTGTTCTCGTTCGTTCCTCTCTGAGAAATTAAGGTTCAACTTTGTTAAAGCCGCCGACTGTAGTTGATCGATCGAATAAGTAATTTCGCTTCCCTTGCCTTTTCGATCGACTGTCTCTTCGTAGCTTGGCTTCGGCTGCTTCGATCGAGTTCGATTTTACTGGTATGTTATTCCCTTTGCTTCTCTGGTTGATATGCTTGAACTCGATTAATGATTCGAGTTATTGATATAAAGTTTGCTCTGTTGTTGTTTGAACTCGAATGATTAATTTAGGCCGATGATGATTGGGTATTATAGGATTCGAATTCCTATATTTTCGTTCGTATAAATTCATTTGAATTCGTCAATCATTTTTCTCAGCCACTTGATTATGTTTGAATGCTTGAGATGATTTCTGACTTCCTCAATTTCATATATTTTGTTTACTTGATTTACACGGCTTGCTCCTTGGTCATTACAGCTCTGACTTTGGTTTGAACTTGCTACTGTTTTGATTTTTATAACTGTAAATTGACATCGTGAATTTCTGGCTTGACTCTGACTTGTTCATTGTCACCTAACTTCGACTTTGGTAAAACTGATAATTACTCTGTTGTATTTTCAACCTGAAGCTTGTTCATCCTGTCACTGTATATCAATACATGCATACTTGTGTGTTTGCGCATGTATATATGTATGTGATGCTCTGTCCACCCTGTGTTGATTGAAACCGAACTTTCTTGATCACTGACACTGCTTCATCGATTTGTATTTGCAACCATTGAGCTTTGTTCGAACTTGCTACCACCTAGATCGTCACAGCTTTGTTGTTCCATTTATTCTCTGGTTCATGAAAACTACTTGACTTTGTCATTTTTGAAAATACCTGCTTGCTTCTGTAGTTATATCGTGACATTGGTCTGGTTTGCATTGTTCACTGTTCTCGGTTTCACTACATAGCTTTGCATTTTTATGAGCTGAGCATTTCGACTTATATTCAGTTGTTGTTCTTGTACTTGTTTGTCTGGTATGTCATATATGTGTGTGTCAATAGCCATGTGAGCTTGTGTGGTCTGATGCACTTGAATATGTTATGCACTGTACTTCATTGTTTACAGTCATGGTGCACTTGTAGATGCATATACATATGTCTGTGTTATAGTTTGTTATTTGATGTTGAGGCCTGTTGCAGTTTGATGTTGGTTGATGTTATCGTGAACTTGAAATTGTAGCTCTGGTTGCATAGCATATCGAACCGGTGCATGCTTTGTATATGAGATGTTTTGTATTCACCTCTTTGTACCTTTCCTTGAGTCTGGTTCTAATGTGTATGCACACATGTCTGTTGCATCACTTGTTGTTGGTTCTAGCTGCACTGTGACTATTCATTTTGAAGTTTGAACTGTATTCATGACTTCACTATGTATAGTTGCCTGGTCTTTATGTATAGTGCATGTTGAACCATTGTCATGTATACACATGTATATTTGTGTTCATTTGAGTGTGGTATGTGTCTTTGTGTGGAGCATGATTAAGTTGTTGCTTCGAGTTACACTACAGCTACAGCTTTTTCTCTTGTGCATGTTTACCACTGTTGCACTGATTTTGTACATATGGTATTTGAGTCTTGATGCAGTCTTGGTCGACACTGAATTTTGATGTTGTTGCCATTCATTTATGTACTTGATTACCTTGTTGCCAGTTTCCATTTTAGTCGTTTTGAACATTTTATTGTACTTGCATTTTTGGACTGCACCTGTGTTGAATCCAGCTTAAAGCTCGGGTTTGACCTTGTGCTCGTGTCGTGACTTTATTTTTATTGCACTTGAGTTGAACCCGTCTTTTAATTGGGTTTGACCTTGAGCTCACATGTCCCTGTAATTTTATCAAGTGTATATCGGTGTGCACGGCCTTATGGCATGTACAGTGATATACTGTGCATGTCACAAGTTGTTCGTGTATGATGAATTCAAAATGAATATGATGACGAACAACCCAAATAACCGAGGCAAATATTATTTTCAAAATACACATTTTATTTTATACTACAAAATATTTTATTTTCAATTTTACCGCGTCAGTGTATATTTTTGCAGATAACTCAGATGCTGGATTCAATTTAGAATTGAGTTGAAGATAAATACGAGTGAATGAGTGATATGTAGTGAGGTGCTAATGTAAATGATAAATCGTGATGTAATTGAAATTGTGATGTAATTGAAATTTGTATATACATAGTGAGAGCTCAAATTTGTACTATTCAAAATTGTAATAAATATTTGTTTGAATAAAATATCTGTTTGAATTTAAATTCCATGTTATTTATTTTATTCAGCAAATATTTATTTAATTATGTGAAAAAATAAAATAGTACATTAACAAATACGTTTAAAAGAATATATATATATGTTTATTATCATCAAACAAAAATCATATACTCGCATATTCAACAAGGGAGACCAATAATATAGGATGCTTAAACTTTGTAATTGTCCAGGAGATAGGTTCATAGTAAACCCATGAAAATTATGATAAGGTAGTTATTGGAGGTAACCAACAGGTTCATAGTAAACCCAAGAAAACTATGTATTAAGGACAGTTGGCAGGGGCTAATTGGTTTGTAGTGAACCCATGAAAACTATATACGGATTAAGAATTAACATCGGTCGGTAGGTTCCTAGTCAACCCATGAAAACTAGAATGAGAAGTGAGTTACTGGATAAGTCCTTAGGTTCCTAGTCAACCCATGAAAACAAGGATAAGGGGATTAGTTATTTGAATGACTAATAGGTTCAGGGGGACCCATGAATTAATTAAGTTAAATTGGCAGGAGCCTATAGGTTCTTAGTGATCCCATGAAAACTATGAAATAGAACAGGGTGTCCATCTGTTATAATAAAGGTTATTAGTAAACCAATGAAAACTAATAGGTTAATAGTGACCCTAGAAACTATAAGTATGACAGAGTGTCAGTTTAAATTCGGGATGGGAAATCCTATATGTTTTTATATATGCATATCATCATAATATTTTGAAATGTATGTTTTTAACAATTATGGATGCAGGAGCACAGTATATGGTTTTATAAAGGTTCTAGGATACTAGTGGGGGGAAAATCCGTTACCCTAAGCGGCGTGGTCTCACTAGATATCTAAAAGGATTGAGATGTTAGATTATTATTCATACCAGGCTTATGTCTGATCCGAAGTTTTTGTTTTCCCCTTAAACTCACGGGTACTCAATTTATTTTGAGTAGTTTGAGATTTAAGGTTTTCAGGTCTTCTTCGACGAGTAAAGCTTCCGTAGTCGTGCAGGAGGCAGTTAGTTATTTAGAGTTTTGTTTTTCTGCTGTGTATTTGGATGTAAAGGCAGAATTATTAGCCTTACTATATACTCTGATCAACCAAGGGGGCATCTTCATATGTCGCTCTTGGCGTTGTGTAATAATTATATTCTACTGAACGTGGTTTACGTTTTGGGATTATGTAATGAACATCAAATGTTTTAAATGGAATGCGAAAATGTGTTTTTGAATTGTTAAATTTTTCCATATTCTTGTGATATGTGTATCAGTGTATCCAGCACTGTCGTATTTAATCGCCGAAGATTAATAACTATGGATGGCTGCAACATCTGTAGCCGTTAGTTTTGGGCCTCCAAGTAGGGGATGTTACAATAGCGGTCCACACAAAAAACACATAAAAGGAACATTTCCAATAATATCGTATGTGCTTTTACCTCAATAAAGACAACTAATGCTTACAACCCAACATAGAAAGAACAACTGCTGGAAGCTGCCCTCCAACATCAACTAACACTAACGATGTTGTGGCTCTATCACTTCTGACTTGAATGGACCTTTCTATCATGTCATCCTTCTACGATCCTCTATTTTAACTTTGAGTTTGCCAATATCCTCCATGTGTGTTCGCTACCTTATAATCCCTGTTACCATCTTCTTTTAATCCAAATTCTTTGATGGTATTCTCAAATCTTTGTATTTATTTCTTTAATCTTTGACCCTTCATACGAGCATATCCTAAAACCCGTAGAAGCGTGCTTTAAACCATTTATCATCCCTTTACAGGTTCTTTTTAAGGCTTGCACATATGTCTAACAAAAAATTCCTAGGTTCTAACAATTATTCTTTACACTCTACCGAGATTCCTTATTACTACTCTATGAGTAATCAATGCTATCTTTTTTATAGCTTTTTGCGCCAAAATTTGGTCACAAACACCCAAGGATAGATTTATGTAGAGAAGTAAATGAAGAAAATAAAATTGAAACTGAGGAGTAGATTAGACTAGCAGCAAATAGAAAGCAATAATCAAGAACACAGAGATTTATAGTGGTTCGGCGTTGTAAGCCTACGTCCACTTTGAAGATTCACTTTATTGATCACTTAGGAATCTGATTACAACAGCAAGGAATATAGAAAACTTGATTACAATGAAGATTAAAGTAACCAGTAGCGTAAAGATCCCTTACAATGAACCATGGGGCCTATATTTATAGGGAGAGATGATGAGATATTTCGCTAAGATCTCGGTAGAAGGCTCTCTAGGTCCATAAGGGCCCACCATAACTATCGGTGGACTTAACTCAAACATCAGGAACGATCGGCTAAAAGTTCACCGATCCTTTTTTTCGCTTTCAATTGTAGTGCGATCGTTTTTGGCAGATCCCACATGCCTCTTGATACTGCTTCTGAAATATGGAATCATTCTAAATTGTAATTTGTGAGATATGGATCGATCTTGGTTGAACTTGGATCATACACTGGAACATGGCAATCATTCTAAGGACTTGGCAAAAACGATCGGCTAAACTCTAAATGCAACTTTAGGACTCATGATCATTTTTGTAAGCCTCGATCTTCATTTTGTTGATGCCTTGGAAGTTTCAAATGAATTGGCCTTGTGGATCTCGAGATATTGATCGTTCTCCGATGATTTGAACAGTTTTATGGTTCATTTTGGATCGATCCATGCAAATCCTTTCTTTGTCCATAACTTGAGCATACGAACTCCGATCAACTCCAAATTTGAAATATAACTTCATGGGGCCATGCCAGTTACTCCATGCCGACTGCACCTCGATTGGGTTCCAATCTGAATCTGCCTGACCATCATCTATAATACTGTTTGTAATCGATTCCCAAGGCTGATGATCATTCGTTCCTAGCTAAGTCGATGATATCACAACCTTGCCAAAAGGTGAGATAACATTTGCCCCCCCCCAAAGTACGTCCTGTATCATACATAACGTGCATTGAAGCGTCACAAGCTAGAATCGTCTGAAATGAAACCATCTGGTTCATCAAATAGTTGTTATCCTTCCATCGAGTTATTTTCTTGTCGAAGGCCGTATTTTCCTTATTAGTTATGATGATTGGTCGATTTCCAATAGTATAAACACGGGATCACAACTTGTTAACAATCATCTTGTTTTGACCCTAGCAATTTTTAAGCTTCAGCAACTTAGCTTTAGCCTTCCATTGGTCGACTCCAAGTGACTATTCAGTTTATTTTTAATTGATTTTAGAAAATTAAATTTTGAAACGTATACTTGTACGTATACGTGTATGTACCTAACTCCCGATCATGATTACATATTCACGAGTCGTTGTCAAGTTTAAGGAAATAACTTTCTATAGACAGTTTCCACCAGTCGTCATTCTTTCATTAATGTTCTCTTTCTCTCTCTTCTTCCCCTTTAATTTAACCATATATTTTTTATATATTCATAATCCTCCCCTGCTCAGAAAATAAATTTCAAGTCACTCATGATTATGAAACGATCGGCATACGTTAGGTTATGGAATGATCGACGTAGACCTTGGAGGTGGATCATCGGCATAAGGCTTGAAGGTGTATCGGTTGGCATAAGGCTAGGAGGCGTATCGATTGTCATAAGATTTAGAGGTGTATGGATCAGCTTAAAGCTTGAAGAAGGATCGATCGGCTAAAAATTTGGACGTGGATTGATCGACTAAAAACTTGGCATATGACTTGGAGATAGGAACGATCGGCTAAATTTTTGAGACTGATAACGATCGGCTAAATCTCTTTCCTATATAAGCTTCGACACTTAGCCACTTTCATTTACTTTCTTCCTATCGTTCCATTTTGATGCACAAAAGAAAAGAGCCTCCTTTCCTTCTTCTTGCCGATCCAAACAATGATCAGCACAAAGTCATCACCCTCCTTCATAATTTTGAGAACGAGGCTTTGTTCCTATGACAACCGATTCATTCGGTGGATATTTTTTCCTTTCTCTATTCTTACGATCATATGCAATGAAAATGAAGTGGCCTGTCTTAATGAGGGATGATTGAATTATGACCTTAGCCGATCGTTTGCTGAGGAAGATGGTGCAGTGGATGTGAAGAAGTCGTACGATCGACCTTTCACGATCGTTCTTGGACGATCGGCGATGCCCTGGAACGTTGGAGCTCGAGGATTGCCTACAAACGATCAGCTATGCTTCGGATTTAAAGGCTCATAAAAATGATTGGTGGGAAGAGTAGCTATGAACAATTGGCTAATGCCGTTTAGGGTAACGATCAGCTTAAATTCACATACATGAACGAAGGCCTTGCTTGCAAATGTACTTTTTATAAAATGGAACTTAAATAAGCAGACTTTAACTAAATGATGAGCTTTGGCCTTGCATACTTGAATAGACATTAGGACTTACATATTTGGTAACAAATTGCCTTAGAACCATGACATGAACCAATGCCTTTAACAATCGTCTTGAAGCTCACCAATAACTTAGATAAAAACCAAACTTTTGCTGGCTGATGATCAATCGTGAAACTCAAGCTACATCGTTTCCCGATGACACACAAAAACAGTTGGGACGGTCAAGGATGATGGTCTCTCTGGTTAAACCTCTAAGTCTCATTGTCTTTTCTGTCTTCGGTTTTGCACAACTTATTATTATACTGTATCGCACTTCATCGCACCACACTAGCACTTACTATACACTGGGGGGTATAAGTTACTTCATCTAATCATGATTTTTACTAAGTTTCATAGTAATGGGATCTAGACGTTTGGGCATCTTGCGGCCATGCCAGCTGGAGAATCTTCCCAAAGGGATAACTCTAACGTAGAATCAAGTTCGGAAACTGAATCTGATAGTCCACCATCCTATCACCATTCAGAACAACCGGAAAGTCTGGGTCCTCAGTTTGATCTCTCTGATGCTGTTCCCACCTTTCCACCGGAGATTATCGATCCTGCTCCCGAAACTCTAGAGGACGCAGTTATTCTTGAGAATCCTTCTAATTCGGTAGCTTCAAAACTTAAGGAAGATGCCCTCCAAAGAATCTGCGTAACGGACGGAATTCCCTTCGATGACGTGTTGGTTCCATCGCGAGATGATAGGGCTCACAGATCCCCCAAAGGGTATACAGCGTGTAACAAGTTTATGTGCTGGGCCGGATGCATACCGTCCTTTAATTCATACATTCGGGAGATTCTACATTATTTAAGGATAGCTCCAGCACAACTCCACTCAAATAGCTATGCTCTCCTGAATTGTACTTATATGGTATTTATGGAGTTCCTGCACCGTCCTCCCACCATCGAAGATATTCAATTTATTTTTACTTTCAAGAGGCAGACAGGGCGTCTCTCATTTACATTTCTTGAATCGGCAAAGAGGTGCCAGATTCTGACAGGCACGTGGAACAAGCTAAGTGCCTTTAAAAGTGAATGGTTTTTTGCTTGCTACCCACCCGGTTTCGCTTGACAATGGCTGAAAAGACGTAAGTGTTACCCACCATTTTAATTATAGCATAGAAAAATGATATCCAAGTTGCCTTCTTGATTATGCTACTCCTTTACGGGTGTCCTCCCCAAACCTAAAGGAGTCCTCCCCAAACCTAACGGCAACATTTATGAAGAGGCGGTTTTAATTTTGAAGAATGCTCTACTTGTAGGAATATTAAATATTTGCTTAGGGACGAACGCCTTGTTACTTTTTGTTTGATAGAAGAAGGCCTCAGCGTGGGGCTAACTAAAATTTCTCAGACAGCAGGGATAAGACCATGGGCTGCAATCAGTCAAAGGGATAATCGAGCCAATCTCGTAGTGCCTCTGGTTACGAGTACCTAAGTATTTAGTGATATTGATGTTGGAGGACATAAAGGTGATGTGCTTGATCATAATGGTGACAAATCCGATCCTGGGGCTGATGTCGGATCCTCACATGCCTCACAACCCTTGGTTGCTGATAAGAGAAAGAAGAAAACGTTTGTGGATAAATTTCTAGGAAGTCGTCTCTCTAACCAATCCAAGTCGTCGATGGCTCATAAAGTTGTTCAAGATGGATCTTCTTCCTAACTGTTGGAGCGCTCGAGTTTACCACTTGACTCTTTGTCTGGTCTACCGATTTCGCATTATCTTGATGCTTTCCACTTCACTAATGTGAGCATCGAAGGGTCGGAATCTCCCACCAGAATTGGCATTGAGATTCGTATTTCTGGAGGGGAAGTTACACCGATGAGCAAGGCACCTGCACCTGGTTTATTGGAGGGTTACACTAGGACATTTGCACACACTTGCATCCCTCAACACTATATTTTACTTGACTTGGGCTCTTTAATGCTTTGAGTTGACCGACTTCTATTTTTCTTTGTAGAAACGATGGTGAGGAAGAGGAACATGTTTGATTCTCTCCTGGATAAACACCACCAGTTATCGGGTTCGGGCTCTGTCTCTTACTGCGGCAGTCGAGATTTTTACGATTCTAGCTATCACCCCAGCCGGGACCGGGGTCATCAAAACAGAGGTGATAAGTATAAGCTACCCTAAGACAAACATAGATCGAGATTGAGATCTCCTCCTCCAAAGGCTCCCGAAAGACTAGCTGATCGCAAGGACTTGCCTATCGATCCCTTTCGTGGTCCTTCTACCATTCCAGTGCCTCCATAGCCTTTGGTACCATCTCATTCTCAAAGGCCGAGTGATCATCGCCGCCATAGTGATCATGTTGCTGCCCATAAGCTCGACATAGAAAGCACCAAAGTCGAAGCTGCTATTGAAGATTCTACGATCGATCCAACCACTCGCATGTCACAGCTTCATGAGGAATTTCCGAATTTATGCTTTAAGGATTCTATTTTCCCCCCAACTTGAACAGGGTTTCAGACCATGTTCAGAAGAGGACCATCAACTGCGTCGCTGACATCCACATGCAATATCGGGAATGGATGAAGGTAGTAGAAAAAATGTTAAAAGTTTCCTTCGACTGCGCGACGGAGATTAAAAAACTAAAATGCTAAGAAGCTCAAGATAAAAGAATCATTGAAACTTTGACAAACGAGCTAGAAGCCTCTAGAACTTCCTTAGTGGAAGCCGAAGGAAAAGCTAATGCTGATGTGAAATCCATGGAAGAGATGAAATCCAGCCATCTTGATATGGTTCAAGTGCTACATCGTCGGAATCAGGAGATAGCGCTTGAACAAGATACAGCTCAGAATAATGAATCTGCAGCCTTGAAGGAGACAGCGGATCTCAAGGCCAAGCTTGAGTATGCAAATAAAGAAAATGATGATGCCTAGAAGATTGCTCAGGATGCTTGCGATGAGCTGGTAAACGTCAGACTTGAGAGAGACACGGCTATCGAAAGGGCTAAAAATATCGATGCACTCATTTCAACGTGAAACATAAGCTACCAAGGACAAAGTCAAGGAGGAGATAATGAATGAGCTTAACCCGCTTCTCGTTCTTTACAATGCCAATGTTCTCAAGCAGAGAAATTTGACATGGCTTGGTGAAGACTATCCTTATCAGCTCTAGCATTCTTGGGAATTTCTCGTTGTGGAAGAGAAAAAAACTTCTTAACTCAGAGGATATCGATCTATATAGACTTGAAAATGAAATGCTATTGGGCGACGAACCCAAAACATTGCATGATATCCTGCTCTCTCTCCATAAAGAGTCTGCTATTGTTTCTTCCCATGAAGTGGGTGAAGGATCCGGGTTAGCGAAACCCGATATTACAGCTGAATTGCCCCCGGCACCCCCCGGTCATCTCTAGCTCTGTAGCAAACTCTTCGACCATCCCTGGGTATGATCCAAACAAGCCACAACTTTCCCCAATTCCCGAGCACAGTT
The DNA here is from genome assembly GCA_030737815.1 of Allium fistulosum. NCBI lineage: Eukaryota > Viridiplantae > Streptophyta > Magnoliopsida > Asparagales > Amaryllidaceae > Allium > Allium fistulosum. The sequence continues at coordinate 1,249,571,103 of CM060902.1, read as the reverse complement.
CTAATGATGCTCCGGCTCAACCTGGTAGTCATACCGAGGAAGGTATTCCATCGACTTTTCCCGTCTTTCGCAAAGTTGGGGTGTTATCAGTTGATATTTCTAATCTTTTCGACTATTTTTTCTCAGCTTTAAACCTATCAGGTGTTGCTCCTCTTCCTTCTCAAGAGCCTCAGTTGGAGTCACAAGCGGCCGCTACAAAATCTATTAATGTTTCAACTTCGGCCGCTACTCAAGATGCTCAAGAAGAAGCCTTCGTTATTGACGATCAATTCATGGAGGTATTATTTAAGGAGGGAAGCAACCCGCACCAGGAAATTCCTTTTGATGAAGATGTCGTGATCACAAGTTCTTTCGACCATACTGGGGAGCTCAGCATGAAAGAGCGTATTAAAAAAGAAGAACTGTTGAAAAAGAAGGTGAAAATTGAGCCTGCTGATTCAGGCTCCGATGAACCGATTCCTGTCCTGCTCCAGATGATCCCTTCTGGCGGGACATTTCCCTAGGATGATATCCCTTTTGTTTCTTATGCTGAGAGTGTCTCCATCCCTCCTACTTCCAAAGATGATACCGCCTCGATTCATACAACTGAGGATACTTCTTCGAAGAGAAGTCGGGGTGCAAAAGGGTCGAAGAGAGGGTTTAACGGTAGTTCAGAAGGTGCCACTCCAAAGAAGCAAAGGAAAGATAGAAAATCCAAGAAATAAACTTTGGATTAGGGCGATGTGTTAATAGCTTAGATGATTACATTTCCTTTCCATTGGTTGTGTTTGTTTGGGCATGACCCTCCACTTTTGTCTTGCATTTTGGATAAACTTGTATAATGTACAGCAAGTTTAGTGTAAATAAGAATTCTTCTATTCTTGTGTATAATTCTCGTATTCATTTGTTCAAATGTTTGAGCTATAACATTTTTCCATTTTATGTACTTGCTATTTGTTGCTTGTTAGATTGGATGTCGATTTGATTCATCCATCCCAAGGCCTCCCTAAGGTCGTGGCTTCGAGTCGCATCAAACACTAGGCTTGGTCCTTAGTGTTATGTTATCGAATTCAGTGGTTTTTTGAGTAATTATACTTCTTCCCCCGGTTAGCGAGGTCAGATGTAGGACTGTCGAACTCCATCCTTTGCGAGTTTATACTCCTTCCATAGGTTTTAGGCCAGAGTTTGTGAAATAGGGAACGGTCGTACTCCACTCAACTATTCATACATGTTTGTATCCACACTCTAGGATCTGATTTAGTTAAGGAGTGGTCGGATCGCACCCAATCTACGTTTATACTCCTGTCCACACTCTGAGGGCTTTCCGTTATTTTACGGGTGTTCGGTTCATACTCGGTTTATGTGTATACTCCAATCTGCACTCTTGGGACTTAGAGTTATTTGGCAGGTGATCGGTTCACACCCGATTTATGTTTATACTCCAATCCACACTCTGGGGACTTAGAGTTATTTTGGAGAGCAATCAAATCGCACTTCCCCTCAGTTGATTGACTTGCCCACAAGGATCTAGGGTTTGGTCCAGAAAGTGATTGGTCGTATCACGGTAGCACTGATTTTATCTCAGTTCCACAGTTGGGCAGGAGTTATTCGAACATCAAATTGTCGGCCATATGTGTTCCTTATTATGTATGTCGTCCTTTTGATTGTGAATGAGAGTTGTTAAATGAACAAGTAGGCTGAGCTCGTCTTGTTTAATCCCATTGGGAGTTAGCATGATCAATTGATTTCAAACTCTGGGAGCCTGTTCATTCATATCGACATCAATCAGTATCGCTATGTAATTAGTATATATTGCAATAGCAAACATAAATATGAAGGAAGCCTAAAACTTTATCCACTTAAGGGAAAGGGATAACATAAGTCTTATTCGGAAAATCAAATGCTAAAGCAAGTTCTGAAAATGAACACAACTAAAATGTAAAAGCAATAAACTAAGTGAAATAGCGTCGTAGATGTTCGCTATTCCACGCCCTTGAGAGTGTAATGCAATCAACAGTCGCTAGCTTGAAAGTTCCTTCTCCAAGCCTCTGTTCGATGACATATGGTTCTTCCCAAATTGGATTCATGTATGATGGGGTAGGAAAAACCCATTTTATGATGAGATCTCCAATTTCGAAGGTTCTAGGTGAAAGTAACTGTGCTATAGGATCGTGTAATATGGATAAACTACTTGTGCGGAATAAGTAAGTAAATAGTAAAAGCAGTAAAGTAAATGATACCAGAGATTTTTGTACTGGTTCGAACTCTCGTTCTATGTCCAGTCCCAGACTCCTTCTGGAATTAAACTAGCAACCCTCACTTAACCCGAAGGAATAGGTTTACACCGCCTAAGCAACCGAACAGGACTTCTACCGCCTAAGCAACCGAATAGGACTTCTACCGCCTGAGCAACCGAACAGGACTTCTTTACAAATAACAAAAGTATCTGATTGTAGTGTGCTCTTTGAATAGCACTGATAAGTCAATTAAGTACAATCTTCTTATAATCTTCTCCTTTATGATATGTAGTGTAATATGCTTGAGAATTATGGAAGATAGAGTGATCAATGATCAGAGAATGTAAGCAGTTTGAGTGCAGTTTGAAAATAGAGAATAAGAGATAAGAATTCAAGAATATTAAAATCAGTTGTTAAGTAATGTTTGTTGAATTCTGAAATCTATTTATAGAGATTAAAAAGTTGCAACCATTGTTGAAAGGTAACAATGAAAAGAATCAGGTGCAACTGTTGGTTTGAAGATGTTTCTCTTCGATGAAGAGAAGTGTCTTTTCATAAAATAGCCGTTGAAAAAAATATTCAGCCGGCTGAATGGATTTATTCAGCCTTCTAAATTTTAAAAATCGAAAATAACAAAGAAATAAGCTATTTTTGGCCTAATTCAGCCGGTTGAATAAAGTCATTCAGCCGGCTGAATATTGTGAAACTATAAAAGTGTTTCAACAATAGAACGGCTGAATGATCTCATTCAGCCGGCTGTTTCAGCCTTTTGTGCAGAGTTGTGCATGTGTGTATATGTTTATATATATATATATATATATATATATATATATATATCATTTCAGGAGAGATTTTAACATATTTCTAAATAATATAAAGACTCTAGACAAAGGACTATCAGCTTCAAAATACTCTGAATGTGAATCTGCAACAAAATTCCTGCATAATTGATTAGTACACACAAATATTTATTTATATAGTTTGTCACAATCAAAACGATATAAAATCGAGATTCCAACATTCTCCCCCTTTTTGATGATGACAACTATATAAGTATAAATAATATATTTACATAAAAACTTACATTAGCATTGCTACTCCCCCTATCAATATGCACAGATATTTAACTAACTTTCTCCCCCTTTGTCATCGAGAAAAAGAAAGATAAATTACATGCACATAATCATTTTTTAAACAAAGATTGCATTATATAAATAACTCATACTCAAGATGTCATTACTAAAGAAGAATAACAATATTCATACAACGTTTTATAAAAACTAGATAGAGCATCATAGAAGTTTGATACAAAATAGTAGAAATCTGAAAAAATAATTAAAACTGGGTAGAGAGAGAAGGCTCATCATCATCGGAATTCGAACTTGAAGATGACCATTGAAATGGAGATGGGTTGTGAACTTCGGTGGATGTAGAACCGGAGCAAGAAATTTTATCCCATATTTTATTAAGAAAACCTTTTATGGAGTTGAATTTCTTTTCCGTCTCCTTTTCAAGATTCTTAATTTCTCGATGAAGTTTGAATTGATTTCGGGGGAGGGTGATGATAGCTTGTCTGGAAGAAGTTTCCGGGCCAACAACTTGAATGGAGTCATCGTCCTCTTGTTCTTCATGTTGAGTACGCGAAGAAGAGGCAATACTAATGTCATGAGGTTGTGGAATACCTTGTTGAACATTGTGAGACCATTGTCGAAGAGAAATGATTTGTTATGGAGGAGGCCGGTGAGGAAGACCCACCAATCCTAAGGTTTTTGCGCCTAACTCACTAATGCTTGAAAACTCGGAGTCGGGCATTGGAATGCCAAAGTTGAGAAGGATACGCATAATATAAGCACCATAATGAATGGTCTTATATTTTCTTCAGATTTCGATGTCCTGAAATTCATCTAAAATGATTTTGCCCCAATTTACTTGTTGATTGGAGTAGATTGAATAGAGGGCTTGAAAATCTCTTTTATAGACTTTTTCATAACTTCCCGTTCGAGGTTGTAGAGAGCGAATGAAGGCACGGTGAAGAAGGCGTACTTGTGGCGTTAAGGTGCTAGATTTTAATGCACTTAAATCAGTAAGGTGATCGGACGAGAAGCGATGTGAAACTTCATCTCTATAATCCATATCAAATTCAATATCATCTATATCAACACCTTGAAATGGACAATTTAAAATATTGCCTAATCTTTGTAAAGGCAAGAAAATTTTAGTGCCACAAACTATAGACCAAACACAATCTTGTCGATTTTGAGGATTATGGTGGTCTAGATTCAGATTTGAAATAAATATTTTGATCAAAAGATGATTAATTTTAACATTATTGGGAGCATACCCTATGAGATTATCGAAGTGGAATTGCCCGGCCAATTCTCTAATTCGGTAAGCCGCGAAATCAGGGAACTTCATGAAAGCTCCTTCAAAGATATTGGAATTTTTCATGGAATTGAAACGAGAGACTGCAACATCATTCCAGAGCCATTGACGAATCTGATCTTCGGAAGGACCAGAGGTGGATTCCCTTGTTTGTTTTGATCTAGGAACCATTAGAGGTTAAAAATGAAGAGTAAAAGATGAAAATATGAAAAAGTTGTGCTAGGGTTCTGAAGTGAATGGGTAAAAGGTGAAAAGATGAATATATAGGTAGGTGAAAAGTAAGGGTAAGATTGGAAGAAAATTTGTAGGGCCTAGTTAAAAAAATGTCTTAGGAAGAATTCAGCCGGCTGAATCACTGTAAACAGCCGGCTGAATTTCTTCCCTCAAGAAAATAGTTCATTTTTGAACTAATTCGGAAGGCTGTTTGAAGTGATTCGGCCGTCTGAATCTGGGGGAAAAATAATCCTTGGATAATATTCGGCTGTCTGTTTTATTACAGACAGCCGGCTGAATTCAGTGAAAACTTATGGTTGGCTTTACTTTTATAACAAGTATTATTATTAAAAGAACAATGTGAATATTTTTAAATAAACAAACAACTTTACAAATTTACAAAAAACTTTTAAACAGATTTGGAAGTGGAGCTTGGAGTGTGATATTCATCCAGTTCTATTTTTGTGTTCTCTTGAAATGGCCTGAGTGGTGACCATCTATTGCCACGTTCCCATTAATTCGGAGATATTGGTGGACGCTGCAGTAATAGTTCCCAAGTATTTCGTCGGGATGGAGAACAAACATGAGACGGTTGATGAACTGTGATTTTAGATGAGGAACCACAGAATTTCAATGCGACTTGTTCCAAAAAGTTCGCGCTGTAATTCCAACGATTCCCTTTGTTCATGATGAATGTCATCTATCTTTTCTTTGGTAGATGGTGAAACAAAAAATAGAGACCGTCTTGTTCTTTTACCAGGTGGAGTATAACCTGTGTGAGTAGAAGGAGGAACAATTGGTACTGGTTCATAAATCGGTGGTGGAGTAGGTAAATTCACCGATCCCGAACTAGGAGAAGAATAAGATAGAGCAGAGGATTCAGAATTATGCTGAGAAGACATTTTTGAGTAAGTGAGTTGAAACAGTTTTTATTTTAATTGATTGCAAAAGAAAGAAAAGGAGTAGAGGTATTTATATGTAAACTTTCATATAAATAGAAAGAACATTGGTGGTTAGGATTTTAAGAACCAGAGAAAAAATTGGTTGGGAAAAAATTGTAAGGTAAAAAATAAACAATAAAAAATAGAATGTAATCCAAAAATAGATGTAAAGAAAAGTGTAGTGTAGTGGTAAAGCACCAGATTTTCAAGTAAGAGATCCCGAGTTCGAGTCTTGAAAGAAAAAAAATTATAAATTATAAATCCTTGGGATACAATTCCTAATTCTCTTCTTAATTTTATAAAGATATTTTCATTTAAAGGTTTTGTAAATATGTCTGCCAATTGATTTTCAGAGGATACAAATTCCAGTCTGACTAAATCCTTTTCAATATTATCATGAAGAAAATGATGACGTATGTCAATATGTTTAGTTCGTGAGTGATTGATAGGATTTTTGGATAAGTTTATAGCACTAGTATTATCACAAAAAATTGTTGATTTAGATAAATTAACACAGCAGAAATATATTCTGCCTCACAAGTTGAGAGTGAAACACAATTTTGTTTCTTGCTAAACCAAGAGACTAAGGAATGTCCAATGAAGTGACAAGTCCCACTAGTACTTTTTCGATCCGTCTCACATCCTCCAAAGTTAGCATCACTATATGAAACTAACTCGAAAGGACATTCTTTCGGATAGAAAAGTCCAAAATCTTTGGTTTTGCTTAGATAACGCAATATGCGTTTTACTGCTCGCATATGTGATTCTTTAGGATTTGCTTGAAATTGTGCACATAAACAAACACTCATCATTATGTCAGGTCTACTAGCAGTTAGATAAAGTAATGATCTAATTATACTTCAATATAATTTTTGGTCAACACTTTTGCCATCTTCATCTCTATCAAGATGAACTGTTGTACTCATTGGAGTTGATTTAGCAGAAGTATTTTCCATATTAAAGCATTTAATTAGATTATTACAATATTTTTCTTGATTAATAAAAATTCCATTTTCTATTTGTTTAATCTGTAATCCAAGAAAATAAGATAATTCTCCCATATGTGACATTTCAAATTCTTTAGTCATTATTTTTGAAAATTCTTGACATAATTTTTCATTTGTAGAGCCAAAAATAATATCATCTACACAAATTTGAATAATTAAAATATCCTTTTTAGTTTTTTTAATAAAAAGAGTTTGGTCAACCTTCCCTATTTCAAAACCAGAATGTATTAGATAGCTCTTAAAACATTCATACCAAGCACGGGGTGCTTGTTTTAGACCGTATAAGGCTTTCTTAAGTTTATAGACGTGGTCTGGAAATTTTTCATGTGTGAATAATGGAGGTTGTTCAACGAAAACATTTACTTTTATATAACCATTTAAGAAATCACTTTTAACACCCATTTGATAAAGTTTGAAATTATGAAAACATGCAAAGGCCAGTAAGATACGTATTGCTTCAAGTCGTGCAACTTGAACAAATGTTTCTTCGTAGTCAATTCCTTCTTCTTGATTATATCCTTGTGCAACTAATCTAGCTTTATTCCTAGTTATATTTCCTTGTTCATCTGCTTTATTTTTAAAGACCCATTTAGTACCATTGACTGTTTGATTACTTGGTCTAGGAACTAGTTCCCAAACTTTGTTTCGTTCGAACTGGTTTAGTTCTTCTTGCATAGGTATAATCCAATAGTCATCGGTAGGTGCTTCTTTTGCATTTTAGGTTCGATTTTAGAAAGAAAAGCTACATGGCCCATTTGATTAAGTTGATTTCTAGTTCTAACATGTGAATAAATTTCTCCTATGACATTTTCTACTGGGTGAACTCGTAAAATCCTAGGAGGAGATCATAATTCATTTTCATTATGAACAATGTTTTCATCTTCTTCAAAATTATTTTGAGTAACTGTATTTGTGACCATCTTAGGTATATCCTCATCATCCTTAAAATTATTATTAAATTTGAAATTTTTGTCGAATGAAACATGAAGTGTTTCTTCGATTGTTTTTGTTCTTTTATTGAAAATTCGATAAGCTTTGCTTCGTTCTGAATATCCTACGAAGATTCCTTCATCGGATTTTGGATCGAATTTTCCAAGCTGATCTTTTGTGTTTAAGATAAAACACTTTGAACCAAAAGTTTTAAAATATGAAATGTTTGGTTTTCTTTAATGAAAAAGTTCATATGGAGTGTGTTTTGTTAAAGGTCGGATGGAAACACGATTTAGAACATAGCAAGCAGTTGCTACAGCTTCTGCCCAGAAATGTTTTGGTAATGTGTTTCCATTTAACAAAGTTCCTGCACATTCTTGTAACGTTATATTTTTCCTTTCTACAACTCCATTTTGTTGTGGTGTTCTAGGAAAAGAAAAATTATGGTAAATTCCCTTTTTATTACAAAAATGTTCAAATGCTTCATTTTCAAATTCACCTCCATGATCACTTCTAATATTCTTAATTTTAAAATTTTTGAGATTTTGAATTCTCTTTGCAAAATTCTTGAAATTTTCTAAAGTATCACTTTTATTTTTTAAGAAAATAGTCCAAGTATATCTTGAGAAATCATCTACTATAACAAACACATATTTACTATGATTTATAGATTGAATTTGAGTTGGACCAAAGATATCTAAATGTAATAGTTCTAGTGGTTGTATAGTAGAAATGTTTTTCTTTGATTTAAAGGATGATTTTGATAATTTTCCTAATTGACAAGCATCACAAATATTGTTTACTTTAAAGTTCATTTTTGGTAAACCTTTTACTAAATTATTTTTAGATAATTTATTTATAATTTTGAAATTAATATGACTAAATCTTTTGTGCCATAACCAAGGATCATTTTCTTTGGCTATTAAACACATATTTGTATTATATTTATATTCATATTTAAAACATAAATATTTTTATCTCTAAAACCTTCAAAAATAAGATTTTTATTTTGATCAAAAATGCTACACTTATTTTTAGAAAAGGAAATATTGAATTCTTTTTCACATAATTGGCTGATACTAAGTAAATTATGCTTCAAATTTTTAACTAATAAGACATCTGTAATAAGAGGTGAATTAGATATACCGTTATTGCTCACAACGCCTTTGCCGATGACATATCCTTTGGAATTATCTCCAAATGTGACAGAACCTCCATCTGAGTAATTATGTTTGTTAGCATCCCTTTATTTCCTGTTATGTGTTTTGAACAACCACTGTCTAGTATCCATTTTCCTCTCTTTTTGGATGGTACCTGCAAATTATAGAATTAACATTGGTACCCACCATTTTATTTTGGGTCTTAAGAGTTAGGTCTTAGGAAGCCAAACCCAAGAGGGTTCAGAATTCCTTTTGAAAACAAAATCTTTGTTTTTATGAACAGTTTTTATAAAAGATTTTATATGCTTATTTCTAATTGAAGAATTATTTGTTTTAGGAACCCAAATTTTAATTGATGTAGTAAAATTTGAAATTTTAGAACTAGGTTTTTCAACTTTATTATTCCTTTTATATGAAGAATTCCTTTTCTTTGGAATAATTTTAGAAGATTGTTTATATCCTAGTCCTCTTTTATTTGAAACAGTTTGAGAATTTTCTATAATTTTGGAAAGATTTTCTCTACCTTTATTAAAATTAGAAACATTTTTAGTAATGTCTTCTAACTTTGTTTTAAAGCTAGAGTTATCTAACTCCAAAATAATGATATTTGATTTAAGGTCATGATTTTCAATTAATAAAGCATCATTCTTTTCTTTTTGAGTTTCTATCTCTTAACTTAGCAGAGAAAGTTGTGATGTCACATTAGAATAAGATTCTTGAATAACTTGGAGTTCTTCTTCTAAAATTTTCTTTTCATCTCTTAGCATTTCTACTTCGATTTCAGTTCTATTCAATTTTTCAAGAGTTTCTTTGTACTTTCTATTTTTGCTTTTTAGTTTGTCAAGTAATTCTGAATTGATTTCCAAAAGGTCATTAAAAGTTAGATCACTTACCTCGTCTTTTGTGGCCAAAAAGAAAATGTTGGCTTGTTCTGAATCACTGTCAGAGTCACTTTCTGATGATGAAGATGATTCTGTATCGTCCCATGTGACAGAGAAAGCTTTCTTATTGAATCTGTCTTTTTTGTGCTTATACTTGTCTTTCTTTTTCTCAAGACAGTCTTTCTTGATGTGACCTTTCTTGTGACATTCATAACATTCTAGAGCAGATGATGATGGTTTATTGGTGTTGTTATTGTTGCTGGAGTTGTTCTTGTTGTTTCTAAATTTGTTGCTCTTTCTAAATTTCAAAGACTTTTTGAAATTTTTAGCAATGAACGCCATATCTTCTTCATATGAATCTGATTCATCTTTTTCTGTTTGGAATGCTATATTTTTCTTATCTTGAGCCTGTACTTGTTTTGCCTGGAGATTAACTTCGCAAGACATTAGATTTCCAATCAACTCTTCTGCTTTTATGGTCGAAATGTCGTTAGCTTCTTCAATTGCTAAGACTTTTCGTTCCCACTCATCCGTTAGTGAGTTGAGGATTTTTGAAACAATATCAAAATCTATGTAATTTCTCCTAATGCTATCAAAGAATGATATATATCTTGAATCTAGAGTACATTTCATTGATAGTCTCATCTTGCTTCATTTTAAAATTCTGGAACTGATTTTTGAGCATAGAAATTTTACTTTGTTTGACTTTGTTAGTTCCTTCATGTGTAACTTTAAGTGTACGCCAAATTTCATGAGCATTTTTACACATGCTTATTCTATTAAACTCATTTTTGTCTAATGCACAATATAACATATTCATAGCTTTAGCATTTGCAGTAGCATCTAATTTTTGCGTGTTAGACCATGCAGAATATTCGGTAGTAGGAATAATATATTCAGATTGCATAATGTTCCAGGTTTCATAACTACTTTCTTGTATATAGATTCTCATTCTAGTAGCCCAATAGTTATAGTTCATTCAATTAAATAGAGGTGGTCGTGCAGTAGATTGACCTTCTGAAAAGGTAGTGTTAGAAACAGTGCTGGTGTTGTTTTCCATATTAAAATAATATCAGATAACTATGTTACTTATACATGTTGGCCTTGCTCTGATACCAAATAATAGTGACTATGTTATAGGATCGTGTAATATAGATAAACTACTTGTGCGGAATAAGTAAGTAAATAGTAAAAGCAGTAAAGTAAATGACGCCAGAGATTTTTATACTGGTTCAAACTCCCGTTCTACGTCCAATCCCAGACTCCTTCTGGAATTAAACTAGCAACCCTCACTTAACCTGAAGGAATAGGTTTACACCACCTGAGCAACCGAACATGACTTCTACTGCCTAAGCAACCAAATAGGACTTCTACCGCCTGAGCAACCGAACAGGACTTCTTTACAAATAACAAAATTATCTAACTGTAGTGTGCTCTTTGAATAGCAATGGTAAGTCAATTAAGTACAATCTTTCTATAATCTTCTCCTTTATGATATGTAGTGTAATGTGCTTGAGAATTGTGGAAGATAGAGTGATCAACGATTAGAGAATGTAAGAAGTTTGAGTGCAGTTTGAAAATAGAGAATAAGAGATAAGAATTCAAGAATATTGAAATCAGTTGTTATGTAATGTTTTTTGAATTCTGAAATCTATTAATAGAGATTAAAAAGTTGCAACCACTGTTGAAAGGAACAATGAAAAGAAACAGGTGCAACTGTTGGTTTGAAGATATTTCTCTTCGATGAAGAGAAGTGTCTTTTCATAAAATAGCCGTTGAAAAAAATATTCAGCCGGCTGAATGGATTTATTCAGCCTTTTGAATTTTAAAAATCGAAAACAACAAAGAAATAGGCTATTTTTGGCCTAATTCAGCCGGTTGAATAAAGTCATTCAGCCGGCTAAACATTGTGAAACTATAAAAGTGCTTCAACTATCAAACGGCTGAATGGTCTCATTCAACCGGCTGTTTCAGCCTTTTGTGCAGGGTAGTGCATGTGTGTATATGTTTATATATATATATATCATTTCAGGAGAGATTTTAACATATTTCTAAATAATATAAAGACTCTAGACAAAGGACTATCAGCTTCAAAATACTCTGAATGTGAATCTGCAACGAAATTCCTGCATAATTGATTAGTATACACAAATATTTATTTATATAGTTTGTCACAATCAAAACGATGTAAAATCGAGATTCCAACACTAGGTTGAACTTTAGTGTTGTAATACCGGGCGACTCGATGTCGATGTGCAGCTGCCCTCAAATTGGCTTCTTCGCGCTTCCCATTTATAAAGTCAAGAGATTCCAAGATGAGTTCTTTATTCATTTTGGGATTATAGTAAGTCACTCGATGAGAACGGACTACGAGTTCAACAGGAATAACGGCTTCGGAACCGTAGGCAAGGGCGAATGGAGTATGGCCAGTTGTAGACTTATGGGTGGTCTTATAAGCCCAAAGTGTTATAGGGAGTTCATCCATCCACTTTTCTCTAGCCTTCTCCAAACTCTTCTTTAGAATAGACTTTATGATTTTATTTACAGCTTCAACCTATCCATTTTCCTGAGGGTAAGCGACTGCTACAAATCTCTTTTCAATATGATATTTTCGACAAAAGTCTTTGAATTCAACACTGTCAAATTGAGTCCCATTATCTGTTACAATAGTTCACGGGAGACTAAAGCGGCATATGATGTTTTGGACAATAAAGTTGATTACTTTCTTGGTTGTGATCATGGCTAAAGGTTCTGCTTCGGCCCATTTGGCGAAGTAATCAACTGCAACGATAGCGTACTTTGCGCTACCTTTAGATATTGGTAGAGAACCGATAATGTCTATACCCTACATGGCGAACGGCCGTGGGCTGACTATTTGCGTGATTTGTATTGGCGGAGCTCTTGGGACTTTTGCATATATCTGGCATTTATTACATCATCTTGCATAATCAGCAGTGTCCCGATTTACGGTCGGCCAATAATACCCATAACGGAGTATTTTCTTTGCCAAAGTTTGCCTCCCGGTGTGATCACCGCATTCCCCTTCATGAACTTCTCTCAGAACACGTTTGATCTCATCATGAGCGACACACTGGATTAAGAGGACTGAGAAACCTTTCATGTACATAACTCCTTCCTGCATAATATATCGTGAAGCTTTGCGAAGGACTTGTCGCTTCTCATTTCTTTTATCTGGTTGGACTCTATGCAATAAATAGTCTTTGATTGGGGTCATCCACGATTCCTTTTCAGGCTCCGCTTCTAGTGTCTGATCAATTTTCATCATGTTTATAACTTAGGGTATTTAATGCTTCGATCGAAACCAAGCCCGTCTATTGTGCATCACCGGTACTAGCAAATTTTGCCAATGAATCAGCCTCTCTATTTCAATCCCGTGGAATATGTGAAATGTCGTAGTACTCAAACTATGTCAACACCTCTTGTACTTGGACAAGGTATGGGGCAAGCCGTTTTCCCTTATCTTGGCAATCTCCCCTAACTTGATATACCACCAACTATGAATCGCAAAAGAATTCAAGAGATTTTACTCCAAATTCCCTAGCGAGTTTAAGCCATCAATCAGAGCTTCTTCATACTCAGCTTCATTATTTGTTGCTGGGAAATCAAGCTTTAATGCACAACATATTGACCAATTTTCAGGAGTTACAAGCACAATCCCCGCTCCAGAATAATGATCATTAGATGCTCCATCAATATACAACTTCCATCGTACAGTAGGGATTTTGATGCCTTCTGGAAAATCATCTTGCACAGTAAACTCTGCTATAAAGTCTGTCAGCGCCTAACCCTGAATAGCCCTTCGAGGGTGATAAGTAATGTCAAATTGGGTGAGCTCAAAATTCCACTTAAGTAACTTTTCAGACATCTCAGGTCGCTGTAGGACCTGTTGTAATGGATGGTCGGTGTAAACAATGATCAGATGTGCTTGGAAGTATGGACAAAGCTTCTGCGATGCAATTAGTAGGAAGTATGCCAATTTCTCTATTTTAGGGTAGTTTCTTTCAGCTCCCGTTAATCGTTTGCTGATGTAATACACCAGCCTCTGGATCCGATTCTCTTCACGATTCAATGCGGCATTTATAGCGTGTGCTGATACATCCAAATAAATGTACAACTTCTCATGATCCACCGGCTTTAACAAGATAGAGGGTCTCTCCAAATGATCCACCAAAGCTTGAAACGCGTCTTTACAATCCTGCGTCCATTTAAAGTTTCTTTTTCCTCTTCTAACCAAATCGAAGAAAGGAATGCACTTGTCGGTAGCTCTGGAGATAAATCGACTTGAGACAGCAACTTTCACATTCAGACTCTGCACTTGTTTAATAGTTCTCGCCACTTGAATATCATGGATAGCCTGAATCTTCTCGAGATTAGCTTCTATTCCACATGCATTGACAATAAAGGTCAGGACCTTTGTCGATGCGACATCGAAAGAACACTTCAAAGGATTGATCTTCATCTTATAATGTCAGAGGATGTCAAACATTTCTGCCAAGTCTCTAATGTGGTTGCTTGATCGTCGTTGCTTCACGAGCATATCATCCACACCCACTTCCATTATTTTTTCAGTCTGGTCTTTAAACATCCTGTTAACTAAACGCTGGTAAGTTGCTCCGCATTCCTCAATCAAAACAGCATCACCACGTAATAGTACGATCCAACATCGATAATGAAACTAGTGTGCTCCTGATCGGGGATATGCATCGGGATTTGGTTATATCCCGAGTACGCATCCATGAAAGATAGCAATTCGTGTCCTGCAGTTGAATCCACCAGCTGGTCAATCCTCGAAAGGGGAAAACTATCTTTTGGACATGCCTTGTTCAAATCTGAATAATCAATGCACGTTCTCCATTTCCCATTCACCTTCTTCACAAGCACAGGATTTTATACCCATTCAAGGTAGAGGGTGTTGGTGATAAACCCGTTGACTTTTAGTTTATCCACCTCCTCTTTGAGAGCGACAGATCTCTCCAGATCCATAATATGTCTTTTTTACTTTACCGCAACATACTTTGGGTCAATGTTCAATGCATGGCTTGCAATGGCAAGCGAGATTCCACACATGTCAGAGTGAGTCCAAGCGAATACATCTAGATTTGCTCAGAGAAAACCAACAAGTTCCTTCATCATTGGAGGACTGAGCTGTGACCCAATCTTTAGAACTCATGATGGGTCATCATGGCTGACCAAGATATTGATCGTCAGCTTAGCCAGTGCAGCCTTAGTCTCTTTGAACTCCTCTTCGTCATCCCTCAGATCTATATCTCTATAGAACCGACTATGGCGCCAGAGCCAAGGCTCAGGCGCCAATTTTCAATCGTCGGCAGCTTGGATGCCGACAGCCTTGTCCACACCCTTACCCTTCTCTTTGCGCCAAGTTTCCCTCAACTCAGCTACATAACAGGCATGTCCAATCGCTTGACTGCCATGTACAACTCCTACACCATTGTCAATCGGAAATTTCAAAGTCAAACACCACGGGGGCAAGAGCTGGCCGGAATTCAGCCACGGCCGTTCAGCCCAGAAAAACATTGTATGGAGAGTCAACATCCAAAACAATAAACGGCAAGATTCGTACTCTCCTTCATTCACCTTCTCCCAATTCAATAGGTGATTCCACATAACCAACAACTTTAGTTGCAAAGCCATTAAAACCATGTATCTGAGCTTTAGACGAATTTAAATCTTTGGCTTCCATTTTCATCTGATCATATGCCTTTTTGAAGGTTATATTCACCGAACTTCCATAATCAATCAAAATCCTTCTCACCAATGCAGGACCAATCATAGCTGAAATGATCATCGGGTTGATTGTCGGAGCCTCTATTTTGTTGCATCCATGTTCCTAAACACAATATCATTTTCCATTATGCGTTGCTATTTTGCCAGTGTCCTATCTTCAATATTCGAACAGCATTCAAAATCTACATGCCTAATCGCTCATATCCATTGGGTGCGGTACTCCGACTATCGTATTTATCCCCAATCTTCCACCGGTACGCGCAGGCTCCTCAGCCCTATGTGGAGCTTGTCCTCGATTGGGGTCAGAAGTCCCCTGCCCGTCATCCTGCGGGGCTTTCACAAACTGGTATAACTTCTTTTCTCGAATCGGTTTTTCTATAACGTCCTGGAGATGCCTGCATTCATTTGTGTTGTGCCCATAACACTCAAGAAGCCGATAATATTTCCCGGTCTGCTTCTGTGTCTCTGTTGACTCTTTTGGAGGTGGCTTCCTGTACTGCGTGGTATTGCAAGTAGACAAATGGATATTCTCCAAGGACGTGTTCAACGGCTTGTAATTATCATACACTATAATCCTAGGCTTTAACCTTTCAGAATCCCTTTTTGGCTCTCGATTCCTATCTCCGCCTCTCTTTTGCTGATTTGGCTTATTCTGAACGTTCACTTGGACTTTTCCAGAACTGTCATCAGACTGTTCTATTGCAATGTTACTATGTACTACTTCTCCACTCGGTCCCACAACATTCTTTTTTCTAGAGGACCTGGCTTCCTCCTTTCTCAGAAACCGAGCTGCCTTTGAATAAAAGAGCTCCAACGTGGCAGACGGTTTGTCAGCCAGCCAATTGCCAAACTCATACTCCGGATCAATCCCTCTTATCATGGAATGAGTATCGTGTGATCATTTGGATTACTGACCTCGGTGGCAGCTATATGAAATTTCTCTAAATAATCTTTCAACGACTCCCCTAGAGCCTGTATCACGCTGGAAAGGAACATCATGTCTTTATGACGAGTTGCATGCATACAGAATTCCTCCACAAACTTGGTTTGCAACTCGTCGAATCTAGAAATTAAACACCGGGGTAGTCTTTTGAACCACATTGTCGCTATTTTGGAATGGGTTATAGGAAAGCATCTGCACTTGGTCGCATCATTGGCTCGTGCAGAATCCGTTAGCTATTCGTACCTCATAATATGTTGCCTGGGGTCGGTTTTTCCCTCGTAGGCAGGCATTGATGGCATGTTGAATCTCCTCGGGTATTCTGCATGTAGAACATTATCCGTGAAAGGGGTATGGCTTCTCGAGATTCCCCAGTCATCGTTAGTCAAGCCTTGGTTCTCTCTCAGCAACTGTTTGACCATTGCCGATAAGTCCGGCGTTTGGATGGGTGGCGCCAAGCGGTGATCATGCTCCACCTCACGTGTATAGTCCAGTCGATGTCTATGGGTCGTTTCACGCCTTATTAGGCCACCATCTTCGCGATGCATATCTAGTACATTGATTTCACCATCATCCTGAGGAAGAACCTGATTAGCATTCAATCGGACTTCCTCATCCAAATTAACCGTAGAAACTTCAGTTTGAATCTCAGCATGCACAGGTAAGTTTCCTTCTTTAGCGGAGGGACCAGCACTGACCATTCCTGGCAAACCACAATGGTCTACCTCTTAAAGCCCTGAAGTTTCTACATGATACCCGTCAGTTCTGTGACGCCTATGTCTGTGGTATCCATCCAATGAGCTAGAACTTTCCGATGTCGAGAAAGAAGTGGGATCCCTCCTAGCTTTTCCCCACTGCTGCTGATTTATTATGTTCATCAAGTCGATATTGGTCTGAATCTGCTGATTTAGTTGTCGATGGTTCTCCATCAGCTCTCTCATTAAATTATGAAATTCAGCTTTGGTAATAGAATCAGTGGGATTCTGAATTTCAATCGGATCAACATTCACATTTGTTGGTTGATTGTTTGGGTATCATTGTTGAATGCTAGCAGTCTCATTTCCATCCATGTTCTGAGTAGTAGATCTAGTATGTCTCACCATCATCAATCTCCTTATTTAGATTTCAGCAAATCTGAGTAGTATAAGCAAATTAATGAAGACAACAACGGATCTCCTTTAGGGAAATTATCCAATCCAGTAGCAACAAAGGTGATCCTATCGAGCTGAGAATCAGGTTCTTAGTGAAAGAACCAAATGTTTGCGCCAAAATTTGGTCACAAACACCCAAGGATAGATTTATGTAGAGAAGTAAATGAAGAAAGCAAAATTAAAACTGAGGAATATATTAGACTAACAGAAAATAGAAAGCAATAATCAGAAACATAGAGATTTATAGTGGTTCGGCGTTGTAAGCCTATGTCCACTTTGAAGTTTCGCTTTATTGATCTATTAGGAATCTGATTACAACAGCCAGGAATAGAGAAAACTTGGTTACAATAAAGATTAAAGTAACCAGCAACGTAAAGATCCCCTAAAATGAACCATAGGGCCTGTATTTATAGGGAGTGATGGTGAGATATTTCACTAAGATTTGGGTAGAAGGCTCCCTAGGTCCATAGGGGCCCACCATAACGATCGGTGGACTTAACTGAACGATCGGCTAAAGGTGCGTCGATCCTTTTTCTTGCTTCCAATGGTAGTGCGATCGTTTTTGGGGGTTCCCACATGCCTCTTGATGTTTCTTCTGAAATATGGAATCATTCTGACTTGTAATTTGGGAGATATAGATCGATCTTGGTTGAACTTGGATCATGCACTAGAACATGTCGATCATTTTTAGGACTTGGCAAAAACGATCAGCTAAACTCTAAATGTAACTTTAGGACTTGCGATTGTTTTCGTAAGCCTCAATCTTCATTTTGTTAATGCCCTAGAAGTTTCAAATGAATTGGCCTTGTGGATCTCAAGATATTGATTGTTCTCCGATGATTTGAACAGTTTTATGGACCGTTTTCGATCGATCCATGCAAATCTTTGCTTTGTCCGTAACTTGAGCATACGAACTCCAATCAACTCCAAATTTGAAATATAACTTCATGGTGCCATGCTAGTCACTCCATGCCGACTGCACCTCGATTGGGTTTTGGTCCAAATTTTCCCGACCATCGTCAATAATACTGACGTAATCGATTCCCAAGGCTGATGACCATTCGCTCCTAGCCAAGTCGATGATATCACTGCCTTGCCAAAAGGCGGGATAACAATAGCCTTACCCTTCACCCCATCTTACTTAGGCACTCATTCCTGTCTACTCCATATTTAAAATTTTAGTTTGGTCTTCGCCATTTTTCAAAATTAAAAACTTCAAAAATTTTGAAATACCTAATCCCAAAACCTTTGCCTTAAAAAGTACAACCTAGAAACCTTTTATTAAATTCAAAACTACCTGGTGGTTTAACTTTTAAAACCTGTATTTTTTTAATTTAAATTATTCATTAAATCTAAAAGAAATTAGTATCAAATTAAATTTTTTTTCTTTCCTTTTTCTGCCAATCAACCTTTTCTTTTAAAGACCATTTCAATTTTTACTTCTTAAAAATTAGGAATTTAGTTCAAACTATTTATTAAGTTTTCCTTTCAAAAACTTATTTGTTACACCAAACCATTGTTTTCAAAAATATACTTCACAATGTTTTTAAAACATCTTTTTTATATATTTTTTAACAACAAAACCGGAGTAGACAAGGACAACTCTCATTTTAATATTTTCTTACACTCATACTATCTCCACTTCCAATCCTTAGCGGAGTCTCTAATATCATGTGAGGAGGACTTTTAAAAAATACTTGTAATAAGTGCACATAACAATGGAAAATGTTCATTTTCCATTTTTCTGCCTTTAATTTCTTATATCACTTTAATTTGGATTACTTAGCATTATTTTCAGTATAATCTGCTAACATTGTTCCTAATTACTAACATTATTTTATATAAATTCATAATGTTGTTTATATATTTTACAATGCTATTACTATTCAACTTTCCTGTACCTAAACTGCACTAATTCCAATTGTTTTTCTCTCAATTAACTATCTTCTTAGTTGAACCATTGTAGTGCGTTCGTCTACAACTTTGTTTTAGGGTTCTAAATCTTCTTCTCCATACTATTTACCTTATTCCAAACGTGTACCACTTCCTATTGTCCACTCCTAAAAATGCTTTTGCAGCTTAAATTTTTCATTACATAGAAAAATCCACAAGCTATATTGCTTTTCAATTTTTTTTCAAAAGAAATAGCTTTTTAAAAAATTTCCTTTACTGAAATTTTGGATTTTAACAAATTTTAATTTCTACTAAACTTTTTATGTACACTTTTCTTTCTTCATAAAGAAACTAGCGAGCTATATACACTCTATAATTTTTCAATCATTGATTTTTGTAAAATCCATTTATGAAAAATTTTCAATTCAACTAAATATTTTTAACTAAATATTTGTATATTTTAAAGTCCAATATTTGCTTTCTTTTTTGTATATTTTTTTTCAACTTTTAAAATTATTTTCTATTGGATTGGACTCAAAGTGGATTTCTATTTGTTCTTTCTCTAGAACTTCTACTCTCCAACTAACTAACTTATCTTCTTTCCAATATTTGAAAGCCAACTATTGACTATGTGACTATCTCTGACCTTCCTTCGGGAAATATATTGTTTTCGGATATCCCCAATATATAGACTCTTATTTCCATTTATCTGGACTTAATGTACATCCTCGATCAGCAATGACACGGGGATCAATAACCATTAGGCTTTTAGGGCGCGACCAGGGAGTTGTGTACCATCCTACTTCAGGTCTTTTCCATATGCAACTACGCTATAGTTGGAATACTTAGGATTTAATGTATATTATATTTATAGGAAAAATGCAAGTACTTTCACTCAACATTTCCTAATTTTTCAAGATCGACTAACCTAGGCTTTGATACCAAATGTAACGACCTTCATCCCACTAGGCCTGAATTTTCGCTAAATTGAAAACCCAAGTCCACCAAAGTATGGATCGCTGCTTTGGTATCCTGCAAATAAATAAATAAATGCATATCAGAGCACTATCGATATAACTCATAGCGGAATAATAAAGTATAATAGAACATATAGTTACTGACCAAGGTTTGACACATCCAAAGTCTAGTGTCCTTGTTAGCACCGAACACGCCTAACACAAGTAACTATCCTTCAAACTATCATGTGGGTTGTAATGAGGAGGATGTCAGAACAACGCTCTAATGACTAATAAATTATACATTTTGTACATAACACTAGTTTACGCCAATTGCCTTCTATTTCTTGTTATGTCCTTTTTTAGTTAGTCACCTCGAATCCACATTCGCAAACGATTTGTTCCCATCCATCCTCTGTAGAATCATAACTACGTGTATATGTGTGTGTGCATGTGTGTCTATATATATATATATATATAAATATATATCCCGTGGTCCTCAAATGGACCTAGATACTTCTCGACTAGTATCACTCAATCAACACCTCGTTAGGATCCATCGCTCTTTCCATGTCATGATCTAGTCACCGTATAACTCGAGAGACGCCCATAGTGCCTAATGATGGCTTTTCAAAATATTATGACGTACTCTATCTTGCTTTGGTGATTCACTACTTTGTTTGCTTCTTATCGTGGATACGGTTTCACAGACCACCCCAACCTATTTTGAAAGAACTCCTTTTGGGTTAACTAGCCTTGCCTTAACAAACAAACTAATAAACAACTGTGGCGGTACATAACCAAACATGGCCTACCCCGGTATGCGGTGAAAACCAGTTAGGTGTAACCCTGTCTTTCCCGTTTACTGCTAAAGACTGATGACGTTTTCGCTCTATGCAGCCCTACCCTTGAATTTTGGTACCAATCGTTGTTGCATAGTGCCCGATACCGCTCATCATCCTACTTAAATTGTCTAATGCAGTCAAGGTTATACCCCCTTAAATACCATATTTGAAGCAGACTACTCTATCTATTGGGGGTATTCTTTTATCTATACACAAACGTATATACTCCATGGGTCCTATGGTTGGATATGTCTCACATCGGTATAATGTTACACAACTGCGGGTAGCCCTTTTGCGGTAGGCAGACTTCTATTGTGTAACACTACTGACCTCTAATTCAACCTGCTCTAATGACCAAATGTCATATTATTCATTTACCTATATTTTATCAATGATAGTTCACACCCATCATAAATGCATACTTGAGGCTACGTATGTATATCTCATATACACATACACACACACACACAATCATGATTACTTAGTTACCTTGCTCTATAGTTCACTGTTGACCCTAGGTCTATATTTCATTATGCGTTTATCCTTTTCTTTGCTTTTAGTTTATTTTTCGCTTTCCTTTTCTCAAGTTCAAAATATCATTTTCCATTCTTTTTATCCATTTTTCCATTTATATCTCTATTTCCATTTTATCTTTTTAATTTCTTCTTGCCTATCCGTCGGATTTCCTTTTAGTTTACTTTCCATTTTTATTGGTATTTCACATTTTATCTTTTAAGGATATTCTTACCATGTCCATATCTTTCTATTTAATTCTTAGGGTTTATTGCATTTTAATGTCTTGGAACTACATTTCTATCATAAAAATGTTAACACGGTAATTTTCCATATCTTATCTAAAAAAAGATGAGATATTCGTGCGGTGTTTAATTACAAAGAACAATCTTTTTATTTATTGAAATAGACATACAAAATACAGTAATTACCCCTATTTTGTACATTGTTTTCATTTTAGGTGAATCCTTATCATTTCAAACATCACACTTTCAATTATTTAAATTTGATAATATATAGAAATTTACTTGCACCATTCCAAATTTCAACGAATTAAAATATTACTAAAAACCCTAAAATCTTAACAAGCTTTTCTTTAATTTAATCCATATCCATCACATATATACTAATTTTTTATCAGTACGTAATACACTAAAATTTATTAATTCATATCCATCGCATAAATACCAATTTTAATCATTACGGAATTCATAATAGGAAAATATTTAATTCTTCAATTGTAGAATATATAGGCAAGTTTTCAATCTCAACATTGCATTTATATAAGTTTACTTACAATTCAAATTAAATTTCTCAGGCATATATGAATAGACTTGCGACGATATAATCTAATATTATATAAAAGTATATAATACTCCCACTCACCTTTCCAAGCATTCCTAAATCTCTGGATCTAATCCCTGTTATCTGTATTTTCTACTTTGACTCTTTATTTGGATTCACATATAACATATACATATAGATCTATTAGAATTTTGGATTAGAAAAGAGATTTTTAGGTTGATTACTATTCAAATCCGGATTTATAGTTTACCTTGGTTGCAGCAATTTGATTTGAACCTGTTCTCTATCTCTATCATCTTCTACGAATCCTCCTATAGTGCATACATTCTAACTAAAACTATTTCTATGAATTTAGTGTTTTGGAGGAGAAGAGAAAATGGAAGAGCTTCCATGCCTATTAGAAAATTATGAGTTAGAAGTGAGGATCTAGGTCCATATTTATAGGGGTTCAAACCAACGCCAACCGTTTGATTAAACCGTTTTAAATCCGGGTCGTTTAGGCCACATTAAAATTTGCCATTTACAAATCTTGGGTCGACCGCTAATTGCTCTAAGTTGATTACTGTCGGTCGTCCTAAGCAATCTCTAGGTCTATCTGAGTAGTGTAAATTCGACAAATAATGAACGTTAATTGATTTTGTTAATTACTTTCCACTTATAACCCATTAATTTTATCTGATACCATAATTCATTTGCTTAATGTTTATGTTGCAGTTTAGTTTAATGGTTTTTAATTAACATTAATTAATTATTAATTATTTCCTTAATTACATATATAACTATTTCTAACTCTGAAATTTCAAACATCAATAACTTTTTCGTCTGAACTCCGGTCATAAAAGTTTATATATGAAAATTTATCAAAAAATCACCACGAATCCAATGCTCTAAGTTCCATGGCCAAATTCAGATGTTTGCAAAATTACCATTTTTCACTGTTTATTATCTATCAATTAATTTCTATTTAAGTTAATTATCATAAAAATCGTGGGATGTTACAAACTGGAAGTTTGTAACAACTCGCACCCTAGTGGGCCTGAATTTTCGCTAAATCAAAAATGCAAGTCCACCAAAGTATGGATCGTTGGTATCGGTATCCTGTAAATAAACAAAAGTATATTGAAGCACTATCGATAAAACTCACAATGGAATAGTAAAGTATAATAAAACATATGAACATTAACGGAGGTTGACACCTTTGATCTCTAGTGCCCCTATCAGTGTCAAGCATGCTTGTCCTACCGCCATTCCAGCCATGTACCAGTACCTACCCTCAAAATCTATCATGTGGATTGAAATGAAGAAGGGTTCAAAATAATGTTCTTGTGACTGGTAAATTACAAACCTTATACATAACATTGGTTTATGTCGATTGTCTTCCATGACATGTTATGTTTTTTGTTTTACTTTTTTTTTGTAAATGGGTAAACTTTTATTAAGGCATTACAGCCCGAAACCAAAAGTAGCCCACGCTGGACCAATACAAAGTACAAACATTCCAAAAAGTAACTGAACCCTTTCCAAAAACAAACTTTACATCTTCCTCACTCAAACAACACGGACTCATGGCGGCTGATAGCTCGTTCCTGGGTTTTCTTCCTCTGGATAATTCCGATCCTCTTCTACAACACGAGCTGCGTCTTGTACCTACCTAGTAAGATGATTCCCTTTAATCCTCTTGAGAATTAGCTGAATGTCTCCTATTGCTAGCTTACTGACTTCCATTTCTTTTCTATGCTTACTTTGGAAAATTATACGATTCCTCTCCTTCCAAATGCTCCAAACAGTCGCAGTGATGGCAATTTTGTTCAATTTGGATTCAAAGTCTTTATCGCATCCACTCCGAGTCAGGTAATCGGTTTGTTCAGCTAAGTTATTAGAGTGAGGGGTTAGGTTTAAATACTTGTTGCACGCAATCCACACCAATTTAGCGAAATTACATTCGAAGAATAAGTGTTCATGTGTTTCTAAACTCTGGTTGCATAGGATGCAATCAGTCTCATTAATCAATCCCCATTTCGATAATCTATCTCTAGTAGGTAATCTCTTCAGAATTGCCTTATAAGCAGTGAAGGCCATTTTCGGGTTGTTCACATGGTCCCATATAATTTTGCTCCATGTTGCCTTACTGTCTTTTAGCCTAATTTCATTCCAGGTAGCCTTAGTGGAAAAATCATTGCCAGTAGGCTTCCAGACCCTTAAGTCCATCTCTCTGCCGTGATAAATAGGCATGTATTGAATGACATCCTTTTTGTCTTGATTTATTGGAAGTGAAGAACAATCCCACCCATTGTTCTTTATCACTTCTTTCACTTTAGTCTTCGGGCATCCAAAATCGGAGAAAGTATGAATTCCCATTATATCAATCAATGATTCACCTTGGATCCAAGGATCACTCCATAAGTCAGTTTCCATGCCATTTGCTATTTCACGAGTACACAGTAACGCTAATGTGTCTCTGGTCTTTAAAATTGCCTTCCAGTTTGTTGAAGCATTATTATCAATGGGCATTTGCCAGAAATTGCCTTTGATGTATCTTTTCCTCATCCAGTTACCCCATAATCCTTTACCATTAATAATTCTCCAGGCTTGTTTAAGGGTATGAACAGTTCTCATATCTTTAAGTCTTCTAAGACCTACACCCCCTTCGTCTTTGGGCCTGCATAATTTATCATATTTGATTTTATGTATACCACCTTTCCAAATGAAATCAGCACAAACCCTTTCAATTTTCTGAATAGAAGCATCAGGAAGTTGAAATGTCTACAGCCAGAAGTTAACTTTAGAATGAATAATAGTGTGTACCAATTCTATTCGACCTGCAAGAGATAGCAGTTTGGAACTCCATCCCTGCATTCTATCCCTGATAGATGATATGAGGACTGCACATTCTCCATCTGTAATTTTATTTGTAGATAGTGGGATCCCTAAGTATTTGACCAGCAGGTTCCCTTCCTTCACTTTTAGGATATCCATCACATCTACTCTCCTTCTACAAGTTTTGTTAAAATAGCATTTGGTTTTCTGTTCATTCAGTTTTAATCCAGCACACTTATCTAAGTTATTAAAAATTTCTTTGATAGCTGAAGCTGATTCTTTACAGGATTTTATACAGATGAGCAAATCATCTGCATAGAGTAAGTGACTCACAGTAGGCTGGAAGTTAAAAATAGTCTGAATAAGCTTGTGATGAGTAGCCAACTCCATTTGTAAGGTGAAGTATTCCATGGCAATTGCAAACAAATAAGGGGATAGAGGATCACCCTACCGAATGCCTCTATTGGACCTAATGAAACCTTTTGGTATACCCTTAATCAGTATAGAGAAGGTAGGAGTAGATATACATTCGTTTATTAGATTCACAAATTTTGTAGGGAATCCCATAGCAAAGAGCATGTGGATAATAAATTGTCTACTAATTTTATCATATGCTTTGTGAAGATCAACCTTTAGACAGAATTTATCAGTGCCTGGTTTATTGAAATTCCTTACCAATTCATGAGCCATAAGCGAATTTTCAGAGATGCTTCTACCCTTAATGAAAGCGCTTTGACACTCGAAAAATGAGATCAGGTAAAATCATCTTCATTCTGTTGCATAGAATCTTGCTTAGAATTTTTTATATCACATTGCAACAAGCAATAGGCCGATAATCTTCAATCTTTGAAGGATTATCTACTTTAGGAATAAGGCAAATAAAGGTGTGATTGATTTCTTTGGGAAACTTTCCTGTTTGAAGAATTTCCTACATAGCTGAAATAATATGTTCTTTCAGGTAACACCAATGGAGAATGAAGAATTTGGAGCCGAATTCGTCGGGTCCTGGACTGGAATCAATATGGATGGAATTCAGGGCTTCCAAGACTTCAGCTTCAACAATTTGCCTTGTCAACATCCTTTTGCCTTGGGAGTTAACCTGCCTCCTGCATTATATGGTTGGTAAATTAGTACAAACTTCACCATTAAACAAATCGTTATAATATTTGATTGTTTGTTCTTCAAACTCTACTGCATTAATAGTTAATTCTCCTTCCTGGTTAATAATGTGTATGTTATTATTCTTGTTGTTTCGAATGGCCATTTTTGCATAAAAGAATTTAGTGCATTCATCCCCTTCAGTTAGCCATTTCTCCTTTGCTTTTTGCTTGAGTTCGGCAGCTTTAGTTCTGAGAGCTTCTTTTAGGTTGCTTTGATTTAGGTAATAGTTATGCCATATGTTGTCATCATCAACCCCATTATCTATCATAGCCAGGAGTTCTTCACTTTTCCCCTATAGATTAGAGATCATTTCTCCTTCCTTTGGTCTACAACTGTTCCAGTTCTTTAAGCCAATTTTAACTTTTTTTTATGAGTTGAATTAATTTATAGCATTGGGAACCCTCAACCCTTGGCAAATCATTGAATTTTGTAACTTCTTTGTAGCCTTCAAATTCATTCCAGTGATTGCAGTATCTGAAAGGCTTGCCTTTGACAGCCAGCCCTTTGTCTACTAAGTCAACAAGGATAGGACTATGATCACTAGTAGATGGGGGAAGGATATTTACTTTAATATTGGAAAACATAGTAATACACTTCACATTAACTAGCACTCTGTCTAATCTACAGGAATTTTTTTTGTTTTCACCACTTCTCCATGTGTATTTCAGGCCACTATGGACTGGTTCAAGCAACCCCGCTTCTATAATGCAGTTATTGAATTCCTTTAGTTGGGAGACTCTCATGGTAAGACCTCCTTTCTTCTCCTCTGCTCTGAGTACTGAATTGAAATCCCCTAGTGCAATCCATGGGTTGTTATTATTTTTACCTATATCCTTGATAGCTTGCCATAGATTAATTCTATGAGATGCCAAGTTACTAGCATAAACACAACTCAGAGTTATTTTCAGACCACCCATATTGATAGCTTCTACTGTTATGTGTTGGTCATCTTTCTGCTGAAGTCTAATCTTCCAATTTAACTTATTCCATAATAATAAAATGCGTCCTTTACCACCTACATCATTATTATGCATACATGACCATTCCTCTCTGAGAGAATCGGTAAAAAAGATAGATTATCATTATTGATTTTATTCTCTAAAACACTTATGATTGAAGGAGAGTAAGTTCTCCTCAGGTTTAAGAGGTCTAAACGTCTAACATCATTATTTAGACCCCTTACATTCCAACTAATTATTGACATTTAGAGATTGAAGGCCTACTCCTCAATTTCATAGGAGAGACCTCGCGATTCAACATCGCCTTTCCTTTAACCTCTTGATTCTGGAATTGTTTAGAGTATTCTAAGTTGGTCTTTGTGAATTTATTAGGTGTGCTTTCCTATATATCTATGTCTGAGTCCAGTTTATCTAGTTCAATTTTGTTGAGCTCATCTATTTCATGTGTTGTATCAGGCACTAACTCTGGCGACTTCCCAGCAGGGGTACGGTCCGTTGCAGTTTCCACGGTATTTGCCAATGTTGGATCATCCGACTTTTCTTCATCTTCCAGTTCATCAGGGATTGCCACAAATGTTTCCTTTTGGTTACTAGCTGCAGTGCTTGAAGGTTCTATGTGTATAAGGGTCTCTTCAGTACTAGGTTCTGTCTGTGCCTCATTTTGTTGTAATATAGGCTCAGATTGACTGGTCTCTTGTATTTGTTTTTGTCTCCACACCTGCTTAACAGGTCCTATTACAGTTTCACACTGTTCTGTGGAATGTCCAAAGCACTTATAGTTGATGCAGACAGGTGTGATGTGATCATACTCTACCTCCTGTATATATATATTACCACTTCTATCTTTTGCACGCACTTGTTTTTTGATAGGTTCACTAGCTTTAATTTTTACTAAGACTCTGGCATATTTCAGTCTTTTAACATTTCTAGTGCAATCATCCATGGCCAGGGGGTTCTAATAAGACTTGCAATTTTACTAATACCACGCGCATTCCACAAGGACAGATCAAGATTCATCAATTTAACCCACACATGGTGTGTTTCCAACATATCCCTCTCTAGTCTTAGGTTAGGTTCCCATTTATTAGTAAAAATAAGTTTACTATCAATAAACCAAGGACCTCCTTCCAGGACCTTTTTACAACCCACTTCACTGCTAAATTTAATAAGTTAGAAGCCATTTTCTCTTGGGAATACATCCCATTTACCAGAAGGTTTCCATTCTCTTTTAATGTAAGCATTGAGATGTATATAATAAGGTCTTTTCCCAGCTACATAGATACAAATGGATGTACCCCACATGCTTTTAGCTGAATTAAATACCTCTTCATCCAGATCCACGAAGGGACCCTCAGCATCTTCTAGGGGTTCGAAATTATTAACCCCACCTTTAATACATGTATTACCTACAATAGCATCAGCCCACGTCCTTTTCCCTTCCTTGAATTCTGGTTTTTTGATTCTAGATCCCACCAATGGTACTCGCTGTTTTGGATTCTCTCTCCTAAGCTGCTGTAGATTCTCCCCGATTGGACGCTTACCTTTATTTTTGTATATAACTTTTTTCCATCCTGTGTCGTCTACGTCTTCGATTGCGGAACTTTCGCCATTAGGGTTTCCTGCAGATGAGGGAGTTGTCGCCATTTTAATTTTTGGAGCCTTAAATATATTATCAAAGGATATATATATATATATATAAGTTGAGAAATAAATGTGTTTATGGATTTTAAAGAAGAAGTTTGAAAATAGGTTCATATTTGTTTTACTTTTATATATATATAAGTACCACAGTCCCCCTTCGTACCAAGATACTTTCCCCGCTAGTATTCGTAACCCAGCACCTTGTCAGGATCCATCATCAACATAGTATCACATTCTTGCCGCCATGCATACCAATAAACTACCATGGTGCCTAATAACGGCATTACAATGATTTATCTATATTCTGTCTAGTTTTTCTGAAGGACCCCATTAAAGGTTATCTTGCACTGCCTCCTAACAACAAATAAACTAACAAACAACTGTGAGGCAATGCATGTCCTAAATATGATCTACACTAGTAGAAGATGTAGTCCATTTAGGCGTAACCCCTGTCTTTTCGCCGATCGCTCAGAACCGATGACAATCTTGACCTATGTAAACAAATACTACTCCTCGTATATATGGTACCATTCTCACTATCATAGCATCGAGCCTGGCTCACCATCCCATTTAGATTGCATTATGCAATCAAGGAAATGTCCAATTGGTTACTTAAAACATACCTCCTAAAAGGTTGAAAAAGACTCTACTTGTCCTTTGACACTTCAACGGCGAACCCTCTTACTTTGGTATATTCCTTTCACCTATACACGAACGTATGATTCCATGGGTCATACAGTTGGATATGTCCCACATCAGTATAATATATACACAACTGCTAGTAACCCCTTACTGTGGGCAAACTTCTGTTGTGTAACACTACTGACCTCGCATTCCAACTTATTTTAGTGACTATGTCATTCTTATTTAATCTAAGCTATTGGCTAAATTCAGTATTTCACACCTGTTATAAATGCATACTTAAGCATATATATATATATATATTCATACTTATTTATTTGCTACCCCTTCAATGTTCAACTGTAAATATTTAATTATTTTAATATAACTGACTCCTTGTTTCATTAAAGTCAATTTTATGTCATTTACCGCGTACTTTTAACTTAAAAGATTTAAATATCTTTTACCGCTGACTTCCCATTTATTTCAATCAATCTATTTTACTATTCCTTTTTAATTCTTACTATCTTCCTCTGCTTACTACTTTCTTACTTACTCATTTCATTAATTTATCTACCTTTCGTCGCTTATTTTTTAGTTTCTAACTTGTCTTTATTGCATATATTCATTTTATAACTAGACTGTTGTTATTACTACTACTTACAATTCTTTAGTTTATAATTAGTGACTTTTGCATTTTAATGTGTTAGGAATTACACCTTCCCTAAAAGAAAATGTTAACACTGTTAATTTCTATAACTTATCTAAAAGGGGATTTGTGTTATGTTTGAAATTACAAGGAATTATCTTTTTTTATTGAAATAGACGGTACAAAATACGGTAAACATCCCTATTTTGTACATCTCTTTTTTTAGGCATATTCCTTGTTACTTCAAACAATACACTTTTATTCACAATTATAAAACTGGATAATTTATAGGAATTAACATTGCAACACACTTTATTCCAATGAATTAAAATACTACTAATATCCCTATAAATTTTGTAATAGCTTCAAATTCATATTTACCAACATATGTCATTTGACCCAAAAATCTGGAATTTCTATAAAATCTTGTTAATTAACGGACTATTACTTACATCCTAACTTTTCAAATTCAAGTATATGCAATATCTAATTCAAGTTAATAGTTCACATAATATTAGGCATGGTTTTCAATTTCATTACACATATAATTAAGCCTATAACTCCAAAACAATTATATCAAGGCATACAAAGAATAAATTTACAATGAAATAAATCCAATATTTATATAAAAATATATAATTTCCCACTCGTCTTTAATCTTTTCAAATCTCTAGATCTAAACCCTATTATTTCTTTTTAACTCCCTTTTTCTCCCTAACGGAATATGTACCGCAAGCATATACATACATATTATAAATTTAGATCTATTAAGAGATTTGAATATAATTTAGATTTGGAATTATAATTTACCTTGGCTTTGACGATTTGATTCGATCCTATTCTTCTTCCTTATTATTCTCCATGTTCTCCACTTGTATATACATGTATAGGTTATAATTTTATTTATATTTAATAATTTGTAGAGAAAGGAAAATGGCAGAGCTTCGCCGTACTTTAGAAAATATGAGAAGTAAAGTGGGCGATTAAGTCCGTATTTACAGAGGTTCGAATCAATACCAACCATTAGATTATATTATACTAAATCCAGGCTTTTTGCCTAGGTTCAATTCACAACCGCTATAGCAATACCAGTCGACTGGTCTACATTTACCAATCGACCGCTAACTGTCGATCACTAATAGTTGACTGATTGATCTTAGGTGTAACACCCTACGTTTTTAATGCTAATTAATTAAAAAGAATTTAATAAATAAGTGATAATGCTGAAAATAGAATTTTTGCAAATGTCAGAATTTGGCTACGAAACTTACACCATTAGGTTCATGGTAATTTTCTGATCAATTTTCAAATATAAACTTTTTCGATATGAGTTCAAACGGAATAGTTATTAACGTTTGAAATTTAAGAGTCGGAAATAATTATATATGTAAACGTGGAAACAAATAATAATTAACCAACGTTAATTGCAAACAGTTAAGTTTAATGGTAGCTTAGAAGTTAAGAATATGACTAATGGAAATAAATTATAGCGATCAATTAACAGAGGAACAAACATATAGAATAGTTGGAACGAAGGAATTAAATTAACAAATCAAACACAAATCAAACAACATAATAAATTAATGCGTTAAACATGGCATAGATTGACCGAGAATATACCCAAGTTGACCGGCAGCGGTCGACACAAGGGTATGGGCGGTCGCCCCGTGGCTATGTTAAAGCGTGAATGCAAAATTTCAGATGGATAAACATAATTCATTGTTTGCGCACTAACATATTAAGGAGTGTCCAAGATTAAATTAAAAGATTGTCTAAGTAAATCTAACGTTCTATATTAACCCCAAACCACTACAAATACAAGCCTAGTTTACATTTTTCTTATCAAATTTTTTGGGTCACAAAGCGGAGCTCTACCATTCTCTTTTCTCCACAATTTCTAGATTTTCTGAAAGTAAAATATTATATTATATATATATGTAAGTGGAGAAAAGCAAGAAATAAGACAAGATAAGAGTAGAAGAGAATCAAAAAAGAAACAAAGGTAAAATTTAAATCTAAAACTCTATTCAAATTCAATTAGTACTTTCCCCAGATCTGTAATTTTAATAAATGAATACCCTTTTTATTATTGGATTTAAAGTAAGAGGTAGTCAAATAAAAAGGGTATAGATCTAGATCCGGAGAATGGAAAAACTAAAAGCAAGGTGAGTAGGAAAATTACGTGCTTTTTAATAAGATTAGATTTATATCATTGTGATCTATTCTAATTATGCATCTGTATAATCGATTTGGATATTTAATTGTAAGCGTGTACCGATTATATATAAATCATGTTTTGGATAATTTATTGTATACGCGTAGCAAATTAATGTAAGTTGTGAATTTGATAATAAACTGTATACACGTAATGATTATGGAATCGGTTTATGGAATTGGAAAACTTGCCTAAATTTATCATTGAGAAATATGGAATTATGAATTTGTTATAAATGTGATAATAATAAATTGGTATTTGAACGTAGAAAAGGATTGTAAAATAAAGAAACTTTATTTTAGGAATTTAAGAGATATTTTAATTCATTGAAATTTGGGATGTTGCAAGTAGATTTCTATGTATTGTCAAAGTTAAATAAATAAAAGTGCTTTTGAAATGACAAGGAATACACCTAAAAAGAAAAGGATGTACAAAATAAGGATTTTGTATTGTCTATTTCAAGCAATAAAAAGATAGTTCCTTGTAATTATAAACACCACATAAATCTCTCTTTTTGGATAAGACATACAAATTTACGATGTTGGCATTTTTAGAATAGATACGTGGTTCCAATGCATTAAAATGTAGTAAACTACAAAAGTTAAATGGTAAGACATGAATGAAGTAAAAGGATCTTAAAACGTTAAGATGTGAAATACAAATAAAAATTTGGAAGTAAATGAGAACAAAATATGAAAGATGGGCAAGAAGAAATAAAAGGATAGCATTGGAATAGAAATGGAAAGTAGAGAACGGATAAAAGGATGGGTAACGATATTATGAACTTGATAAGAGAAAAGCAATAAATGAATTTAAAGTAAAGAAAAAAAGTGGAGCGCATAATGAAATAAAGACCTAGGGCAACTGTAAAATTGTAGAAGGACAATCGAGTAAGGATGAAAGAATATGTGTGTGTGTGTGTGTGTGTGTGTGTTTGTGTTTGTGTGTGTGTGAAATATATATAATGTTAACGAATCTTCTCTAAGACCCAAAAAGTGCATGAGAAGAGGAATTTGGTTAAGTGAAGGCTTGGAACACCCTTATGGACCTCAACGAGTGTTGGAAAAAGCAACACTTGGCTGAGAAAGGGCTTAGGTAAATAGGTTTAGTATGTCCAAGTCAATAATGTTGTCATAATTGTTCATGTTGAAGCTATACCCAATCTTATGTCGAAGTCATGTCATCTTGAAGTCGATTATCATAGATCAATCTCGGTCAAATAGTAATGAGTCTATGTGTGTTTTAGATTTCGAAGCAAACTATGATAAAAATCACAAGTGCTTTGGAATTCAAAACAAGCTATGAGTCATGAGATCTTTATTCATATGCCATGAAATAGTTGGATATACACAGCCTTATGCCTACAGAGTTCGAGTGTTACAATCGGAAAAAATCTCCAAATCAACTTAGGGTTACAAAGTTTAAAATATAAGAAGTTGAGAAAAGAACAAACCACCTTCCCCCATGCCCCTAGGTTGGTATTTATAGAGGCTGTAAGACGCGACATGGATGTTATGCGGCATGCCTTATCTGTAGCATTGTGGTTCATCTTGATGGCACTAAGGATATTGCTTCGATTTGATGACTTGCAGCATTCTCCAGTGTATTGATGGACCATGGCATCATCAAGCCATGGTATTGATAATAATCGACATCGATATCAGGCGGCATTGATAATAAGTAGCACTGATAACTTGCGGCATTGATATCAGGCAGCATTAATAATAGGCGGCATTGACAATAGGCGGCATTCATAACATATAGCATTGATTATAGGCGGCTTTGATAAATGATGCATTGGTGATGAGCGGCATCAATAAGGAGCGATATCAGAAGGAAACGTCATGAAGAGATGCGGTATCATCCTAAGGCGATATTACTAGTTGCGACATTCATTCTTCCTCCATGATGAAGTGCGACATTGATTAAAACACGGCATCAATGAGGGGCGACATGGATGGTAAATCATGTCACTATAACATAGATGGCTTTCAATATAGTATTCTTCAAAATTACCACTTCCTTGATGAGATACGACATCATTCATTCAACTCTACAAGTAGCATGCACCAATGATGGCATCCGATATTCTTAGCTTCATTGATGACCTATGACACTGTCTATTAACTCTTGGTGATGAGGGGCGACGTTGTATGCTTCCAGCATTGGCTTATCTCCGCACTTCTGAAATTACTTGTTGATGTGGGATTATGGCTATGTCGACATGCCCCATACCTTCGGCATCAATAGTGATAGTAGTAACATTTGCCTCCCTCCCTAGTATAAAGGAAGCATTGACTTCTCAAATCAATAATCTTGAAACTAGTGCTTGCTGCCCATCCGTATTCTATGCAAATCCAACCATCCATTTAAAACTAATCAAAGGTGACTACTCTTCTTCCTCTCCACTATAAATAATCAAGCCTTTCCCTCTTCTTCCCTTTTACCTACATTTCAAATTCAAGCAAAAAAGCCTTTAAATTCACAAATATCCAAAACTTCGAATCTCAGGCATCTGAACCATTACTAAGGTACGATTTCTGATTCTAATTGCATCGATTAACTCGAATTAAGAAGCTTTATACCAAAATCATTATTAAGGTTTTATTTGGGTTTTATCGATTTCGAACTGACACTTGGGACTAATTACATGATTTTGATGTTAATATTTGTATTATTATTTAAATTTAACTATCGATTGTGCTTATAGATTGAATTAGTGAGGAATCTCTATGTCACTTGGATAATTTTAGATTGATTAATAGTTGGGAAACATTGATTTGGAAGCCTAGGAATTTCTAGTTTAATGATGAACGAATAGTCTATCAAACCCGAAACCAAATATCGCCTTACTTTATACCAACACCGATGTTCTATAAAATTATTAGGATGTTCGATATTGATTAATTCATCATGTTTTACTTCAAGACTGATATTTTACGATATCATGATATCAATTAAGTTTTTGCTTTATCCATTATTCTGATAAAAAATTCCAAAGTTTAGAAAGCTTAGTATAAAACACTTACGCCATCAGTAACCAAAATGAGGTGCGGCTACCTATCTAAAAACCTAAGAGGTATTGTCATGAGATAGTTTTTGTCGACCACTAACCATTGATGCGACTAACGAGAATTCAATATTGATTTATGGGATTATCAAACAACATTGATAACCTTACTGTATGTTATTATCCTTCATTGGTGATCATTTCCAATACCCTTACAACATTGTTATCTTACGACATAGTTGTTGTAGTAATTTTACAACCTACTTATACATTTAGCCTTTTTGTAACTATGTTGACATTACTCATTGATGTTGGTTATTTTACCATTTCGACATTGACCATGGCTGCGGCAGTACGTTATAGTTTTATAGCGTAACTAATGTGACATTCGACATTAATTCACCCGTTCAACATGGATTTATTGATGCAATATTTAGGATATTCTCATGATAATTTTTACTTTTAGTTTTTTGTAAATATCTATAAGCTTACTTTCTTACTGCGAGTCTAACATTTACTTGTATACTCTTAATCGACCTAAAAATTTATGTTTTCTATGAGTTCAACATTGACTACGTAGTGGTCACTAACTTGTTGTAAATATTATGTAGGGCTTTATACTTTTAACATTTTGGTGTCATAATCTAAGAAATACGTAAATCAGTTAACTATTCCTTGTTTTAGCATATAATAATATTATACATGGGCATTCCAAATTTCATAAAATACCTAGTACTTTTTTGATTTGGAATAATATCACCTGGCAGACAAATGGAAGATAAAACGATAACCCAGAAGGGAATCAAGAAATTTGGTAAGGGCTCTAAGGCTTCTCCATTCGCTAATAAAGGGGATTATATTCTTAACTAGCCGTATATTACTACCCAAGAAGAAGTGGACTCCATTCTCAAGCAGTTTGGTATCGTAGGCATAGAAGTTATTCACGTCGGTCCTTCTGGCAGAATTGACAACCCTCTAGAAGGGTTTTTCGCCTTCACTCCAATACACATATGGCACTCAGGATACCTTCATTTCCCTGACTTTCTCTTGAGATTCCTAGAGCACCTAAACATCGCTCTAATTCAATTATCTCCAAATTCACACACTTATTTGTCTTACTTGGAAATTCTCGCCAAGAAGGCTAAGCTTCCCTATCTTAGTGCTAAGATTCTTTATACCATAGCTAGCCCTGCAAAAATAGGCGAGCAGTAGGGTAATCCACTATATCGCATTCGTCCTCTTTTGAAAAGCTTGATCAGCAATGCCATCAACAAGACCAAGGAATGGGAAACTCGGTTTTTCTACATCAAATGCTATTCTAGAATTAGGGGAACCTTCTCTGTTATAAGTGAGTTTTTATTTCTTGTTGCTTAAGTTATATTTATCATTCTTTTATGATGGATATTTTAGATTCGACTCATAAGTAGTTAAGTCCCTCTAATACCGAAACTATAAAATCCCTTACTTTGGCATCCTAGAGCATGGATGACAGACTCACACTTCTGACGGAAGTGAATCTTTGTCGATACTCGTCGATTCAAGGCAACCATATAATACTTGGGGAGCCTCCGATGATGAAAGGAGATGCCCTAGGGAAACGTTCGTTGGTTATCACCAACCGAAATGTTTTCTCTACTTCCTTTCTAGTTTAACTTGAGCCATTGGTAAGTTTTTGTTATAATTAGTATGGAATTCCCGATATTATTATCTTATAAAATATTTCTTTGTTTTAGGCTTTTCTGCTCTTGTAGTTGCTTCCAAAGGTAAAAAGGCCAAAAAAGATAATCCCGTCTTAACCGAATCAAGCGAACTTGCTCCTATTGAGGATTCGATTGATAAGACAATAGAGGCGCTTAAAAGAAAAGCGAATGGTGATGCTCTTGTTGATATTCCACCTCTTCCCCTAGGTAAAAATCCTAAGCTAGTGAGTGATTATACTCTATTATTGTGGAAGAGGAGGCACACATGAATATTGACTCAAGTCCCGATGTTGTCAATTTGGAATCTTTTGGGCAAAGAGTTCAAGAATCAACCGAGGTGGCTCATTCTCTAGATCCCCTCCTCGGGATTTCTCTTCATACTTCTCCGACAGCTCTTAGCCGCTTATATGTTGATTTTGATCTTTCTCCTTCTCCAAACGATCATCTTCCTTTAGAGGCCTAGGCTCGGTCTCCTATGGCAAATTTTGATGATCTTGTTTGATTGGCTATCTAATCTCCTTCTATTACTTCTCTCGAGTCTTCGCAACCTTTAATTTATTCCAAGGATAATCTTTTCGTTATTCTTAAACAACTCTTATCGGTATGTATTTCCTTTTGTTTGGTCAAATTTTAGCCCTTTAGGTCCCATTCTTATTTAGGCTTATTATAAATTCTAGGTAGGAAAGCATATGTTTCTTCTTCAAGTGGCCTCTCAAGGCCCTTTTAGTGAAGTGCTGAGCTCAAAGGACAAGTCTCTTCGCTTAATCATAGTATAATCGATATTGTGACAGTAAGGGATTAAGTTGTTACTGAAAAAGAGAAACTCGTATCCTCACTCAATGAGGAGAAAAATGCAAGGCAATTGCTAGAGAAGGAGGTGAAAGCGTTAAAAGCAGACCTCGAAAAGGCCAATAAAGAGAAAGCCGAGCTAGTTGAGAAGGAAGTAAAAACACTAAAAGCGGATCCTGAGAGGGCCGACAAAGAGAAGGCCGAGCCGGCTAACGAGAATAAATCTCTAAAAGTTAAGCTTAAGAGGAAAAAGGAGCTTCTGACCAACTCAAACAACATTATTAGGCATACAAAGGAGAAAGTTCTCTTTTTCTCTCAATAAAGCTCTCATCAAGATTACTGAGAAGCTTTAGGCTTTGCTCGTGGCATACGGCGATATCATCCAAAAGTGTCCAGATTTAAACTTTCCTTCTCTTCTAGATTATAATGAGAAATTCAAAAGGAAGTTAAGCCTCATATTGGGGAGATCTCAGGGGTCCCTTCAAGAAGAGTTTCCTAATGAGGAGAAGTTTGATGCTAAAAAGTTGTTAACTTTTGATGATCCCTTGCCCGAAGAGGAGACAAATTCTGAGGAGGGAGAGGATAATGAGGACGACAACGATGATAATGATGATGAAGACCATGATGATGTTGGTGGTGGTGAAGATGGAAAGGATCCTTCAGATCCACAAGATGGGGGGGAAATGGATCAGGTGATCCTAATTTAGACTCGTTTGCCCATGATGTGGGTTTCACCGAATTCCTCGATCCTCAAGAAATCAAAAAGAAAGACTTTACTTCAAAAGATAACACTCCTCCTAGCCACCACCAAAAAGGAAATACTTAAGCTCCCGCTTCTCAAGTTCCAGTTTCTCAGGTATGAAACCCATTGTTTAAATGTTTAAGATTATCTGATTAGCCTCTAATTGATAGGCTTACTATTTTAGTTAAAGAAAAGGAACTAGTATTATTACGAGATTCTTTATGAAAAGAGTGTGAATAAGGAGCATCGACCGAGTAGGGAAACTGAAAGGCTAGTTAAAGAATACAACGACTTGTCTGACAAATATAAGCGCCTCTCCGGTGATGCTACATGGTTATAATTTTTATGGAGAAATAAGTTGCCCCTCGCTTAAAAAAAGCTCGCCTTTATCGGGACAGGATTATGAAAGAGAATGTGGAATTTATGGCTCTCTTTTGGATGTTAATTAATGATAGAAATGCTTTAGTGGAGTTTCTCTATAAAGTTTACTCCAGGGGAAAATTTCATGACTTCTCTTACGTAGGTGAGAATGGTAGGGGCTTAATTAGGCGTCTTCATAAAAGATATCTAGATTTCATAATTGTAATTGCTGGTAGGGGCTTACTTAGGTTTGATCCTCATCTTGGAATTGGTGGAACCTTCCCGAGGTTGGCGACCGTTCTACTTTCTCCTTATTCCCTTCCCCCTAAAAAAATTAAATATTGCAAGGAGAGATTTATCTCTAAATTTTATAAGAGATAAATATTGTACGAACCTAGATGATTATATAATTGTAATGTATAATTCAAAACTTTATCACTTTAGTATCTCCGTCTTTAGTCTGATTTTCACATATTATATAGATTAATGAACCTTTGAAAAGCCCTGTTCCCATGGAATTTTTAAGTAGGTTTATCAAGTAAAAGAGATATTTTAAAGAGAAATCTTTAATTTTCAGAACATCTCAGTTAGCAAAGCATTGTTTTCTTAGAGATCTACAACAAGTTTAAATGCGATTTCCTCGCTTTCAGTTCAACTTTGGGTGAAGAGAAGGATAGATTACTTGGTGAAATTCGAATTATCATGCCAAACTGCTATATGGTCATACTAGACCTCTGGTTGGGAAATGGGACTATCATCAATTTCCTCCGATTGATAACCTAAAAGGGTTAAAGATTTTTTCAATTCAACCCTTACTTTATTTGCTGGGTCATTTGAAAAGGCCAAAACTACTATTTCAAAACTTTAGGAGTTGTTTAAAATTAAGTTATAATGTAATTTCGATTTCTTTACTGTTTGTAAATTTCTACTATTACTAATGAAAAATCTTGCTTTCCATATAATAATTTTCCTTTTTTTATTTATTCTGAATAGGAAAACCAGCTAATGCTCACATCTGGTCCTTTAGGTGTTATTTATCTACTGAACAATATTAAAGATTGACCAATAGCCGATATTAAAAAGAAGCCCACTTCTCAAGACGCTTTGGATTTACGATTTTCGAACAATCTAGAAGTGCAAGAGTGGCGTAGGAAATATTATCAACTAAGATTAATGTTCGAACGTGTAATGACCCATATTTTTAACTATTTTAAATTATTAAATTTAATATGATTATGAATAAAAATGGTTAGAAATAAAAATTTAATGATTTATTAATGTAGTTTATTGAATATGAACTTGAATAAAATTTTGAAATAACCAATTTCGAAGATTTAAGCATAACAAATATTGAAACAAAGTTTAATATATTGAATGTGTTTATAATCAATAGCTAGAATTGAGTAATAAATGTTGAATTACTGTGAAATGGAAGTGGTTGTTTTATTATTTGAATTCTTTTTAAAGGTTAAATTTTACAAGTTAAATAACTTATATTTCAAATATAGTGATTTATTGTATAATTAAATTGTTTAAATTTAATATTTGAAATTGTTTAAATAATTGAATCTTGAATTTAATATGAATGAAAATGATTTCTAAAGTTGATTTAAATTTTATTTAAACAAGAATGAAAAATTTTAACTGTTAAAATTGAATTTAAAGTGATTAAATTGGTTTTGGAAAATAGCTTGTTTTAATTAACGTATAAAAATAGTCTTTTTGGGCATTGTCCTGGAGTTTGATGAAACCAGTTTCATCGAATCCGTAATAGTGAATTATTATAGGATTTCAAGTTCCGTAGTGATCGGGCTTATCGTTTGACTGTGCGAGCTTGAAACGCGTAGAAATTAATTAAAATAATTCAATTTTGAAATGCTATCTTCTGTATATGATATCATGAAGTAATTTAATTTTCGAAATGGGGGTATAACATATGGAACACCAGGCGGCACACTTCATTTGGAGTTCGGAAAATTTATGTGTGAATCGGCTCGGAAATTTATATCATAAGCCGCGTTATATGTTCATTTCGAAAACCATAATCGAGAAATCGTTCAGCCGCTCTCTTTCATTCGATTAATGGCCAAAATTTCCTTATCTTCCTCCTTCATTTTATCATCATCCACTCAAAGAAATCAAACGACTCCAAAAGCAAAAACGTAGATCTCGACGAGCTCTATGAGATGTACGGTCGAATCATCAATTGGCGTCGCGTGGTGGCCGGTGTTCGTTCGCGTTCGACTGTTGAGTTTGGGTTTTTTGCGCGTTTTCAATTGTGTGTGGCTTGGCACGAGGCTGGCGATGGTGTAGGAGGCGGAGGCGCGTCGGATGGCGGGCTTGCATCTTCGGCGGCGGCAGCCGATGGTGGCGAGCATGGAAGGATTATCGCTTGAGGTTTCGGTTAAGTGAGTATTCGCGTGCGACCTGGGGCAACGCAAAGAGGAAGAAGGTTTTGTTATTTTTATTAGTTAATTTATTTATGTTAATTACATTTTAATTATTCGTTTTGCTAATTCATTCGTATATCGTTCGTACGAGGTCGGATTCGAGTGCCGTCTTTTGCGTTGGATTCATATTGACGTTGTCTACGCTATGGAGTTAAATTTGTTGTAATTCGCTTCATTCGAATTTTCAGATTCGAACAAAGGTGAGTGTTTTAAAACGCTCACGAAATACTAAAAATATTTTTGATGTTTGTTAAATTTATATCATGAAGTAATCTAATTTTATTGGCCGTTGTTTGGTAATTTAATTGACATTTAAATTGAAATATGAATTGAACTGATAGGAATTTAAATTGACAGTTCAATTTGAAATTGAAATTGAATTGCTAGTTAAACACCGATATTGATAACTAGTAGATTGTTGTGGTATTTTGACTGATTTGGATGTTGATTGTGATGGATGGCTATTGGTTGATATTTTGGATGATTGGATGTTTATTTATTTTATACATATCCTATTATCACCCTATATATTATTTGACCGCATATAAACTGTTATTTGAATTATTTCGAATAAATTAAGAAATAGGTTGAAATGATATAAACCTATAACACCTTGATTTGGATTGAAATGATATATATCCATTCCTGAAATTAAAATTGAAATAAATGACCACTTGGCCATAGGTTAGAAAATTATATACGGACACTAGACTGGATAAATTAAATAGTTTTAAAATTCTTGGTTTTGAAATTATTTAAATGTTGTTTAAGGAATAAAACATTGATTTATAGGAATTGGATTATTTTCGAACTCGAGCTTAAAATGTTGAAATTAAAATTGTTAAAAGAATTTGTTTTAAAGAATTTAATTTGGAATTTGAAGTTACGATTGAAATATGACTTGAATTATAAAAATTGAATTGTTTTAAAAGGTTTGAACTTTTACTTGAACTTCGAAGTTATTTAAGTAAATGTGATATAAATCGATATTTCAAATTTGGGCTCAGAATTGAATTATTTTAAAGATTTGAATCTAAAATTTGGACATTGAGGTTTAAATTGATTTAAATGATTTAATCGGTATTTTGAAATCGAACTCGAAATTGATATAAATTGAAATGATTTAAAAATAAAAATTGAATTGAAATTTAAATCATTAAATCGAATTGTTGAATCGAATTTGAAGTTAAAATGAACGTTTCAAAATTTAAGTAATTTGAATTTAAATCGAAATTGAGTTGATTTGAATCTAAATCGAATTTGAGTCGATTTGAATTGGTTTGAGATTTAAGATGATCTGAATAGGAAGATTTGAATTTGGACCTGAATCCAGATTTATTGGAAATGGAAAGAAACAGTTTCGAATTTGAAATTATTTTCATTATAAACTATTTTCCTATAACTGTTTTAAAATTCATCCTTTTTAATTTTCAAATTATTTAAATTTTCAAATCATTTAGTATATAACCTATTTTAATATTTTAACAATTCAAATTATTTTAACCTTTTGAACTATTTAAAACTATTCAAACTATTTTCTAAAAATTCAAACTGGTCAAAGTGGGAATTGTTTATATTTAAATCGTGGATTTAAATACGAATGTGGTTAAAATGACGTTATAACCTAAGTTGAAATTTGAAATGATTTTGGATGTGAAATTGAGATATTGAAGCGAAAATGACTTTCAAGTGAAATAACATATTTTAAGTAAATATGATGATTTTGAAATGAATAATATTTTGAAGTCAATATGATATTTTGATATTAAGTATAAATCGATTTTGAAATGTAAAAGTACCAACCGGTGTGTAAAACGACGTTTGGTTATTAAAGGGACCGGGGCGTCTTATTGGCGTACTCTCTGTCAATATTGGAACCACTTTAACAACTATGTACGCGGAGGAGACTCCAAAATGAAGTGGTTGGATTTGGTGTACATTTGCTGGATTTGAAGAAAGAGAACAATGATGGATAGACCCCGGCACTTGTTCCAATTTGAAATGACTAAAATAGGACGGCTTGACAGGGCCAATGAGGGTAATTACCTCTAGCGGACATCCGTTCTTTGATTTTCTTTTTGGACTTGGTCCATACTATTTCCTTGATGTTGTTTAGATTGGGGCACCTTGATTTTGGGATGACCTCCCTTTGACTCGATATGGGATGGATGGACGCGGTGGGCGGCATGGCTACGATGCATTACCACTAGCCCTGTGACCCGAACTGTTAGTATCATACCTTGGGCATTGCCTTACGTGCCTTGTCATACTTTTACCCTTATATGATACCACTACGAGTTTGGTTTAGTGTTGTCATATCACAGCGCATCCCTATCCCCCGACGTGCTATTAGGGTGTTATATGCAAACTTTACGACAATGCTTAAAAACGCATTAAGGGGGATTAATGTAAAGCCTTAACGCTAAGAAAAATATTTATTTTACTGATTAGACATTATATATATAGCGTATTCTACGATATATAGATATTTTGACGGATTCTTAAAGGATGGAAAATCCTGTAACATCTCTTGAGTTATTGCACGCACGTTATACACTGGATATGAGATGTAAAACCCTATAAACATCTCTAATGCCATTACACTCATGTTATATGTGATATTGATTTGACTCACATAAGAATATTTTAGTTCTGACTGGAGTGTATTGTTTTACTTTATGCTCAGGTTAACCCTGAGTTTACAGCGCAATGAAGATTATTTTCTGGAGGACGAAGATGAAGATTTGGTATATTATATTTCTAGTATTATTTCCA
Source organism: Allium fistulosum (assembly GCA_030737815.1). NCBI lineage: Eukaryota > Viridiplantae > Streptophyta > Magnoliopsida > Asparagales > Amaryllidaceae > Allium > Allium fistulosum. The sequence continues at coordinate 1,249,526,616 of CM060902.1, read as the reverse complement.
ACATTATGTTGCTCTGCTGCATTATTATATTGTTCTGTTGTATATATAACTCTGATAGATGTTGTAAAATTTTAATCAAATGTATAGTATAAATAGCTTCATGAACCGTTTATCTGATTATTATATTTTGTCATTCCGCTGCGAGATTCTGTATTTGTTTTCTTTTTTTCTTCTAATTCTTAATTAACCCTATTGATTATCTGTGTTTTGGATTGTTTGAGTTGGACATGTATGGATTATTCTCGATTTAAACCTTCTGAAATGTGAGTCATTACAGGACACTTCAAAGAAATGAACTCCAGCTTAGAGGTTCAGATTAACGAAAAATACAAAGAATTTCAAGAGTTGAAAATAAAGATAAACACGATCCTAGGTTCTAGACCTTCAATTAGGATTGATGCAAAATGGCTAGATTACATCAATAGATAAATGACCTTGAAGTGATCTCTCAAAGAGTCAAGTATCATGCCAATCTTTGAAACTTGTTGTGAGTGGAGGTGACTCTAGCCTTCCTACTCCTACTCTTACTCCTGGGAGAATGACAAGATCCTAATTATTGGCGAGCAAGGAATTTCCTACTTGTTAAACCCACCTCCGCGCCTAAGTAATGAAGTGATCTCCAAATGGGGTAGACAAGTCAAATTTTAGTGCATGCTGTTTTTCAATAAGAAATGGAATGGGTAAGTTTCTCAACATCGCAATGATTATGAAAGCAACGTTGAAAAGCTTGAGCGTGAAAGGCATATGCTCGAGTAAGAGATTAGGCAATTAAAGAGCATGGTTAAAACCTTGAAAGGAGCAAATAAGACTCTCAAGCATACACTAAAGACTCAAATTGATTCAGTTGATGAAGCAGACACTATTCGAAGAAAAGAGAAGAAACTTAAAGAGCTTTTGGATATGGTCATTCGCCACATCACTGACTTTTCATCAGTTGTTAAAGATCTGAAGTGGATGGAACAAAGCCTTTCCCTTTAATAAAGAACTGCTTGTAGATCTTTGAACAGACCCTTTTGTAGTTCAATTCATGTACTTGTGAATTTTGTATTTAACATGTAAATTGTAAATAAACTCATACCTAAATGTTTGATATTCTATTCTTTTTGCCTTTGTCTAAGATTGGCAGTTAATTTACCAATTGCAATCTAGTGCTTTATAGTTGCTGTATTTAGCATAATCTGCTTTTCGTATTTCGAGCTTTTAATGTAGAGATCAATAAACTGCTTATTAAGAGAGCTAGGAACCTTGCAGATTAAGCATTCAGAATTTTGGTGGTAGAAAACATAGATTTTGATCTTGATGTAAGAATCTGCCTTTTCATTAATAGATATCTGATGGTTTATTTAGTAATGTAAATTCCCTTTGAAATCCAAATTCCAGTCTGAATTGAGAGCCGACTAAATGCAGCCCCGCGTTGGAGTAATTACAATGTCATATGAATAGGAAACTAGCAAACTGCATGGGAACAATATGAGACCAAAATATCATTTGATAATAATATGAACAAAAGACCAAAAAATCCATCTGGCAATAGTGTGAATAGAAGAACATAAGACCAGAAAATCATCTGGAAGTAATAGAAGACCAGAAAATCCATTTGGAAATAATAGAAAACCGGAAAATCCATCTGGAAATAATAGAAGACCGGAAAATCCATCTGGAAATAATAGAAGACCATAAATCCATTTGAAAATAATAGAAGACCAGAAAACCATCTGGTAATAATAGAAGATTGCTTTGGTCTAGAGACACTATTGCTTGATCTTGCTTTGAAGCACAAACAACTCATTGTTAGTTGATCTTCCTCTAGAAGATTGATTTTGCTTTAGAGCATAAATGGCTTATTTTGATTGATCTTCCTTTAGAAGACTCATTTAATCCATTCTTTTGGATAGATTTCGATTGACTCGATCGATTTCTTTGGCACCATCTTAGATGATGATCTCAACTTGGATCTAACCCATTATCACCATCTTAGGTAAAGATTTAGGTCTTTTGCCTGGTGTGTTTGGTTAGCTTTCCTCAAGTAAAACTAAAGACTTACCCGACCTCCCTCTAGGAGGCACTTTAGTAAGGCTTTAGAGACAGTACTAAAGACTAGTCTGGCGCTTTGGGTAGCTATCTTAAGTAGAAACAAAGACTTACCCGACCTCCCTCAAGGAGGCGCTTCACTAAGGCCTTAGAGACGGTACTGAAGGCTGGTTTGGTACTTTGGTCAGACCATTTTAGACGAAACCAAAGGCTTACTTCGTCATCCCTCTAGGAGGCGCCCCAGCCAGACCGCATAGGTAGGGGCTGAAGGCTTGTAGATGCTTTGGTTTGGCCTTTTCAGATGGGACCAAAGGCTTACTCTGACCTCCCTCTAGGAGGTGCTTTGACCAGGCCATCTTGGCAGAGACAAAGGCTTTTCCATTTATCTTAGGAGTTTCTTTTCCTCCTTAGATGTACTTATATTATGTAGAAAATCTCTTTTATTGTTGACTTGTTTGATACCTTCTTACTAATTCTTCGAGTTCTTCTTGTCCTAGGAAATTATTGATTATCCCTTCTAAGCTTCGACATTAATTCATGTCGTGCCTATTATAATGATAATAATTATATTATAATCCTACAAGATTTCTTTTATTCTTTGGTTGCTTATTTTGTGAAGGCCAATAGTTGAACATGTCTTTGGTCAAGAGGTAGATATTAACATAAGAAGTAGTAAGAGAGTAATTCTTAGAAAGTCGTGACCTTTTAGAGAATGATCCTCTTGGTTGGCATTTAATTCTTTTGTTGCTTGTGATGGAATCCTCATCTTCGACGACCAAAATCTTTTTTAGGGAGCTTTATGCTTTATTCGTTTTATAAGATCGAGCAAGCACACTCCTCCACTTTCTAGTAAACCGATCAAAATCCCTTTCTATTTCTTATAGCTCTAAGTTGGATTTCCTTTCTCGTTTTCAAGAAGATGCTATACTTTTTATACTGCCTCCCTAGGGCAAAGGTTGGTGTTGGCCTTACATGGAATGGATTCAGACTCCATTTTTCTAGACTATAAGAACCACTTGTCTCTTTTTATCTTCCATGATTTGCAATGCCATGAGCCTTAATATTTTATCTTAACAAAATCGAGGATCACTTGTAATTTGGTAGGTTGGTCCGACCATTCATGGCTTAGAGGACCCTTTCTCGGGGATTTTAACATGTTTAAATGACATGACTAAGAAAAGCTTAGTTGAAGTGATTAAATGGTGCTAAGAATCAGGATTAGGGAGGATTGGAATGATTTTATTAATGGGGTATGCTTGGTAGGGACAAGTCCTTTAAGCCTTATATATGCAGGTTAAGGTAGTTCCACTTACGGGTTAAACAGAGTCGGAGGTCTGATCCCTCCTTCTAGTGCAAAAATGTTAACAAATTTCTTTGCTAACACTTAAAAAGTGCAAGGGAAGAGGAATTTGGTTAAGTGAAGGCTTGAAACGCCCTTATGGATCTCAACGAGTGTTGGCAAAAGCGGCACTTGATTGAGAAAGGGCTTAGGTAAATAGGCTTAGTATGTCCAAGTCCATAATGTTGTAATAATTGTTCATGTTGAAACTATGCCTAAGCTTATGTCGAACTCGTGTCATCTTGAAGTTGATTATCGTAGATCAATCTCGTTCAAATAGTAGTTTAGTCTATGAATGTTTTAGAAGTCGAAGCAGGCTATGGTAAAAATCACAAGTGCTTTAGAATTCGAAATAAGCTATGAGTCATGAGATCTTCATTTATATGTTATTGATATAGTTGAATATACATAGCCTTATGTGTATAGAGTTTGAGTGTTAAAATTGGAAAAAATCCCCAAATCAATTTAGGATTACAAAGTTTAAAATATAAGAAGTTGAGAAAAGAATAATCCACCTTCCTCCATGCCTCTATGTTGGTATTTAAAGGGGTGATAAGATGTGACATGGATGTTATGTGGCATGTCTATTATGTGGCATTGTGGTTCATCTTGATGGCGCTAAGGATATTGCTTTCATTTGATGACTTGCAGCATTCTCTAGTGTATTGGTGGACTATGGCATCATCAAGTCGTGGTATTGATAATAACCGACATTGATAATAAGCGGCATTGATAATAGGTGGCACTGATAACATGCCGCATTTATAGTAAGCGGCATTGATAACAGGCCGCATTGACAATAGGCGGCATTGATAACATACAGCATTGATGATAGGCGGCATTGATAAGGGATGACACTGATGATGAGTGGCATCAATAAGGAGCGACATCAGAAGGAAACAGCGTTGAAGAGATGCCGTATCATCCTGAGGCAATATTAACTAGTTGCAACATTCATTCTTCCTCTGTGGATGAAGTGCGACATTGATTAGAACACAATATCAATAAGGGGCGACATGGATGATAAATCATGTCACTTTAACATTGATGGATTTCAATATAGTATTCTTCGACACTTCTACTTCCTTGATAAGATACAGCATTATTCATTCAACTCTATAAGTGGTATGCAGCATTGATGGCATCTGATATTCTTAGCTTCATTGATGACCTATGACACTGACTATTAACTTTTGTTGATGAAGAGCAACATTGTATGCTTCCAGCATTGGCTTATCTCTACAATTCCAAAATTACTTGTTGATGTGGGATCATGGTTATGTCAATATGCAGCATACCTTCGGGATCAATAGTGATAGTAATAACATATAACTAGCCTCAAATATGTGTTTATGATCGGTGTGAACTATTGTAATTAAAGTATAATTAAAAGAACGACATGATAGATGGTCATTAAAGTAGGTTGGAATGCGAGGTCGGTAGTGCTACATAATACAAGTATGCCCAACGTAAGGGGCTACCAATAGTGTGTAACATTATACTAATTTGAGACAAGTCCAACTATAGGACCCATGGAGGATATACGTTTGCATATAGAAAAAGGAATAATCCCAAACAAATAGAGGACGATAAAATATTTGAAAAGCTGTCATTAGATTTAGGAGTCTACTTCAACAATAGATAGAGGGGGGTATTGCCTTGACTGTGTTAAGCAATCTAAATGGGATAATGAGCGGGATCAGGCACTATGCAGTAATGGTTGATGCATTTGGTACCAAATAGTCAGAGGTAGGTCTGCATAGGGTGATACATCATCAGTCTTTAGCAGTCAACTAGAGGGAAGGGGTTACACCTAGCTGATCTTCGCCACCTACCAAGGTTAGATCAAGTTGGGTCATGCAACGCCATAATTGTTTGCTAGTTTGTTTGTTAGGGCAAGGCTAGTTAACCTAAAAGGAGTTTATTCAAAATGGTTGGGGTGGTCCATAGAGCCAAGTACATAATAGGAAGCCGACAAATTAGGAAATCCCTAAAGCGAGATAGAGAATGACAAAATGTATGAAAAGCCATCATTAGACACTATGGGAGACCCTCGAGTTATATGGTAATGAGATCATAACACGACGAGGGCGATGGATCCTAACGGGGTGCTGATTAAGAGATACTAATGGGGATAATATCTAGGTCCATTTGGGGACCATAGGATGTGTGTGTGTGTCTATGACTCTATAGAGGTTGGATAGGAATAGATCGTATGTGGACATGGAGTCGAGATGAATAATTAAATAATAAAGGACATAACAAGATATAGAAAGAAATTGGTATAAACTAGTGTTATGTACAAAGTGTATAATTTACTAGTCACCGAAACGTTGTTTTGACCCTCTCCTCATTACAACCCACAGGATGGCTTGAAGGATAGGTACTAGTGCTAAGCGTGTTCGATGCTGCTAAGGTCACTTGATTTGGAAGTGTCTAATATTAGTCTCTAGTTATGTGACTTATTATATTTTGTTATTCCACTGTGAGTTATACCGTTGGTGCTCTGATATGCATTCTTTTGTTTCACTTGCAGGATACCGAACCAATGATCCATACTTTGGTGGACTTGTGTTTTCGATTTAGCAAAAATTCAGGCCCATTGAGGTGTGGGTTATTAGATTTGGTATCAGAGCTTTGGTTAGTCAATCTTGAAAAATTAGGAAATGTTAAGTGAATGCATTTGTATTTTGCCTATAAATATAATATGCATTAAATCCTAAGAATTCTAACTATAGAGTGGTTGCATATGGAAAGTCCCTAAAGCTGGATGGTACATGACTCCCTAGTCGGGTCCTGAAATCCCAATGGTTATTAATCCCCATATAATTGCCGATTGATGATGTACAGTAGGTCTAGATAATGGGGAAAGTAAGAATCCATATGTTGTGATATCCAAAACAGATGGTTTCCTAAAGGATGGTGTGAAGTAGTCACTCCAAGTTAATGGCTAGATTTCTAATATTGGAAGGAAGATAAGTCAATTAGTTGAAGAGCAGAAGTTCTAGAGAAAGAACAAATAGAAACTCGCTTTGAGTCCAACCCAATAGAAAATAGTTTTAAATTTGATAAAAATATATAATTAATATATTTGAAAAAGTGAGCAAATAATGGTTTTTAAAATGTATATATGAATATAAATATTTTGTTAAATTGAAAATTTTTCGTAAATGGATTTTACCAAAAGCCAATGGTTGAAAAATGATAGCACGTATAAGCTTGCTAGTTTTCTTATAGAAATGTAGATATAAAGTTCTAGTAGAAATATAATTTGTTAAAAATCCAAAAATTCAGTAAAAGAAATTTTGTAGAAAGCTATTTCTTTCGAAAGAAAAATGGTAGAGCAATATGGCTCATGGATTTTTCTATGAAATTTTTTAAGCTGTAAAAGCATTTCTATGGGTAGACAAAAGGAAGTGGTATAAGTTTGCAATATGGTAAATAATATGGGAAAGAAGATTGAAAACCCTAAAACAAAGCTGTAGGCGAACGCACTACAATGGTTTAACTAAGAAAACGGTTAATTGAGAGAAAAGTAATTAGAACCAATGTAGTTTAGGTAGAGGAAAGTTGAATAGTGATAGCATTGTAAGAACAATATTAGGAATTTATATAAAATAATGTTAGTAATTAGAAATAATATTAGCAGAATATATATTATAAATAATGCTAAGTAATCTAATTAGAAGCAACATAAGAAATTAAAAGCAAAACAAAGTAAAATGGACATTTTTCATTGTTATGTGTATTTATTTCAAGTATCTTTTAAAAGTCTCAGTTAACCAAAAAATGGATCAACACCCTAATATGATTGTAAAAGCACCAGCCCTGTTTATCAGGACAAATAGTGTAGAGCTAAACACTCTCCAAATTGCATAAAAGACAAAATGAAGTAGAGAAACACAAGATTTTTATAGTGGTTCGGCTGTTAACGAAGTCTACGTCCACTTTATAAATTTTATTGATAGATTGACTGTTGATCACAAGTACAAGCTGTTTAAAAATCTAATAATTGAACGAAGAAAGACCAGACCACCATTGATGGAAACAAAAGGAAGGATCTTAATTGTCCCATGGTAACCATTGTGAGGAGGAAGAAGGTTGAAGAATCTTAGTAGCAGAGATTTCCCAGTGATCAGAATAGTCATCCCCCTCTCTGTTGAAGATAGGATGGTATTTATAGGATTTAGATAGCACTTTGATCAGAACGAGAGTGCCAGAAGCCTGTAATTATCTATATAAGGAGGCATGTAAAGTTTGGGGTGTTTTCAAACTAACTTTTTGGATCGGTACCGATCCAATTGGATTGGATCAGTATGGATCCAAAACTTTGAGCAATTTTTGCACAACTCCTTCTTTGTTGGCTTACTTTCTTACATGCGAGGTACCTATGTGATTTCATAGCTTGTTGACTTGTTTTGACGATGGTTCACCTGTAAATTATATTGAACAACAATCTGAATCGAATAAATCTTCTTTTCTTCAACTCAAATGCTCGGAATGTTATCAAAATTCATAAATAAGTTTAGGAGAGATGTAGGAATATAACGCATATGGATTGGAGAATCCACATGTCAATAATTTGGATCGGTACCGATCCAATTGGGTCGGATCGGTGCCGATCCAAATACTTTGCATATTTTTGATCCAAAATTCCAGGGTTTCTTTTTCATGTACTTTTAGGTCTTCCGGTCAAGTTTCGAGTTGTCCTGGCATAATCTAAATGTTCTAACTCCTTATGAATACTGCTAGGTTAAAAATCCAATTAACATTTGCTCCCAGAGCATGCTTTCGTTGGAAACAATACGTGCTATGGAATTATTCATCTTTCGGTTTCCGTTGCATGGAGCTTTATTGGCCGTATCTAGCTTCCTTGAGTAACTGCCTATGACTTTCCGGCTAACTATCCAGTCTTTAGTTGAAATCTCCATTAGTCGTAATTATGGAGTTATCTTGACTTGTTAACCTCTAGAATGTACATGAACATCGAGTTGGGCAAACAAGGAAAGTTTGAGGTCATTTGGTGGAAATAAATTAGATCGGATCGGCACCGATCCAAGTACTTAGGAAAATTTTACACCTTTCTCTTTTATATATATATATATATATGTATGTATGTATATATATAAGTGGGATCAGATCTACATTATCCCATTTCAAATTTTTGAACCGAGCTGATTCAAAGGATAGCGAAACTTCGCCGATCCAACCCTACCATTACCGAACTTTCGTTGATCCATCACCTGCTGCTACTAGAGTGCTACCGCCATTAATCTTCTCCCCCAGCACCACCTATTGCCCCCTTCTGAAGTCACCGCCACCGTGATTATACTGCCTTGGAGCGATACCGATCCAATTTCCCAACACCCTCGTTCGAGCTATCTTGAATCGAAGATCATCATTTTTCACAATCTCGAAGGTCGGTGAAGCGGGTTTTGATATGTTGTTACATCATTGATCGATGGTAAGGTTTTGTTGATGATGGATGCAGTGGAAGATTCAAGCCAATTGCGATTTTGTGGAAGAAGGTAGTAAATCAAGTCTGAAGTTCTTCACGGAATGAAGCCAAGGTTTTGCCCCCAATGCTCGACATGTTTTGCTATCTTCATCCACAGAATCATAATTAACTTATACCGAGTTCACGGTCGATTCCGGCATGACATCCGATAGATTGCGAATTGATTTTGGTTTTTCTGGGGGTAATAATAACTTAGGATAGCGTCTTGCATGCAGCTTAAGTTGTTATCACTTTCCAGGAAACTAAAATCGATTTATGGTGATAATTTTCATCCCGATTAGGACTCATCGGTCTATAACTGCTCGTATTGGTTCAGTTTTGTCATTGCAAATTCAGAGTACAGTAACAGGAAGAGCTTTCCATGTCGCTTCGGACAACGAATCCGTTATCGATCGTTGATCGATAACGGGTAAGTGTAGAAGAAAAGACATTAATAGATAATGCATATCGCTTTTTCTGGTGCGAATGAGCCATCTACACGGAATGGTCTGTTCACAGCGTTCAGGATGCCGAACCCGTTCTCACAAAGATTACACATCACACACACTCACGGTTAATATTTGGAGTCTGATCAGTGATTGGTACACGTCAATTACCTTCTGAATTCCAAGCATCAATCGGGTTTTATGTTTATTGTTTAAGGATTTGGCGCACCTGACCGTTTTGAACACAAGCTTCCTTATATAGAATGCCATGCAAATCCTCCTGGTGCAAGTTAGTTGAAGGAAGCTCACCTATTTTTAAAGCAAAGTCTTCATCGATCATGGCTGGACTTGCCAGTTCCATGGCAGCGGGGCAATATGGTTGTATGATCCCAGTTGGCCCTATCATCGACCGCACTCCCCCCAACTTCAAGGTTCTGCTTAATCCTTTTAAGAAAGCCTCTTTGATCCTTACACACAGGGCATTGCGAAGCATTTGCTCACAATATGGCATCCCGGAGGATGACGTGCTTCTGCCGTCAAAAGGGAAATTCGCTCATAGACCACCTTTTGGATACGTGGCTTGCCATCACTACATGTGTATGTATGTTGCGGTGCCCCCATTTAATCACTTTCTTATGGCGACTCTTCAGAACATGGGGTTGGCTCTGTTCCAAATCCTCCTGAATGTTTACGCCATGCTAACTTGCTTGTATATCCTGTTCATGAGAACACTCAACCGTGCCCCGACCTTCGCCGAGCTACAGTATCTCCTGTTATTTAAAAAGAGGGAGGCTAACCCGTCACTTGTTTATATTGAGGCGCAACAAGGCAAAATGCTTATACTTGATCTTCCCAGCAAGGTTCCCTAATTCAAAAATCAGTTCTTTTTTTCCAAGTGTCCAAAGGGATTCACCCGTCTATGGACCACGGGGGGTAAGTTTATTTCACTACGCATGGAATTTCCTTTAGCTGCTAAGAAATCCTCTGAACGATCGTCTATTCTTTTGCAGTTCTTTCGAAGATTAACAAAGATCCGACGCTCGGTCCCGTTCTCAACGCCTTGAAAGCGGTCGATGCTCGAGAGCGCACGATCAGGTTTTTGCTTACAGATGAAAATCTTCGCCGGTGAGGGCTCTTACATCCGGGAGGTCTGTTGTATTCATTAGTGCCCCTTCCCGCTCCAAAACCCAGACTCGCTCAATTTCCTCTTCTCATGATTCCGGTGAAGGTGACGTTGACGATGATGAGGAGGAAGAAAGTGACTTATCCAGTGGGTCAGAGGAAACTTCTGAAGAGGTGCATGTTTAAGTTGGGGTTGACAATTCGCCCAAGATGCCTTCGACCCCAGAGGAGAAAGAAGAAGAGTTTGTTCATCAGACGGGTAAAGCTCCATTGATTGAGGGAAAGGAGGAAAAAGAGAATAGTGAGGGGCTTCCCTTAATTGAAAAGGAAATAAATTGGGATACAGATACCAATGAAGGCGATGTCGATTTAGGTGACAAGGCCTTAGAGCCGAGTCCCAAACATACTCCCTCACCTCCTTCGTAGGAATGTTTTTTGAAGAAGCTCCTCCCAAGAATGAGCCCATTCTTAGCCCTTTGCTAGAGGGCGCCGATCTTGACTTAGGAAATGCGAGCGACAATTTTGTAGATATGGGCGCCCTAATGGGTGAATTCACTTCGAAAGGGTTGCCTTCCCAGCCTACCCAAATCGTTCTTACAGAAATGGATGTCCTGACATTAGTTGGCGATGGATCCGATTTGTGTATTCTGCTGAGGTCGTTAAACTGTAGCACACACTTCACTAGGATCACGCGTTTCACTGTTATTCTGTTAGGATATTTTAATCCATCAAATGCCTTTTTTTTGAAGTCATTTTGTTATTTGTTGTAGGGTTCATGTCTCCTGGCTTGTACAGCGATCTTAACCAAGTGTTTGAGTCTCAGCGTTCGAAGAGGTATTCATCCAGATATTATACCTCCCATGAAAGTAATAAAGAGAGAAGGAGGAGAAATGATAAGGAGGCAGAAGAGCGCCATCGAACTGAGAAGGATCAACACCACGACAGAGGAAGCGGCCATGAGAAAAGGAAAAGCCTAATTGAACGGGAAGATCCATTAAAGAAGTTGAAGAAAGATCAAGAACATGCAACCGCTGCTCAGCTTCCTACTTCTACTGGGATCGCCGTTGGCGCTTCCGGCGTCGTGACCTCCTCCACTCACGCTGAGGTGGCCGCTTCTCTCCCAATTTCAAGGCGAGCCCCCTACATTCTCCCTACTGGTTTGCTGCTCCTACTGACTGCATTTCCCAACTTGTTCTTAAGGGGGTTGTTTTCGATAAACCCGATATGAAGTCAGTTCATGCAGAATATTATTCACCCCATCTCCATGCAATCCATAGTGGCTTGGAGCAAGCTGAGGGGTGGAAGAAATTGTGCAAGCAGCTTTCTACCGTTGATCGAAACAATTACTAGGAGATTCTCTCATTCGAGTCCGAAAAATATGAATACGAGAAGCAGCTTGCGGACCGTGATTTGGAGATTGAGAGATTAAAGAAGGAGTGGGATGACGCCCAGAAGAGAGAAAGTAGGGGTGCTTCTTTACTCTAGGAGTTGAAGGAGTCAACCACTCGAACCACGCTCATACTCAGGGACGAAATAAAGAAGTGTCACACCGATGAGGCAGCTCTGAAAGAAAAACTGAAAGCAAGCAAGACAATGGTCGAGGCGGAGAAGAAAGTCGTCGCCAAACAATCCCGGGAAATTGCCTCTTTACGTGCGCAAGTTTTGACTTTGGAAGCTGAGAAGAATCAACTGGCAGTAGAGAATGCTAGCAATGAAGCCAGCCTTTTAGAGCTCCAAGATACTTTTGCTAAAAAAATAGAAGGCTTGGATGCTACCATTTTAGGCTTCTATGTTAATTACGTGCTTCATCAGGGCAGCCTCAGCTACTTGGGTCCGTTATTCCCTCGCACGATCGCTGTAGTTTGGAAAGAAGTTCTGGCCCAATTTCGAGATATGGGTGGCGGTTACACTGAAGAGGAGCTGGTTCAGGCCTACTTGAACGAAGAATCCCGCTTAGCTCTAGTGGAAGGCCAGAAAATCTTAATGTTGGAGAGGGAGCGTGAAACCATTGATTTCATGGCCACTACCGAAGAGGCTGCTACTGAACATTTTCCTTCAGGTCTGGGCAAGCCGTCTTCGCATCTTCATACCAGCAAGGGGATTATTGCCACTTCTCCTATAGTCGTGCAACCGTCGAAGGAAGGCAATGGCGAAGGCTTTGAAGTCGTTACACATGAACAAACCCCCACAGTAGGTAACTTTCTTATCACTCCCGTGCTTGAAGATATTCAATTCACGCCCGAAGAGATTGCCGAGATAACCGCCCTTTATTCTGCTATTGTAGATCAACCTTCTCTTCCTACTGAATTGCATTCTCATCATGATGTTGGGTATGTCGCTATTTTAACTGCGTCAACCATCGTTTCTGCTTCTGGCTCGTAGCCGGTTCACATTCAAAACAAATCACGGTGCTGCATGGTTTGGACGACCCCTCTATTTCTCAAGATGAGAGCTTGGCAGCTGGTGATACACAAGAGCAAGCAGACCAAGGCAACCAATCAGTCAGAATAGAGCCCGAGTAGCCGAAGATCGAGCAATAGAAGATAGCGGTGAAAAAGGAGAAGGTTGAAGCATAGAAGAGGTCATCTAAGAGCTCTCATCGATCCCGCAAGCATAAAGGGAAAGAAGGGTCCGCCAGCGATCATGCTTCAGAGAGTGAAATTGCCCTGGGAAAGGATAAGCCTGAGAAATTGCAAATTAGAGGCAGGAAAGGAGACCGGGGAAGCGGTGAGAAGAAGTCTTGATTTGTCTTTTCCTCCTTTTGTTGCTTTTTTGATCACCTTTTGTACAAGTGCAGAGTCCGTACTTAGCACTTTTCTTGTTGTTGTCACAGTGATATTTCATATTTTCCTATTTCTTTGTCGATACTGTGCGAGCACGACACGCGTTGTTTGTTGTTGTACATTGAAAACATTACATGTAATACAATGTTGACATTTTGATTTTAACTTTATTTGTCTACTTATCTATGTTCCATGCACTTATGCCAATTTTATTTATCACTATTTTATCTACTCCTGTAATCACTGCCAAAATTATTTGTTTGGAGTAACAGAACTGTGAAGTACTTGGTTTTTCGTTGGGTATTGGTGTGTATGAGCCCTCCAGTTCATGGGGCTATTTACTTCAAACACTTGACAAATAACCGGTTGATCCATGTGATTCTTCGGATGTTTGTAACCGAATCTATTTTATGGTTCCTATCTTTGAGAACTTGTGATTTGAGCATCTTGATTCCAGAGATTGGGTCGACCAACAATCGGAATTCTTTGCCGATTTGTAATTATGCGACATTGCTGGATTCGTGTCCATTACTCCTAATAGTGGGAGTTGATTCTTGTTAGTCCTGCAATAGATGAGTTTCCCAACATTTTCGGGACAATATCGGTACTTAAGAGTGTGCGCGGCTTATGAAATGCATTACTTTTAAGAGTATGTATGGCTTATGAGATGCACGGCTTTTGGGAGTGTGCACGGCTTTTGGGATGTACGGCTTTTGGGATCGATACGACCCGTCGATCTGTAACGGTTTAGAATTTCTTGACGTTACCGATCTTCGGGCAACGTGAGGAATTCATGTTTCAAGAGCATGGTTCCATGACCCAAGAAGCAATGTGTGGCTTATGGAGGTGCGCGGCTTTGATTGGGGCCTTCCCGGTGTTGCCGGAGCAACACTGGTTCTTAGAAGGCAGGGATCAAGTTCCGTCGATCCAACGATTTGAGTCGATTTGCTTCCGTCAACCTGGCGGGTAGATGAGGCGCACTTAAGCATGGTTCCACTATCTCAAGCAGCGATCAGATGGTTTGGAGTCTATTTAACCCCGTCGACTCAGCAAGTTACTTTTGTGAACACGGTTTTATTAGTTCAGAAAGCAAAGTAATTTTATTAATGAAAGTTGGGCAAGTTTTGCCTATTTACATTGCTTCCGGTATTCCGAGGTGGCTTATTTGCTGGAAATAGGAAATACACAAGTCAGCCTTAAATAAAGTAAGGACGCAGCGATTCACTGTTTCATGCTCAGGGAATTTGGGCTCCATCGACAGTTGTTAACTTGAATGTGTCATCTCCTAGCTCAGGGAATTTGGGCTCCATCGACAGTTGTTAACTTGAATGTGTCATCTTCTAGCTTCTGACCGATCACATAGGGTCCTTCCCAATTTGGTCTGAATGCTCCTGATATAGGGTAGACCCTCTTGAGGACAAGGTCTCCCACCTCGATGGTGCGGTTATGAACTTTGGAGTTGAAGTACCATGCGACCCTCTTCTGGTAAGCGGCAGTCCTTAATTCGGCTTCTCCCCTCTTCTCATCGACCATATCGAGCGACTCGAGTGGGAGCTGTTCATTTTGCCTTTGATCAAAGTTTCTCCTCCGATGAGAAGGGACTTCTAGCTCAACCAAGATTATTGCTTCTGAACCATATGCCAGGGAGAATGGAGAGTGCCCGGTTGTAGATTTGTGTGTTGTCCTGTAAGCCCATTATGCGAGTGGAAGTTCATCGACCCAATTTCCTTTAGCTTTAGTTAGCCGCTTTTTTATGGTGGACTTGATGATCTTATTTACTACTTCCACTTGCCCATTTTCTTGCGGATGTGCAATAGCGGTAAAGCTTTTCTCGATTTGAAAGCGTTTGCAGAAGTCTTTGAACTCAGCGCATTCGAGTTGAGTCCCATTATCAATGATGATTTTTTATGGCACACCAAACCTATAAATAATATTTTTAGTAACAAAGTTAATGACTTTATTTGTGGTAATAGTGACTAGCGCTTCCTCTTTGGTCCATTTGGTGAAATAGTTGACAGCAACAATAGCATATTTGGCTCCTCCTTTAGCTATTGGCAATACACCAATCGGATTGATTCCCCAGATTGTGAATGGCTATGGGCTGACCATTGTGTTAGCGCCATCGAGGGAGTTCTTTTGATCTTGCTGAATCTTTGACATTGATCGCACCGTCTGGCGTAATCCGCTACATCGCTATTTACTATTGGCCAAAAGTACCCATACCGGAGAACTTTCTTTGCAAGGGTTTTCCCCTCGGTATGATCTCCACAGTCACCTTCATGAACTTATCTTAGGATCCTTTGAGCTTCGTCATTGGTCACACACCTGAGCAAGGGGGTAGAGAATTCTTTTGGTAGAGTATTCCATCCTGTATTGCTGGTGCTGCCCGTTCCTCCCTTGAACACTTCTTTGTAGGGCCAAAGCCTTATCAAATCGGCTATGGTCCCCAAGCCAGGGCGGCCCTGTAGTTGTTATTCGGTAGGTTCACGAATGTGAAGAGTTCTCCCCCACACTCTTCCCCTTTTCTTTTCCTTTAGACTCACGTTGTTCCGCGATATAACATTCCCTAGCGACACTCTGCTCTCCTTTGATCACCCCGACCCAATTTTCTATTGGAAATTTCATAGTTAGGCACTATTGAGCTAAAGCAATCCTAAAATCAGCCAAGGCGGGTCGCCCTAGGAAAGCGTTGTAGGCGGAAATTTCATCTACATTCATAAAGGTATGGATGACGGTGACTCTTCAGTCACCTTCTCCAAGTTCTATGGGTAAGTCAATTGTTTCGGTAGGTTGTTTGGGTTCACCAGTGAATCCTTGAATCTTTATTCGGTAGGCGGATACATCTTTCATACTGATCTTCATCCGATCAAAGGTGCGTTTGAAAAAGATGTTCATAGAGTTGCCACTGTCAACCAATACTCGGTGGACCATGGCGGGTCCGACTCCTACTGTCACGACCATGGGGTCGAGAGTTGGGGCTTCAATCCCTTCGGTATCTCGATTCCGGAATACTATGTCATCGTTCAAGGTTGTCTGCTACTTAGCAGGGGCTCTATCTTCGATCGCAAAGCATGAATCTTTCAGAGCGTGTTTTAATGAGCTCGCATATTGCTCCATTTCTCCCCAACTCTTCTACGTAGGATAGGGCCCTTCAGATATCGTTCTAATGATGAGTCTCTGGTCAGTTCATCTGGGTCCTTCTTTGCTGGTTCCAGCTTGATTCCCTTGATCTCTAGGAGCTTGGGGCACTATAGGTTGGTCAGGATTCTGTTGTTTCCTCACATACTACTGAAGCTTGTTTTCCCGAATTAGCTCCTCAATCAAGTTCTTCGGGTGACGGCACTCATTTCTGTTGTGGTCATGTGTCTCATGGAAGTGGCAGTACTTTCCAGAACGCTTTTGTTTTTCAGTTGCTTCCTTTTTAGGCAGCTTCTTATACTCTTCCGTCCCTTGTGTCGTGAGATAGATGTTTTCTGGAGTATCATTGAGCAGGGTGTATTCCTCGGGCCTCAAACCTTTAAGTCGCCTGTTACTTCCGTTTCGCTTGTTGGAGTTCTAGTCTTCCTTTTCTGATTCCCATTTTTTCCTGTGTTCCCTTCAGTGGTCTCGGAGGTATTTATGTCTTGGTTTGTCGCCATACCACTCTACCCAATGTTGGTCAGCTTTAAGTTAGTAGATCTCCTTTCTAATTACTATGCCTCTTCCAATCTCAAATATTGGCCTGCTTTTCGGTTAAAGTCCTTTCTAGTGGTAGGTTGTTTCATTTTGATCCATTTTCCGAATTCAGTTTCGGGGTGGATATCGTGGACTAAGGCCATGAAAACCATATCCTCGTTCGGATTACTCACTTCGGTCACCGTGATGTTTAATCGATTCATGAAGGACTTTAGAGATTCATTCCGTCCCTGGAATAGGCTGGATAAGGACATTACATCTTTTGGTTGTGTCGTGTGAAGCCCAAATTGATCAAGAAACCTTGTTGCTAGTTGATTGAAGGCAGAGATGGATCTTGGCGGAAGCCTGGTGGACCACATGGAAGCAATTCCCTCTAGGAAAATCGAGAAACATCTACATTGAATGGCATTCGAAGCATTTGCTCTATCCATGTACCAACTATACTTATACAAGTGGGGTTTTGGGTCTCTCGTTCCATCGTAAGATGGAATAGTCGACATGGTGAACTTTTCAAGGTACTGCTCGTTTAGAATGTCATCACTGAAGGGAGTCCGACTTGGAGCAGATCCACATTCATCATCCCTTCTATCTTTGCTTTCGTCCATTAGTTGCTTGATCATGTCCGTGATATATGTCTCAGATGTCCGTAATCTGCGGGTTGGCTATCAGTGAATACACCAAGCATTTGATTTTGCAAACGATCTTGGTAAGTGGGCTGAAGCCTGGGCTCTCCTGTCTTCGATAGAGCCACTCCCTCAAGGTTCCGTTAGCTTGCGGTTGGTCTGGTAGGGGCAGTTTGGATCTCTATGGTGTCATTGAATGCATTGGTATTTCCTTCCAACTTTTCGTCGTCAAGTCGTTCACCATCTTCTGAGTCGGAGAAATCCGTAGCTATACCTTCCCATGGGGTTTTCGGTCCTACATTCAATTTTGTAGCTGGTTGCCTCGTAGTTGGTGGAGTGTTTGTGTTTCCTTCCATATTAATTCCTACGGTTCCACCTATCACTCCTTTCTGTTGCTACTTTCTGTTTCTCCTGTTTAGGCCAGAGACGGAAGAATTTTCCTATTCCATGGCAACCGCGAGCTCTGTCATGGTTCTTGGAGTAGCACGCGACTGTAAGGTAATTAGGGCATTTAATTTCCATAAGATCTTTTTGGCTATTTTCCATCTTTTGAATGATTGCATCAACCATCTTATTTAATTCGTCTCTAGTAACAACTTCATACTGAGTAGAGGATCCCCTCACCTGATCTCTTATGTTGGTGCCGTTGACTTCAACTTGCTGAGGATTGATCTCTTCTCCAGCAATTACAGCTCCTATGGATCTTTCAAAAGCAATTCTCATTCTTCCTGGTGCCATTGATTCTCAGCAGCAGATCTTCTGAGCAGAGATTGAGGATCTAACTTTTGAACCTATCTGATCCAAAGTGGATAGCTAGATCTAAGCTTGGATTCAGTGTTCTCAGTGAAAGCACCAAAATGTTAACCCAAAAAATGGGTCAACACCCTGATATGGTTGTGAAAGCAGCAACCTCGTTTATCAAGACAAATAGAGTAGAGCTAAACACTCTCCAAATTGCATAAAAGACAAAATAAAGTAGAGAAACACAAGATTTTTATAGTGGTTCGACTGTTAACGAAGCCTACGTCCACTTTATAGATTTTATTGATAGATTGATTGTTGATCACAAGTACAAGCTGTTTACAATTCTAATAATTGAACGAAGAAAGATCATACCACCATTGATGGAGACAAAAGGAAGGATCTCAATTGTCCCATGGTAGCCATTGTGAGGAGGAAGAAGGTTGAAGAATCTTAGTAGCAGAGTTTTCCCGGTGATCAGAACAGCCAGCCCCCTCTCTGTTGAAGATAGGATGGTATTTGTAGGATTTAGATAACACTTCGATTGGAATCAGAGTACCAGAAGCCTGTAATTATCCATAGGAGGAGGCATGTAAAGTTTGGGGTGTTTTCGAACTAATTTTTTGGATTGGTACCGATCCAATGGATTGGATCGGTACCGATCCAAAATGTTGTGCAATTTTTGCACAACTCCTTCTTCGTTGGCTTCCTTTCTTGCATGCAAGGTTCCCCATGTGATTTCATAGCTTGTTGACTTGTATTGACGATGATTCACCTGTAAATTAGATTGAACGGCAATCCGAATTAAATAAGTCTTCTTTTCTTCAACTCGAATGCTCGGAATGTTATCAAACTTCGTAGATAAGTTTAAGAGAGATGTAAGAATATAACGCATGTGGATTGGAGAATCCACTTGTCAATAATTTGGATCGATACTGATCCAATTGGGACGGAATGGTGTTGATCCAAATACTTGGCATATTTTTGGTCCAAACTTTCGATGTTTCTTTGTCATGTACTTTTAGGTCTTCCGGTCAAGTTTCAAGTTGTCCTGGTGCAATCTGAATGTTCTAACTCCTACTAAATACTGCTGGGTTAAAAACCTGGTTAACAGTCCCCCTCACAGGATATTAGAGACTCCGTCAAGTATTGGAAGTGAAGGTAGTATGAGTGGTAAGAAATGATAGAATGAGAGTTGTTCTTCTCCACTCCAGTTTTTATTGTTTAAAATTATAAAAGATATTTTAGAAATACTGTAAAGTGCATTTTTAGAAAGAAATGGTTTGGTGTAATAAATAGGTTTTTGAAAGAAAAACTTAATAAATAGTTTGGACAAAAAATCTCAATTTTTAAGAAGTAAAAGGTAAAAAGGTATTTGAAAAGAAAAAGTAGATTGGAAGAAAAAAGGAAGAAACCTTTTAAAATTAGATTTGCTAGCAATTTCTTTTGGATGTAATAAATAAGCTAAATTTAAAAATCCCAAATTATAAGTTTAAAAGTTAAAACACGAAGTATTTTTGAATTAAAAAAAGTTTTCCGGGTTGTACTTTTTAAAGACAAAGGTTTTGGGATTAAGTATTTCAAAAAAAATTGAAGTTCTAATTTTTGAAAAAAATTGGTGAAGGCCTAACCAAAATTTTAAATATGCAGTAGATAGGAGTGAGTGTCTGGGTAAGATGGGGTGAAGGGTAAGGCTATAAAGAAGATAGCAATAATTACTCATTGAATAGTAATAAGGAATCCCCGTAGAGTGTAAAGAAAGATGGTGAGAACCTAGGAATATTTTGTTAGACCTGTGTGCAGCTATAAGAAGAATCCGTAAAGGAATGATAAATGGTATTAAAGTATGCTTTTACATGTTCTAGGATAGCTCGTATGAAGGGTCAAAGATAAAGGAAATAAATACCAAGATTTGAGAATACCATCAAAAAATTTGGATTAAAAGAAGATGGTTAAAGAGGATTATGAGATGGCAAACACACATAGAGGATATTGGTAGACTCAAAGTTATGGAATGCAAGATAGGGGTTGGAAAAGTTATTCTACCAAGCCAGTTGCCAATGAGTTATTCAAAATGTGCATTGATTGTATTTCTTATCCACTACAGTGTGGGCATGCATAGTTTATTCCACAATTAGGTATGGCATTGAAAGAAAAGAATAGACCTTATTCATTAGAAGCAATGAAGGGAAAAAAGATATGAGGATTGCAGAAGAATGGCATGTTAGAAAGGTCCATTCAAGTCAGAAGTGATGGAGCCACAACACCGTTAGTGTTAGTTGATGTAGAAGAGTAGCTTCCAGCAATTGTTTTTTAGATTGGGTTGTAAGCACTATTTGGCTTTGTTGGGGTAAAAGCATGTACGATATTATAGGAAATATTCCTTTTTATGTGTTTTATGTGTGGACCGCTATGTTATGAGAAAACAATAAAGATAAGGAAATTTTAGAAAAGACAGTCAACCAATGTAAAAGAAAAGTAAATAGTAGAGACAAGAAGTTAAAAAATAAAGAAAAATTATTTGATTGACTGCTAAAAACAGAAATGAAATAAGATTGTAGGTCCCGAAAAACTCAGGAAATAAATTTCAGTGAGTGGAAGACAGGGAAAGGATATTGCATAGCCAAGGGTCAATATCCATGTACCTTAATGGTTGGAATTTATAATTAAACTTGATTGTCGGTTGCTATTATAAATAAACAAAAAGTTTTTGAAACTTAAAATTACTGCATAAATTAAGTGGAGTCCACTAGGAACGTTGAATTATTGACTAGACCACGATTTTATGAGATGTGAAAAAATCTATATTTGAAAATTTATATATATACATATACTTTAAAAAAATTGTCTTTACAAAATGTTTTAGAAAGTTCTTAGAATTTGAAATTTTATTTTGAGGTCTAAAAAGTAATATAAAAATATATTTGAATTGAAAATGTAGAATTTTAAAATTTTGAAATGCCGCATACTTATTATCGGGAATAGTCGACAAATTAGTTAATATAGATTTTACTGTGCAGCAGAAGTGGTAGTAAATGGTTATGAACAAGGGAGAAATTTGTTATAGCTAAGGAATTACTTTCTCCATATCTTGTTAGTAACAAAACATTGTCTTTGAAATAAACCGTTTGAAAACTTTAGGATAAAAACTAACTATGCAAACTATACTTGGAAAAGTTAGAAAAAAAATTGAAGGAAAAAGAGAAGATTCCAAGGTACAGTGGAAAAAGGGTACATAAGTGAAGAATGAAAATATGAAAATTTTCATCTAGACCATTTTCAAGAATAAGAAAATAGGTTTAGAAAACTGGATTTTTCTAAATTTAGATGTTTGCAACAGTGTGCTAGGATTTTGAATGGCAGGTATTGGATGCGAAATTGGTTGAACTATACTTCTATTCGTAGAAGTGTGGGAAAATTTGTATGTGAAAGCAAGTTTTTGGTTTTCAAAAGCTGCATGCATATCTAGTATATTTAGGATGTTTGCAGTTTGCACCATATTTTCAAAAATTATTTTAAAATAATGTATTCATATAGGTGGCACCGATTTAAAATGATGTATGCATATCATATATGTTGTGATACACCGTGCGCTTGTACACGTGATAATGCTGAAAATAGAATTTTTGCAAATGTTATAATTTCACTACGAAACTTACACTGTTGGTTTTATGGTGATTTTCTAATCAATTTTCATATATAAACTTTTCCAATTAGAGTTCAAATGGAAAAGTTATTAACGTTTGAAATTTTAGAGTCAAAAGTAATTATATATATAAATGAGGAAACAAATAATAATTAACCAATGTTAATTACAAACGATTAAGTTAAATGGTAGCTCAGAAGTTAAGAATGTGATTAAAGGAAATAAATTATAGCGATCAATTAACGGAGGAAAGAATTACATTGAATGATTGGAACAAGGGAATTAAATTAACAATCAAACAACGTAGTAAATTAACACGTTAAACATGGCATGGGTCGACCGAGAATATACCTAGGTTGACCGATAGTGATCGACACAAGGGCATGGGCGGTTGACCCGTGTCCATCTTAAAGCGTAAATGTAAAATTTCAAATGGACGAGCGTGATGCATTGCTTTCGTGCTAAGAAATTAAGGAGTGTATATGATTAAATTAAAAGATTCTTTAAGTAAATCTAATGCTTTATATTAACCCCAAACCACTATAAATACAAGCTTAGTTTACATTTCTCTTCTCCTATTTTTTGAGTCACAAAGCGGAGCTCTACCATTCTCTTTTCTCCACAATTTCTAGATTTCTAAAAGTGAAATATTATCATATATATTTATGTAAGTGGAGTAAAGCGGGAAATAAGAGAAGAGAAGAGTATAAGAGAATCAAAACAAAAACAAAGGTAAAATTATAAATCTAAAACTATAATTCAAATTCAATTCAATCCTTTCCCCATATCTGTAATTTTAATAAGTGAATAATAACATTTTTATTATTGTATTTGAAGTAAGAGGGTCAAATAAAAAGGGAATGGATCTAGATTTAGAAAATCGGAAAGCTAAAAGCAAGGCGAGTGAGAAAATTACATATTTTATAATAACATTAGACTGATATCTTTGTGATCTATTCAAAATATGCCTATGTATAATCGATTTGGATATTCAATTGTAAGTGCGTAATGATTAGATATAAATCTCGTTTTGGATAATTTATTGTACACGCGTAATGGATTAATGTAAGTAGTGAATTTGACAATAAATTGTGTACGCGTGATGATTATGGAATCAATTTAAGTGATGGAAAACTTGCCTATATTTATCATTGAGAAATATGGAATTACGATTTTTTTATAAATGTGATAATAATACATTGGCTTTTGAAAGTAGAAAAAGAATGTCAAATAAAGAAACTTTATTTTAGGGGTTTAAGAGATATTTTAAGTCCTTGGAATTTGAGATGTTTCAAGTAGATTTCTATGTATTGTCAAAGGTAAATAAATAAAAGCGCGATATTGAAATGGCAACGAATACAGCTAAAAAGAAAGAGATGTACAAAATAGGGATAACTACCATATTTTGTATCATCTATTTCAAGCAATAAAAAGATAGTTCCTTGTAATTACAAATACCACATAAATCTCTCTTTTTGGTTAGAACATAGAAATTTATGACGTTGACATTTTTAGAATAAGAACATAGTTCCAACACATTAAAATGTAGTAAACCCCAAAAGTTAAATGGTAAGACATGAATGAAGTAAAAAGATCATAGAAAGTTAAGATGTGAAATACAAATAAAATTTGGAAGTAAATGAAAAGAAAATATGAAAGATGGGCAAGAAAGTATAACATGAGAATAAAAATGGAAAATGGAGGATGGATAAAAAGGATGAGCAATGATTTATTATTTTGATAAGTGAAAAGCGGTAAATTAACTTAAAGTGAAGAAAAAAAAGTGAAATGCATAATGAAATAAAGACCAAGATTCAAATGTAAAACTGTAGAGGCATGGGAATCGAGTAAGTATGAAAGAATATTTATATATATATATATGAAATATATATAAGTAGCCTCGAATATGCGTTTATGACGGTTGTGAACTGTTATAATTAAAGTATAATTAAAGGAATGATATGACAGATGATCATTAGAGTAGGTTGGAATGTGAGGTTAATACTGCTACACAATAGAAGTTTGTCCAATGTAAGGGGCTACCAGTAGTTGTGTATCATTATAATTATGTGAGACATGTCCAACCATAGGAGCCATGGAGAATATATGTTTGCGTATAGATAAAAGAATACCCCTAAATAGAGAGAGGATGGAAAATATTTTAAAAGCCCTCATTTGATTGAGGAGTCTTCTTCAACAATAGATAGAGGGGGTTATTGCCATGATTGCATTAGGGAATCTAAATGGGATGATGAGCGGGATCGGGCACTATGCAGAAAGGGTCGATGCATTTTGGTATCAAATAGTTAGAGTTTGGGTTGCATAGGGCGATACATCATCGGTCGTTAGTGGTCAATGGGAAGGACGATGTTACACTTAGCTGACCTTCGCTACCTACCAAGGTAGATCAAGTTGGGTCATGTAACGCCATATATGTTTACTAGTTTGTTTGTTAGGGCAAGGCTAGTTAACCCAAAAGGAGTTCCTTCAAAATGGTTGGAGTGGTCCATGGACCCGAGTCTACAATAGGAAGCAGATAAAATAGTAAATCCCAAAAGCGAGATAGAGAATGGCAAAATGTATGCAAAGCCACCAATATGAGCTATAGGAGTCTCTTAAGGTATATGATGATGAGATCGTGGCACGGCGAGGGAGATGGATCATGACGTGGTGCTGATTAAGAGATACTAGCGGGGATAGTATCTAGGTCAATTTGGGGACCATGGTATATATATTTATATATACGTAGCTACGGTTCTATAGAGGGTAGATGGGAATGGATCATATGTGGACATGGAGTCGAGATGGCTAATTAAATAATAAAGACATAACAAGAGATAGAAGGCAATCGGTATAAACTATTGTTACGTAAAAAGTGTATAATTTACCATTCACCAGAACGTTGTTCTGACCCCCTCCTCATTACAACCCACGGGATAATTTGAAGGACAGGTGCTGGTGCTAGGCATGTTCGATGCTGACAAAGACACTTGAGTTTGTAAGTGTCAAATCTTAGTCAGTAGTTATGCGACTTATTATATTTTGTTATTTCGTTGTGAGTTATATCATTAGTTCTTTGATATGCATTCTCTTGTTTCACTTATAGGATACCAAACCAATGATCCGTACTTTTGTGGACTTGAGTTTTCAATTTAGAGAAAATTCAGGCCCATTGTGGTGTGGGTTGTTGAATTAGGTGTTGACCGGTCGTGTTTATTTGGTTAATGTTGTTTTGTTTTCTTTTTAATTTATTTGATATTATTTTACACAGATTTGATTAACGTTAATTATTCTTCGTCGTTAAGTAACTGTTAACGTTAATCAACGTCAGTTAATTACATTTATTTCCTTAATTACATATATAATTATTTACGATTCGAAATATTCATACGTTAATAACTATTTCGTTTGAACTCCGATCGTAAAACTTTATGTATGAAAATTGATGAGAAAATCGCCACGAACACAACGGTGCAAGTTTCATAGCCAAATCCTAATGTTTGTGAAAATTATATTTTTGGCTTTCCTAATTATTAGTAAATTTATTTTTCAATTAATTATCATTAAATTTACAGGGTGTTACATTCTTCTAAAAGAATTTCATCCCCGATGCTCAAGGATTGAATCATGTGATATAACACACAACCATTTTAAGCTATCCAACCAATTAGTGTGTAACTATATTTTGTAGTGAATCGTGTACAAGTGCACGATGTATCACAATACGTATGATGTGTACGCAGAATAATTCTAACTTTACACCTCTTATACGAATGCTTTCTTTTAAAAAAAATTGAAAACATGGCGCAAATAACTTATATATATACTAGCGGTTCTATATGTGTGCAAATTTTGAAAATCAAACTCTTTGTTTTTGCATCCAAATTTTTTCACACTTCTACGAATAGAAGTATGGTTCAACCAATTTCACATCCAATCTCTACCATCAAAATCCTAGCACACCATTTCTAACATCCTAAATTTTGAGAAATTCAATTTTCTAAACCTTTATTCTTATGCTAGAAAAGGGTATGGATGGAGAATTCCATATTTCCATCCTTCTCTTGTGCATTTATTCCCATGTATGTTGGAACCATCTTGTAACACCCCATAAAAATTAAAAAGCAATAAATGAATTAACTAAATAAGAAAAGACTAGAAAACAAAATTTTTGTAAAAGTCCGAGTTTGACCATGAAAGTTATGTCATTGCGTTCATGGCGATTTTCTGATCAATTTTCATATATATTGTTTTTAAAACAGAGCTCACATGAAAAGTTATAGAAGTTTGAAGTTTCCAAATTCAAAATAATTTAAATAGAATTCAAATTCAAATAAATAATTAATTTCAAATTTTGAAATTTGAAAATTAACAGAAAGTAAACTTGGAGGTTAAGTAAACATTAAAATTAAAGTTAACGTTAAAAGTTAGTTGAGCAATTAAGTAAATACACAACGACAAACAGTTAAACGGTCCTAAAATAGGTAAACCGATCGATCACTCCCTAGGACCGGTCTATTGCCTAGGGCGTTGGTCGCTGCTAGAGTTTTGTGCATTTCCAGATTTTGTTATTTTAATATGACTTAAATCCAATGGTTCTGGTGCTTTCTAACTACTATAAATAAGAGTCTAGCCCCCTCACTTTTATTCAAATTATTTTAGGAACCAAGCGAAGCTCTAGTCTCTCTACTCAAAGATTTAGAAAGTACTCTAGGGTTTCAGGTAAGAAATATAGATTTTTATTGTTCAATGTCTAATCCTTTTCTTCTCCAATCCCTAAATGTCTGAATCTAATTCGTATACAATTCGCTTGTTGTATATTTCTAAATAGAGAGATCTATAAGAGATTAAAGCAGGCGTAACAAATCCAAAAAGGGAAAAGCTAAGGACTTATTGTGAGTGGAAATCATAGTCATTCTTATTTTAGTAATTGTATAGGATAACTTGGATTTGATATATGCTTTTGGGGAATTTTGTTTATGAAAACTTCGCACTAAAACCCTAAAATTCCCGAAAAGCGAAATGTCAATTCTTAAGTTAGAATTTTAATTATTCTATATTAAAATAATGGAATTGTGTTGATATTGCAATTTTAATGTTTTATGCTCTATTTCACTTCTTATTTATTCTTTGGATTTGATTAAGGGTTTTGAAAAGAATAAATTACAAAATGGTGCGTAAGGTACGGATTCTTTTATTTGTAGTTTACACTTCTTATTTCCGCAATTTAAATAGAAAATCCCTTTTTCAATTTTATACAAAGAAGTTGAATAGAGCATAAAAGTATTTGAACTGTTAGTTTTTATTAACGTTGATTCTAGTACTTTAGTATAAAATAATTTTGGCATGGTTTCTATTTTATGCAAGTTATTTGATCGGATTGTGGATATTGGATATATAGTATATTTGATGGTATGGAATTGAACTTGTATACATTTGAAGTTTTGACATTTAAACGTTTTTTTATGGCGTAATCTTCGCATGCTTAGAAATATTTTTAGGTGTATATATAATAACAAATATTTTGAAGACTGGAGAGGAGAAGTTACCTGTAAATTACTTGGGCGTGCCCCTTAGTTCAAATTATATTCCTGCATCCCATTGCACTCCTCTACTGAACAGAATTTGTACAAAATTAGGTGGGTGGAATAACAGTTTATTATCAACAACGGGGAGAGTAGAACTTATACATAGCACAATCACACCAATATTTATGTATTGGCTTTTGATTTATCATTTACTGATATCAGTGTTGAATAAAGTGGATAAAATGTGTGCGGACTTTTTCTAGCACGGTAAGCTTCACAAAATATCATGGATCTTTTGTGCAGACCAAAAGCAAAAGGTAGAGTAGGACTGCGTAATTTCTCAGATCTTAATACTACTACCCAAATAAAATTAGTATGGAATTTACTCACAAAAGACTACTTATGGTCTAGGCGGATGAAATCAAAGTATTGCTCAACTTCTAATTTCTGGACAATGGGTATTAATAACAATTATTCTGGTGCTATGAAATTTATCCTACGTACTAGGGATATTGCATGCAAAGTTATAAGCAGAGTAGTAACTAATGGAGAAACAACATCACTTTGGCTAGATCTCTGGATCAACCACCAGTCTCTTGTTGATATGCTAGGATAGAGCAGGCTACATCTTAGTAATAGTAGACATTGTATAGTAAGCAGAATAATTCATTCTGGGGGGTTGCATCTAGAATTATTATCGGAGACCAGGGAGATATCTAATGCTATTAAATAGATTAAATTAGCAACTGACCAGCCAAAGGACTACCAGAAAGTTTACAATGCCAATAATGCCATCGTATAATGAGACTACTAATTCCAAGCAGCACTTGTTCAAGTATGAATGGCACATGGATGGCGATAGGGTAATGGACGTGGTACACTATGTGTTTTCCTATTTTCTTGGAAGGTGTTGATCAATGTGGTTCACCCAGCTCATGTCGAGATCCATATCGACATTTGATGAGTTGGCAAGGAATTTTATAGAGTAGTTTACGCTCCATACTGCTTGGCCAAAGGATGTGATGTCCTTGTCGGATCTGTCTCAAGGACCTAAAGAGTCATTGAAGGGGTTCTTGAATTGGTTTAATGTGGCAGTTACTGAGGTTAGAAATCCAAAGAAGGGTTTGGTATTTCTGACTTTGCTTCAAGGTGTACATTCAGACATAGACTTTGGTAAGTGGTTGTGGATGAACAAAAAACAACTATGGAAGAATTTCATTGAAAGGCCAATCATTCTTGTGTTTAGAAGAAGCAAGTTAGGCGATCGAATAGGTTAATGGTGGACAGTCGAAGGAAGTAGTTCAAAGCAATGTTGCAACTAAGCAAACCGGCAATGGCTTTGGTAATGTGGTAGTAAACGTTGGAAATTCTAATAATCAAAGGAGAAGGAATCAAGGCTCCAGTGGTAGGAAAAATGAAAACAAGAAGCGCCCGAGGAATATGAGGCCTGATGAATATACACCCCTGAATGATACGCTGAAAAACATAACCTTACTACGTAAGGAATAGAATGATATAAAAGGCCATCTAGGAGGGAGGTGACCAAGGAGGAAATGCGCTCAGGAAAGTGTTGTTGTTTTCATGAAACCCATGGGCATAACACGAATGAGTTTCGGCATTTGAGGGACTTTATTGAGGAATTAATAAGGAAGAAGAAGCTTCGCCAATATGTGAGAGAATCACAATATGGTTGTCAGAATGAAAGGCCCCAAGGGCCATCTGCTCAAAGGAATCCGCCTAAACCTAGCGGAGAGAGGCCCAAACGAACTGATGGAAGGTTAATTATCAGCATGACAATGGGAGGACCACATCCAGTCGAGAAAAGTTAAAAGGAAATGGAATGATATGTAAGCTTGTTAAAGCATGCACAATAGGAGAGTTGCTTTGTGATAGAGGATGGAGCTTTGGTTAAACAACAAAGGTTGGTGACAGATGATATTATGTTCAGGTACAGGGATGTTGATGGTATCAAAGCCCTAACTTTCAACCCTATGGTGATAATGGTTGTTATTGGGCCAACAATAGTTCATCGGGCCATAATGGATAGCGAAAGTTATGTGAACATTATGCTTAGGAGAACATTTGATCAAATGAAAATTAGCATGAAAGATGTCAAGGCTTGTAAAACCAAAATCCAAGGATTTACACATTAAGCGAAACAACCGACTGGGACGATTGATTTATCGGTTGATTTGGGTGATGGAGATCGCAAGGCTTTGTAGATCCAAATGTTTGATAACTGTCTCTAAATAGATAATAGCATTAGTAAGCTCCATAATGTTGCATAGCGGAATGATAAGGAATAATAGCTAAATATAGTAATACGAAAGTATAGCCTCGTGCATGTCACATGTCCAGCTCCACATGCTCAATAGACTCGATATCCCTAATCCAATCGTTTAAGAGTACCTGGAATAATAGGAAGCGAAGCATTAAATCCCGAGTCAAACAATAGTCTAGTGTGAGTGGTAGAAAATCTCAAATACGGTAAAGTCAATATACTAGGAAAAATGGGTATGGAGAATCATACCTGACATGTCCCTGCATCCACAGAGTTAGCACATAACACAGGATATATGGTACTCTATATCATAATCATCATGGTGTACTATGCGTCAAAGTACTAATGGATGTCCAGGTATCTACATCAAAGGTAACTATGTCATGTGACATCCCTAGGGTGATAAGCAACCAAAGAAAACATAACATCCATCTTCACATTCACTCACTTAGTGCATTGGATATGTTTAACTCGTATGATTTGTCATGGTCAAAGACTACTTAGTGCCCTGGTTCCTCGGTACTCGAATCCATGCCACTCAGTAGGCTAGGAACTAGACCGGCCGTCATGGTTGATCTAGAGTAAAAATCAGCCATCGTGGAGATCAGATCACCCATCATGGAGATTAGGTCCCATCATGGTCCAAGTGGGTACCCGATATTACCCTTCCTTTACGAGTACTTTTTGAACATATGAGTTTCAATGATTCCTTTACACACATAATCCATAGCGGAGCACATCCTGGAACTAATCTTACATCCCGTCTAAAGTTGTCGTGGTTGGGACGATTCTTTACAACCATCGTCAGCCGTAGATTGTCATCACGTGTCCCTTAACCTTCCTCCAATAGTTCCTTCAATCTAAATCATTCTCCTTTACTCTACGTCTCGAAGTGCAGCTATCCATCGTTGAAGCCATCATTTTCCATCGCAGAACCGTCAACATTGAATCACGTACCGTCGTCGTCGAAAATCGCCACTGAGCCTCATGGTTTGGTACCGACTCAGCCTTTGCTCAAAGAAATGGAGATGCAACCAAAAGTAAACTCATATGTGAAGACCCGAAGCAAAAATGTGAATGTCTCGAACGAAACATAGAAACGATTTGGAACACCTTTGTCTTCACTCACCACCGATCCAAGAAACCCCGATCCAAGCACCACGGATTTGAACTGCCCCGACCTATGCTTCACCACCGAACCAGGCTACTATGAACCAAAATATAAAATCTTCCCAACTCGCCCCTTTATGGATCGGTACTGATCCAAGGGTACCGATCCATCACTTAGCCAATTCTTTGCTAAGTTTTTCCCTTTGGTTGCCTTTACTAATCCAAATAACTCCAAAGTCCAACTCGAAACCAAACATGTGCCAATCTAAGGGTACCGACCCCACACTTGGCTTATTTTATTCCATAAAGTGAAACTCCAAGCAAGCTCCTACATGACCCGAACCTTTCACGGGTAGGACCCAAAGTCACTTGGTTCTCGATTCGAAGTAAACTTCTATCGATCTAATGCCTTTGAATCACCATCGTTCCATCTTTAATTGACCATAACTCGAGCAAATAAATTCCAAATGACTTGAAACTTGAAATGTAGCTTTAGGGTGTCCTTCTTAACCTACCCTATGGATCACAAGTCAATTGGACAACTTGACCTTCATGGATCATCATCGATCCAAGACTTGTTCCTAAAACTAAATCGTCATTCAATTAGTATTTTCAACCATTCAAACATCATACATTCAAGCATACATTACATACAATTTATCCTAACAAGCATACATCCATACACATGAAAGTGAAGCCTAAATCTGATGGTGGAAAGTAGATAAACTATAAGAACATGGGAGGTCCATAAGAACACAATTACACAAATCTTTTCCAAATCGTTTGAAATTAACATATATGATTAGTTAAGGTTTAAAACATGTTTTAAGATCCAATAACCTTTTCAAAACATCATTTTAAAGTGTGTAATGACTAATTAATAAGTGAAAGGTCTTAACCACTCACCTAAATCCAAAGCAATCAAAAGAAAATCCAAAAGTGCATGAATCCCGAGATGAAATAGCAGCTCCAAGATGTCTTCAACAACAAATCTCCTAATCCAAGTGCTAATCTCATTAATCTCCTTCCAATGACAAGATTTGGCTAACTAAAGTAAGGTTTAGAGTGGTTTAAGGCTAGATAATGTTAATGGTGGCTCTCTAACTATTTTGGGAAGTGTGAAAGTGAGAAGGAGAAGCCCCAGCTGCCTCTTTTGGGACCTAATACTGAAATAGGCGTTGGACTTAGTCATTAATCTCCTAAATTACCCACTGAGTTGTCCAAAATCGAATGAAACTTCAAATAGCCATATCTCCTAAATGATAAGTCCAATTTTCTATTATGATCACTACATGGAAAGAGAAACTATCATCCCGATCAAATGGAAGTGTTTTCAAACCCTAATTTGGCTCCTATCAAAAGTTATAGGCCGTAAAAGATTTTTAGGGTCAAAATCATCCGATAAAAATTCTAAGGATGGAAAATATCTATAGTATTCTTTTCCCAAAGTTATAGAATAATACAACTCTACATAAAAATAGTATTAATATTTTATGGTACTCCAATACGTAAAAATATGGATCATTACAGCTAGTCTATGTAAAATTTAACAATTTTGAAAAAAAATTGAAAAAAAAGTTAAAATATTACTATTTCTTTTAAAATACACCCTTGTGAATATTTCTTATTTATAAAGAAATTTTGAGAGATACGTTTACATGTCCACTTTTCTAAGCTGGATTGGACCGTTTTGGATTAAAAAAATTAAATTGGAAGAAAAACGTGTCATGAGTTTTATCTAAAGGGAACGTTTGTCAAAATTAATTGAGAATTTTATAGTTTTAAATGCTTAATAGTTTTGTGGAAATGATGTTAAAATCAAATACTTTTGATTTAAAAAGAAAACAAAAAAACCGAATTTGAAAAGTTATTGGTATTTTGACTTGAATTTTTATTGATGTTAGAAGGATACACAACCTTTAAAGCTTGAATTATGCCAGTGTGTTGAGAACTTGTTAATTATGGAGTTGTAAAGCATTGGAAGATTTGCGGTAAAGAAAGAAATTAAAATAAGGATTCTGTGGCCTTTTCAATCAATGTTCGAAGTGGAAGGGTGGAGTATCAAATCGAATTTTTTGTAATAATAAAGAGAACACCACTTCGTATTTTTCTACCCAAATATGGTTTGAGTTGCTTTATCTTAGCACAAGAAGGTTTGGAAGTTGTGATTGGCTAAAACTTATTTAGCCAAGATATTTTACTGTACCAAAGAATGTGATTATGGTAGGAAATTGCGTTGGTTTGGCTAGCTACCATAAGAACTCATTAATGACTTCGCAAGGATTTTTATGTCGTCAACACACCTTACAAAGAATAATTTAGTTTCCTCGAGGAACTAGAAATGTTAGCATGCTTTTATTAAGCCAAAGAAGTTTTTTATCGATCATAAGTCTCAAAAGTATTAGTTGTGTTCACATTGCCGGAAGTGGTAAACGAATTGGATTATCTTGTGGATGGGTGTTGTTGATCCTACACTTTAGTAACACTACACCACACATATAGATTTTGACTTGGCGAATTATAGGTAATCAAGTAAGGATGTTATCATCTTACTGCATAAGTTATGCGGTGATAATTATAAACTGTGGATACTAGAGTTGTCATCCCAGCTGCAAGTACATTATTTGGGGTTGAAGTGACATGAGTTCCATATCATGTTCACTTAATTAGGACATCATCCATTTTAGATTTCCCTAGATGAATTTTTTAGTATGACACTATTTAAGTAAGGAATATTATGTCTATTGGATTAATATGGCAAGTCACCATTCTATCTTGAGTTGTCTTGACCATAAAACAATCGTAGTAAAATGGTGGGAAGTTATGTTTGGGGAAGATCCAGTTAATTGGATTGCATTAAAGAATGATAAAAATTAGGAAGTTAAAATTGCAAAAGATATCCTAGATAAAGTTGTAAATAAGATTACATGAGGAATGGCTATTTCAAGAATTTGAATTCCCATTAAGGAAAAAAATATTGATGTTTGCACGCATTGAGGATGTAGAGGCGATTTCCATGGAAAATGAGATATGAAAGATTTTCATAAGATTTTGGTAGGAGGATAACAGGATTCCTTTCACTCATCCATTGGATTAAGAGGAGACTATTCATTTAACAAAGCTATCGTGTAGTATTGACTTAAGGTTACATAGTTTGTGTTGCGTAATAGTTGCATGTGAACGACATACCACCAACCGATTACCTTTAATGCTAAAACAATTTTAGACTTGGATTCCACTTAAATTTAGGGCTCCACTTAGACTTAGGATTTTGGCTACTACGTTTGAATGGCTTAATTTAGGGATACCTTACTTGAATTCTTATATGATTACTAGTGGTATGCTGTAAAACTTAGGATAAATATTCTTACAGATTGGAAATGTGATACCTTAGTATCAAAATGGTTGGAGGATCGAAGAAGCAAAATTATAAGTGAAATGTTACAGATTATGTTGAATCGAAATTAGGTACCAATTTATGCTATTTTCACCAATTTAAGAGATCGCCATATTTTGATGTCCTTAAGTTAAAAGGAAGAATGGCAAGAGATTTAAATCATTTGATGCTAGGTGAGACACCGTCCACCATTGAATTTTTTTACCTTAGTATCTAGAAGACGAATTGATCGATATACTACTCGGATGATTTAAGGTATTGTGTATGTGCTTAAGGGTGGCATAAGGCTACATTTCCATTAGGGCATACTTGTGCTTAAGTTATCAGTTATGGTGCAGTCAACATCATTTTATCTGAGCTAGTAACAAGGGTTATAGAAGTTTGCCTATGCACATATATTTGTTGAGTCTCTATGCTAGTAGTAAAGTCGATAATTTAAGGTTGGAGGAATGATCTAGCTGAGAGTATTTGGAGAGCCCAATGAAAAATTCTGAGGTACCCATCCATAGCTCTTTTTTGGTACGTATCCATTCTAGTTAAATTATTAGTACACAGTATTTAATTTGGAATAATCCATGGGTAGGCATGGTTGTGAACGTGTTGTTAGGACATGTTTTGGATGATGGTTGCTAATGAATGAATTTTATTAGTTAACATTGCACATATAGGCTAATATATTCATGTTAGCCTACAACACACAATCATCGTATCCATTTTATTTTATCAGTTATATGCATGATGGTTGTCGCATCTTGCATATGTATTGAATGGTTGCTCATCCATATAGAATTGCAAGTATATAGGGCATTGCATACATTTTGGATACATGGTATAAGCACTTGCATTTCAGAAGATCAACTAGTTCAGAAGACCGCCTAATTTTGCATTACTTATATGTTTATATACATTCCATACTTATATGAACATGTTGCATTAGAAATTGGATTTAAGGACAATGGTTGCAAGTGATTGATTATTAAGTAGGTGGTTATAGATATTGATTGTATGAGCAAATTACATTTTTCCGTCCAAAGAGATTTCAAGGACTTTTAATGGTGGAAAATGTAACACCTCAGAGATTTTAATAACAAACTAAACCACTAAAAATGGTAAAATTGTAATTTTACATAAAAATACAAAGATGAAGGGATTTGGAAACTCTAACTTTTGCATTGCATCAACTAGATTTTTCTAGCCCAAATTCATATATAAAATGTCAGAAATGTATAACATATGAAGAAAATATAAAATGTTTACCATAGCGCACATATCGAATTTTATGCCTATTTTGGAATTAAGTTTAAGAATTAATTACAAGAATCAACCAAACTTATTTATTAAGCAATTAATTGAATACGCATGAATTGCTTTTAAAAAAAGTATAATTGTGTTAATGTATATTAAAAGAAAAGGTGGAAGATATTTACATACACAGAGCGAAAGCATTAATTACCGTGTTAATGTAATTTCTTGCTATAATTAATGAAAATATATGTTACATATATTGGAAAGGCGATGTAACAATACATTTAAAAAGAAAAGAATGCATTTAATGTTATACGTTTGAAAAGTAATGATAACAATATATGCATGGAAGTAAAGGGTTATTTTAAAGAAAAGTTAAGGTACACAATCTCTTTATTAGTAAAGGATAAAAGGTAAAACCAATTTGAACTTGGAAACATAAATACCAATCAATTCATGATTTATTGCACAATTAATTGGTAAAGAATAAGACTTTAATTAATGTAAACAAATACTCATACATACATACATAAAAATATGTATATACATACATACATGATGTTTAGATATAAATAAATGATTTCCTACAATAGTCAATAATAATAAATGTAAAATATCAATAAATGATATTAATTGATTTGAATTATAATGAATGGTAATTAATGACATTAATTGGGAGAGTATAAACGTTTTAAAGACAAAGAAAATGAAATGAATTTTGTGTATAGGTAAAGATAAGTAATATGTGAATAAGCATG
Source organism: Allium fistulosum (assembly GCA_030737815.1). Taxonomy (NCBI): domain Eukaryota; kingdom Viridiplantae; phylum Streptophyta; class Magnoliopsida; order Asparagales; family Amaryllidaceae; genus Allium; species Allium fistulosum. The sequence goes on along the minus strand of CM060902.1, from coordinate 1,249,490,394 downwards.
TAATTTTTCTAAACCTATACTTTCACATATAAATAGAAGCATAGGTCTTCAACCTTCTCACTCAAAAACCCTAGCCTCCATCTCTTAAAGTTCTTCTTCTCCTCCCATAAACAAAATTCTAATTCAAAATAATAACAATAACAATGATAATAATAAAGAAGATCAAATGAAAAAAGCAAAGAGAACTAGAGAAAAGAGAACATAAGAATCAGAGCTTAGGAACTGTAACTACCCACGTTTTACGTATCAAAGGATCGTAAAATATTTTTATTTTATTCATATGAGGTCATATGACTCTAAAATTTTGGAAAGTGACTCTTAGGGGCATTTTTCATATCTATGATTTTTGTTGAATTTTTATGTGACTATTTTGACCCTTAAAATCTTGTTTGGACTATAAATTTTGGTAGGAGCCTAAATATGGGTCTTAAACCACTTTCATTGCTTTAGGATGATGGTTTCCCATTCTATAGAGTGATCATAATAGAAAAACAGATTTATCGTTTGAAAGTTATAGCTGTTTTAATTTTGGCTGTTGTTGGATAGTTTTAATGTGTAACTAACTAAGCTTGTACTTAGGCCCAGTAACCCATCTCGAAAATTGTGCTAAGGGGAGGCTGTAGGAACTGATCTAAGTCATTTCCATCTTCCCCAAAATAGCTCTAAACCTCCATTAACCCTAATTTCATCAGAAATAGCACATTTTCCTTACTAATCTTCGTCAAATCATTAATTAAAGTGGTGATTAAGATAGGAAAGCTTTAGATTATCATTTTTGCAGATTTGGGTTCATCTCCTTTGCTGTCTACATTAGATCTAAGGACAAAAATTGGTATTTTGGATATTTGGTGAGTGGTTTTTGACCTCTCACTCTACTATGCATGTTTATATAGTTAAAAATGTTATTTTTGACATGATTTTGACCCTAAACGTTTTCAAACCTTAAGTAAATTTTTACACATGTTTATGAATGGATTTTAAAGGTTTCAAAAGTGGTTTTGAAATGGTTTGTAGACCCTCATATTCATATGCATATGCAAGTACAAATGTTAGATCTAGGTTGGGATTTGTTTAATTATCTTATTGTTATGATTGTATGTATGAATGGATGTATATGCATGATTTTCTAAGATTGCATGTTGTGCTTTTATGTTGTTTGCTAGTGTTTTAGTAGTAGGAGAATATGTTGGTGAATTCGCCAAATCGAAGGCAAAGATGGTCGGAATTGAATGAAAATTGAAGGAGGGACTCTGGAGTATGGAAGGAATCCAAGTTTCAAATCATAGCAAGAATACATAGGTCGGTACCGAGCTATTATAGGTCGGTACCGATCTATTTTTAGTGGACAAAATAGGTAGGGAGTTGATGGCTCGGTGGGGAATGTCTAGAGGGGATGGGCAAGGGCGGGATGCAGGAAGATGGCTAAGTATTGGGTGCTATGCCGAGCTATCTCTAGAACTTGGAAATGGAAGCTTTAGATTAGGGCCGAGCTATGTTGAAGGATGGGTCAGGGTCTAAAGTAAATGGGGAATGAAGTACTAGGAGAATGGGAGAAGACTTAGCCAAAATTGGTTAAGCATATAGCTTAGTGTTGAGCTATGATAGCACGGTACCGAGTTACCTATGTTGATGGGATGGGAGTGAAACTTCATGTAGGGGAAATAGAAGCTCTGCATGTCGTGCTGAAGGTGCTTGTTTGCTTGCTTAGGGTTTGATGGCGACATAATGGCACAATGATAGTTTCGGGACTTCGGCAACAACTCGATGATGAAAAGAGTTAGGTTCCGAGGATGGCGGCTCAATGTTGAATGGAGTCATGAAAATGGTTATCCACAAAGGGTGGGTTCTTAGAAAGGTGATCTGCAGATAGAATGGTTGAATGGATCTATTGTGGAATGGAGGAATGTAGAATGGTTCCTCGAGAATAATGGAAATTGGATGGAGCAAGGAAAGGGCTCAAATATGCATGCTAAGGGATCGTTGATACTCATAGTATTGCCTAATGTACTCAAAGTATGGGAATTGTGAGGACGCTCATGGGTACATTGAAAGGGTACCTCGGATCGGTTGAATGGATCAATGTATCCTGGACTGGTTAAATGGGTCTAGTATCAACTTCGAGCTAAGGAGGGTACACTAAAACCGGGATTTCCATTAGTCCTTAGCAGTAGATTTGTCATACGAGTTATCATATATCCAAAGCACATTGAGTGATAGTGAGGATTGTTTGATGGATGTTATGCTTGTTTTGGTTGCTCTTCCATAGGTATATCACTCTAGGGATGTCATTGGAGATAGGTATTAGAGATAGGGATACCTGGACACTGGTCATCGCACTTGGTTTGTAGTGTACCCTTATTATATTCGTAGAGTAGCATATTATGTTTGTTATGTGCTAACTCTTTGGTTGTAGGGACAGGTCAGGTATGCTTCGTATACCCTTTTTCCTTATTATATCGATTTGTATAGTATTTTAAGATTCGTTTACCGCTCACATCAGACTGTTGTTTGACTCGAGATTTTATGTTTTGCTTCTTATTATCTTCGGTACTCTTAAATGAGTAGACTAGATACCAGATCAAGGTGCGATGCAGTAGCTGTGCAGAGGACGATCTGGATGGAGCTATCTCGTATTATATATGGATTTCTATGCTTATTTCCTTATGCAACACTGTGGAGCCTGGCAGTATTTAGTTATTATTAGGATATAATTATTTGAGTTTAGTTCCGTTGTATAAACTATATTACTAGTTATATAACTCTATGAATCTGTACTTTGATGTTTGGACCACTTAAGTTATTATTATCTCTCATTTTTTATATCTATGATGTATATTTTATTTTATTTGATGTGTTGTGAGATATATGACAGGTTCAGTCATGTTTTGTTTCATTTTAAAACCTTGATTATTGTTCTACATTGGCTAAGCAGGTCAACAGCGCACTATCTTACGTATATTGGGTACTGGTCGTGTAAGGCAGTTGTCACATTTTGTATCAGAGCTTAGGTTACACTATTAAGCTGAGTCGATACCGTGGTCCAGTAGAGATGGGAAGGAGTTATCATACTAGACTGGACCTCGAATATATATATACATACACATATGAGAGATAGGAGGTACTTATTATATATTTTGGTTTTAAAAACTATATAGCATATAATTCGCATGCACAGGAGTACCATTGACACAGTTTTCTTTTTGAGAGACTGATCATTCTTGTTACAGATCAAGAATGAGTCAGCAAGTAAGAAGCAATATCAGAAACTCCATCTCCGGAGTTGAGGAAGGAGCGGATTTGGGGGCTGCTAACCCTGACTTGCAAGCTATATTCAATGCGATGATGGAAAACATGTTTCAAAATGCCTAAACGGCCACTCAAAATATTGTTGTTGGTGGTGGTGCTCAAGTGCAGGCGCCAAGAGCTGACTTTGCTAAGTTATGCAAAGATTACTCCACCTTATGAGGTAAAACATTCCTTGGAATAGAGTCGGCTATCAAAGCACGGGATTGGTTAGACACCTACGAGCGTATCTTTGGTGATCTGGAATAGATGATGCCATAAGGAGGAAGCTAGCCTCTAGACATCTTCAAGGACGAGCCATGAACCGGTGGAATGCCATTACCACTGCTACACCTAAGGATCAGTTTACTTAGAACTAGTTCAAGGCCAGGTTTGAAGAGAAGTTCGTTTTGACTACTCAGAAGTCGGTGCTATTCAGTAAATTTGCTGATTTAAAGCAGGGAGATATGTCTGTCTCTGAATATATTGCTGAGTTTGATGCTTTATCGAAGTATGGGATGTCTTTCATCGACACTCCATTAAGAAAGAATAAGAAGTTCATTATGGGTTTAGACGTTACTTAGGGGAGAAGTTGGTTGGTCATATCGATGAGCCATCCAAGAGACTTGTTGAGAAAACTCTTCACTAGGAGAGTTTATAAACTAAGTCTAAATCGGCTGTTGTTGCTAAGGAAGAGCTAGAACCGCAAGCAGTGGAGGCAAAAAGAAATGGAATAAAAATAGGAAGTAGTCTCAGGGAAAGAACGCTCAGAAGAAGACTAAATGGGATCCTATTTGTTATTTTTGTGGAGACAAGGATCACCTAATTAGAGATTTCAAGACTAATGGGAAGAAGAAGTGTTATAACTACAGCAAACCCTAACATATATTGAAGAATTGTCCGGAACCACCGCAGCAGAAACAAATTGTGAAGGCATATGCTTTAGACACTATTCTGACTTGGTTGAGTGCTCCCTCGATGAAAGAGGAGGGGAATGTCATTGTTATTCAAGGTATGCTTTCTATTTACGATGTTCCCATACATGTTTTATTCAATACTGGGGCTTCACATTCCTTCATAACAAGTGATTTGGTAGATTGGATGGGATTGAAACCCGACATAGTTGACCGACCTTTGATTGCGACGAACTATGTTGGAGGCTCCACTGGCCTATGCATGGCTTGTCGTGATTTGACCTTATCTAGTCATGGATGCTCTTTTGTTTATGATTGTTTTGTTTTGAATTACATTGGGTTTGGAATTTTCGTAGGAATGGACTGGCTAAGGAAGTATGCAGTAGTAGTGGATTGCGAGAAGCTGTTGGCGAAGATTGGGGCTGTGGAGGTGCAGATGTTGGTGATTGGCTACCTGCCAGAGGATGGGGTTATGGTTAGCTTTCTATATTCACTTGAGACTCCACAGGATGGATTGCCATGTGTGCCTATCATTAGAGAGTATTCAGATGTGTTTGAGGAAGTGACCAGATTACCACCGCATAGAGTGATTGAATTTTGGATAGACTTAGTGAAGGGTGTCAGGCCAATAGTTATGCTTTTGAGGCATATGACACCCAGAGAGCAAAAGGAGTTGGAGGTGCAAGTAAATGACCTATTGAAGAAGTGGTTCATTTATAGGAGTATATCTAATTGGGTTGCACCCATAGTATTCGCTACTAAGATGGATGGCCCTATGAGGTTCTGTGTAGATTACCTTGAGCTGAATAAACCGACGAAGAAGAACAAGTATCCACTCCGAAGTATTGATGACTTATTCTATCAGCTCTATGGTGCGAGGGTGTTCTCTCAATTGGATCTTGCGACATGATTTTACCAGTTGAGAGTAGCAAAGAAAAGTGTGTCGATCACTGCGTTTTGTATGATGTCTAGTTTCTATGAGTGGTTGGTTATTCCATTCAGGCTAACCAATGCTCCGGCATACTTTGTTGATCTCATGAAACGTGTCTTTAAGGATTACCTAAACAAGTTTGTGCTTGTCTTCGTAGATGATATTTTTATCTATTTTAAGATAGAGGAGGAATACAAGAAACACTTGAGAATTGTGCTTAAAGTGTTGAGGAAGCACAAGTTGAAAGCGAAGTTTTCAAAATGTCACTTCTGGAGAAGAGAAGTGAGGTTCTTGGGTCATGTCATCTCGAAGCAGGGCATCGCAGTAGATCCTACCAAGGTAGCAGCGATTTAGGATTGAAACAAACCCAAGAATGCTACGGATGTGAGGAGTTTCCTAGGATTGGCGGGATATTATAGACGTTTTATCAAGGACTTCTCGAAGATAGCAGCACTATTGACCAATTGACGAAGAAGAATCAAAATTTTGTTTGGAATGCAAAGTGTGAACAAGTGTTTGTTAGTCTGAAAGAGAGGTTGACGAGTGCAGCAGTATTGACCATTTCGAATGGGAATGAGGAGCTGACAGTATACATAGACGCATGTGGCACTAGATTAGGTGTAGTGTTGATGCGGAAGGGAAAAGTTGTCGCCTATGCTAGTCGACGGTTGAAACCGTATGAGAGGAAGTATCCAACTCATGATTTGGAGTTGGCGGCTATAGTGTTTCCCTTGAAGATTTGAAGGCACTACCAATTAGGAGAAAGGTTCAAGCTATTTATGGACCATAAATCCTTGAAGTACCTTTTCTCCCAGAAGGATCTCAACCTTCACCAGCAGCGATGGTTGGAATTCTTAGCCTCCTATGATTTCAGCATTTCTTATACACCTGGGAAAGGAAATGCAGTCGACGATGCATTGAGTAGAAGACATGCCAATTTGGTAGCAATATTTACGGAGTGGAAACAGTTGGATTATATTAATGGCTATGACTTCAGACCCCATTAGGAAATAGAACCAGAAATGTGGGCGAGTTTGACTATCAGGCCTACTCTAATTGAGCGGATCGATCCTAGTTAGAGGCGAGATGATAGACTAGCAGAGATCATAGCGAAAATAGAAGGAGGAGTAGAGTTTGAAGATATGAAGCAATATAGACCCGACTGAGAAGGTTTGCTCCATAAGGATGGGAGACTATTTGCTCCCGATTTTAATGGATGTTGAGATGAGGCGCTATGAGAGTGCCATCTTCTAGGTTGACCATACATTCCGGTGGTAACAAGATGTACCGTGATATGAAGCAGACCTATTATTGGAAGGAGATGAAGAAGGATGTCGGGACATTCATCTTAAAATGTATGAACTACCAGTTGGTGAAGGTAGAGCAAAAGAAGCTAAGTGGGTTATTGCAACTGCTTGAAATTCCTGAATGGAAGTGGGAGAAATTATTGATGGACTTCATCGATGGACCGTCGAGGACTCGAGCAAGGTATAACAACATCTAGGTCATAGTCGATCGATGGACCAAAAGCGCTCGATTTATACCCATCAAGTCAAGTAGGTTGGCAGCCAAACTAGTCGAGTTATATATGAAATGGGTTGCACGATTTCATGGCATGCCGAAGAGCATTGTGAGTGATCGAGACCCGTTGTTCACTAATTAGTTCTGGAAGAGCTTACAAGAGACGTTGGGTATCGAGTTGCATCTCAGTATAGCTTGTCACCTTCAAGCGAATGGGCAGACCGAGAGAGTGAATCGTATATTGGAGGATCTCTTGTGGGCTTGAATACTTGATTTCGGAGGCTCGTGGGATGATCATCTGCATTTAATGGAGTTCGCATACAATAATAACTATCGATCTAGTATAGGTATGGCACCGTATGAAGGATTATATGGCCAATAGTGTAACGCCCCTTCGTGTTGGTGGGAAGCGGTCGAGAAATTGATATTTAGGCCAAATATGATAAGAGAAACCTCGAAGAAGATAAAGATCATTCGACGTCGAATGAAAGCTGCTCAAGATAGGCAGAAGAGCTACGCCGATAGGAGACGTAGAGATTTGGAATTCTTCGTCGATGATATGGTGTTTGTGAAGATTTCTCCTTTGAAGAATGATATTCAATTTGGTAGTAAGGGGAAATTGGCACTAAGATTCATAGGTCCTTTCCGGTAACATAGAGGATTGGAATCAATCATATAGGGTCGACTTACCTTAGAAGATGGCGGGTGTGCATAATGTCTTCCACGTTTCTCGCTTGCAGGAATTTGTGCATGACTTAGGCATGACGATTACACCGACTCAACTAGATGATATCGAGATTAAACCAGAAGCTTCGAGACCTCGTAAGACGATTCGTATTGTCGAGCGATACGAAACAACTTAGGAGGAAGATGGTGGAGTTAGTAAAGGTTCAATGGGGCGAAAGTGAAGGTGATTGTACATGGGACACTGCAGAGAGTATGAGGGCTACATATTCGAGGCTCTTTGGATGGTAAGGTCTAATGTTTATCGTATTTACTTTCACCTTTGATATCGTATAGGTAATTTAGTATCTCGCATGCTAGGATAGGTTTGTTTATGTTATTGATTGCATGTCTGCTTGTTTGATGTGTTTGATGATTGTATGTGATTGATAGGTATGCGGGGTAACTATGGTTGACTATTCCTTGTTTATTGGGGGATTTTAGGGGCGAAATTCCTAAAGAAGGGGAGAGCGTAACGACCCACGTTTTACGTATCAAATGATCGTAAAATATTTTTATTTTATTCATATGAGGTCATACGACTCTAAAATTTTGGAAAGTAACTAATAAGGGCATTTTCCATATCTATGATTTTTGCCAAATTTTTATGTGACTATTTTGACTCTGAAAATCTTATTAGGACTATACTTTTGATAGGAGCCCAATTAGGGTCCCAAACCACTTCCATTGCTTCAAGATAATGGTTTTCCATTCCGTAGAGTGGTCATAATAGAAAAACGGACATATCGTTTGTAATTTATAACTGTTTTAAATTTTGACTGCTGCTGACCAGTTTTAATGTTTAATTAACCAAGTCCATGCTTAGGCCCATTAACCCATCTCGAAAACTGTGCTAAGAGGAGGCAGTAGGAACTGATTTAAGTCATTTCCATCTTCTGCAAAATAGATCTAAACCTTCATTGACCCTAATTTCATCAAAATCACACCTTTTCCACACTAATCTTAGCAAATCATTGATTAAGGGTGATTAGGACAAAAAAGATTTACACTATCATTTTTGCGGATTTAGGTTTATCTCATTTACTATTTACTTCAGATATAAGAAGAAAAATTGGTATTTTGGGTATTTGGTGAGTGATTCTTGACCTCTCACTCTACTATGCATGTTTATATAGTTAAAAATGTTGTTTTGACATGATTTTGACCCTAAAACGTTTTCTAACGTTAACTGCATTTTTATACATGTTTATGAATGGATTTTAAAGGCTTTAAAAGTGGTTTTGAAATGGTTTTGTAGAACCTCATATTCATATGCATGTGCAAGTACAAATGTTAGATCTAGGTTGGGATTTGCTTGATTATCATATTCTTATGTATTGTATGTTTGAATAGATGTATATGCATGATTTTCTATGATTGTATGTTGTGCTTTGATGTTATTTGCTAGTGTTTTAGGTAGTTGGAGGATAGGTTGGTGAATTCGAAAAATCGAAGGCAAAGATGGTCGGAATTGGATGAAACTTGGAGGAGGGGCTCGGAGTACGGAAGGGGTCCAAGTTTCGAATCACAACAAGAATGTGGTTAAGTATATAGGTCAGTACCGAGCTATTATAGGTCAGTACCAAGCTATTTTTAGTTGCCAAAATAGGTCGGCGAGTTGATGGCTCGGTGGGGAATGCTTAGGGGAGATGGCAAGGGCAAGATGCAGGAAGATGGCTAGGTATTGGGTGTTATGCCGAGCTATCTCTAGAACTTGGAAATGGAAGCTTTAGATTGGGGCCGAGCTATGTTGAAGGATAGGTCAGTCTAAAGCACATGGGTAATGAAGTACTAGGAGCATGGGAGAAGACTTAGCCAAAATTGGCCAAGTATATAGCTCGGTGCCGATCTACGATAGCTTGGTACCGAGTTACCTATGTTGATGGGATGGGACTTCTTGGAGGGGAACTAGAAGCTCATTAGGTCGTGCTAAAGGTGTTTGTTTGCTCACTTAGGGTTTGATGGCGACATAGTGGCATGATGATAGTTTTGGGACTTTGGCAACAACTCAATGATGAATGGAGTTACGTTCCGATGATGGCAGCTCGATGTTGAATGGAGCTGTGAGAATGGTTATCCACAAAGGGCTAGTTCTAAGAAAGGTGACTTGCATATAGAACGGATGAATGGTTCTATCGTGGAATGGAGGGATATAGAATGGTTCCTTGAGAATAATGGAAATTAGATGGAGTAAGGAAAGGGCTCAAATACGCATGCTAAGAGATCATTGATACTCCGAATGTTTTCTGATGTACTCAAAGCAGAGGTATTGTAAGGACGCTCATGGGTACGTTGAAAGGCTACCGCAGATCAATTGAATGGATCTATTTACCCTGGACCCATTGAATGGGTCAAGTATTTGCTTCGGGCTAAAGATAATACACTGAAAACTGGGATTTCCATTAGTCCCTGGTAGTCGAAAGGTCAAACGAGTTATCATATATCCGGAGCACATCAAGTGATAGTGAGGATTGTTTGATGGATGTTATGGTTGTTTTAGTTGTTCTTCCATAAGTATATCACTCTAGAGATGTCATTGAAGATAGGTACTGGAGAGAGGGATACTCGGACACCCGTCATCACACTTGGTTTGCACTTTGCAGTGTACCCTTATTGCATTTGTAGAGTAGCATATTTTATTTGTTATGTGCTAACTCTTTGGTTCCAAGGACAGGTCAGGTACGGTTCATATACTCTTGTTCTTTACTATATCGATTTGTATAGTATTTTGAGATACATTTTCCACTCACACCAGACTGTTGTCTGACTCAAGGTTTTATGCTTTGCTTCTTATTACCTCTGGTACTCATAAATGATAGATACCAGGTCAAGGTCCAACGCAATAGCTGTGCAGAGGACGAGCTGGATGGAGCTATCTCGTATTATATATAAATTTCTATGCTTGTTCCGCTGTGCAACAATGTGGAGCCTTAGTAGTGTTTGCTTGTTATTATGAGACAGTTATTTGAGTTTATTTCCATTGCATAAACTCTATTACTAATTGTATAACTATATAAATCTGTACTCTGATATTTAGATCGCTTAGTTATTACTATCTCTCCTATTTTATATATGTGATTTATATTATATTTTATTCGATGCATTGTAAGATATACAACGGGTTTATTGATGTTTTGTTTCATTTTAAAACTTTGACGTTCTATTTCGGCTGGGCACGTCAACAACACACTATCTTATGTATATTCAATGTTGGTCATCACAGAACCTAGAAGGGAGAATCCGCAAAGAGAAAGAAAAAGGAAACCTATAGAGGTAAGTGAGTTTATCTACAAAATGCGTACGATGGAGATAAGTGATTGATTTTCAATTATATGCCTTCTTAGTAACAAAAATACATATTTTATTCTTGAACCTATGAATCTATTTGAAATAAATTGGTAAATGAAAAATGACCAGATAAAATTAGCTTTAATCTCGTAGTTTTAATTTTATATAACATGTTCGAATTGAATTTGGCAAATAAGAATCAGTTTGATTTGAAACTACTCTTAATTCACATACATCTGATTTGTTTAATGAACTTGATTTGAGATGAGGATAAATGAACATATCTATTGAAGTTTATTTTGATTCAATTTGATTTGTAGTAAAATATACGTGATAATTGATTTAAAAACGTAGATAACCTTTCGAAATACATATAGAATATTTGATGGAAAATTATGTATAAACATTGGGAAAAATCACTTGAAATTATGTCAAAAGCACTATGAATATATACCATAAGTTTGAGATTAAAACCGCAAAGAAAATCGATAAAAGAAAAATAAGTAAGGTTTATTTCTGAAATATACCAATTAGCCTAGGTTGAACCTGGAACTAGTACATGCCAAGTAGGAAGGATCGGGAGAAACATATTCCCACTTCCTTGTTCACGCATCAGAGTGGAGTCGTGTAGCAAGTGGAATCGTGATTACCTTGGTGATGTCCTAGGCTCGCACTTTATGAAGTTGGTGGACATGGCATTTAGTGTAGATAGCGATTAAATCGCAATTAGACGCTCTTATCATTCATAGCTGATCCTAGCCACCAATAGGTAGGAGCTGGAAAGAGGAATAGTGGAGAAATCTGTCATACTAAGAATTGTTATACGTACCTATAAGGATTTGGAATTGTTAATCCACTCCAAAATGTTATTTGTTTAATGATAGAGGTCATAGTATACATATACTAGCAAAGGAGACTAGATTGGGTTGTTAACCCAAAGGAATAGAATGGGGAATGTTAACCCAAAGGAATGGAATTAGGAATGTTAACCAAAAAAGAAACTTCGAGATTATTAATCTAAGTACACACACAGATACACACACACATGTACACACACACACAAAAACACACTTATCCAACTTTCTGACCAAGTAGGTTTTCACCGAAATTAGAACGTTGGGATGAAGATGAAACGGTTCACGGACTTAAGAACACGCTAGGAAAGATTATAGGAAGGAACTTAAGAAGCTAAAGAGCAATTAGGGCAAAGGAAAGCACTCGGTGCCGAGTACATATACTCGGTACCGACCACTATTTTTTTCAAATTTTAAATTTCCAGTAAATCATATATGATATTTCAATGGCTGAAAAAAATTTCCACATTTTTTTGATGAAATTTTATTTTTTATTAATTTATTAATTTTTGGCCTATAATAATAATAATTTTTAGAAATAGCATAAATGATTTTTTAAAATTTTTATTTTCTGGCGGAAAGCTTATCTTATGATAATTTAATTTTATAAAATTTTAAAAATAATTATTACAACATATTTTATTTTGTATGATTTATTTATGTAGTATATTGATTTGAATAATATTAAATAATAAAAAAATTTAGATTTTAATTTTTTGCCATCGAAAATTACTTTTGTTGTATAGTTATATGTATAAAATTATATGATCAATTTTAACCATAGAATCATATTGTTATTCAATATAAACCATATATGTATATCACATTACTTATAGTCCATGACTTTTTTTTCTTTTTTCTACCATGTCCTCTCCTGCATCCTCTCTCCTTATCGCTTCTGTCCTTACCGCAACCTCCCCTGCCAACTGCTCACATCTATCCCTTATGTCCCAATCGTTCTTGACCCTCCTTCCTTAGTCGTTCCTTCTTCCTTTCCTCTGCCATACTCTCTTCCGACTTGATCCCTCCTCCTCCTTCTGTCCCTTCCCTCCCCTCTGACACTCCACCTCCTCCTCTTTCCAACCTTAACTTGTCTCCTTCTTCCTCTATTCATTTAAATGCTCCTTCTTCCTTTTCTTTTTCTGATTATAACATTAATCAGGTACAAGCAGCTATTGATAATAATGCACTTCAAGCTCCTTAATCCTGGTCAACTCTGTTCAAATCCCTTCCATGTAATGCAAGAGCCTACATTCCAAAATAGTTTGATATATCTTAGCAAGGTAAAGCTTTGCAACCACCCCAAGAAGTCATTGATGAAGGTATAAACTTTTGGCATAACTACTTAGTAGGCTTCTTTCTTAAAGAAAAAATAAACTATATGGCTGTTGTTTCTTATTTCAAAAAGTTGTGGAAATTGAAAGGAGAATTTGATGTTAAATCAGATGGCTCAAGTTATTTATTTAGTTTAGCTATGATGAAGATCGAAATAGAATATTGCAGTCCGATCCCATATTTATTAGAGGACAAATGTTTGTTATCAGCACGTGGAAGCCGACTTTTGGATCTGTTTAGGCGCAGGTTAAGAGCGTTCGACTCTATTGGGAATCAATTGGCTAGCTTGCCATATCAGGAAACTTATGTGCTTCAATGAAGCTACTGAAAAACAGCAAAGATTAGAATATGATAAGTGTCTAATAGAAGTAACAACTGACAAAGAACTCCCAGATTTTATTAGTGTGGGAGAAGGCAACTACCATCGCGTGGATGTAGAATATACATGGAAACCATTAATTTGCTCCCACTATAAAATATTTGGTCATGGCATTGCAACTTGTTCTCTATCACAAGTCAAAGGTTCTGTTTTTATAGAAGCAAATCAATATGATCAAAAAACAATAGAATTTGTCCAAAACAAATCTCAGCAAAAAGTTTCCCAAAATTCAAAATAGACTCAAACTTCCATCCATCCTCATCAATTAAAACCATGAGTCAACTTGAAAACATGGCACAAAAAGCAGCAAAATCCTAATAACTCAGAGCTACAACATAGCACCACAAAAATACATGAAGTAAATGGAAAAAACAATTTTGAAATTCAGTCTGAAACAAGAAACACTAAAATGGCAATTTAAGGAAATATTGAAGATATACAAGTCGATGATAATATATTTGATGTCCTACAAGATTTAAAAGAAGGTGAAATTGAAAATTGCACAGCTAACAATTCACATATGACACAACAAGAAGAAGGAACACAATCTGACATAACTACTACTCAACAAAAACAACAATACATGCACAACAATATCATGCACACTGATACATGTACACAAGCGATACAACTCCTAAATATGCTTTCCTTCTTATGACTCAACCTCAAGCAGCGACAATTATCAACAAATCCCCACTACCTTTCTCCAATCAAGCTAGCCCAAACAATGATCAACGTACTCGAACTCCTCATTTCCAAGACAATCTCCAACCCATGATCCCAAATATTACCATAACTACAAATTCTCCACATAATACCACTTCCTTTAACAATACTGAATCTTCTCCTCAACAAGAATCCTCTCATGCTGATCAGTCCACCTCTGTTCCACCTCACAAAAACTTATCCCGTTGCTATGACCATATTTCCCCAAGCAAAATCACTACTCCCCCTTCTGTTCTTCCTGATGATCCACCAAATCCTTACCTAAACCTTAAACCTCCTGATACAATCCTTCTTTTTACCCCCAAATACCTCAAAAACTACTCCATCCACTCCATCCGTCCATCATAAGGAGCATGACTTGACTGCCCCTTCCTCTAGTAACAAGCATTCAAACAAAAGGAAGAATAAAAAGAAGAAAAAAAATAAAAAAGGTAGAAGTTCACCACCAGAAGTGACATGAATTTTGGTGAATAATTCTCTCTTCAACAAATGATGCCCCAGTCAGCAACTAATTTCACCAATAAAAGCATGCTAACTAGCAACAACAGAGTCACTAGGCTATCAGCCTCAAATTCAAACATCTTTTAATAATGAATAACATAGGGTACTGGAATGTTCGGGGAGCTCACTTGGAGTCCAAAATTCATGAAATCAAGCATCTCATCAAATATCATAACCTAGGCCTAATTAATATTGGTGAAACTAAGCTCAATAAAGAACTGATTGCAATTACTGCTAGCATGATAAATCCAAATTGTTCATCTATAAATAATCTTCAATATGCTACATAGGGTTGTATCTTAATCTTGTGGAACCCTCAAATCTTCTCTACAACCCCTTCTACTTCTTCAACGCAACACATTCATTCTTAGATTACTCACCTTCCCACCAACGTCTCCTTTTTCCTTACTTCTATGTATGCTGACAACACCAGAAGCATCAGACAACCCTTTTTGGATGATCTCCCTCTCTTTCAAACTTCTCATTCCATTACTATTTTATGGTGATTTTAACTGGATGCAATCCTCAACTGAAAAAATGGGAGGCGTTCCTCTTTACCTTAGTGACATACAACCACTCAATTATCCAATCTAATTTAGCTATGATTCCATCTACAGGTTACTACTATGCATGGAATAATAATAACATATTAAACAAGAGAACTTTTTACAAGCTTGACAGATCTTACTTCAACCCTGATGCTTTCAATCTTCGGCCTAACCTTGTTGGCCAATACACTCCCCTTAAACTATCAGAATATTGCCCAATTATCCTTTCTTGGTCATGGCAGATACTAAAGGTCCCTCAATTTTCAAAAAAATTTAACTCATGGACTGATGACATTGATTTTTTCCCACTCTTGCAACAGGTCTGGAATGAAGAAGTGTATGGTAACAATATGTATATATTCCAAGAAAGCTTAAACTATCTAAGATTTCTCTTAAGGAATGGTCTAGGAAGAAATATAGCCCTGGAAGCTCCCAATCTTCTGCAATTAGAGACAAACTTCAAGATCATCAAGAGTTAATGCTAAATAACCCTCATGATCAAGCTATTTCAGACGAAGAGCATAGACTTAGAGCTGAACTATTTTTTTTTTTGAGTTCATGGGAAACCTTAAGATCATGGTATTCATTGATACTCACTTAAGTAAAACACGCTGTGTGTCTACCCCGCTTTTATTTAGTCGTCGCACACGGATGCTTAACGTTGAAACTCCCACTGATGGTTTGGCGCTGGGATTCGAACCTGCCCGGACGCAGTCCTTTGGTTCCCAGCTCCCAGCTCCCAAACCAACCGAGCTACGAACGGCGGGTTAGAGCTGAACTATTTGATTTAATCAGTAAAGAGCTAGAAATGCTGAAGCAAAAATCCAAGGCTGATTGGAATTATCATGGGGATAGGAACTCTAAAATGTTTCATGAGTAAGTTACAAAAGAGCCAAAACCATCATTCATTCTATTCATGATCAAAGTGGAACTTCTCACAATACACCGATTTAGGTCAATCAAGCATTTCTCAATTATTATACTGCTCTCCTAACCAATCTTGATAATTTTCAATTTGGCATTCATCTTCTATATAATATACCTTCTCCTGCCATTTCTCAATCCCAAGCTTCTTCTCTCATAAGGCAGATGACTTCTTAAGAAATAAAAAATGAAATATTTCACATGAAGACCTCTAGCCCCCCAGACCCGATGGTTTTTCAGCCCATTTCTATCAAAAATCATGGCATATATAAATGTCGACTTCATCAAAGTAATACAACATTTCTTTACGACAAATAAATTACTGAGTGGGATAAACCATACTAAACTATGTTTGATACCAAAATATGAAATGCCTCATGATGTCACGTAATTCAGACCGATAACCTATTGTAATGTTGTATATAAGTGCATCACTAAAATCTAGCCTCAAGAATGAAGGAGAGCCTTTCTGAAATCATCTCTAATAATCAGGCTGCTTTCCTTCCAATATATTTATCTGTGAAAACATCATTCTATCCAATGAACTCATGAAGGGATACAATAGAAAATATATAACTCCAAGATGCGTTTTGAACTTGACATTCAAAAAGCTTATGACATAATTCAATGGGATTCAATTATCTCTAGTTTGTCCAAAATGAACTTCCCCTTTCCTTTTTAGCCTAGATTTATACATGCATCTCAACTCCAAAATTTTCTATTGTTATAAATGTTAGTGCATAAGGTGCTTCTCTTCCAAGAGGGGAATTAGACAAGGTGATCCTATTTCATCGTACCTATTCATATGTGTAATGAAGTGTCTCACTTCTTTAATTAATCAAAATGATGTTGAAAAAAAATTGCTAGGCACCATAAATGTAGTAGGAAAAATATTTCCATGCTCATGTTTGTTAATGATTTTCCTATTGTTTATAAAACCAACTGATTCCTCCATTGCTTCTGTTATGCAGTCTTTGGATACATTTGCTAACATAAGTGGCCTCTCAATAAACAAAGGAAAATCTCACATCAGAATTCCAGGCCTTCCCTCTCATGCTACTCAACAAATTCATCAAACCACTGATCCGAGCCCTTTTCCTATGTCTTCAATTTACTTAGGAGCACCTATCACTAATTCAAGATTATATAAAGTGCATTGTTTACCATTATATGAGAAAATAACAACCATGTTATGTACCTGGTCTTTATCTAAACTCTCAATAGCTGGTAGGTTGGTTATCTTAAAATCTATTGCTACTTCAATGACTGCATATTACTCTATACCGTATATTTTTCCAAAAAAACTCATTAACATGCTTACCTCTACATCCAATCATTTCCCATGGCATGCCAACCCATTTTCCAAAAAATTGATTCATATTTCCTATTATAAGATTCATCTTCCATACAAATATGGTGGACTAGGTATTCTTAATTTAAGTGTGTGGAATCAAGCTACTGCTTCTCGCTATGTTAACGTTATTATCGATAAAGGCAAAAGTCTATGGGCTCGGTGGAACATAGATCATAACTTTTAAAAAAAATCTGGATGATGGAAATCCCTAATGACTATATATGGTTTTGGTGCTGCATTTTAAAGCTGAGGCACAAGCTGCTTCCTTTAGTCAGATGCTACCCTAACTCTTTCTTTTGGCATTCACCTTGGAGCAAACAAAGTATGATATTATCTGATAATATAGACTATAGCTTAAGATCCTTAACTGGTATACCTGAAAAAGCTTCTGCTTCTGATTATATCCCATTAGGTTACATAACTCTTCCCTACTCTAGTTCAACTGTTATCAGAAGTATATGGAACAATATTAAAAGAAACTTCAGTCTTCTTGAAAATGTTAACACTTTGTGGTGCTCTAATCATAATCACTCCATATCTCTAGTGTACAACTCCTTGTTCACATTTCAATAAACACATAACTTCCCTTAGCATAAGAGAATATGGATGGGTAACTGCAAGCTTGAGGAGAACATAATGCCGTCAAAAGTGTTGTGAAATGCTCTTCACACTCAGGATAAACTTCTGCCTAAAGGCATCATCGGCAAATCCAACTGTTTCTTATTCAAACGTAGCAACAAAACTGTAACTCACTTATTTTTTGCCTACATTTACATTCACAATCTACGGAAAAGGGTTCTGGCCTTACACAAATAGCATAAACCTTCGCGTGATCCTAATATAGAATGGTCAACTATTTTTAGGGCAATGCAATAGAGATCAAACAATACTTCTCTCTTATTGAATCTCCTTAAGAAGACGATATATCGCATGTAGGAAGAACGGAATCAGAGGCATTTCCATGGAGTTCACCGTCTGGTCTCAACTTTGCTTCAGATTATCTTGTTCGAGGTCTAAGGTGGGCACGTTTATGAAGCCCTAAATTTTGGGCCTTTTGAATTTCCTAACTGGGCTGCTTTTTTCTTTTGTTTATTTTTGCTATTGTTTTTTCCTTCTTTTATTCATTTTCCGTTTCTGGTTTCTTTATGTATCTCTGTAAACATGATGCTCACTGATAGCGGAACCGGCTAACCATGTTAAAAAATTATATCATATGTGTCTGTATATAAATTAATAATTAATATATATACGGTTGTACTGATTATATATATATATATATATATATATATATATATATAATTGATTTTAACCTTCGGCTACCGGATAGCAACTAAATTGATTTGATTTGAGCTTAGGATATTAGAGAGATGGGAGAGGGTAGGTCAGTCGACAAAGGTATGTGGATGGAGACTCCAAAAAGATCCTTATCAAATGGAGGAAAAGATGTTTAAATAGAGGAAGGAAAGGAGGGAGTTTAGGATAATACCTTTTACTCAATCTCCTTCCATCTCAGCCACTCATTTTCTCTCCTCTTTAGCCATCAATTAGCCGCCTCTAACCCCTTTATTCTAACCAATCCTATCAGCCCCATGTTCGGCTATAAACCCATTTAAAGTCTGAATGAATATTTTGCATTTTAAATCTAATTTAAAACCTTTATCGATATCATATATCGATTAATGTATTTATAACTTTTATAAATATATTTAATATCCATATGTCAAATTAAAATTAAAATTATAAATAATATTTCATAAATATTATTTAATTTAATTAATTTATAACAATTATAAACTGATTAAATCATTTCTTTAAAGGATAATTCATCATTTCGGTTGTGCGACTCGTTAGTTGTAAATTTAGTCAGCGTTTAGTATCGAACTATTCAAATATTAACGTTCATACTTCACTTAGTAGCGGTGTGACATTTTGGCCAAATTTATCGCTTACTTGGTTTTGGGTAAAACCCAGTTTCACCTTTTTAAACGTTACCCGGTTGTGATTTTTATATTACACCAATTCTCTTTGTCAAAACTATATCACTTTAGACTTATGAAATTTGGTAATGGTCAAATTTCCAATACCGTCTATATTCAACTCTATAGTCCGAACACAAAGTCCTTGGTTCAATAATAACAATTATTATTAACCAAAATGCTCTAATCAGAAACTTTGACTTGAGTTGACCATGATACTAACCTCATATAACCGAGGAGACGAATCCTTTCTTGAATAGCGCTTCACTTCCAACACTTTCACTCGATCCAACTATAGTCAATCGATGGATGTCGTGCCATGATTTGACCATAATCAAAGTGTATCTTTCATATCAAATATCCACGGTATTCTCAAGTCGAGAGAACTGTGTAAATCAGTCACATTGATATTTTCTGTTTAACTTTAGTTATGTTAACCAATAGAAAACTACCGAGTGAGTCATTCCATAGTCGTCCAATAACTATTAGTATGTGACCCCTAGGTGCCTTCAGTGGTCAAGAGTAATACATTTGGAGAGCATTACGTACTCTAGTCTCAACGGATACATCAATATCCAATCTCGATGCATCTTAACTAGGAACATTTAAAATGGTATATTTGTTTTTATTATGATAAATTACTCATGGTTACAACACTTTGTAACTACCATCACAAAACATTCCATTTATGGATTTTCTATTAAATACACTTTTAATTAAATTAATTAATATCACACATTATATTAAGTATATAATAGAAAGAAAACACCTTTACTTCGAACAAGATTAATTAACAAGTTAGGTATATGAAACGAATTACATAATTGCCCCTAGGGCATACCCCTAACTCTTTCACCCGTTATTTCCACCATTGCTATAATAGCTTACTAAATTCAACGATCCATCATTCACTTAATATAGATTATTTATTTCATATACTGCAACTAGTTTACAACGGAGAGTTCTTTGATCAAATACCTTGAACTTAAAAAAATAGATCTCATATAAAACAATTTTCTATATGAAAATACATTTTGGAATAGAAATCAGATTTCTCATTCCAATGTTAAGTATAAATTATTATTATTACAATTCTCGTTTACGACGTTTCTTTATGAAGCAGAAGTGATTATTCACTCTCTTTATCCCAACTGCACCTTAAATCGCATCTTCTCTTGTACACTCATTTTTCTTTCTAAATGATCGAACCATTCAAAAGAATACCCTTACTACAACATCATAACGAACTCTTTACAAAATTGCACTCAATCATCCTTAACATTTAAGGACATGAAATATGTTGCACTTTGTGTAAACTGATCAAACTGACATTTCAACGATCGAGTTCTCAGATCTATTTTGTAGTTTCGGTCCAGTGTTACATTTAACACAATATGATCTTTATTGTAATTAATCAAATTGAATACTCGATATCATAGTATGGTTTATTTGTTTGCTTCAAATAAATTAATCACAATGAAGTATCGTACATTACGAACTATAACCGTTCACCACATTACACTTATATATGATAGTATATGGATCAAATATCCATAGTCTTTTATTGCTTTTGAGTTTAGAACTCATAGAATTCAATACACAGTCTCGACCAAATAAACATGTAAGCGACCAAATTACGAACGTATTTAGTGGTTATAAAATCAGATGCTTGCATAGGTGTTAAAAGGTTAACGTGCAATAAACATTTATTATTTAGTGTGTTGTATTTTTGTTTGTCAATCTTTAATTTAGTTCATTTGTATATCTTAATTGATAAACGTTTTAGCAATCATATTAAATGCACAAATTTGTCAATGTAGATTATTATAACATTATATAACATATGTTCTTACAGTATTAGAAAGGTTAAATGTTATCATTTCATTTTTCTAATAAGGCTTCCACAAGTCTTTTATGTTTCTCCAAACCCTAAGTCGAAACATAGAAGTATTTCAATTTCACTAGTGGGTGCTAGGACTCGTATGTCTTAGGACCAACTTTGAGGAAAGCTCAACAATTCATAGGTCCACATATGATGGATCACTCCTTATTGGTTGTATCATATATAATTCCAAACACGTAGTAGCTTATCGTAATCCCACCTTTACCTTGAGGAGAGCTCAACAAATAAAGTGTGACTATTCACTCGGACCTATCATTTCATGATGGTCTACGTATGATGCACATATCTCGAAGAAACCTCAACAAATACGTGTAATTATCTTACCTTGTCCATTTAATATATTAATAGTACTACACATAACATCCTTAGTTTGAAGAAAGATCAATAACTAAAGAGTACGCAAGCAATCTATTAATATATAAATGATACGGGACAACTTTATATTAAAGATTCATGATCTTCAATATATTATAACGAGTGGTATCGAAATGTATTTCTTATGAATTACGCTCGTGATTTAAGTGCCGGACACACTAAAAATCATGGTATATGTACGTATACATATGTATTTATTCCTTAAGTCTATTTAGGGTTTCTTTAATGTTCCACTTATAGTTTAAACATTTACATTATATATGTTTTATCATTATATAACTTTTATATTTTAATTAACTTATGTAATAGTCTTAGGTATAATATTATATTAACCAAATATTATATAATTAATTTAATTATTTTTACATTTTAATTAATTTTATATTAATTCAATATGACCTTTATATTTAATAATTAATATATATTATAACCTTTACAGTAACGCGCGCACATGCGCGCGCGCGCACACACACATATATATATATTCATTACATAATTAATTAAGCTTTTAATTAATTAATTTTAGTTAAATTATATTAATTTCAAAATCCATTTGTATACATACATGTATACATATGTTATCTCAAACATTTTATAATAACATAACATATATTAATATATATATATAGTACATGCATATATATATATATTAATTAACTTGTTTAGTTAATTTAATTTTATTAATCTTATTAATAAAAATAAATTTCGAAATTAATATTTAATATTTTCTAACATTTTGAAATTTTTAACTATATTATAACTTTTATAATATATATATATAATTTTAAATTTAACTTTTAAATTTAAAATCTTATATTTTAAATTTTCAAACAATTTTAAAAATTAGCCCAAACACCCATTCAAATTGGACATTTTTCATAAGGGACAACCTTTGCACTCGCATATCTATTCGGGCTAAGCTGGTAGGTAGATATGGCAGAGTAGTTGATTATCCAAACTCAATCTTTCGACACTATCTTTCTTAATACCCTACTAATTGGACTATGAGCTTAATTAATTAAACCTAACATGGCTAATTTAGACCGCATATGTTATTGGACTCTAATGCCATAGTTGGAACTAGGCCAGCCCATAGTGGAAGTAATGGATGAATATCAATTTTTTTTTACTATTTTGGATCTTTATTGGGGCTATAAAGTCTAATTTATTTAGAACATTTCTAAATTCCTTTTAAATAAAATCATTATTTTATTTAAAAGAATAATATGATTTTATATTATTTAATTAATTCTATATATATGTGTGTGTGTATATATATATATATATACGTGTATCACACACACACACACACACATATAAGTGCATGTGTAACATATCAATCCTACAAGGTATAATATGTCCATGTATAGGTGCAAGGATTTACACTGCAACGGGCATGCTAGCACGTCTTGTAACGACCCGCTATTTTGGACCATTCGCATCCGCACATGTCGAACTGGAATGATTTAAAATACCGAATTGTTAATTTAAATTTGGCAAAACTCAGCATATTCAGTAAATAAAATAATCACAGATCACAGACACAGAGTAATAAATGCAGCGGAAGCAAAAGATAGTAGTTCATGAAGCTACTATATACATATCAGAGTTAAATAAGGTACAACAGATGTCTCGAATACATAATCAAATACAATATCAAAATACATCACTAGAATCAACTGGATATCTGAAAGCTGGGTATATAGCTGGATCTCCAAGCGAAGCTCCAACTCCAAAGGTGAGTCTCGAATACTGGTACACTCAGTCTGACCCGAGCGTAAAGCAAAACACAAAACACTCGAGTCAGGATTAACATTCTTATATCAATAAATTCAACTCAAGTGAAATAGCAATTGAAATACCAGTAACTCAAAGGATGTTTGGAATAACCATCCTTTAAGGATCCGTTAAACTATCTACTATGTAGTAGTGTACGATAAGTAGATAATGCCTATCAGTAATATAAGATATCAAAATAGTGTTAAGGCGTTACCATTATCCCCCTTAACACATTTTATATAAGCGTTATAGTCTATACATCACTGTAAACTCCACCGTAAACTAGTGGGATATCAGGGAGTACTCCATAGGTATAACACAAAACAAATCGTAGTGGTCGCGTATAAAGGGATACAAGTATGACAAGGCACATGAGGCAATACCCAAGGTAGTGAAACTACCGTTTGCCTGATCCGGACTGGTAAGAACGCATCGCCGCAACGACCGCAAAACTGCGAAACAACACTCCCAAATCAAGGGTGCACCAATCGACAACAAGTAATGAGTAGTTTTCGAAGAAGTGTGTTCGCTCGAGGTAGTTGACCTCTATTTGGCCCGGCACGGCTCCTGTTTTAGTCATTTCCAATTTGACACAAGTGTCAAGGCTATCCATTATCGTTCTCTTTCTTCAGTCATCACGTACAACATTCCAACCACTTCATTCTGGATCACACTCCGCGTATAGTTATTAAAGTGGTTTTCGGTTTAGACAGTGAGTATGTCCCTAACCGATTCCGGTCTCTTTAATAACTTTCGTAATTTTTACACCGATTGGTCGTTTATATATTTCAAAACCAAATCAAGTTCAATTTTAATTAGAATTTGAAAACCAACATTTAATTTGTCTTTCCAAAACAATTTCCATAATTTACATTTCAAAACTTCCAAATTCATAATTTCAAAATCTTATAATTCAATTTCAATTTCTTTTTAAAACAATTCAAATATTGATTCAAGTTCAGATACAAGTTTCATTTCGAAATCATTTTAATTAATTTAATTTAACATTCAAATCAATTTAAATTCATTGATCGATTTCATTCAATATTCATTAAGTAGATTTGTCATTCAAACAATTTCTATTTAATTTCCAATTCATTAAATCAATTACTTAAGTTCAACTTCATTATATCAAAACTTCAAATTGAATTAAATTAGATTCTTCAAATCAACTCTTTAAATTACAAGTCTTACATTAATTTCAATAAATCACATTTTTATTTCTTGTTAAAGAAATCCAATTTCATTTATTTATTTACTTAATTACAAATTTCAAAACTTAATTATTTCATAACTCAACTTTACTTATTAAAGAAGTTCAATTTCACTTATTATGAAGTTCAATTTCACATATCAAGAATTCAATTTCATTTAATTATTAAATGATTAAATCTTATTTAATTATTAAATAATTTCAAAAACTTGATTGTTAAATAATTTCAAACTTAATAATTAAATTTTAAACAACATTCTTTCATCAACTACTATGTTGATATTTTGTTTCGGATTATTTCATATTAACAATTTCCTTTCAAAAATTCAAATTCCAACTTCATTTTAAAACCTTGTTATTTATTCAAATAAAATCTTTATTTTATTTTTAAATCAAATTATTGACCAATCGGGTTTTATTTAATTCTCTATCCTAGGTCAAGTTCATTTTGGGTATTTATCATTTCAACCCGATTCCATTTCAATTCAAAAATCAGAGCATAACAAAAGGAAACTTGCAGTGTGATAACTGGGATGGTGTCAAAGTAAATAAACAAGCAATAACCACAATCAATATCAATCCAATTATCAATTCAAATAATCCCGAAATAATCGTATTAATTCACATTGTTGTTTATGCAAATTAATTTAATTATCTCTAGAATCTACACTATCATTTCATGTAGATTAAAGATTATTACATTACGGTTCTTCACAAGTCATCTATTTACAATTTTATACATCATCAATTTAAACAACATACATTCAATGGTTCAAGGTGTAATTAACCAAATCATACGTGTCAATTAATTTAACATTTAAAGGGGGTCATATTATACAATGTCATTTAACCAAATTTACACATGTGTCGTTTCAAATTTTAACTATCCTACGTCAAATTCAATTGCGTAATATTTATCACTTTATACATTACAATTTAACATCCAGTAAAAATAACAAACAATCAATTATCAACCAAACTGTATTATCATCGCATAAATAATTAACAGATAATGGTGTCAGATGTCATAGGTGAACAGATACAGGTAATAGCATATATAACAGTGTAAATAACTAACAGCAGCATATTTCAATTGTCGTTTCAATTGAAATTAAATTTAATAAATAAAAGAACGTTAATCGTGAGTGATTGCTCACCTTTCGAGGTTAGAGAAGAACGAGACTCAGATGAGTTACGAATCCAAAGCAAAGCTAGATTGAATGCGAATTTTGACAAGCAAAGCTGACAATAGAAATTGACAAAGTCGAATCAGAACTGGATCGATAGAATAATTGGTATAAGTGAATTTATATAACTATATATTACCATATATAGAAATCATATTAAATATACATGTATAAAAAAATCATTTGTTTTAAATTAAAACACATATATTAAAATCAACATATATACACATAATATATTAAAATCAATAGATAAAACGGACATATATACTTTGCACATATAATACATTTCATTTGAAAGTATCTTCATATATTAAATAATCAATTAAAACATCATCTTAAAATTAATATTTTAAATTCAACACATAACCGAGGTCTCTATATATAAATATATATACAAACAACTTATTATAAACACTAAGCTAGATAAAATTATATTTCAACCAATCCTATGTATCGCTTATATACAGACCACACTTTTACCTTATAACATCAATGCATAAATATAGCAAAACACCCAAACAAATATAAGTACTTCGAATTTCAGCATACATATATATATATATATAAACTAAACCCATATTTAAACATATATTTTATAGGTCAACTGATTAGATAGAAAAGCTAATATATTTTCAGCAGTTCAAATGTTTATTACAAATAAAATCATAGCATAACATGGAAAATACAGTTTATAAAATAATACACACATATTTATATACATATAAAGTCAGAAGAGGATATTTTCAGTTTGAATAGGCATGCCGACTTATCCCTAATATAAAATCATTTTTATGTACTCTAATATGTATATAATATATACACTTACAAAAAAAACACTACATATATATCTACTTATTAAACTGCAAAATGTTACACGAAATTAAAACAAAACTTAACTTAATATATCGAACCATAATATTAGCAAATATATATCAAGACTAATACATATAATATAGTACTGCAACTCATACTATAACATATCTATGGAAACATAATATACACCTATATAACTATACAGTAGATATAAATATATACATAACTACTGTGACCTGCGTATACACTTGAATATTAACTAAACTGCTATAATTTGAAACTTTATATATATACAATAATATATATATATATATATATGCGAATAAAATCTACTATAGTATTATATAACTGTTTATACTCCTACAACATACTTAAATATCTATACTTATACTAACATTATAACAAACAGAGAATGGGAAGTTACCAAAAGAGGTTTGTTAGGTTGCGCAGTGTTCTAGGAAGGTTGAGGAGTTAGAGATGAACGGCAAGACTCGGTGGTTGCTAGCGAGACTAGGCTAGGCTCGGCTTGAATCGGAGGGAAGGAGGAAGTGGAAGGACCGATGGTGTTTGGGATCGAAGGCTTGCGGGGTTGAGTTGCCGGAGGCATGGGATGGTAGCAGCGGCTATGGCGGTGGAGATGGTGGTCGAGCTCAGTCACGGCAGAGAAAGAGGTGCGTCGGAGGGTGGTGTGTGATAAGAGAGAGGGAGAGAGAGGTTTGGGTGGAATCGACAGTCCACGTAGAGGGAAATAGGGGTCTCGACGGAGCGAAGCAGAGAGGGGAAAGCAAGCGGTGTCGACTGCTCTTCGGCCAGGCCGGAAAAGGGGCGAAGGAAGAGAGGGAGGGGAGGTCGGTTGCTGCATGTTGGAGGCGGAGGTAGGCTGTGGTGCGACGGAGTCGGTGAGCATGCGAGAAGAAGGGCTGAAGTTCGACCGTATAACTTTTTTTTCTTCTGAAGTTTAACAAAGAGAAAGAAAAATGAGAAGGGATAGATGGGGAAGAAGCAATTAAACTGGAGTGTACCGTGCTTTGTTCTTTAATTCATTTTGGATTTCGAAACGACTCCTCATTCCCAACCTAACCTCTAGCTTCCCACCACCGCAATTAATACAGCTCAGCCAACTTTTCTTTTCAAATTTTGAATGAATACGAATGTTTGTTTAGGGTGAATATGGCTTAACCAGTGGATAACGGAACAATAACTAATTCAAAAATAATTAAAATGCGGAACCGATACGGAAATCGTTCCGTAGATTTCGCCGTCGTTTGGGCTTCCAACCACACCAATGAATACTCCGTAGAGGTCAGCACGACGAGACGATCAAAACGGTACACAGATATCAGTGGTACGATCGAATTATAAAAATTTCAGATTTTCTACTACGGAAAATGCAAGAAAAACGCAGAAGAATAAGATCGACGGAGCTAAAGAAGTCTGAATTTTTAAAACGAAAAATGACGTCTTGCTCAGAAGACGGTTTAGAATTTTTCTATGTAAAATATTTAGGTTTTGAAAACGTTTTATTTTTATCGCTTTTTAACTAATTAAATGGAAGTAAATTTACACACGAAATAAACTTTCATATCTTTGGATGAAAATTTACCAGTTACCATATTTAACTAGACGCATTCCAAATATCAAATTTGTATTTCAAAAATTTATTGTTTAAAATTTCGCAAAATTTCAATTAATAACGTTATTAAAACCGGTTAAATTTACGGGTCGTTACACTCTCCCCACTCAAAACTTTTCGTCCCCGAAAAGGAACGAGGTAGGAGAATAGAAACAATCAGAAAGAAAACAGATTTGAAATACAAAATAATAATTAATTTAAACCATATAAATTCAAATTTAAATTAATAGATATTCAATAATTGATTTAATCCATTTGATTTCACTAAAATCAATCTCAACTATTTCTAAATTCATTATCTTATTATCCAATTATCTTCAATTTACAATTTCTAAAACCATAAATTTGAATAGTCTTTTATTATAATCATATTTTTTTATTTTTTTTAGCAATTTAAATTCTTCTTTATTACAAATTATTGTTAAATTTATTCTACTTAATATATCTTATCACATATATTTAACCCATATAAATTAAATTAAACCATAAAAGTTTCGATTTAAATTAATTTATATTCACTAATTGCTTTTAAATTCAAAGTATTTTCATAAGTTGATTAAATTTCAATTTATTAATTCTTTCAAAACAAATTTATTTCATTATTAACTGAGTTTTACTTATTATCCTATCTAACTCTATTAACATCTTTATAATCAAATTTTAGTGTATAACATTTATTATAAACACTCAGATTTTATTTATAAAGACATTTTTATTGTACATTATCCAATTACATTTTAACTTCTGAATAATTTAGGTAAGTTATATTGGAATGCAATTTAGTACTATAAAAATAAAATTTTTAAATTCAATTTTTTCAAGTTTAAATATTTATCCAAAATTTAGCTTTATTTATAACTGGAAACATCCTTTAGCATAATTTTAAGAATTAAATTTCCGTTTAATTTCAAACCCTTTAGAGGTAATCATGTATATACTATATATATTAAATCAAATTAAATTTAAAATAATATACCCATATATATATAAATCAAGTCATACTTAAGAAATTCAAATTAAATATTTTCCAAAACAAAATCGTAGCAAAGCTACATAATGGTTTCTCCACTTCGAAACTCGAAAATGAATGTCGATGATGCGGCCGCCATCACCGAAATTATTTTCCAGCGACAAAGAGAAGAGCACTAATTTCAACATTTTAAAATTCTTTGAAAACGGTTTCTATTTGAAAATATTTTAAATAATATACATTAAAATTCTTTGGAAACAAATTATAGTCAAAATACCTTTAAATAATGTGCATTTTAAACCTTTAAAACCATAGTTCGAAATCATTGGAAATTAAATTCTCAAATTCTAAATTTTAAATTCATTTAAATTTCAAATCAGTTTATAACCCATGTTTAAAAATTCATTTATAGAACAATAAGTGATAATCAATTATTATCATTTCAACAAACAAATTAATTAACTTATTAAGTTTTAGAAAATTTTACTTATAATATATTCATACAAATTTATTTCATTTACCAAATTTGAAAATAATATTGTGTCAGTTCGCTCTGTTCAAGTGTTTTGAAAATCCTATCGATAACGTTGATCAGACGAATCGATCGAAAACCCAAATCAACATCAACAACTCAAACAACACAATGTGTAAAACATTTTTAATATTAATTTACAAATACACTTCCTCGCTCGACGATACAAGAATGGATTTCAAAACAAGAATAGGGATTCCAATTTGATGGACTCAAATCAAAGACAATTTTGATTCGAAGATAGGTTCGAAACAAAGAAAAAATAATTAAATAACAAGATAGAAAGATGTATAAGTTTATATAAATCGCGGGCAACCTTGACCAGGTCGACCGTGACTTCATGAATAGGATCGATGCGGAATTTCAAGGCAAATCTACATTCGATCTCAAGAAATAGAATTCAGGTATAGCAAGAAATAGATAGCATCGTAAACCGAGGATACAGAAATCTTCGGTAAATCAATGCCTATTGTAAAGGAGTTTCACCCCTTTTCAAATCATTCGAAGTTTGGCGAGACTGTCGATTCATTATAAAGATTATTCGAAGTGGAGTTATGGGATACTCCAGAATTAAAAGAAGACGAATAGTGAGGGACACGAATGAATTTTGGAACCGCAGGGAACGTTCCAAAATTCAAAGGAATTGAGTCAAAAGGAAGAGATTGAAACTCGAATGAGAGTGATTCTGTAAATACCTTTACCCTATATGCTAAGTTTTTCCTAGAGCTACCAAAGCTCTGATACCAACTGTAACGGGACGACGCCAGTGGGGTAACACCCACCGTAGCATACAGCAGTACCTGTGTTCTGCCTTTACGGCCAGCCTCTCGACTGCACCAACCTCGCAAGGACATGTAGGAGTAAGAGT
The DNA here is from genome assembly GCA_030737815.1 of Allium fistulosum. NCBI lineage: Eukaryota > Viridiplantae > Streptophyta > Magnoliopsida > Asparagales > Amaryllidaceae > Allium > Allium fistulosum. The sequence continues at coordinate 1,249,459,865 of CM060902.1, read as the reverse complement.
CATCCGCTCGCTACCAAACCAAATGCGAGAACCCCCTATCATGCTGCACCCGCCAAGTGAATAGGCAGACACACATGTCGAACTTGAATGATTCAAAATACCGAATTGTTAATTTAAATTTGATAAAACTCAGCATATTCAGTAAATAAAATAATCACAGATCACAGACACAGAGTAATAAATGCAGCGGAAGCAAAAGATAGTAGTTCATGAAGCTACTATATACATATCAGAGTTAAATAAGGTACAACAGATGTCTCGAATACATAATCAAATACAATATCAAAATACATCACTAGAATCAACTAGATATCTGAAAGCTGGGTAGACAGCTGGATCTCCAAGCGAAGCTCCAACTCCAAAGGTGAGTCTCGAATACTGGTACACTCAGTCTGACCCGAGCGTAAAGCAAAACACAAAACACTCGAGTCAGGATTAACATTCTTATATCAATAAATCCAACTCAAGTGAAATAGCAATTGAAATACCAGTAACTCAAAGGATGTTTGGAATAACCATCCTTTAAGGATCCGTTAAACTATCTACTATGTAGTAGTGTACGATAAGTAGATAATGCCTATCAGTAATATAAGATATCAAAATAGTGTTAAGGCGTTACCATTATCCCCCTTAACGCATTTTATATAAGCGTTATAGTCTATACAGCACTGTAAACTCCACCGTAAACTAGTGGGATATCAGGGAGTACTCCATAGGTATAACACAAAACAAATCGTAGTGGTCGCGTATAAAGGGATACAAGTATGACAAGGCACATGAGGCAATACCCAAGGTAGTGAAACTACCGTTTGCCTGATCCGGACTGGTGAGAACGCATCGCCGCAGCGACCGCAACACCGCGAAACAACACTCCCAAATCAAGGGTGCACCAATCGACAACAAGTAATGAGTAGTTTTCGAAGAAGTGTATTCGCTCGAGGTAGCTGACCTCCATTTGGCCCGGCACGGCTCCTGTTTTAGTCATTTCCAATTTGACACAAGTGTCAAGGCTATCCATTATCGTTCTCTTTCTTCAGTCATCACGTACAACATTCCAACCACTTCATTCTGGATCACACTCCGCGTATAGTTATTAAAGTGGTTTTCGGTTTAGACAGTGAGTATGTCCCTAACCGATTCCGGTCTCTTTAATAACTTTCGTAATTTTTACACCGATTGGTCGTTTATATATTTCAAAACCAAATCAAGTTCAATTTTAATTAGAATTTGAAAACCAACATTTAATTTGTCTTTCCAAAACAATTTCCATAATTTACATTTCAAAACTTCCAAATTCATAATTTCAAAATCTTATAATTCAATTTCAATTTCTTTTTAAAACAATTCAAATATTGATTCAAGTTCAGATACAAGTTTCATTTCGAAATCATTTTAATTAATTTAATTTAACATTCAAATCAATTTAAATTCATTGATCGATTTCATTCAATATTCATTAAGTAGATTTGTCATTCAAACAATTTCTATTTAATTTCCAATTCATTAAATCAATTACTTAAGTTCAACTTCATTATATCAAAACTTCAAATTGAATTAAATTAGATTCTTCAAATCAACTCTTTAAATTACAAGTCTTACATTAATTTCAATAAATCACATTTTTATTTCTTGTTAAAGAAATCCAATTTCATTTATTTATTTACTTAATTACAAATTTCAAAACTTAATTATTTCATAACTCAACTTTACTTATTAAAGAAGTTCAATTTCACTTATTATGAAGTTCAATTTCACATATCAAGAATTCAATTTCATTTAATTATTAAATGATTAAATCTTATTTAATTATTAAATAATTTCAAAAACTTGATTGTTAAATAATTTCAAACTTAATAATTAAATTTTAAACAACATTCTTTCATCAACTACTATGTTGATATTTTGTTTCGGATTATTTCATATTAACAATTTCCTTTCAAAAATTCAAATTCCAACTTCATTTTAAAACCTTGTTATTTATTCAAATAAAATCTTTATTTTATTTTTAAATCAAATTATTGACCAATCGGGTTTTATTTAATTCTCTATCCTAGGTCAAGTTCATTTTGGGTATTTATCATTTCAACCCGATTCCATTTCAATTCAAAAATCAGAGCATAACAAAAGGAAACTTGCAGTGTGATAACTGGGATGGTGTCAAAGTAAATAAACAAGCAATAACCACAATCAATATCAATCCAATTATCAATTCAAATAATCCTGAAATAATCGTATTAATTCACATTGTTGTTTATGCAAATTAATTTAATTATCTCTAGAATCTACACTATCATTTCATGTAGATTAAAGATTATTACATTACGGTTCTTCACAAGTCATCTATTTACAATTTTATACATCATCAATTTAAACAACATACATTCAATGGTTCAAGGTGTAATTAACCAAATCATACGTGTCAATTAATTTAACATTTAAAGGGGGTCATATTATACAATGTCATTTAACCAAATTTACGCATGTGTCGTTTCAAATTTTAACTATCCTACGTCAAATTCAATTGCATAATATTTATCACTTTATACATTACAATTTAACATCCAGTAAAAATAACAAACAATCAATTATCAACCAAACTGTATTATCATCGCATAAATAATTAACAGATAATGGTGTCAGATGTCATAGGTGAACAGATACAGGTAATAGCATATATAACAGTGTAAATAATTAACAGCAGCATATTTCAATTGTCGTTTCAATTGAAATTAAATTTAATAAATAAAAGAACGTTAATCGTGAGTGATTGCTCACCTTTCGAGGTTAGAGAAGAACGAGACTCAGATGAGTTACGAATCCAAAGCAAAGCTAGATTGAATGCGAATTTTGACAAGCAAAGCTGACAATAGAAATTGACAAAGTCGAATCAGAACTGGATCGATAGAATAATTGGTATAAGTGAATTTATATAACTATATATTACCATATATAGAAATCATATTAAATATACATGTATAAAAAAAATCATTCGTTTTAAATTAAAACACATATATTAAAATCAACATATATACACATAATATATTAAAATCAATAGATAAAACAGACATATATACTTTGCACATATAATACATTTCATTTGAAAGTATCTTCATATATTAAATAATCAATTAAAACATCATCTTAAAATTAATATTTTAAATTCAACACATAACCGAGGTCTCTATATATAAATATATATACAAACAACTTATTATAAACACTAAGCTAGATAAAATTATATTTCAACCAATCCTATGTATCGCTTATATACAGACCACACTTTTACCTTATAACATCAATGCATAAATATAGCAAAACACCCAAACAAATATAAGTACTTCGAATTTCAGCATACATACATACATACATACATATATATATATATATATAAACTAAACCCATATTTAAACATATATTTTATAGGTCAACTGATTAGATAGAAAAGCTAATATATTTTCAGCAGTTCAAATGTTTATTACAAATAAAATCATAGCATAACATGGAAAATACAGTTTATAAAATAATACACACATATTTATATACATATAAAGTCAGAAGAGGATATTTTCAGCTTGAATAGGCATGTCGACTTATCCCTAATATAAAATCATTTTTATGTACTCTAATATGTATATAATATATACACTTACAAAACAAAACACTACATATATATCTACTTATTAAACTGCAAAATGTTACATGAAATTAAAACAAAACTTAACTTAATATATCGAACCATAATATTAGCAAATATATATCAAGACTAATACATATAATATAGTACTGCAACTCATACTATAACATATCTATGGAAACATAATATACACCTATATAACTATACAGTAGATATAAATATATACATAACTACTGTGACCTGCGTATACACTTGAATATTAACTAAACTGCTATAATTTGAAACTTGATATATATACAATAATATATATATATATATATATATATATATATATGCGAATAAAATCTACTATAGTATTATATAACTGTTTATACTCCTACAACATACTTAAATATCTATACTTATACTAACATTATAACAAACAGAGAAGGGGAAGTTACCAAAAGAGGTTTGTTAGGCTGCGCAGTGTTTTAGCTGGGTAGAGGAGTTAGAGATGAACGGCAAGACTCGGTGGTTGCTAGCGAGACTAGGCTAGGCTCGGCTTGAATCGGAGGGAAGGAGGAAGTGGAAGGACCGATGGTGTTTGGGATCGAAGGCTTGCGGGGTTGAGTTGCCGGAGGCGTGGGATGGTAGCAGCGGCTATGGCGGTGGAGATGGTGGTCGAGCTCAGTCACGGCAGTGTCGGAGGGTGGTGTGTGATAAGAGAGAGGGAGAGAGAGGTTTGGGTGGAGTCGGCAGTCCATGTAGAGGGAAATAGGGGTCTCGGCGGAGCGAAGCAGAGAGGGGAAAGCAAGCGGTGTCGACTGCTCTTCGGCCAGGCCGGAAAAGGGGAGAAGGAAGAGAGGAAGGGGAGGTCGGTTGCTGCGTGTTGGAGGCGGAGGTAGGCTGTGGTGCGACGGAGTCGGTGAGCATGCGAGAAGAAGGGCTGAAGTTCGGCCGTATAACTTTTTTTTTCTGAAGTTTAACAGAGAGAAAGAAAAATGAGAAGGGATAGATGAGGAAGAAGCAATTGAACTGGAGTGTACCGTGTTTTGTTCTTTAATTCATTTTGGATTTCAAAACGACTCCTCATTCCCAACCTAACCTCTAGCTTCCCACCACCGCAATTAATACAGCTCAGCCAACTTTTCTTTTCAAATTTTGAATGAATACGAATGTTTATTTAGGGTGAATATGGCTTAACTAGTGGATAACAAATCAATAACTAATTCAAAAATAATTAAAATGCGGAACCGATACGGAAATCGTTCCGTAGATTTCACTGTCGTCTGGGCTTCCAACCACACCAATGAATACTCCGTAGAGATCAGCATGACGAGACGATCAAAACGGTACACAGATATCAGTGGTACGATCGAATTATAAAAATTTCAAATTTTCTACTACGGAAAATGCAAGAAAAACGCAGAAGAATAAGATCGACGGAGCTAAAGAAGTCCGAATTTTTAAAACGAAAAATGACGCCTTGCTCAGAAGACGGTTTAGAATTTTTCTATGTAAAATATTTAGGTTTTGAAAACATTTTATTTTTATCGCTTTTTAACTGATTAAATGGAAGTAAATTTACGCACGAAATAAACTTCCATATCTTTGGATGAAAATTTACCAGTTACCATATTTAACTAGACGCATTCCAAATATCAAATTTGTATTTCAAAAATTTATTGTTTAAAATTTCGCAAAATTTCAATTAATAACGTTATTAAAACCGGTTAAATTTACGGGTCGTTACACGTCTAATATACAAATGTATTATCTAATTGTATGTTTATACACTTTAATATATATATATATATATATAATTTTACAAACACACACACACAAACATATATAAACTATATTTTTATTTAAATAATTTTATATAAATGTGTGTGTGTATTTATAACATATGTATAAATTTTAATATATATTTATAACTATATAATTATATTTAAATCATTTATAAATTATACAAAAGTAAATTAATTTTTTTTTGCAAAGCCAAAAACAATATACACATATATATAATTTATATATATATATATATATATATGTATTTATATATATCTTGTAATGCACACGACATAGATATTTTTTATTTTAAAATTTTTAAGATAAATATTCGAATGAAAATTAATAAAAATTAATTTTCAAAAACATAACTTTAAATTTCAAATTATTAGTAGAATTCTGAGTGATATTTTGTAATTTGAATATTTAATATATAATTTTATAATTTAAAACAATTTTAAAATCTATTTTTAATTTTTGGCTAATAATTACATATTTTAAATCATAATTTTTTTTCACCGAGAATAAATTATGTGTTAATTTAATTTTATAAAATATAAAACATAATTTATATATATTGAAACGTTATTTGCATAATTAATTAATTTAAAATAATATTTAAATAATAATATATATATACTTTTTTTTATTTCTTCCGAATACATTATAACTATGAAACTATATATAAAATTATTTAACCATATTTTGTAAATAGTAAGATGCAGAAATTAAATTATAAAGAATATATAGGATTAAATATTGTATATTAAATTATTTAAAATAAAAATTGTTTTTTTTTGAGTCGTGCATCTTATAGGTGTATATATGTCAAGATTTTTTTAAATGTAAAAGTATATATATACATACAACCAATCTAATTACGATGATATATTTATATATTAGAATCATCACCTATAACTAACAATATAATATAAACTATATAAACATTACACACACACATTAACATTCATAAATAGGTTAGAAACTTACCTTATATTTAATGCTTATAAGTACACCTTGAAACGATAAGATATACTCCTTAAACTAGATTCCAATACAATAAAGTGCTAGTCTCTAAACCAATGACCACCAGCCATCGAATAGAATTATTTTTTTACTTTGATTTGACTTTGAAAATGGAAAGGTGGGAGCTCTAGATTTTGACTAGAATTAAGGATAGATGGAGGCTTCAAAAAGTCCTCTAATATGTGTGGGTTGAGATGCTTATATAGAAGAGGAATGAGGATAAGTTAAGATCAAGATCTCTTACCAATTCTCCCTTCCTTATCCATACAAACCTAGCCCACCAAGATGCCATCATATGGCCGCACCAATATGCCATCATATGGTCGCACCATCATGCCTTTCCATAGCCGGATAACCAACCACTATATGGGCTTCAAATCCATTTAAAGCCTGAATAAAATATTTTGCATTTAAATTCGATTTAAACGTGTATCAATATCGTATATCGGTTAACATATTTATAACTACTATATATACATTTAATAATATTTGTTCATCAAATCAAAATAAAATTTTATAACTAATATTTCATAAATATTAATTAATCGTTTGGTCAAAGGAGTATTCATCGTTTCAGTTGTGTGACCCCTTAGGTGTAAATTTGGTCAACGATTAATATTGAACTATTCGAATATTAACATTATTCACACATCACTTAGCAGGTGTTATGATATTTTGGCTAAATTTATCGCTTACTTGATATTAGTAAAATCCAATTATACTTTGTTAAGCATTACCTGGTTGTGACTATTATTTATATCAATTCTCTTGGTCAAAACTATGCCACTTTAGAATTATGGAATTTGGTAATGGTCAAATTCCAATATCGTTCATGTTCAACTCTATAGTTCAAACACAAAGTCTTTGGTTCAATAATAAAAATAATTATTAACCGAAAATGCTCTTTCCAAAGACTTTGACTTTGGGTTGACTTCAGTTGATCGTGATCGTAACCTCATATAACCGAGGAGATTAATCCTCTCTTGAATAATGTTTCACTTCCAATACTATCACTCGACCCAACTATAGTCGTTCAATGGACCCCATGTCATGATTTAACTATAATCATAGCGGAGCTTCCACATTGAAGATCAATAGTATTATCAAGTTAAGAGAATTATGTAATTTTGTCAAATCGATATTTTTTCTTCGACCTTAGTTATATTAACCAATAGAAAACCATTGAGTGAGCCATTCCATTGTTATCCAGTAACTATTATGATCCAAACTCTTGCATAAATTATATTGTGTTGTTCTTAGATGTTTACATTGTTCACTATATCCTATCTCTTGGCTTTTGCTTCTTTGTAAAGGTAACATTTTTGATCCTATAATGTGTAGCATTTCTTTCTCCTCTTCGGTGAGATTGTGTATGGTTAAAGCTTCATCGTTGTTCTTAGATGCACACTTCTTTTCTTTTGAAGTCTTGTGATAATATCATCTTTTCTTAGATGATGCACTTCGTACTCCAGTCTCAAAGGATGTATCAATATCCAGTCTCGATACATCTTGACTAGGAATATTTAAAATGGTGTATTTATTTTCATTATGATAAATTACTCACGGTTACAACATTTAGTAACTACCATCACAAAATGAACCATTTATAGATTTTCTATTAAATATAATTTTAATTAAACTAATTAATTAACATCACATTATATCTAGTCATCTAGTATATAACAGAAAGAAAACATCTTTTATTTTGAAACAAGAATGGTTATCGAGTTAGACATATGTAACAAATTATATAATTGCCCCTGGGGCATATCCCCAACTCTATCAATTTTATCATTGGAAAATAATGCTAAAGATGACTACAGCATTAATAATATCTATTTTCGAGCCTTAAAATGAGGGATGTTACAATAACCGTCCTACTTGGATTCTTCTTTGGCCCCATTTCTATTGCATCCCTTTGAAAATTTTTTCAAATCATAGTAGCAAATTGATATTCGGCCCGATCTTTAATTTATCAGTAAAAGCATAAAAAATGGTTAGCCTTTATTTTAGGCTAACACCCGAATGATCAAAATTAAAAGAGAAAATGTAAAATATGGAGAATTAAAAGAGAAATAATAAGAGAGACACAATATTTTTATAGTAGTTCGGCAAATCGATGGTCTATGTTCAGTTTATCAATTTTATTGCTTGTTTATACTATATCTATCAGTTTTACAGATGATTCTCGAAGCTCTATCTCAGTGTATAAAAATGGTAGTGTTCTCCAAACAAAAGTAAGTAAAAGATCAAAAGCCCTTTTCTTGTTAGAGATTGTCGCCTATTTATAACTAAATTGGGCTGTTCTAGGTCTATAGAGTCCTCAGATGTTGTTTGAATTCGTCAGTCAATCAGATCCAACTGAATAGAAAGAGATCCAGTCAAAGATCGATTGATCAAATCTTATAGCTTGATGGCTTGATATCGATCCATCCATCCATCCATTAAACGTTGCTAATCATGCCTCTGTCCAAAATCCTATGCTTTGCTCATAAATGCTTTAGTCTTCATTATTTTCAGTTAAAGGTAGCAAAATGGTCTTTGTGATGGATCGATATCACCTGAGTTTTTCGAGGCAATTTGGACATTTTGATGGATCAGTACCGATTCATGGATCAGTCCATGCACTTAGCCAAATTTATCCTCTTTCTTCCTTTACTCATTGCAGTTGATCGTCTTCGAGTTATGAGTCCATTCCTTCATCATTTCATAGTCCAATTTCATTGGAATATCGCATGGGAGAAATACCGGATTACACATATTATCTGATTTTATGCTTTTTTTTGTTTACTTTTTTATTTAGCAAATATAAGTTCAATTTGAATTGTAGGGGTAGAATAAGAAAATATGGCCCATTGGGTTGTAGGAGTGGATCTTATTTAAGAAAATATAATTTATTGGGTGTAGGGGTAGTCTTATTTAAGAAAATATAGTCCATTTGTCAATGGTATATATTACCCTTTCCTAGAAAAAAAAAACACGACTCTATATATACATACGTAGCGCGCATATATATTTATATATAATATAACGCGGACTATCCTTTTTAGAATTTAGAAGAAAATACTATATTCCTTTTATCATGCATAGCACAAATGTCCATTAATCACGCAGGGCATTCTCGTAAATCCATGCAACTCGCCCGCCAAATCGCTTCTCCCACTCTAGCTTCTCCAATCCCAGTCAATAATCAACGCTTCAAACCACACGCATTCATGAACATAAAAGCAAAGTCTTATCTGCGTTTATTTTACTTTGTTTTAATACTTATATTCGACATTTTCTTAAGAAGAAGACGGCGAAAAGTAAAGGACTGGACTTACTCTAGGGCTTGCTCAAATTGGGGGAAATTAAGAAATGGGGTGCGTTTATTCAAGCGGAAAGGTCGATAGGAGCGATTTTTTGTCGAATTCGGATGACTATTTTAATGGAATCGATAAAGGCGGTTACTTGAATAGTTTTGATTCTGGCGAGCTTAGGATGACGTCGGTAAGATCAGGAAATAGAAAGGTGCACCTTCCTCTTCCTCTATTCTTTGTTTTTTTTATTTTTTTTATTTTTTTATTTTAACTTGAATGTATGTTTTCTTATGTTCAAGAAATCTGATTGTTGTGCTGTAGAATTTTATGGGTCATATCCTGACTTGCTTGTTTATGGGTCATATCCTGACTTGCTTGTTCAAAACATAACGAGACAATGCTGAATTGCTGCTTCTGTTTAAAGGCAATATAATTTCTAATCTCACAGTACCTGCGCTTTTACGTTTTAAACCATGTGTTAAATGGATAGGATTATCCAATATACTTTGGAAAGCAAAAGTCAAGACTAGGAAAATTTCTATCTTCATGTGGTAGAACCACTCTTTTACTTCAAATCTGAAGATGGTATGCAATCTGGACAATGTTTTGTATATTGAATTAATAGGTTAGGCGTGTTCCCACTGATATGTAGAAAATCACTTGCATGCCAAAGTATCTTGTATACTAAAAGCCTCAGTGTGTCAATGTTATGAACTATCCCCCTTCTTCTGAACTTGGATGGTACATCAATGAAAAAGTCAACTTACTATTTTTGTGTTTAAACAAAGCTTAGAAAATAACCTACTAGTAAACTGTGAACACGTATGAAACAAGGATCTAACTTAAGCAATTATAGGTTATACTATAAACTAGTCTTGCTAAATTTGTATTCAACTTTGTTTAGCATATATGTCCACAAAACTAGATTCATTCGAACCTCCAGTGCTTGATAGCCTAAGCCGCTTAGCATGCCAATCAAGCTACAGAACTTCACTATCTGTTACTTGGATTCACATACAAGTAAGAATTGTTACATCGATGTTGAATTTCTGATCAAGGTTTTCAAAATGGGAGTTAAATCGTAAAGTTTAAACTTTAAATTGAAACGAGATTTAAATCGTAAACGTGGATTCAAAAGATCCATATTTTAAGGTACGTGCACACCTTGAAATTGATTTTAATGTTTGAACTTATACAACTAAACTTCGAACTTAATTTTCTCTTTTATTAAAATTTTATTTTGTTCTGAAAACATTATAATTGGAATTGTGAATCCAAATTAGTATATTATTTATGTTATATAAGTTAAATGCCTTTTATTTATTTATTTAGAATTGCGGTTTTGACTAAGTTTGAATCGAAACATAAATCGAATCGTAAAGGGAGAAATCCGATCTGAATCGGGGTTCAAATTGTAGGATTTTAAGATTTTTGACAACGGTATTTCTGATGTCCATTTGAATGACATGTATGCTATCCATACTGTATTCCAACGTGAGTTTGTTGCAACATAGATTCATGCATAATTTTTTTAATAATAATATCAAGTGTGTGAAACATTAATCATTGGGATTGATATGAGGAATCAAGTAAGCAGTTTGAATATGGTTGAGAGTCTTGAGACAATGCCATGATAGTTTATATACTTAGAGATTCAGATTTTCTTCATCTTCTTGATTATCAATTGTCAATTTCTTGCAGGTAAAACTGTAAAATTTAGCCAACTAGCTAGACCATTGTACGAAAGTATGGTTTCCAAAACTATGATTTACCATGACCATGAGTCCCTGCCATATTATTGTTTACGTCATAGTTAACAGTTATGCTAGAACGGAGTTTCCATGGCAATGCACCATGCAAGATGGGAATCATGTACTTTACGTCAAGTTAATATTTGGGCAAAATTTCATGTTCCAAAATTAATGGCATTGTCAACCATTCTACGCAACCAACTAATTGTGCAAGAACATTATTTTGCTTATATAAAACAAATGGCACTTGATTTCCGAAGTCAAAGGGCTCCAAGTATTTTTTATTTCTTCAATGTTTGTGGCCTCAACTCACAACTATCAAAATAATAGGTATCATACCAGATTATTCTTATAGTGTTTGGTTGAAAGTCTCCACTGCATTCCTTTTTTTTTTTTGGCTCTCCTTGCTAGGATTTAGACAACTTAATTTCATAGTCTGGTGTTTATCTACACTCATCTTGTAACAATTGTACCTATTTACCGTGGAATAGAAGTGAAATCCTTTTTCTTTCAGCTATTTAATATCAGCATGCTGCCTGTTTATTAAGATTTATCTATGTATAACAGTGTTGCCTTATAAACGAGTCTTTTTGGTTTGCGTACTATAGATCACAAGGCTCAACGTCTTAATTATGCAAACCATAAAGTTCATTCTCAGTTGCACTTATAGGATCAAACCCCCTCCCTTGTTACTATTAGAATGACATGTATATGCCAAGTACACCGGGTGCTCGAACTGCATAAACTCAACTGAAAGGTAAAACCCGTTAGAAAACCACATATTATCACAAAATCAATTGGTAATGTGAAGAATGATCTCTTGGTATTTATAGAATTCATTTGATAAACCGTCTGAGTTGAGACTAACCTCAACGACCAACGTATCCCGCATGTTTGGCGTATTATGAGCCAAACATGTGAACGTTACACACAAATTAAACCTGCTTTGATACCATGTTAGAGAACTACACATTATCACAAAACCAATTGGCAATGTGAAGAATGACATCTTAGTATTTATAAACTATTTTTATAAACCTTCCGATGTGTGACTAATCTCAACAAAACCTTCTTCGCGGCTTATGTTCGGGGTCTACTATGCTCTTGAACCGTGATGTTACTAAATTAATAATTTAGCGAATAACTTGCTTCATTGAATGATAAGATAAATGTTTTATCATCTGCTACACTCTGATATGCGTCGTAATGTATTGCAGGTACCAGAAATCAGCTCCTTAATTGGAAGGGCAAGTTTTACTGGTGTAGAAAAAGCATTAGAAGTCTTGGACACGCTTGGAAGTAGTGTGTCTAATTTGAACTCCAACGGTGGATTTGTATCTCGTACATCAAATCGTGGAAGTAAAGTGTCAATACTTGCGTTCGAAGTTGCTAATACGATTGCAAAGGGTTCTAATTTGCTAAGGTCTCTCGCCGAAGAAAACATCCATATTTTAAGAGAGGAGGTGTTAAAATCGGATGGTGTTAGGAAACTTGTTTCCATGGATGATAGAGAACTAATGATAATTGCAGCTGCTGATAAGAGGTAATTGAAAGACATGGAAGTAATTTAGATACACTGAACCGTTTGATTCATTATGAATTGTTTTTTAGTGTTGCATACAATCTATAAATTTCAGTCTACACACTTCTGCATCATCATACGTATAAGAAAAAAACCCACCATTAGTATAAAGTTTGTGTATAACTCATATCTCCCAATATAGGGCAAGGTAATCAGTTTGATGAAATTATTAGTTTTTCTTTTTAAACAAAAAAGTTGCTAATAATAATATTCAAATTTACTATTTCCACTTAATGGTATCTTCTGCAACTACAGAATATACAATTAAGTAAAAAAAACGAGGACAATTGATGTTTCATCACAAACAAATACGTATATGCCCTTATTATTTCGAGCAGTTTGTTGATATTTTTTTGCTACAGGTATGAACTCGACGTTTTCTCTGCAGAAGTAGTTAGATTTGGGAACCTATGCAAAGATCCAACATGGCATAATTTGGACCGTTATTTCCAAACGTAAGGATACATTCCCTGAAGTTTTGTAAATTAACCCAACGAGGTTTAAATTTACAAAATTTATTATTGTTCAGATTGAAGTTAGAGTTATGGCCTCAGGAGCCAATCAATGGAGAGATAGAAGCAACAATGCAACAGTTGATAAGTCTGGCTCAAAATACTTCTGTAAGTTTATCTTTTGCTTGCAGTATTAGGGTCTTAGGCTTGGCATAGAAATAATTGTATATATGATTGTTAGAAGTTGAACTAGACTGTGAAAATACTTCCTTCGCTATTGGTTGATTAGTACAAGTGGGACCCATATATCTTTGATACCAGTTATAATATTTTTGGTGTCACATTTTTTTGTAAAACGTGAACTAACCAAATTGCCCGTAAAAAGTTAAATATTTATCCATAATTGCCGATTCAAAATTTTATTGTTAATTTGAGTAAAAGAAAATTATTCATTTTACTATGATTCTTATTGTTGAATAGAAAATAAATTGCTGTATTAGAATTACATATCTTTAAGGAGATCAGATACTTACGTTTTTTGATGTTTAAAAAATTGGGAATTTTGTCCTATATCCTTTAAAAAAAATATGGTGGTAATACATTTGGTTTCATAGTCGTCTAAGTCATTTTCTCTTGCATGTGTGAAACACATGTCGTGTGTAAATAATAAAAAATCATTCCACGCGCAAAGCGTGCGTCGTTATGGTTAAAATATGAAATAGAAATATAAAAAATGAGTTGGTCCAATAACCGCGCAAGTAACGTTATACTTGCTCAACCATCGAGTGAGCATAGCCTTGCTTTAATGATTTCGTATTCGACGTTTGTCAATTTGGGAAGCCGGTGAGTAAAGTATAAAATAAGGAACGTAAAAAGCAAATAATGTAACTGTGCTGTGGAGGGAACCTTGGGCAGCTGTGAGAGGGGAAAAAGAGGGAAACAGGTAAAACGACTCTGCTGGGGATCGAACCCAGAATCTCTGGTTTCGTAGACCAGCGCCTTATCCATTGGGCCACAGAGTCCCTTGTTGTGTCAATCAGATTTTTTTCTTTTAGTTCTATAGTGCATATCAAATACTTTGTAGAAAAGAACATTGTTGAATTGGAAAATTAAAATATATTTTAGTGTACAGTACAGGTTCTCTCATTTCTGTGCTTAAGCACCGCTATCAGAATGAAAATTCCATTACTCATTTTAACCTGTCTCTGTTCATTTCTGATAATTTCGTAGTTGAAGCCTTCACACTATTTTGTCCTTTTTTTTGTTAATTAGCCACTATAACTTCCATCAGAGATTTTAGTTCTCAACTAATATCTTGTTCTAATTTTCATGTACCTATTATGATATTGATTGCACAAAGTAGGCTAAATTCACCTTAAAATTTTAGGAGCTCTATCATGAGTTGCATGCATTGGACAGATTTGATCAGGATTACCAAAGGAAGCTGCAAGTAAAAGAGGAAGTACATGCATCCAATCATGGTAAAGACCCATTTTTAGCATATCTTATCTTTTGTAATATATAGGGGGAAGGATCCACATCCTAAACTTCAAAGCCGCCTCGCAAATTTTCATATCAATTTCTTTTCTCTTTCGAAATCACGCAACATTTGTAGATATGATCTTATAATAATCAAGCTCATTTTCACAAATTTTTGTATCTATCTCGAAATCTCTTACTCGATCAAAATTGTAAATCAGTAAGAGTCATTAAAAATATATGTTTTAACTCCCAGTTCAAAATGTTGTTTTGAAGAATTTGAGGTTGCCGTTATTTTGCCATTTTTAGTTTTAGGTTTTCGTCCAAACAAAAAAACGCACGATGCATTTGTTTGTTGGAAAACAATTCATTTGAAAAATGAAGTTAATATATAAAATGGAAAACGAATTTATTTTGTTTTCCGTATTTTGAGAAATAACAAAAGCACGAGAAACGATCCATCGCTCTCGCATCCCTCCATCCCCTTCGTTGTCCCGCCGTCCCCTCCGTGGTCCCTCCATCATCATCCGCTCTTCTCATATTTATAATGAATTTTGAAAACACAAAACTCAAAATAGAACCAAACAAACCCTAAAAGTTTGGAATATTCCAAATTTTCGTGAAAATGAACTTGATAACAAAAAAAAGCTTATCTACAAGATTTGACGCCAAAAAGACCAGGAAGAATTTAAAAGGAAATGTGGATATATATAATATTTATACACACATACGTACACTTTATTGAAAATATCGGCATAAATGTTACGAGTTCCAGGTTGGACAAGACTTATGCAGCCTACTTTTCCAGTTATAGCTTATGATATTCCTTGATTTATAAAAAACAATATTATTTCCAATCAAGTAATGATTACATGATGTCGAAATCTTGTATTGAGAAATCATCTAGCTCAAACGGGTTTCGTTTTTTTATTTATAATAAGAGTGATACTTTATTCAAGCAAAACCCTCATTGCTCATTGTGACATGTCGGGGTTCGAACACATGACCTTTAAGTCCCGAGCCTATAACGTCATACCACCGTCACTTGAGCTAGTGGTCCTTAAATAGCTCAACCCAATTTGTTTTGAAAAAAATGATGTGGGAATTTTGAAGGAATGCATGATGAGATCATCACCACCGTGACATGAATCCTCATTCTAACGGTTGAGATGCATTGTGTCACATATTATGTTTTTATTTGTGTCTAAGTAGTTGCTCAGTATATATATGCCCATACATATGTATATATAGTGACATTAAATATTTCTATACTAGCTACAAAAGACGTATAAAAAGATAGAATCCAGTGCACGAGGCTTCCGCACGATAGCGGGCTCTGCGAGATCGATAATGTACGCAGCCTATATGTTGCTCTTCTAACGGATACTGCATCGTGGCCAAATTGTTGCTTGGACTTGTAAAAAAACCTATATATGCATTAAATAAGAGATCCTTTAATTCTCAACTTATTTAGATAATTATAAATGGCCATTACATTTAAATCTTAACAAGACATGTAATTGGTTTGGTATTGTTGTTATTGCCTTCTAGTATGCTCAAGTGACATTTGCAATACGTTAATATGATGGACATGCACATATAGGCTTATTGTGTTTTAATATGCTTTAGCTTATAGATGATTTTGATATCTCTAAAATTTATCATACAACTTGAATAGAGCAGTCATTATCTATATTGTACCAGCAGTTGCGTATTACATTCACTTTAAATATTGTAGCATATCTTTGATAAAATATCTATCCACATGAACACATGAACACACACATATACGTGTGTGTTGCCTTTTGGGGGAGGGGAGGGGGGGTTGTTACTCATAACCTAATGGCACACTTCCTGATTGGAAAACATGGACAATATACTTTCAAGTGCACAAATTAATTTCTCTCACATGCTCCACACCCGTCAAGCATCTATCCATGAACCAAACCAACCATCAAAACATATGCACAGCTCTTTTTTCGCTAGCTCTACTCAACTAATTCATGCTCCTCCTATGTTCATCCAACCTATAGTTGCCAGTGTTACGAGAATATTTTCATCATATCATTGACGGCTGAACGCTCGGGACACCGGTGAATGATGTAGAATCAATCCTTTTTATCAGTAGGAAGGATTATTTCACCGGCCACAAAATAATTTTTGGTTTCGTTGCTGGGTACATGCGATAACTTATAAGAGGCGAAGTATACATATACCATGTTTGTATGTTTAATTGTTTATATTTTTGTTCCCTTTGTGAAATGATCCAGTTATTTTAAGCATGTTAGGACCTCTTTGAGTAAAGAAAAATGGAGCCTATATAGGGGGGCGCGCGCGCACACACATATATATGTCTCAAAGGTCACTAAATTAGATGTGCAATTTTAGTAAAACTCTATCCTATTCCAGCGTAAGTCTGTCTTCTTTTTATGTGGATACACAAACTTTTTGTGGATTAGAATACATCTACCTGTTAATATAATTACGAGCGAATGTAAATTCTCTTATGCTGCGTTGATGTGGTATTTATTTAACTTATCTCGTCTGATTTGTTTTGCAGAGAATCTGTTGATTTTGCAGAGTGAACTAAAGCGCCAAAGAAGGCTGGTCAAAAGATTAAAGAAGAGGTCCCTTTGGTTCAGAAATTTGGAAGAGGTAACTCAAATCATTATCATGCAGGGAAATTATTACCTCGATTGTGTTATAAAACCATTCCTGAAACATGTTTTAGACTTTCAAAATGAGTTTAGAGTACTTTAGCGTTTGAAGTTTGATATTATAACTACTTCCTAAAAGCAAAGTTAAAATAAAATAATAAGTATAAAATAAAAAATAAAAATCTGATTTGGATTCTGGCTGAAATATAACTATCCAGTCTTTTTTTTTTTAATTTGGCAGGTTGTGGAAAAACTTGTAGAAGTTGCTGTCTATCTACACAAACAAATTACAGAATCATTTGGTGTAACTGGTAAATGGGTGTCTGTTGTGTATATTTTGACATTCAAACCTATGTACGGACTTTCACACTCAACTGTTTTAAAGATAGTTTTCAGTATACTCGTGCACACACGCTCTATCAAAATTCAAGTGTTAAATAAAACCCCATGCCTAGATACCACTTTGATCTGTATGTACAGAATAATACACAATATCATTGTTCCTCTAGTTGTTGCTAGTATTATTAATTTGTTATCAAAAATCTTAAATCCTACTATTTCAATCCCATTTCAAATCCAGTCTCTCCTATTATGGTTCGGTTCTTAAGATACGATCCAAAGCTTATATAATAATGCAATTAGCAAAAAACATCCCGTTAATTTCGAAATAAAAAACATCAAGACAATTGTTTGGATTTACTTTTTGAATTTTATCGTTTCTTAGATGAATTAAAGATAATACAAGAGTAAGTTTTAAGCTTAGATGTAGAAGCTTAAACGTCAAAATCGATTTAAAAAATGCAAAATATTTCTACATAAAGAAGAATGAATAATTTTGCATATCTTAATGTTATTTGATGATCTACATCGAGTAAATTTTTAGCATACAGACATATATAACCGTTACAATATGACTCCTTTCAATCTGCTATTCATAGTCTAAATCCAATTTCGATTCAAATTTAAATTTTACAATTTACGATTCGAATCCTATTTTGGAAACCTTGGTTGACAGAATCGTGAACATCCGTGTCAAAATAATAATTCTACATCCGTATCCTAATATGAATAAATATATCGAATGCAGATTTGTATCCAATGGTATCTCCATACCTGTATCCAAATAACATCCATGCATTTTGTATTGAAATAATAACCAGTGCTGATTGTGGAATTTTGATGCTTGGAGCATACTAATGAATGATACTCTTCCCATGAAATTTAATCTAACGGGTAGACAGTAATAGTTACAGTGATAAAATATTAGCTCTTCGTTTTTGAAACATGTACCATTGAACAATTTTTTTTTCGGTTCTTTTCTTATATGGCAATTAATGTTAAACATATAGATCATTTGAGTTTTTAAGGTTTGAACCCTCAAATTTTCTTATGTGGCAATTCAAATCAAATTGACGAATCATATCGGCAGATCAATGAGGTTAAATCGAAATCCTCTATACCAAGGTTGTAAAAATGGTTAGGCGGTAAGTGTGGATTAGAGATTAATCGTTTAGACGATGATTAATCGGAGTTAGGAATTTTTGATAACTCTTGTATTCTGGATAAAATTTTAGCGTTTTTTAGTGTTAATTGATATAAATTGAAAATTTTGAAATTTGGATGTGCTTAAGAGTAGACAAGGAGGCAAGACCATCTAAGACTAGCACATTGAATCTTATACGTGACAGTGAACCTTAAATAATGTCTAACAAGTGTCTATATACATGTTTAGATTGTTACATGAGATGATAAACCTAGTGTAGGCGCGTCTAAGAAAATCGCTAGGCGGTAAGTCTTGGCTAGCGCCTAGGCGAAGGTCTAGAAGAATTTTTACAACAGTGCTCTATACTCTTCCAATCAATTTGCGTTTTTAAGGTTTGAATCTCCAATTAAAACATGTTTTAATCACCCCCACCCCCTCCCCCCCCCCCCCCAAAAAAAAACCCCGCCCCCTCCCTCCCTCCCCTCTTTTGTTTGTCTTGTTTTGTTGATAAATCTATGGTTGAAGGTGAGTTTAGAAAATAGATTTTTTGAACTGATCGTATTTCATTTTTGAATGGCATTAGACTTTTTTTTCCCTGTTGAAAAAAAGACGACATAGGAAATGATAATGAAACATAGAACAATACAGACTATTCAATTTAAGTTGGATTTATTCAAAATTATTTGATGAGAAATGAAAATGAAACTTATTTTTTTACTGAACAAAATAACAGTATATTTTTGGTTATCTTCTATATATGGCAAATCTATTTCAACCCATGCATTTGTTGAGTTTACTCTCATAACTTAATGAATTCATTACACCCCCATATATTACCGAGCTAACCCCTAAAAGTAAAGTATACAATATCACCCTTATTTATGCAGGATACCCTAGAGTAACTCAATGTGGTCAGGAAGAATACCTACACTTGTGTACAAGGACGGATACAGGATTCCATAATGACCCGGGCTGAGGAAAAAAATAAAACAATATGCATACATATATAATTAAATAATATTAAAGATTGTAACCACATAGATATTAAGAACATACTAATGAAATCTTAACAAAATGTGAAAAATTCATGTAGATCCAGTCATACGCGATTTATTTCATTAAACAATAGAGTTTGAAGAAGTTTGTTCAAAGGGAAATTGCCTCTCAATTTGTAAAATGATAAAAAAAATTGTTAAACTTAGAGTTTTACATTGTCCAAGAAGAAAAGATCTAAATCAAGCAGATTCAAAGAAAAATGAAATTTATTTACTTTAGCTTTTGACAATAACATAACATAAATCATCTCAATGAACAATGAAAATCCAAAACTGAAGTCTTATATGTTAGTTCTCAAATAATAGTTTTAATTAATATAAGGAAATAAGTAATACATTATATAGATTTGGATAGAATTGAAGAACTAACCAGCTAAGTAACTAAGGCTTGAATTAATTCAGCTGCATAAGATGAAATACCAAGAATGAGAACATAAATAATTTGAGAAGATTTTGAATTTTCTTTAATTTATTTCCTTCTCTTAATCTTCCAGTCAGCTTGTTTTTCTAGGACATGAAGGATGGGCTGTTATCTAAGAAGTATTTTGGTTATATTACAGGCTATTGAGTTGATTACTTATTTATTATTGATCAGTGTTCCTTTTGTTTTATGGAAAAATGGACCCGGGCTGTAGCCCAGGTAACCTTATACATAGATCCGTCCCTGCTTGTGTAATCATGCATGGTACCCCGTCTTGCCTTTACATGGTAATAAATGTTACCGTACACTACTACTACGTGTGTTGGTGAACCCCGCACCTCCTACGAGATATAAATTTTTATTGTGCTCAAAACTAAAAAAAAAAACGTCAAAGAAAAAAAATCTTCCAGTTCACATTCTATTTTTTTTTCACGTTGCATCGTTTTATTTACAAAACCAAAGAAATTTGATGTTAGAATTCGATATTTAATGTACATTTGTATGGGGTTGAAGAAGTTGATTAAAAATAAGGGGAAAATGTACAAGGACGTTTGTGTCATTGCACACACACATGCATGTATGTATGTATATCAACTCAGCAGAATTGAGGGTTGAAGTATAATTTACATATATAATAATTAAATAGCGTTAAAAAAAATAACTCAATTTAGGACATGGTAATGTAACACATAACGATTTGGAATGCAATATGCACAAAATGTACATTAGAATGGACATGAGAAGAGACATGGAAAAATGATGCCACCTCACAAGTGACTTGTATGAAATTCAATTATTGATGATTTGGCCTGTCTGTTTATAAAAATAAAGGAACAATCAAAAGTATATATTGATTAATGAACAAATTCATGTTATGTAAATTCAAAATTGTACTTTATTCCGTAGCATTTAATTATTGGCACACTAGCACCCCTCACACCCAGCCATGACCGCCCTTGACAATTACTTGTATTTTGAGTGTTTAATATAACGGTCAATTGAGATTTAATCATATAATACTACCGTACCAACACACAAGATGTGTGAATGTACGTCACTTATCATATGCCTTTTGAATAAATCTTTTTCCTTAATGTGGTACAAACATATGAAATAGATTCAAAAAGACAATCACATAATGCTTACATGGATTAACATTATTCAGACCATCTTTAGTTTTATAAATATCCTTTTGACTTCATAGATATCAACTTCTGGTATAATTGCAATAAAGTAATCAATCTGGCGGATATAAAATATACGGAAAATCATCATAATAAATAAATAATAATAAAAGTATTTTGTTGGAAGATTTTAAGTTGTAATTAATAGAGATGGAGATGATGAAGGAATAGTAGAGGTATATTAATTTTTTTTTCTTCATTTGGACACGGTTGAATCGAAAGGTTCTGGTTATGAATAGTAGAGATGTCTTGGATACTTGTTATTGAATTCCTTTCTTCTTATTGTATTTTCTACATATGATAGTTAGGCTGTTGAGACCTTAAATTGAAAGAAAAGTGTAATTGTATAAGAGTGGCATTTTTTTTACGTATTTGTAGATTCAAAACTCAGATATAAACACACAAAACATGTCACTTGGGATTTCCTAAATTCTTGAACTTCTTTTCATTCTTCATACATTCACAAATATAAGATTGTAGATTATGCATCTTTGATGTATCAACCATTTATGTGAAGAGAGACTTATCAAGTATACATCTCCAATCGAAGCCATAACCATGTTTTCATATTTTGTAATGCAGGATAGGTGATGAATGTAAAAATGCATTGCAATATTTTCTCGACTTTTTAAAGATTATCATTCTAATCTGTTATGTCATTCTGCAGATACTGACTTGGATGAGCAAGGGTTAGTTCATCATAAAAGACTGGGGTTTTCTGGGCTTGCATTGCATTATGCAAACATTATCAATAAAATTGATAACATCGTAAGTGCATGAATATTCTGAAAATATCTTTAAAAATAAGGATTATTTGAAAATACAAACCTACGAATATAGGGGAAAGTATTTGTACAACAAAAAAATAAAAAAATACAGATCGCATTGCCAATTGACGATCCTTTGTGATGATGTCTATTATATGTGATATCAGCTTGTTTGAATCATAGCAAATTAACAGTAAGAGACATCAATCACTCAGATAACATTCCAGTATAACGTAAATTTTGTCAACAACCTTGACCTTTGTGAGATTTGTTTATGTTTTTTGATGGTGCAATATGTATTTTCTATGGTATGTAATTAAGTTTACCAATACACGTATTACCTTTACTTAATATTTTGCATATTCTAAAAAGGGTGCAAGGAACTAATATATCTCTTCTTCCTTTGTTGACAAACAGAACTAACATTCATATAGTTAACAATAGATTTTGTAGAAGCACGATCCACATAACAAATCTTCTTTTAGTTAACTATGTATATTCTCATGCGCAGTATTTTAGACCATTATCTGTTCCAGCTAATACAAGAGATACGTTGTACCAAGGTTTGCCATTATCCGTAAAATCAGCTCTGCGGTCTAGGATACAGTTGTCTGATTCTGATGAAGAGGTAACTTATATCACATTATTTCATTTATATGTAAACTAGACATCAAATATAACATTCCGGAATAACTGCTAAAAAAATTATTTTACAGTATACAGTTGCTCAAATCAAAGCTGAAATGCAGAAAATTCTCAAATGGATTGTTCCTTTAGCTGACAACACAATAAAGTGAGTCAAAAATCAATACTTTCTAGTACCTATCTCTTTTATATTGGTTTGGCTTTACAGAAAATAAATTAAGATAATCTAAGCTATTTTGTTATCTTAATTGACAGAGCGCATCAGGGTTTTGGATGGGTAGGAGAATGGGCTAACATCAGGTTGGTTTATATTCTTCATCACAAACTATGATAAGGTCATGTTTCATTCAGTAGTCCATAAATTCCATGCGTGCATACTGATTTGTTGTTCAATTGACCTAATCATGGGTACATTATATAAATTATCAAAATATTATCACTGAACCTCTCATTTATTTATCGTTAACTTTTTACAGTTCAGACACAAATAAGAATCCGACCTCTCAGCAACCAATCGCACGCATCCAAACACTTTATCATGCAGATACAGAAAAGACTGAAGGATACATACTCGAGTTAGTGGTTTGGCTTCATCGTCTAGTACTCCAAGTCAGAAACAAAGGTTTTGGTTACAGTTCCTCAAACATAACAGACAACAAGATTTCGAAAAAGAAGAAGAAAAGTGCATCATCTAAGAGCAATGATGAAGCTTTAACCATACACAATCTCACTGAAGAGGAGAAAGAAATGCTAGACAATGTAGGATCAAAGAAGTTACCTTTACAAAGAAGCAAAAGCCAGGAGACAGGATGCAGTAAACAGAATAGACGTCGAAGAACAACAGGATGTAATTTAAGCAAGAGTTTGGGTAGTTCTCCCTCGAGGGAATTCAACATATCTTTAGAGTATCTCCTTGAAAAAACTAAGCTTTTAGATATACTAGATGGTTTATCAAGTTGAAATTCGCCATCTACATGAATCACATCTTGCTTGTGTATAGTTTGTATAAATGAAAATACATGTAAACATGATGGAAGTTTGTATAGGTTGTCACATATTTGCCTGTAATCTTGCATGTGTTAAACCAACACAAGCATCAACAAAATCCTCATCTATAAAATCAGTAGAAAACACTTGCAACTTATCGCCAAACCCTCTTTTATACGCTTGAGATATAAACAGCCTAGCACATCCATGAATCCTTTTCGTAACGGGTCGGACACATACAACCGGGTTATCCGCTTGAGGTGTTGCGGTATTCTCAACCCGATAAAAGTATTTTCTTGATTCTACGTTAGGTTGTGCTCCCAAATGCCTCATGTTGCTCTCAAACTTTGTGTTTGGTAAATCAGTATCGATCCAATTTTCCTTTAAATGACTCGAGTTCCATAATGGATCTCCATTTCTTGGAGCGGGTGATTTTCCTGGTTTCCCAATGCATATCACTCGTTTAGGGAGGATTTCAGATATGGTTTTGTTAAAAACTGCATCGTCTTGATGAATTAGGACATCGCCAAGGTTTTCGATTATGTACTTGTCAAAATTTGAAGGGTCTTGATGTCCAAGCTCGGTACGAATCTCAAGGATGATTATTTCAGAGGTGGTTTCCGCAAGAAAACGTTTGACGTCGTTGATGACAACGTCGATAGAGTTGGTTTTGAGGATTCCGTGACAAACCAGACGGTTTTCTTCTACTCGAATATCAAGAAGGCGAGCACCCTAGAAAAGTATAAAGTGAATATTATTTGTTTATAAAAATACCTATCAAATAATGAATAAGTTTTAAGTTTGTGACACCTAATTGAATAAAAAATTTGGGTGATATTTCAAGCATTACTAAATGAAGAATAAAAATAAATAAATAAGAAACATGGTTCAAAATTGAATATGCAATGAATAACCATATCAAGGGGAGAGTTAAGAAATTGTTTTTATCCTTAAAAAAAATAATACAAAATTCCTAATTATCCATTTTGATTCTATGCTTATTCTTGAGTATCCTATCAAAACTCTTCATATTTCTTCTCTTCCAAAATCTCTAAATCCAATATTTCCAACTTAACACGATTTAGAGTTTTTGACGCTTTGAAATATAATTTAATGACTTTGAATTAGGATATTAACACTTCGAGCCAGAACCATTGATATTTTAAAGTAGAGATAAAATCAAATAGGGTTTAAGAAGTGGATGAGAACAGAAGAAGTTGACATATGACACTAGTTTGGACTGAAATGGTTAAGGGTGTTTTGGTGCTACATTCTACCTTAAAATAACCAAACACAAAATCATTCTTTTCCAATATAAAATTTCACCTTAAGAACTTGACCAATATGTATTTAATCTTTTGTTTCTCCTTTTAACCATTATTAAAATATCTTAGAGAATTTTAGAATCTCGTAGGATATAAAATTTTGATTTTGTTGACGCTCTTTTTATGAGTGTTAATCAACTATACAAATGATTGGTTAATGAACAAAGCTAATGTTGCCTAGAACAATAAATTAAAATAACACTTCAAAAATTAGCGTAGGAAAATATCAAAGAACAAGAAAATTACATTTTACGATGAGTTGTCATAGAACAAGTATAATTCAAAATGAAAATGGTACAAATTTAACCAAAATCACACCCCAAAAATGTACATGAAAGGCATAAAATGCTAACCATGACGAGTTGTCGATAAATGGAGCAACTCTGGCACTGAGCAAAGGGCCTAGACACGAATCTGATACCGATCTTGTGAGTTCCAGAATCGTGTGTTCCCGGCCACACGATTTGATTAACCTTCAACTTATCAAGATCCAAACCCGACATCCAATTTTTACGGTCATCAGGGCGAAACCCACAACTCGGAAACTCAGCTCCGTCCTGCGATGAAAGATGGAATAAGATCTTCTTCTCCTCCTTTATTGCCTTTCGCCTTTCCATTTGCTTACTCCATTGCGCTCCCATTTTAGAGTATCTGCGTTTGTTGAAATCAGGCGATATCTGTGTGTGTGTGAATATATGATACGGTCATATATGACTTTATAAAGAGATCATCTATGTGACGATTGGTGGAAACATTGGATTAGGAAGATAACAATGACTTTGTTTTTAGCTTTAATTAGCAAGTACTTAAAAGTAATAATCAATGTTCATGACTTTGTTTTTTTTTCTCTCCCTTGTTTTAAAAATTAAGATGTTAGTGTAGACACAAATACTTTGGAATTTTAAATTTCTCCATGCGTTTTTAACTAGGCGATTTGGATCAACATAATAAACACACAAATGCAATAAAACTTATTTTTAAATCTTCTATATTAATAGTTGAAATATAAACACAACCTTTTGATTCGACCGCGAAATTTCATTAACATTGTTATATGCAAGCAAAATATCAGGAGTTTCAATTATGCAACAAAATAAAATTAAAACTATTTTCAAATGAAAATTTTGAAATATGAGTAAGGTTAAAAGTTTGAAACTCTATTCCAACAAAAAATTACAATTTTTTCTTTATATTTTTCAATTTATTTTTGTCAAACTACGTTCAAATTTTAAATTTTATAAAAAAATTGACATGCACGTACGTTGCACGTGCCATAAAATTTCATTATACTAATCTAAATCGTTTGTCTAGTACAAGATGTTTAATAAATTTTTTAATTTTTTTTTTCAGGTCCTTAAATATTTTCCTCGGCTAAAACATCAATTTCCAAATGAAAATGAATAAGATGCTAGCGTATCTCTCTAAATATTTTAGATTGTAAGCTGGGATGATTTCAATTTCATATTTAATCTTAATTTCAACATCAATCGTTTCTTGACGTAACTACTATATTTTACCAATCTTTAGTTGAACAAATTCAAAGAACCAATTGAATATTGTGTTAGATGCAATCCTTAACTTAATCATAATTAATAATTGAATTAATGAGTGTATCTAGATTACCACATTTAATATTTTAAATAATGAGTGTATCTTGATTACCACTTTAATATTTTAAATAATGAGTGTATCTAGATTACTACATTTAATATTTTAAATAATGAGTGTATCTAGATTACCACATTTAATATTTTTTGTTTGTGACGTCGATATTAAAATTGTATAATGGTATACAATTACATTTTCTAATCTATATGTGTTTTTCTTTTTGTTATGTTCTAATAAATAATATATGTTATATTTAGTAAATTTTGTTGTTTTTCCTTTATAATTATAATTGAATGTTGTTTTTTCCTTAGGAAAATTATCAGATATTTATATTTATCTTTAATTATTTAATCCAACACTGACTTATGAATTGTGTCAATGCAAACATCTATGTGTTTAAACATTTTTATGATCTTGTATCTGTTAGATCTTGCCTTTCAAATTTTAATGAGACAACTATACATTTCCACACACAGAGACACACACTCTACTGTTATACATGCATGAATATATACAAGGAGACAAGAGATCAACATTGGAATTGAGCTTAAATATTGAAGACAAAAATACTAGTTGTATATTTTAGATATTCTTGTACAATCTTTTATAGGATGATTTCACACAAATACGTATACTGCTTTGAAAATTTTGTTTTCATACAAAATATATTTTCAAATTTTAGAAATTAATATTTTCAAAAGTAATTTAAATTAAAAAGGCTGAAAATAAACAAACATAAAAAGTGTATTTTAGCCGTCTGAAATATAATTTCAGACATCTGAAACACATATTTTTGTACTCGTTTGTTTCTGACTTTCTCTGTATATTTTCAGCCATTTGAATTTTAAAATCAGCCAGCTTACCCGAACGAACAGAAGTGTCTCTTCACAGAAATTTGAATTCTGGAGAGTCATCTTCTTCCCAAAGGGTTGCAATTCTTTTAATGGCTGTAACCTTCCAACTAAAACCATTCACCATTGTAAATAAAGTTGAAATTTATCATTTTAATGAACAAATTCTTACTTGATTTACTATTCTCCTATTCTTGTGAATTACAAAGGCTATCAACTCTCTACTTCCTAAATCATCACATTCAAATCACCATTTCAAGGAGTTTATAGGAAGGGTGTACGACTAATTCGTGTTATTTAAGAGTACATAAAGTCAAAAATTTTGTTTACTACCATTTGTAGCCGAAGTCCTATTGAGATCTTCAGGCACGAAGTCCTCTTCGGTAGCTCAAGCGGTTGTAATACATATTCCTCCCTGTTAAATGAGGGTGTTGTTTAAATCAAAATAAGTTTAGGACTGAACGTAGAACGAGAAGTTCGAACAAGTATAAAAATATCTGGTGCACTTTAATATTTTGCATTTTTATTTCAAATAAGTTATAGCTTAGATAAATATTCATATTACTCGATCCCTAGTATTATTTCATTCGATATCAGAGAAAGGTTATCATTTAACCGTAACAAAGTTCATTTGATATTTTAAGTAATATGGACACTACCTCTACTTTTGTTGAAGATCAATCCACTACATGACCACCACTATTCAGTGGATTAAACTATTCTTATTGGTCAACAGAATGAGAATTTACATACAAGTTAATGGTTTTGATACATGTAATATCACACAACAAGAACGCATTGTACCTACCACTGACTATGCTCAATGGTCAAATACTCAGAAAATTGATGCTACTTCTAATGCTAAAGCTATGAACATGTTGTTTTGTTCTCTAGATAAAAATGTGTTTAATAAAGTTAGTATGTGCACAACTGTATATGAAATTTGACGTACTCTTAAAATAACTCATGCATGAACAAACAAGGTCAAACAAAGCAAGGTTTCATACTTAAAAACTAATTTCAAAACTTTAGAATGAAGCAAGATGAAACTATAAATGACATGTACTCTAGATTTCAAGATATCCATCATTCGCATTTAGCATTAGGAGAAAAATACACTGATTTTTATATTGTTTCAAAGATCGTAAATGTAACGACCCATATTTTAACGATAGGATATATAAATAATTGATTTAAATATTTAATCGTTAATTAATTAAAGGCCCCAAAATATTATTTTTTGCATACGATCGAACCAGGACTTGAGACCACTTCAGTTGATCTTGGATTGACGTTGCTAATTAAAATGAATATAAGCATTACTATATTTGGAGATTGAACGATTCGATGGCTAAAACGATCTCGAAATGCGCGAATTAGCATCCCGGGGCACAGTCTTAGATAGCGATGAGATTTATATCATTGGATACAAAAAATGAGGTGATGTACGTAGACGAGTTTCATTGCGATCAGACGCGTCGTGTGATCGTGCGAACTCGAAACGTATGACCATTTATTTAAGAAAATAAATAAGTGGAAAAAATATTAATGCAAATACCACTCAATTCCCTTTCCCTCTCTAACTCATTTTCCAATTACTGTTCCATTAGAGAAATCCATGACCACTCTCTCTTATTAACGATAAATTGCAAGATCTGATTCTTTGAGATCGTGGCGAGGAGAGCTACATGCCTATAGGCTCGATGTGGCATGCGATCGTACTTAGCAAGATCGACCCTCTTATGGCTGCAGCTAGGGTTTGATATGGCTGGAGCTATAGGCGATGATAGGCAAAACGGAGATTACCGTTGGATTTCTCTTGGCGAATAACATCTCTCCACCAAAACTCATCAGATCTGATCAAGTCCATCAAAACGCATCCAAACCAGGTTGAGAGCATGGCTTCCAGGTCGCGATTCATATGCATGGATCGAGTTCTTCCTTTTTGGGTCTAGAGTGTAGAGATCGTGTAGTGTGATTCATGGGCGAAGACAGATCTTCATTTCATTGACAAACGAGTGAGAAATTGAAAATTGAAGGATGAGTATGTGCACGGTTACTGTAGATGCATGTACATATATGATAGAGAAGAAGAATTAGAGTTAATTAAGGTAATTAATTATTTGATTTAGTTAACCAATTATTTAGTTAATCACATCTCTTATATGATCCATATCTTTTGCATACGATGCCTGTTTGGATGTGGTTTCTTATGTTACGCTCATGATGGTTTTGGTAGTGATTTGGATAGATTTTTTTGACGTGAGTGATATTGTCTCTCACAATACTATGATTATTAGTATAGTATTAGATCGACGTTCTGGAATGGTTTTTAACTTTAAAATGTGATTTTATTATACAAAACACCCACTAGATTTTTATAAAAGAAAATAGAAAAATGTTTTAATACGATTTTATATTGGATATCAAATTTTTCCTATTTACGTACTATTTTTAGGGAATTATTAGATTTGGTCTATTTTTGATATGATTTCCCCATTGGTTGATATGGATGCATCATACATGTTATATGTATGCTATATTGGATGTATGGGTGTTTATTGGTTGCATGTTTGGTTGCTTAGTTGTTTTTGGTTGAAAACGCCGATTTAACGACGATCAAGTGTTAGGGAATAATATCTTGTTCATTGGGGTTTCATATAAGCAAAAATCCAACAAACGAGATAAGTTGTAGAAGAGGGTTAGGATACATGCCGACTGATCTAAAGGTGGAAGACGAGGCTTCGAACTTCAGGATGAATGTCAGACGTTTCCATTTGGTTTGTACTTATCTATTTTGGTTAAGTATACGACCAAAGTGGTTGGTATTGACCAGTGTAGAGTGGTCAATGTCCATCACTATTGATGATTGGTGATTTGGTGGATCTTTGGCATAGACATTAAGGAGATCTCGAGGTGTGCGATGTGATGTTTTGTTCGTGTGATCAGCTTAGAGTCGTGATATTATTTCTCTATGGCGAGCAATTTCGATGGTGATACGATGATGTGATGATTCGACATGTTAGTTGGTACTTCAGATAGTGATTCGATGGTGTATGGAGTTAGGTTCTGAGGTTGATAGTTTCAGGACTGTGTAGATCATGGTGGAGGTGTTGGCTCATTCGCATCAGGGATGGATAGCAATGTAACAACATGATAAATGTGTTGTATCTTTAGTTTGTGACTCATAGGGGGAGTAGGTACCGATGATTAGAGACACCATATCTTCGGTTTGTGACTCATGTAGGGAGTAGGTACCAAAGAGGCTAATGTCAGGAGCTGTGGAGTGGAGGAACGTGGTAGGTTCTAGGATAATGGAAATTTGATTAAGCAAGTAGGGCTCGGATCGATGTGTATGTGCTAGGGGATCATTGATAACTCGTAGTGTTTTCTGTTGTACTCGAAGTGGTGGTATTGTATAGTAAGGACGCCCATAGATTAGTAGTGAGGATCCGTATACCCTGGACCTATGGCTTTGGGTCTAGTGTCTAGCTTTGGGCTACGAGACACGTATCGAGCTTTGAGCTACGTGATATGAGAGTACAACTAAAAACTGGGATTTTCCATTAGTCTTTGGCATATAGGCCATAAGAGTTATCATATATCTAGAGCACACCGGGTGACAGCTAGTATTTTTTGATAAATGTTATGCTTGTTATGGTTGCTTCACCAGCCACCTTTCACCCTAGGAATGTCACATGAGGTTGGTATTGTGGATAGGGATACCTAAATACCCCGATAGTTTACTTAGTATAGAGTATGTGGATAGAGATACCTAGGCACCCCGATAGTTTATTGAGTATGGTACCCTTTATGATATTGTAGAGTAGCATATTATTGATGTTATGTGCTGGCTCTTTAGTTGCAGAGACATGTCGGTATGATTCGTGTACCCTCTGTTTCTTATACTATATCGACATTTATAGTATTTTGAGATTGTTTATCGCTCACACCAGACTGTTGTCTGACTCGAGGTTTTATGCTTTGCTTCTTATTATCTTGGATACTTTTAAATGAGTAGATTACAGAGCATGTGTGGATGGCATATGGAGTTTTGCAGATGGATTATTAGGAGGTGACATTTACTCATACTTGTATTTAAGTTTATTATTGTATATACCACTGTGTGACACTATGGAGCCTTAACAGTGTTTGATTTACTATTAATAGAGATAGTTTATCAGTTGAGTTTATGTATCAGTTGTATAAACTCTATTACTATGTTGTATTATGGATCTAATACTCCGGTTATTAGTTTACATTGTTATTACTGTCTTGAATCTTTTTAATCTGTGTTGACTATTATATTTTATTTGATGCGATGTGAGATATACGATAAGTTATGTGATTATTTAATGTTTCATTTTCCTCTTTTCCATTCTCTTCTATTTCCTCTTCTTTACTTCTTTTCTTTCCTTTGACAACCGTTCTGCATCGTAGGTGTATGGTAGTTGTTACATTTAGTATCAGAGCTTAGGTTACATGATTAACCTGAGTTGATACCATGATCCAGTAGAGATAGGTTAGGGTTATCACCTTAGACTGAATCTAGAGTGTATATATATACGGGAGAGTTTGTATTAACTATACATTTTGGTTTTCAAAACTATATGGTAGTATACATAGTATATAATTTGTATTGCACACATGAGAACTATTGATGCAGTTTTCGTTATGAGAGCTTGATCATCCTTATTATAGAATAGGAATGATCTGGCATACGGGAACTACTGCTATTGACTCTATCTTCAGAGTTGAGGAGTGGGCATGATCGGGGTTACTAACCTTAATGGTAGAATATGTTCTCAGAGAGGGTGCGAATCATTTTCTAAGATGCCCAAGTTGCTCTAAATGATTATGGTGCTCAAGTGCAAATAGCTAGAGTCGACTTTGCTGAGCTGTATAAAGGCTATATATATATGTGCATATATATGCGTGAGTCTAGAAAGCAGACCGTTCCTTGGAATGGAGTCGACTGTTGAGATGTAAGATTGGATGGTTACTTGCAAAAGGATCTTCGTTGGCTTTGAGTTAGATGATGCAATGAGGTAGGAGTTAACCTCTAGATAACTCCAGGGATGAACAATGAACTAGTGGAGTGCTTCTATAGCTTTGATTCCTGAGGATCGATGTACTTGGGACTAGTTCATAGTTCACTTCGAAGAATGAAGAATTTAACATTGGGTTGAGTGATCATCTTGGGAAGTAATTGATTGGTCATATTGACAAAAGCTTCGAGAAGATGATCAAGAAGGATTTACAATGTGAGAGCCAATACCCAGTGTAGAAGGGTTCTCCCAAACTAGCTGATTAGGGATAAACCATGGAACCATATGCATTGATTGTCGTTTTGATTTCGTCGAGTACTCAATCGACGAAAAAGAAAGGAAATGGCATTACCATTTGAGGTATGCTTCTCACATATGGTATTTTCATACATGTTTTATTTGATGTTGAGGTTTCATATTCCTTCATGTCTACTAGTGATTTGGTAGATAGATTGACATTGAGACTTGAGATAGTTAATTGACCTTTAATTATAACGGACCTAGTTAAGGGCTCAGCCAGCTTATACATGGCTTATCGAGACCTTATCTTATTGAGTCATAAATGCTTGTTTTTTTGTTATTGATCTGTTTTTGGGGTTTGATTGGATTCAGCATTATAGTTTTGGAATGGATTGGCTAAAGGGGGTACGGAATAGTGGTGGACTGTGTGAGGCCATTGGTGACGATTGGGGTTGTGGAGGAGCGAACAGTAGTGATTGGCTGCTACAGATGATGGGGTTCTGGTTAGCTTTCTATATTCACTTGATATTCCACATGATGAGTTGTTGTTTGTGCTTGTAGCTAAAGAGTGTCCAGACATATTCGATGAGGTGACTGGATTACCACCACATGGGGATTGAGTTCTGTATCGATCTGGTTAAAGGAGATAGATCAGTAATTACGCCTTTATGGCATATAATGCCCAAAGAGCGGAGGAAGTTAATGGTGCGAGCGGATGACCTATTGAGGTGATGGTTCATTCGTAAGAGCGTATTTAGGTAGGATGCACCTATAATGTTCTCCACTAGGGCGAATAGCTCTTTGGGGTTGTTTGTTGATTATCTGAGTTGAATCATACGACGAACAAGTATCTACTGCTTATTAATGGCTTTTTCGATTGGCTCTATAGTGCAAGGATGTTCTCTTAATTGGATCTTGCAATGGGTTTTCACCAATTGAGAGTATTTAGGGAGAGTGTGCCAATTATAGCATTTTGTATGCTACTTTGATTCTTGATTGGTTGGTTATGCCGTTCGGGCTAACCAACGTGTCGGCATGCCTTGTTGATCTTATGGACCGTATTTTGAGGGGTTACTTGAGTAAATCTATGCTTATGCTCGATAATGATATTTTCGTCTACTTATGGACGAAAAAAGAGCACAAAACATGATTGATGATTGTATTGTAGGTGTCGAGAAGACGCCAATTCATGATGAGATTTTTAAAGTATCACTTCTAAAGGAGGGAAGTGAGATGTTTGGGTCACGTTGTTTCAAAGTAGGGCATCGCTGTAGATCCTACAGAGATTAGGGTAGTCCAGAATTTGAATAAACACAAGGTAGCAGCACCGTTATCTAATTTGATGGGAGAGGACCAGACTTTATTTGAGGCGCGGGGTGTTGATGCGCGCTAGTGAGTCTGATCGAAAGGTTGATGAATGTACCCATGTTACTCATGCCAAGAGGGAACGAGGAGTCGATAGTACACACATGCTCGTGGTACTTAACTAGGTGCAGTATTGATACCGAAAGGTAAGGTTGTTGCACATTGGTCGATAATCGAAACCGCATGAGAGGAAGTATCTGACTCTTGATTCGGAGTCGGCGGTGGTAGAGTTCGCTTTGGGAATTTGGAGGCACTATCTATTAGGAGAGGGGTTTGATTTGTTCGGTGATTCCAGACCATTGAAGTATCTCTTTTCTGAGAAGGATCTCAACCTTCGCTAGTAGCGATGGTTGGAATTCTTAGCCTCCAATGACCTTGACATTTCATATATGTCTGTAAGGGAAATGTAGTTGTTGATGCTGTGAGTGGAAGACATAACTGTTTAGGAGCGATATTCCTTGAGTGGGCATTGCTTGAGTTTGTCACTGGTTATGACTTCAGAAATCAATGAGCTATGGCCAAAGGTGATGACTAGTTTGACCATTAAACCTATTTTGATTTAGCGGATCGGTACCAGTCAAAGGCATGAAGTTAGACTAATGGAGATCATGGATAAATTAGAAGAATGAATAGTGTCTGTAGAGGTGATGCAATTAGGAGCCGATCGAGATTGTTGGTTCCGTAGGGATGAGAGATTGGTTGTTCTCGAGTAGTGGAAACAGATATCTATAGAATGCCTTGTTGGATTGCTAAGGACTGAGGATAGTAGGATGGAATTTGAGTCACAGTCAATTGATTGACGAAGAATGCTAGATTTGTATTCCTTAAGTCCAATAGAACAGTATTTGAATTTGTTGAGTTATATGTGGGATGGATAATGTGATTCCATTGTGTGTCAAGAGCGTTGTAAGTGGCCGAAAACCATTGTTCGATGGTGGGTTTTGGAAGAACTTACAAGAGGAGTTTGAGAATTTGGCACCGTACGAACTAGATGATATAGAGATTGAACCGGGAACTTCAAGACCTCGTATGCCTATTCTTACTGATAGATGTGATACGAAATAGGTTAGGAGGAAGGCGGTGCAGTAGTAAAGGTTCAGTAAAGTGAAAGCGAAGGCGGTAGAATATGGGAGACCGAGAAGAGCATGAGGACAACTTGTTCGTAGCTTGTCACTTGGTGAGATTTCATTTTTATCATCAGCTTTCATATTGGATATCATATTTGACATTTTATACTAGATAGTTTAGTATCCCGCATGCTAGGATAGGCATGGATATTACGTTTTGATGTGTGATTTTATATGCATGTTTGATGTTGGATCGTTTGCATTTGAGATGATAGCTTATGCTTGTATAGCTATAAGGTATGCATGATAGTTATGGTTTGATATAGCATACTTACTTGAGATGATTGCTATATATGATCTAGTATGTTTAAATGCATAATGATGTTACATTTGTGTTTACTCCTCTTTATTGAGTACATATTTAGGTACATGGGAGCAAGTGTGGGCTATTTGGATGCTTATCCGCTTATATTCGCATCTACATGGTATGCTCTTGTTATAAAAGAGGTATGTAACATCTATAGTGTAGATTTGGTTATATATGTTTCGTTGTCCTCGGATATAAGATGTGTGTGTGTGTGTATCATTGTTGTATTGGGGTTTTTCCTAGACCTAGCCGTGCAAAGGAGGTGCTGCTGAATTTTCTCGGAATCTAAAGTGCTTTTGATGGCCTAAGGGTGAGAAGACATTCTCGTTTGTGATTTCGAGAACAAAATATTTTTATAAGGAGGGGAGAATGTAACAACCCATATTTTAACGATAGGATATTTAAATAATTGATTTAAATATTTAATCGTTAATTAGTTGAAGGCCCCAAAATATGATTTTTCACATATGATCGAACCGAGACTTGAGACCATTTCCATTGAGTTTGGATTACAGTTGCGAATTATAATGAATATAAGCATCGTTATATTTGGAGATCGGGCAATCCGATGGCCAACACGATCTCGAAACACACAAAATTAGCATCCCAAGGCATAGTCTTAGATAGCGATGAGATTTATACCGTTGGAACTGGAAAAATAAGGTGACGTACATAGAAGAGTTTCATGGTGATTGGACGCGCCGTGTGATCGTACGAGCTCGAAACGTACGACCATTTATTTGAGAAAATAAATAAATGGAATAAAATATTAATATAAATACCGCTCAAATTCTCTTTCCCTCTCTAACTCATTTTCCAATTACTGTTCCATTAGAGAAATGCATAGCTGCTCTCTCTTATTATTTCAAAAATCAAAATTGAGCAATTTGCTCGACGATAAATTGCAAGATCAGATTCATTGAGTCATGGCAAGGAAAGCTACGCACCTATAGGCTTGATGTGGCATGCAATCATTCTTGGCGAGATTGACTCTCTTATGGCCGCGGCTAGAGTTTGATGTGGTTGGTGTTACAGGCGACGATGGGCGAAACGGAGATCGCCGTTGGATTTCTCTTGGCGAATAGCATCTCTCCACCAAAAATCATTAGATCCTATTAACTCCATTAATGCATCCAAACCAAGTCGAAAGCATGGCTTCTGGGTCGCGATTCATATGCATGGATCGAGTTTTCCCTTTTCGGGTCCAAGGTGTAGATATCGTGTAGTGATTCGTTGACGAAGATGGATCTTCGTTTCGTTGACAAACGAGCAAGAAATTGAGGACTCAAGGATGAGTGTGTGCACGGTCACTACAGATGCATGTACAGATACGAGGGAGAAGAAGAATTAGAGTTAATTAAGGCAATTGATTATTTGATTTAGTTAATTAATTATTTAGTTAATCACATTTCTTATACGACCCATATCTTTTGCATACAAGGTCCGTTTTGAATGCGGTTTCTTGCATTGTGCTCGTGATGGAGAGATCAACATTTTGGCAGTGGTTTGGATAGCTTTTATTGAGCTGAGTGATACTATCTCTCATCATACTATGATTGTTAGTATAGTATTAGATTGACGTCCTAGAATGGTTTTTAACTTAAAAATGTGATTTTGTTGTACTTAAACACCTATTAGATTTTTATAAAAGAAAATAAAAAATGTTTTAAAATGTCAGATATCACATTTTTCCTATCGACGTGCCATTTTTAGGGAATTATTAGATTTGGGCTCTTTTTGATATGATTTCCCCATTTGTTGATATGCATGCATTATACATGTTGTATATATATGCTATATTGGATGTATGTATGCTCGTTGGTTGAATGTTTGGTTGTTTTTGGTTGAAAACGCCAATTTAGCGACGATCTAGTGTTAGGGAATATCTTGTACGTTGGGGTTTCATACATGTGAAAATCCAAGAAATATGATAAGTTGTAGAAGAGAGTTAGGATACGTCTCGACGGATCCGAAGGTGGAAGATGAGGCTTCGGATTCAGGATGATGCGGACGTTTCCATTTGGTTTGTACTTATCTATTTTGGTTAAGCACAATACCAAAGTGGTTGGTATTGACCATCATAGAGCGGTCAATGTCCATCATTATTGATGGTTAGCGATTTGGCTGATCTTTGGCACTGATATTGAGGAGATTTCGAGGTGCGCGATGTGTTGGTTTGATCGTGCGATCGTCTTAGCATCTTGGTGTTATTGCTCTATGACGAGTGATTTCGATGGTGAGGTGATGATGCGATACTTTGACATGTTAGTTGGTACTTCGGATAGTGATTCGATAGTGTATGGAGTTAGGTTTCGAGGTTGATAGTTTCAGGACTTATAGATCGTGCTAGAGGTGTTAGGTCGTTTGCATTAGGGATGGATGACAATGTAACAACATGATAAAAGCCTTGTTTCTTTGGTTTGTGTCTCATGATGGGAGTAGGTAGCGAAGATAGAGACTTTGTCTCTTCGGTTTGTGACTCATGTAGAGAGTACGTACGGAAGAGGCTCGTGTTGGGAGCCTTAGAGTGAAGGAACATGGTGGATTCCATGATAATGGAAATTTGATTGAGCAAGTAGGGCTCAGATCGATGTGTATGTGCTAAGGGATCATTGATAACTCAGATAGTTTTCTATTGTATTGGAAGCAGGGGTATTGTATAGTGAGGATGCCTATGGGTTGGTAGCGAGAATCCGTATACCCTAGACCTATGGCTTTAGGTCTAGTGTCTAGCTTTGGGCTACAAAACACGTATCGAGCTTTGGGCTACGTGATACGAGAGTACAACTAAAAACTGGGATTTTCCATTAGTCTTTGGCATGGAGGCCATATGAGTTATCATATATTTAAAGCACACCGTGTGACAGTTAGTATTGTTTGATAGATGCTATGTTTGTTATGGTTTCTTCACTAGCCACCTGTCACCATACCGATGTCCACATGATGTAGGTATTGTGGATAGGGATACCTAGACACCTCGACAATTTACTTAGTATGTAGTATGTATTGTGGATAGAGATACCTAGGCACCTTGACGGTTTACTGAGGATAGAGTACCCTTTTATGATGTTGTAGAGTAGCATATTATCAATGTTATGTGCTGACTCTTTGGTTGCAGGGACTTGTCGGGTACGATTCATGTACCCTCTATTCCTGATATTATATCGACTTCTATAGTATTTTGAGATTGTTTATTACTCACACCAGACCGTTGTCTGCCCAAGGTTTTTTACTTTACTTCTCATTATCTTGGTAACTATTAAATGAGTAGATTAGAGAGCAGGTGTGGATGACATATGGAGTTATGTGGATGGATTAATAGGAGGTGACATTTACTCATACTTATATTTTAGTTTGTTATTGTTATTCCATTATGTGACATTCTGGAGTCTTGACAATGTTTGACTTACTATTATTAGAGACAGTTTATCAGTTGAGTTTATGTATCAGTTGTATAAACTCTACTACTGTATTGTATAACTCTATGGATCCTGTACTTTGATGATTAGTTCACATTGTTATTACTGTCTCGAATGCTTTATATCTGTGTCAACTATTATATTTTGTCTGAAGCGATATGAAATATATGATAGGTTATGTAATTATTTTATGTTTCCTTTTCCACTTTTCCATTACTTCTCTTCTATTTCCTCTTCTTTACTTCTTCCTTTCCTTTGACAACAGTTCTGCATCGTAGGTGTAGGGCGGTCATTATACTAAACTTTTTGATGGATGATGGGAACGAAAAGTCCTAGCCATCGAAGAAGCTAATGACATTTCAAGCATAAAATTCGAAGAGTTAATAGGAAATAAACTTATAGGTAAGACGAGTACAAGCTCGGGATAGAAAGACCATTGCATTCCAGACAGAAAAGGAGGAACCCGATGAAGATGGTATTGCATTTTTAGCTAAAAATTTCAAAAAGTTTCCAAAGTTCAAAAAGAATAAGAAGTTTGGCAACAAAAAAAGTAGCAACAACCATCCATCAACTTCCTTACTCAAGTGC
Source organism: Allium fistulosum (assembly GCA_030737815.1). Taxonomy (NCBI): domain Eukaryota; kingdom Viridiplantae; phylum Streptophyta; class Magnoliopsida; order Asparagales; family Amaryllidaceae; genus Allium; species Allium fistulosum. The sequence continues at coordinate 1,249,419,795 of CM060902.1, read as the reverse complement.
TATGAATGTGACAAGTTAGGCCACATAAGAAAGGATTGTCCAGATCTTAAGAAGGAGAAATATAGCTTCAAGAATAAAAATGAGAAATTTCACAAGAAAAGAAGCAAGCTTTTGTGGTAACATGGGATGAATCAGACTCAACTTCTTCGTCGGATAATGATAGCGACTCCAAACAGGAAAACGTGTGCTTTATGGCTACAAGCGACAATGTAAGTTAATTTTCCTTCGATGATCTAGTAGAGATAAATTCTTAATTAGTAGATAGATTGAAAATTATAAAACGAAAGTATAAAGACACTTTAGGTAAATTAAATAGATACGAACTAGTAGTTGACATGCTAAAAGACGAAAATAAAATACTAGAAGAGGAATTAGTGAAATTTCAAGATTCTTATGTTAGTGTAACGTCTTGGGTCGCTGTGTTATGTAATGAAATAGAAACTCAAAAAATGAGAATGTTATATTAACTAAAGAAAATCATGATTAAATTCTAGTATTAAAACACTAAAAATTAAAGTAGTAAAACTTTAAATAAAGTTGGAAAGCATTACCGAAAATGTTTCGAACTTTAGTAAAGGTAGAGAAAATCTTTCTAGAATTATTAACAATTCACAATCATCTTTTAGATGTGGAATAGGCTATAATAAAATTAATAAGGAAGTAGAAACCCGTCCTAAAAGGTATAGCTCACTATATACGTATTTCTAAAAGAAGGATGATAGTCGAAAGCAACCAATAAACAAATGAAAATCTATCAAGATATGGATTCCAAAGACTAGCAACAAATTGATAAAAAATAAGTACATAGAAACTACATAACTACTATATCTTTTTTTCGAAAGGATGTTTCTAGTATGGGCATTTTCGCCCACAACAAGACAGATGCAAAAATATGTAAAGGGACACAAAAACAACTGGAAGGTCCGTAGCAAGCATGTCATCATTCGATTCAAAGATCTGTGCAGTTAAAGCCCCACAAAATCTCTGCTATAGTGCATTGCGCTCTTCAACCGCTATGCTTTTCAATTTAGCGCTATTGAGCAGTAGATCTGCTTTATAACCCGTTATTTTCTACTACATCCGCTAAATCAACGCTTTTTAGTACCCGCTTTAACAACATTAATATACAAAGGTTGATTTGACTAATTCTCTTTTAAACCATATCAACAAAGTTAGGGTAAATACCTAATTTTAAGGCATAAGTGCTTAATGTAAGTTAGAAATATATTGTAGTCATCAAATCTAGTCTACATAAATCATGATATTCTTCGGTTTTGGTATATAAGATTGAAAAATATTTTTTTCCTACACAAATGATTTGAATGAGAATAAATTAACTTTAAATATTTGGTTTTATATCAAATGAAGCTTTTTTCACCTCTGCTATTTTCCACTATTTCCCCGCTTTTTTTTTGCACCTCCACCGCTATACAATCGCTAAGCGCTTTAACTGCACGGTCAAAGATAAGGCAAATAGGCAAAGGGATCGAAAGGTAGTTTGAAGAAAATCAGAGTGTGTTAGAACAAGGCCAGCCCACAACGGAAGTTACGGGTGATTTTTTTTTTTTTTACCATTTTGGATCTTTATTGGGCTTATGAAGTCTAATTTAGTTAGAACATTTCTAAATTTTATTTAATAAGATCTTTAGTTTTATTTAAATTTATAAAATTATATTGCATTATTTAATTGTATTATATTAAATATACATGTGTATCATATACACATATATATGTGTGTGTGCATGTGTAACATATAAATCCGTGCAAGGTATAATATGCATATGTATAGATGTTGAGATTTACATCGCAACGAACACGTTGGCTCATCCAATATGCAAATATATTATCCATATGTATGTCCATACATACACATTTTCTTTTATAAACAAAATATTACAATATATATATATATATATTAAAATTTTATTTTAATGTAACTTTATGTATGTATATATATAAAAACATAAATATAAAATATTATCAATATGTTTATATTTATAACTATATAAATATGTTTAAATCATTTATAAAATATACTAAATATTTTTTTGCTGCAATGCCAAAATCAGTACATGTATAAATATTTTTTTTAATATATATATATAAGTATATATTAAATACTTATATATATGTATAATGATATATATATATATATATATTAATACATATAAAATCTTAAAATAATTTATATTTAAATATACACGACCCGGTCTGATGCATGGCTCAAGTTTCTTTTAACTTTAAATATGTATACAAACACACACATATATTAATAAAACCGTATTAAATTATTAATCTTAGTAAAAAAATTATTTCCAAAATCAAATTAGAATTTTAAATTTCCTACAAAGTTTTAGACAAATTTTTTATAGTTTGAAATTTTATTATATAATTTTATAATTTAAAACAATTTAAAATCTATTTTCTATTTTTTGATTTAAATTTAAATATTTAAGAACAAAAAAAATGTTCTTTTCAATTTCATCTGAAAGTATAATATGTATTAATATAATTTTATAAAATATAAAAAATAGTTTCATTACATATATGAATTTGTATAATTATTTATATGATTAATTATTTTAAATATTATTTAAAATAATATATAAATAAAAAAAATATTTTCTTCCTATCAAAAATATTATACTTATTAAACATTATATACAAAATTATATTTTTATATTTTACATACGTATAATTTAGTGTTTAAATTATAAATTATATATATATTATATGTATTTTAAATTACTTAAATAATAATAATAAAATTGTTTTTTAATTTTGAGCTATGCAGCACAAAGATATATTATCACAATTTTTTCTATAAACAGACATACACACATACAACGTATTGATATTGTGACAATATATCTACATGTTGAAATCGTCACCTAACTAACAATATTATTTATACATAAAATGAATATTGTAAATATAGTTTAATAATTTTAATCACGTTAGGAATGCACCTTGTAGCTAAAGCTCTTAAGCACGCCTTGAAATGATGATATAAGCTCCTCGAAACAATTTCTAACCCAAAAGAGTGCTAGTCCTTGAACTGTTGACATCGGCTATTGATAAGCATTGAATGTTATTTGAACTTGATATGAAAGAGGGATGAAGAGGAGAGGTCAGCCGGAAATGAATGAGAATGGAGGCTCCAAAAAAGTTCTCAAAAAGGTGAGGGTAGAGATCTTTATATAGAGGAAGAGAAGGAGAAAAGTTAGGATCAAGATCTATACCCATTCTCCTTCCATCTTAGCCATCTAAATCAAAACCACTTTTCCCATCATATGGCCGCACCTTTTCATTCTCATTTGAGCCAAGCCAACCAGCCTTCTTCATGAGCTTTAAAACCATTTAAAGCCCAAACCAAATATTTTGCAATTAAATCCAATTTAACGAGTATCGATATCGTATATCAATTAATATATTAATAACTATTATAAATATATTTAATAATTTTGTTAATCAAATCAAAGTCAAATTTAATAACTAATATTTTATAAATATTAGTTAATTTAATTAATTTATAATAATTACAAATTAAGTAAATCATTTTGGTCAAAGGAGAATTCATTATTTCAGTTGTGCAACTCGTCAGGTGTAAATTTGGTCAGCGATTAATATCGAACTATTTGAATATTAACGTTCACACGTCACTTAGCAGGAGGTGTGACATTTTGGCCAAATATGTCGCTTCAATTTTACCTTTTTAAGCGTTACCCGGTTGTGACTTTTATTTACACCAATTTTCTTCGTCAAAACTATATCACTTTGGATTTATGGAATTTGTTAGTAGTCAAAATTGAAATATCATCCACATTCTACTCTATAGTCCAAACACAAAGTACATGATAATAACAATTATTATTAACTAAAATGCTTTGGCCAGAGACTTTTGTTAATACCTTAGTTATTGATTTTGATGATAACAACGTTAATAACAATAATACATTCATATAAAATATTGATACTAATGTTTTGCCAAGTTATATAATTTATAGTGCAGGATATTACACATGTATTGATTCGAAGATGGTACAGTATAAAGACTCAAAGAAAGGACATGAAGACTTATGAGTATAAAGATCAAGATACGAAGATCTCTAGACTATGGTATAGTATATAGAGTTATAGAATATTGTTAAAGTCCCTGGTGGCAATCTTTGATCTCTATCTTCTCATTTTCTTATTCTTTATTTTTAAAACAAAGTATTTTTTAAAATATATTTAAAATATTTTATAAAAGTTTTTTAAAGTTTAAAATGTTTATAAACTATGTTCAAATTATTTTACAAAGTATCAAAATATTTTACAAAGCATAAGATTTTCAAAACATTTTAAAACAAACAAGTTTTCAAAATACACTAGCCTATGTCGACATATAGGCATATGATATGTCGACATACATACCACAATTTTCAGATTGAAATTTTGAAATGAAGTGCCTATTCATCGTAACTCTTCATGAATGGATATATCTGTTTATTCTCTATATATATGGGGTTTCTAATGAATTTTTAAACAACTACTTTCTTATTATCTTCTCTCCTCTTACTCTGTTAAAATTTCTGGCAAAAAATTTATTCAAATCTTCTCAAATTCAACTAGAATCAATTAAATCTTCATTGTATTGATTCTCTACTATTTACTTTTTGATTTCGATCATCTCTCTCTCAATCAAAGTTCAAAGTGCTGTTTAAGTGGCTATAGGATTCATTGTAACCAAAGATTAAAAAATTATCTTTGGAAAAACCAACAAACTCTAGTTGTATTTGCTTGGGTGTGATTGTAGCTCATTCAAATCAATTGGGTGTGCTTGGTAGCCCGAAAATCCAAATGAGTGTGCTTGTAGCCTATCCAGATCAAGTGGGTGTACCCTGAGCTCGGAAATTCAGTAGGATGTATATCGTAGCCTTGAAATCGTGATTGTATTTGGTTTGCCTTTTGCCCGTTTAAAGATTGGCATTTGAAAAAAATATGTATAGGCAATTGTACAGGACTGGATATAGGGTAACTCCGAACCAATATAAAAATCCATGGTGTGATCTCTCTAATTCTCTACTTTTTACTTTACTGCATTTATACTTATCCGTGTTTGCATCTATGATTGTTCATTTTGTGTTGATTAATAATAACCTTGAAAGAATTTTAAAATAGATTCATAAAAATTAGAAAACACTATTCACCCCCCTTTAATGTTTAATTAGCCTTAAAATCCATAATTCTGTAATCAACACATGGTATCAGAGCACTAGGTTTTCAAAAAATTTAATTTGATTTTTGAAAAGATTTAATGGCTCACAACACTATTAGTACATTTGTTAACACTTTTTTCGAAGGACAATACTGCTGACCCCTATTTTTTAATGGCAGTAATTACACTTATTGGTCATGTAGGATGAAGATCTATTTACAATCAAATGGATTAGATATTTGGAATATTAAACAAAATAAGTAGCTGAACCACAAACTAATTTTTCACAATGGACTGCTGATCAAAAGACACTTGCACAAAATACTTCTATAGTCATGAATATTCTATTTTGTTCATTAGATAAGACTGAATTTAATAGAGTGCCTATTTGTATGTCTGCATATGAAATTTGGAGAACACTGCAAGTTACACATGAGGGCACTGGTAAATTGAAACAAACTAAAATTTCTATGTTAACTAATCATATTCAATTATTTAAAATGAATCCAAACGAGTCCATTTTTGACATGTACTGTATATTTCAAGATATAACATTCATTAGTTGTATTAGGGAATTTTTTTTAAAGAGGATCAATGTAGAAAAATCCTCAATTCACTTTCTTTAGAGTGCGATCAAAAGACACTAGCAATAGAAGAGGCCAATGATATTAGTACTCTGAAATTGAAGGGTTAGTAGGAAATTTAATATCCTATGAAGCATACATGCAGAGTAAAAGGGAAAGCAAAGCAACATAAAAGAAATCCATTACTTTTAATGCAATAAATGACAATCAGGATTCTGATGATGAAAATGATGAAGAAATTGCTTTCATGACCAAAAATTTCATAAAATTTTCGAAGTATAGAAAAACGATCAACTCTGGGAACCTAAAAGCAAGACCAATGGAACTGGAAATGCGACTAGATTCTTCAACTATGATGAACCCAGTCATTTTCAGAGAGACAGCCCACATCTGAATAAATCAAATCTCACCAGGAAATGATTCATCTAGAAAAAAAAGGTTCTTACAGCAACTTTGGATGATTCAGACACTTCCTTTAGCGACAATGAACCTGATACTGAAAATGTGAATAAAATGTTTCACGGCAACAACAGATTGGTCAAAACTGATCAATAAAAAAAGCAAAAATGGTACGCTTTACATTTTAATTTTATTTTTTTTGTTGTTGATAAGAATAACCTATAAATTAATAATAATTTTAGGATAATTAGAAATATATATATATATATCTATGTATGTATGTATGTATATAGGAATATTTTGTCTGAAGCTTAGTTTTGAAAATTAAGGGCTACATGTTGATATATGCCCCACCAATATGTCGACATATGTACCAGAAAAATGAAATTTGAAATTTCATTTTAAATTCAAATTCAAATTTTGAGCTTCCCTCCACTTTGCACGTACTCATATGTTCTGAAAAGATGCCATTTGAACCAGAGAATATGTCTTTTGATTCTCTACTTATTCACTCCATCTTCATCCTATTATTTCATTCTCTTTATTTCAAAATTCAAATATCATTTCACTCTCTTATCTCTTTAAAAACTCAAAATGGCTTCCTCTAGTCAAAACCCAAAAACCTTAGGCTCTCTAAAAAACAAAAAGCTTTCTCTTTAATGAGAAAGATGAAATTGAAGCCTATATTTAATACACTACTTTCGAAAAAGTTTCTCCTGGAAGGTTTGCTAAATTCGAAGATTTTTCTTCTTTTGGTTTACATAATTTCTATGTTGAAAATAATATTCTTAGTTTGATTGAATCTTCTCAAAATGATTTTGTTTGTTATCCCGATTTGGTCAAAATGTTTTATGCAAATTTAAATGGAAAATTTTATCAAGGAGAAGAAGGTCAAATTTGGAGTAGTGTTAATGGTACTCAAATAGTTTTAAATTGTGAAATTTTGGGTCATATTCTTGGTTGCAAATCTGGTGGAAGTAACCTCTCCACTTTTCAAATTGATATACAAAATCGTGAAGTTCTTCACAACATTTTTGATAGTGATGAAGCTTTTGAATTTAAGCATAGGAATCTTCGATCAAAATCAAGACTTATGAGTCTCATTTTACAATAAAGTGTTACTCCGAGGACGGGTAATTATAATAACCTTACTCAAAAAAATTCAAAGCTCTTTTTGCTATTTATGGCCACTACAACATAAATTGGGCACAAATCATTTTAGATGACTTTGTTCAAAAGAACATTTCTAGACATGAGAATACACACTTTCATTTTGTGTATTTTGATAGAATTGTCTTACATTTTGGTGTGGATTTAAGAGAAAAATATCCATTCCTCGAAAAGTTTTCGACAAAGCAAATATCTCTCTTATGCACGTTCCACCATTTTTCGAACTTTATGAGACTCTTTTCGAAAAGGAGCAAATGTTGGCATGGGAAAAAGAACAAGGGATTCAACAAGAAGAGGAAGAAGAAGGAGATGAAATGGAAGTGAAAGAAGAAGAGGAGGAGGAGAAAGAAAAAGAAACTTTCTTAGAAAGTTATGACAAACCAATCCATCTCTCCAACAGAGTGACCATTAGAAACCAAGAAAAGCTTCTCAAGAACTAAAAGATGCTTAAGCGATCATTTAGTAAGAAGTTCACTTCTCTTTCCAACAACGTAGATAAACACTTTAGAAAGATCATTCTCAAACTTGGTGGCTCTTCATCATCATCATCCTTTTAAATCTATTTAATTGTTTGCTTGTGTTATCTAGCTTTGTATTGCATTTCTTTAGTTTAAAATTCATGTTGTTCTTATGTATTTTTCCTTTATTTTGAATGAAATCCATGCATCCTTAAAATTCTAAGTAATGAATAGTATTTATTACTATTCTATATTGTTTAATAGTCTCTGAAAGTTATAAATATATAATAGTCTAAGATAAAAACAAAAGATATATGCCTATTGATATGGCGGAAGAAAAAAAACGGCGACCAAAAACCCTACCGCTCCCGAATCCTTCGCCCCAGTAATCGAGATTGAAGAGGATGAAGACGATGGATGGAAAGAGGTGAAAAGGAAGGGGAAGGAGAAGGAGAAAAAAACCGTCTTTTGCAGAAATTCGGAAAACCCTAGAAAAACCACACAAAACCCTAAATCATGGGTTGAGGTTTTAGGAAATAAAATTGAAATGAAAGGATCTGTTAACTACTATGAACCGATAACTGAAGGCAATGAAATCTATTAGCTGCTCAATGAAGAAGATTACATGGAAGCAAGGAACATGTGGAAGAACTCAATCTACATTTACATGGAAAACGTCCATACTATGTTTATTTCAATGCATATATTAAACGGGTATAGAGTCCAAAAGGAGCATGGGACATATTCCCAAGGGACAATGGTTTCTATCTCATAAAATTCGAACAAGAAGAGGATTACAAAAAAGTTCTAAACGGAGGACCATGGTTTATGGATAGTAAGCTAATAATTATGCGAAAAATGGGAAGCTGAGTTTAATTTTGAAAGAGAGATGCTTTCTTCATATCCAGTTTGGATCAAACTGCATAACCTTAACCTGGCGCTATGGAACACGAGATGCATAAGTAAATTAGCTAGTATGGTAGGGAAACCTTTAGATATGGATGCAAACACAAGGTTGGTCAAAAGGATAAATTATGCTAGAGTACTTGTGGAGATAAAGGCAGAAAATGATCTACCAAAGACAGTCAAAGCAATGGAAAAACATGGTAATATATATACGCAGGACATAGAATATGAATTTGTGCCTCCTAGGTGTTCTGAGTGCAAGTGTTTTGGTCATTCTTATACATAGTGTAGTAATTACAAAGACAATCTTAAACAAGTCTGGGTGGAGAAAACAAAAAAACCCACTCCACCAATAGCAACCTAAAATAATTCCCCTACTAGTTGTTCAAAAAATATGGCAGCAACAAAAGATTACATACAAAATTCTACAGTTAGTAATCTATCCCTATCTAAAAGTCCCTTACCTAAAAGTCATATTATCACTACTACCGAGTAGGGCTGCACAAAGTATGGGTTGGGTCGGGTCAGACCAAATATTTCATCCGACCCGCATAGGTATGGGTTTAAGATAGCTCAACCCGTATCCGACCCTATATGAGGTTGGATATGGGTTGGGTCGAAGTATGGGTTGGGTCGGGTTTAGTAAGGTTGGGTTGGGTTGCATTAATCTAATAAAAATGAGAATATAAGGGAATATTTTCAAAAAATAACATTAAAATGTTCAACATAATATATTAGATTTTAGCTAGCATAACGCACTTAAACTAACTAATTCATTATAACATATATTTTATTAAAATTTCATTGTAAAACACATCATATGAAATTAGTTCACTACATAGTAGAACAAGTGTTTCATTTTAAAATACATTAAAATGCCCTTTGGAATATCTTTGTCAAATTCTATCTTGTTTGGGTTGACATAAAATATGCTTTTTCGTATATTTACTGTAGAATACATAAACATTATTCTAGGATTAGACTATTCTAATTTTAAGTGTATTGATATTAAATTAGGTTTTTAATATAGGGTTGGGTTGGGTTAAAGTAAGGTTGGGTTGAACAAAATAACACACCCGACCCATATATAGTATGGGTTACAAATTGTAACCCTTATCCGACCCGAACTAGGATGGGTTGGGTTGGGTTTATGTGGGTTGGGTCGGGTTGGTGGGTTGGGTCGGGTTGGATATGGGTTGTGTGCAGCCCTACTACCGAGGGCTCTGGATCAGAGCAAGAAGCTCCTCTAAATCATGAGCAAAGGGCTGAGATCCAGACTGAAATAGCTCCCCCTCCAATAAGTGTTCCTCCTGTAGAGGAACATCATTCCCATGAGAAAGAGGACCTGCCTAACTCCCTAAAGGAAATCCAGAAAATGAATATCCAGTTGGATTCATCTGAGGAAGAGAATGAAGATGAAGAAGAGAACATAAGCAAATTTACTGAAGAAAATAAGTTTTATAATAAAAAGTTCAATAAAAGAGGAGAAAGTTGTGCTAATAGAATAACAAAAGTTGGGTCTGCTCCTGTAACAAGGAGCAAAACCAACAAACATTAATGTCTATATTTTGTTGGAACGTGAGAGTTCGAAATAATGACATACGGCAATTAGACCTCCACAACTTAAGGGCCCAATACAAGCCATCAATAATTGCATTATTGGAGAACAAATTCACTGAAGAAAATACAGATATGTTCAAACAATAAGTTGGTGATCAATGGAGCCTGATACATAATAGTTCACAACAATCAAAAGGTCGAATTCTAGTTTTATGGCAAAACAATGCTTGGAATGGGTCTATCATAAACAAAGATCAACAAGTTACAATTTTTTTCAAAAACACAAGAGGGTTGGAGATATATATAACTTTTGTGTATGCTAGGAACCTGGCATCAGAAAAAAGTGCTCTTTGGCAACATATAGTCACAATTTCAAAACAAATCAATAAACCATGGCTAGTTGTGGGGGATTTCAATGTAGTATTAAAAACAAGAGAAAAGAGAGGAGGCATTACCCTGAAGCTATCACAAGTAGCTGAATTCAATGACTGTGTGCTTGCCGGTGGACTACTAGAAACATTCCATACAGGTCTGCAATTTACATGGAAAAGTTGTGAGGCAAAAAGAATTACATCACGATTTGACAAAGCCTTATGTAATGCAGATTTGATTAACAAAAAACCTGCTTTGAAAACCACAGTTCTGCCTAGCTCCACAAGTGATCATTGCCCTCTCCTAATTCAATTTAATAATGATACTAGCAATCAAAAAGGGAAACCTTTTAGATATGCTAACCACTGGAGTTTGCTTGAGGAATATAATAAGGCAGTTAATTTTGAAACAATTATACCTCCTACTGGTACTCACATGTACAAATTCATAATGATGTTGAAAACAATGAAATACAGAGTGAAGGAATGGAACAGGAAGAGAACAAAACAAAATGATATAGTACTTAACATACAAAATCAGCTGGAGGAAATACAGGTGAAGTTAGATAAGGACCCAATGCATGAAGGACTCAACTCTGAATACTACTACCTTAAAGGGAAATTGATAGATGAACTCAAAAAACATGCCACAGAGCTTAAACAAAAAGCCAAAAAAAATGGCTTACCCAGGGGGATGAATGCACAAAATTTTTCTACACTAAAATGTCTCAAACAACACACCACAACAATCTACTTAACTGTTTGAATGATCAGGGTAATGCTGCAAGAAATTTAAAGGAGATAGAAGAAAATGTCTTATCCTACTTCATGAACCTCTACAATGGAGAAATAGAACAAGACTTACTTGTTATTCATAGCAGAAGGAAAATTTCCCAAGAAGGAAGATCCATGCTGACAGCTAGGATTACAGAAGGGGAACTGTGGAGAGCTATAAAGTCCATTCATGTAGATTCTAGTCTGGGACCAATGGTATGAGGGCAGCATTTTTCAAAATGCACTGGATACACCTGAAAGAATATATGTTGCAAGCTTATCAGGAGCTTTGGATAATAGTGAGTTTTTACAAGAAATAAATCATACTTTCATCTCCTTAATCCCTAAAGCTAAAAAGCCTTAAAGAGTTGAAGAATATAGGCCAATTGCCTGTTGTAACGTCTCTTATAAAATTCTAAGCAAAATTATTTGTATAAGACTAAACAAAGTTTTACCAGATTTAATATCTTAGAGTCAAAGTGCATTTATATAAGGGAGATTTATATCTGAGAATTCCTTATTGGCACATGAGCTAATTAGAGACTTCAATAAGCCAGGGGCTGATAAAATGTGCTTAAAAGTTGATTTACACAAGGCTTATGATAAAGTGAATAGAAAACTCATAATCCATATGCTTAAATCTATGGGAGTACCAGGAAAGCTTTTGAAATTAATTGAATACTGCTTATCTACTCCAACCTTTTCTATTCTTATAACTGGTGTGCCAAAAGGTTACATAACAAGCAATAGAGGAATTAGGCATGAGGATCCCCTATCCCCTTATCTCTTTGCAGTGGCTATGGAGTGGTTCTCTTTACAAATGGAAGTTGCATGTTATCAAAGCAATATCATTCCAGTTCACAAATTTTAACCAAAGGTAACACATTTGATATATTCAGATGACCTTTTAGTAGTAATGAAAGCCTTCTTGCATGCAGTGGATACTTTAAAAATATATTCATCCTTCTAGAACAATATGGAGGTCTGAAACTTAATGAGGGGAAGACAAAATGTTACTTCAACAAATACTGTAAGGATGGACAAAATCTTCTAAGAAGAATAGGAGTTTCAGAAGGGACTCTTCATGTTAAATATCCGGGGATACCACTGTCTAACAATACAATTATTGAAAGAGAATGTGGCAAGTTAATTGATAATATCAGAGAGAAATTATAGGGAAGGGGATCAAAATTCCTATCTTTTGCAGGCAGAATTGAGTTAGTCTATATAGTTATTACATCTAAGGTCAGATTCTGGCTACAAACTTTCCAAATTCCTAATTTTCTATTGGGAAGATTAATGCAGTGTGTGCTAATTTCATATGGAGGGGGAAACTTCACAAAGTTAGCTACAAGGATATGTGTAAACCTAAAAAAGAAGGTGGAGTTGGACTAAAGAATATTTTTGAGCTGAAAAAGATTTATGGCATGAAGATGGCTTAGAAAATTCTAACTTCAGATAACTTATGGCCAAGATGGATGAGAGCTAAATATCTTAAAGAAAATTTCTGGACAGCTATAATAGATAACAATGCATCTGTAACATGGAAAAACATTTTAAAATTCAGAGAGGAGTTAAAACCTCTCATTGAAAGGCAGATTGCCAATGGCCAAAAACCGACTTGTGGAAAGACCCATGGATCAACAGTCAAAGCCTTGTTGAAAGAATAGGATGGGAAGGATTCTCAGACTATGGCAACCCAAGATGTACAGTTTCAAGCATTATTGAGGGAGATATTTGGAAATGTGACAAACAACCTATTACAAGGAACTTCAGTGAAGAAATCCAAAGAATTCCAATACACGATGAAAAAGAAGAAGATACTTGGATTATGACAAATTCTCACAAAGGTTAGTTCATAATGCACAAGGTATGGGAGGACACCAGAAACAAATACCTTATAGTTGATTAGCATTAGATAGTTTGGAGCAGATCGAATAACCATAAGATGGCTCACACTCTATATAAAGCTATTCTGGGAAAGCTTCCTACTAAGGACCGTCTGCATAATTGGGGAATCTTAGAAGAAACAACATGCAACTTACGCAACAAGGAAAATGAGAGTCACAATCACTTATTCTTTTAATGTTCTTACAGTAAACGTATATAGGGACTTCAAAAACTGAAATGTGTGTTATCAGACGAGGTTAAATCCTTAAAAGATGAAATTATGTACCTTAACCAGTGGAGTAACATCTCTAACCTAATGCAGGAGATGCTCAAAATTTGCCTCGCAGCTAACGTATGGCATGTTTGGAGGGAAAGGAACAACATGGCTTTCAATAACAAAAAGAAAGAAATTCAGTTACTTAATTTACAAATTAACAGAGATACGAGCACAATAGTTGATCGAATTGCAAAACGCAAACTTACCAGCTGAAGGGAACAAGAAAGACGAGCACTGGAGAGGATGAAGACGATGGTAGATTACACAGGAAGTCGAGCAGATGCTTGGGAGCCGCCATGAGTAAGAAAACCTAAATAGTGAATGATCGAGTTGAAGTGTTTTGTTTGAAATAGTTTGTAGCTAATTGTCATTTGATTGGCCGAAATGTAAGATATTGGGCCTTGGCCCGTATGAGTTGGAAATGAAATTTAACCCACTTTAAAAAAACAAAAGCTATAACAAAAACATTAAGCATAAAAATTTTGGTATGTATGTCGACATACATACTAGTGATATGTCGACATATAACGACTAGAAAGCAAAAATTTTAAATTTCAAAACAAATATAAATGCCATTCATCCATTCATTTCAAACGACTTTCTACTGTTATATAAGCCAATTTCTTCTAGAAAACTCATTCATCATTTTATTATGTACTCTATTTTCATTCTCAAACATATTTTTATGAATATATCTTCTCCACATCAAAAATTATGTGAAAATCTTAAACAAACTCTTCAATCCTTGAAAGATATTCTCTCTTTTATCCTGAGAAATCAAATGCACTTAGAATTGAGTCAAATCCAGATGATAAAGGAATAGGAAAAGCATTCTTATGCTATGGATGATTCTTCTCTAATCAAAGACGAACCATCCAACAACCAAGAATGCACTGTTAACAAGGATAATGAAGATTGAGATGCCATTAAAGCAAATCCAATCTTTGGGTCCGATGTTGGGTAGAATTTACACAAAATGTCTATTTATTAGGTTTGGATTTAATAAGTAAATATATAAATACATTTAGGATTTGGTCTGAATGACTGGGTGTGTATTTGGATTGAATTTGATTAGTTTGGATTGTTTGTACGATTGATTTTGTTTGATTGACTTGAATGTATTGAAATTGTATAGTTTGAAATTACATTATTAAAATTTACTTTATCATATATAATTATATATATATATATATCATTTTAAGCCTAGATTATTGAGTTTGAATCATATATCATCATATATTTTAGTTAGGGGGAGTTTTTTTCTTAAGTTTTATTCCTTAGTTTTTCTTAATTTTTCACCCATTTTTGTTGATGATAAAGGGGGAGAAAAATATAAAAAATACATATGCACTTATTCAAGGGGACTTATCAAACTTAGGGAGAGTTATATCATATTTTATATATACAAGGTATTAATGGTTGTCATCATCAAAAAGGGGGAGATTGTTAATACCTTACTAATTGATTTTGATGGTAACAACCTTAATAACAATAATACATTCATATAAAATATGGATTCTAATGTTTTGCCAATTTATATAATATATAGTGCATGATATTACATAGGAATTGATTTTAAGATTGTACAGTATAAAGACTCAAGGAATGGACATGAAGACTCATAAGTATAAAGATCAAGATATGAAGATCTCAAGACTAAGGTATAGTATATAGTGTCATAGAATATTGTTAAAGTCCCGGGTAGAAATTTTTGATCTCTATCTTCTCATTTTCTTATTCTTTATTTTTAAAACAAAGTATATTTTTAAAATATATTTAAAAATATTTTATAAGGGTTTTCTAAAGTTTAAAATGTTTATAAACTATATTTAAATTATTTTACAAAGTATCAAAATATTTTACAAAGCATAAGATTGTCAAAACATTTTAAAACAAACAAGTTTTCAAAATACACTAGCCTTCATCGACATATAGGTAGATGATATGTCGACATACATGCCACAATTTTCAAATTCAAATTTTGAAATGAATTTCCTATTCATCGTAACTCTTCACGAATGAACACGTCTGTTTATTCTCTATATATAGGGAATTTCAAACAAATTTTTAAACAACTACCTTCTTATTATCTTATCTTCTCTTACTCTGCTAAAATTTCTAGTGAAATATTTATTTACATCTTCTCAAATTCAACAAGAGTCAATTCAATCTTCATTGTATTGATTCTCTACTATTTACTTTTTGATTTCAATCTTATCTCTCAATCAAAGATCAAAGTGCTATTCAAGAGCCTATAGGATTCATTGTAACCAAAGATAAAAAAAATTGTCTTTTGAAAAACCATCAAACTCTAGTTGTATTTGCTTGGGTGTGATTGTAGCCCGTTCAAATCAATTGGGTGTCCATGGTAGCTTGGAAATTCAAGTCAGTTTGCTTGTAGCCTGTCCAAATCCGACTTTAGTTGACCGTGATACTGACCCCATATAATCGAGGAGGCAAATCCTCTCTTGAATAGTGTTTCACTTCCAATACTTCCAATCGACCCAACTATTGTCACTCGGTGGACACCATGCCATGATTTGACTATAATCAAAGCATAGCTTTCATATTGAAGATTAAAAGTATTCTTAATTCGAGAGAACTGTATGAATCCATCACATTGATATTTTCTACTTGACCTTAGTTATATTAACCAACAGAAATTTTTTGAGTGAGTCATTCCATAGTTATCCAATAAGTATTAGTACGTAACCCTACCTCTAGTAGTCAAGAGTAATGCACTGTCCAATATTCGGAGAGCGTTACATACTTTAGTCTCAACGGATGCATCGATATCAAATCTCGATACATCATGACTAGAAATATTTAAAATGGTATATTTATTTTCATTGTGATAAATTACTCACGATTATAACACTTTGTAACTACCATCACAAAACATACCATTTATAGATTTTCTATTGAATATACTTTTAATTAAATTAATTAATTAATATAACATATTGTATCAAGTATATAATAGAAAAAACACCTTTTATTTTGAAAAAGATTGGTTATCGAGTTAGATATATATAACAAATTACATAATTACCGCTAGGGCATACCCCTAACTTTATCAAAGAGAAGTCCAAGTGTTGATGGACTAAGTATACAGTTCGGTAATATACAAAATAGAAATAGTTTGCCAAGGACTAGGAGGAAGCAGTTTGGTAGTAGTTAAGTACCAAACATGAAATTCGATTCGGTAGCTGCACTATCGAACATGAATTTTAGTTCGACAAGCATTTGCTGAATCGATCACGTGACACACTATACTATCAGCTGAACTAATCACTACCGAATCAAACGAGTTAATCATGGAAAGTGCCTAATTTTAAGGACATACAAGACCAACTACTATATGATCCCATATCTATAAATACCTCATAGGATGAATAGTAATGACAGACAACTTGGAGAGAGAAAAAACTACTGGGCCAATTATAATCAAACCAAATTCAAACGAGTCAAATCATAGGAGCATTACTTTACATTTTTCTTGAGCAGTAGATCGTTGTCTTCTGTATACACACACTATTCTTAAGATTTATGAGAAAAATAGTGATAATTCACAATGTTAGTTGGCAATCTTCAGCCGAACCGCTATAAATTTGTGTGTCCTTTACTTTTAGTACATTATTTTCAACATAATCCGTGTTTGATTTGCTCTCTAAAAATTCATAAATTAAATACATAAAACAGCTATAGAATATATTCAGTATCCACATTTCTATGAAATTCTTTGGAGGTGTTTGCCCATTTTTTGAGAAAATATTTTTGGTGCTTTTATTGATATTTCTTCTTAGTATGCATCATAAACCGGAGAACGGGGCTGGTTCCACCGACGGAAGTGAAAGAAACACCAATGCACCTAACTTACTTACAACCGATCAAAGTGATCTTTGATAACCACCCTATACCTCAAGCACCCAATATATGTGTATAGTGCATTGTAACGGTACCTAGTCGCTATAATGCAGTGAGCAAGAGTAAAATAGTAGTAATCCAAAGTAAAACATATCATATATCTCGCAAAACATATGATAACATATTATAGTAACGTAGATGTAAAACATGCAAGACAATAGTATAACTAAAATGAACTATAGAATTAGAGCCTAGTAGGTTCATCATAGTTATATAAAATAGGAAATAGAGTTTATACATTAAATAATAAGCTCAGATGGAAACTGCCTCTAATAATAATTACATAGCACTAATAAATCTCGCTATGTTGCACAATGGAATATGTGGATAAGCGCCAAAGTAGACATATGAAAAGCATAGCCTCCTACTCATCCTTTGTACGGTTATATGCTCTATCTCATACCAGCTATTTGGTCCACTCAGAGTACCCGAGATAATAAGAAGCAGAGCATAAAACCTCGAGTCGGACAATGGTCTGGTATAGGCGATCTATAATCACAAAATACTATAAAAGTCAATATAGTAAATAGGAACATAAGATATGGAGAATAATACATGATCTGTCCTTGCATCTAAAGAGTTAGCACATAAAATCAATATATGCTATTCTATCATCATCATTATATGGGTGTACTACAATTCAAGGTACAGTATGGGATGTCTAGATATTTAAGTTGATGATGCTGACATTACATGGCATAAATAGTAGAATATGCAAACATATCAATCATTCACATCACTCTTTCAAGTGTATTTGATATATGTCAACTCGTATGACCACATCAAGGGTCAAAGACTGCTTAACATCTTAGTTTCTCAATGCTTGACTCTATGCCACTTCGAAGGACAAGAAACTATACTTACAATGAAAAGTCCATGGTACATAGATCTATAGTAAAACATCTGGGATACAATCAAATCCAGGTGAGTGTCCTCACATACAACCACTTTACGAGCACAAATCGAAACCTCCTAGTTATCAATGATCACTTAGCACATGTCTCTATAGTAAAACACATCGTATGCCCCACTTCACAAGTCTGCATCAACGAGCTTGCCTTCATGTACCATAATCAATACTCCCATCATCAAGTCATCGAAGTTTAAAACATCTCTATACATCCATCAAAAACCACATAGTCTCCTTACCTTATTTCCGAAGTCGCCTCACCAAATCCTTAAGTGAAGCCCGAAGCAACTGTGTAAAATCATTGCATCAGCCTTGAGTATCCTCCGCCTTTCTTTCACTTTGAAGATAGTTCGATCATGGGCCATGAACCCTTCATCCAACAGACGAATAATCGATATGGCATACTCCCTTGAGCCCCCTCCTCGAGTCCCTAAAATTTACGTTGCTTGATAATAACAGATATGGGTTGGTACCAACCTATTCTAATTCTTACTTAGCCATTTTGATTTAATATCCAAACCTTCAAACCATCCCCTTGCCTTACCAAAAGATGATCTTATGCAACCAACTCCTTAGCCCCAAGCCTCCATCAGGTTTGCCACTCCTTTGATAGGTCGAGGGTGGATCCATCTAATGGAACAAGGCTAGTTAGAAGCTGATGAAATAGATATATTAGTTTTTTTTTCTATTTTGAATCTATTGAGCCTATGAAGTTTAAAGGGCTTATTAGATCTAATCTAATATTGTTTTAAATAAAATCTTATTTTACTTAATTTTTTTATAAAGGACTTTCAATTTAATTTAAATTAAATGTATATTATAATGAGCATATTAAATACTCTCATATGTGTATAGTATAAGTGAAACATATAAATGATGCATATGGTCAGTGTGTATGTTTATAGGTGTTCGGATTTACACTACAACAGACTCATTCACCCTTTATATATGCCTTTGTTGTCTATAGTTATATTTCGAGCACACATGCACAGACATAGAGTTACTTATACATAATATGTTATAAAATATCTTTTAACTAATTGACAATAGTTTAGTTAAATGTATAGTATGACAATTAATGAGTTTAAGTAGGCATTTAAGAAAAGAAAAGGATGGAGGATTTTTCTCATTCCTTTACTCATTCATTCAATGCCATTTCGAATCAATATTTGAACACTTAAACCTTTATACATATTAAAATTAATTATGACAAGTTTTATGTGTCTTAAAATTTAAAATTAACAATTTGAAATCTAGTTTTGACTCAAAAAGGATTCAACAACAAATTTGTGATTTTACACAAAAGTCCCTTGTTATAAACTTTTAAGTTGGCATATATATATATATATATATAATAACTAACTATATTTTACATTCAAAGTAACATATATATGTACAACTTGTAATTTTATATGTTTTGAAATTTAAAATCAACAATTTGAATTTAGCTTCGATTTAAGAAGAATTCAGAAATAATTATATGATTTTTCACAAAAGTCTTCTTAGAAATTTTGAATTGAAATAAGATATAAACATATGTAAATAATAACCAAGTGTATATTATAAATTGAAAATAACATACACACGTAATTCTTGTGTTCAATTTCATAAAATGATTTCAAGCAATCAACATATATGGTTCACTTATATTTGTGCATATAATATGTTATAAAATTATTTTAAATAATTAAAATTAGTTAAATATGAATTTTTATTATTAAACATTAATATCTAAAATAATAGCAAACAATAGATCAGACTACTTAGGCATATATAAATTTGTTGCATAATTCTTGGGATCTAACTATGCAAACAAGATGTAACATATAATCAAATAAGACACATAAGATATGAGATTTAAATTATACTAACATGATGTAACATATAATCAAAATGAGATTGAATAATTACCTAATGATGTAGCCCAAAAATCACAGCTTAAATGAAGAATAACTTCTACAGCCTTCAGATTTTGCAACGATCTAGAGACAAACACCACCTTGTAATAATTTCATTTTTGTTTGGATTTGATTTTCGAATTTTAACAGCTATGGAGATATGAATTTTCGGTTGTATGGGAGAGAGAAGAGAGAGAATGAAATTTGATTGTGAGAAAGAATTAATGAACGATAATTTTATTTTATGGAATAATTGAAACCTTTCCAATTTCTTCGTTAAAACCTTCCCTATTTAATTCTTCATCAATTGTCAATCAAATCAAACCCCTCTATCCATGCATTTTTGAACATGATAGAGCCTAAATAAACTTTCAAAAATCCCAAACACACTTATTAACTATTCAATTTAAATCAAATTTAAATATTTTATCGATATTGTATATCGATACACGCATACACAACTTTTATATATGCTCATTTCATTAAACACTAATGGCAATCAAACATCAAAAAGTAATTAGTATTTCATAAATATTAATTGATTTACGAAGATTATAAATCAATTAAACCAAGTGGTTTTTCGGAGTATTCATCATTACGGTTGTTTGACTCAAAAGCGTAAATTTAGTCAGCTATTAATATTGAACAATTTGAATATTAACATTTACACGTCAACTTAGCTAGTGGTGTGACATTTTGGTCGAATTTATCATTTACACATCTTTTTGGTAAAAATCCAATTTTACTATTATAAGCGGTACTCGGTAATTATGATTATTTACACCAATTCTCTTTGTTAACACTATATTACTTATGGACTTATGGAATTTGGTTTTGGTCAAAATATGTATATCGCCCACATTCATTCTAATGTCCAAACACAAAATCCTTAGTTCAATAATAACAATTATTATTAACTATACCGCTCTGTCAGAGGTTTTGAATTTGAGTTGACCACACTTGACCCTGATACCAACCCTTTATAACCGAGGAGATGAATTCTCTATTTAATAGTGTTTTACTTCCAGTGCTTCAACTTAGACTAAAGTATAATCGCTCGATGAATCCCCTTGCCATGATTTAACTATAACTAAAATGGAGTGTCCAGATTGAAGTTCAATAGTATTCTCAAGTCTAGAAAACTATGTAATATCGTTACTTCATGATTCTCTTTGAACATAGTTATATCAACCAACAGAAAACTCTCGAGTGAGTCATTCCATAGTTATTTAATAAGTATCAGTATATAACCCCTTGATGCCCCCATCAGTTATGCTGCCTAACATTTAGAGAGTGTTACATAATTTAGTCTCAGCAGATGAATCGATATCCTTTCTTGAAACATCTTGCCTAGAAATATTTAAAGTATTATGTTATTTTAGTGTGATAAATTTCTCATGATTACAACACATTATAACTACTATCACATAACATATCATTTGAGGATTTTCCATTTAATATACTTTATGTTAATTAATTATACCACAACATAACAAATTATATTATAGAAATCAAATACCTTTATTATGAACAAGATTGATTATCGAGTTAGATATATGTAACAAATTACATAATTACCCCTAGGACATACTCCTAACCCCATCACCATTATATCGTTCAGTTTGGAGTTTGGCATTTTTCAAATCAATTACCTAAAATAGATAACATGCCTCTCTCTTGCCAACCATGGAGTGTCCACTAAAGTCGGCTTTGCACTAATCTTCCTTTACCATCGTTCGGTACCAACCCACTTGGGTCGATGTCAAATGATTTGACTTAGCCAGAATTTTAGCTAAGTCATTTTTAGACTCCCTGCTTCAATTCGCTATGTGTTTTGCTGCTTCGTTTTGCATGGAGTCTCAAGATCTGCATCGATATACACTTTGCAACTCTAACTCTACTCCATCCAAACTTTCCTTTACCAATATGGTTCTTCATCATTTGTTCACTTTAGCTTGAATGATCTATCCTATCGGCCACCCTTATACACAAGATCCAACACTAAACAAATTTCTAACTCTTATTTGCCCATCGATCAGCGTTTATGTACATTACATCCATACAAATATACATTCATTCAAGAAATAAAATACTTATACTTCATACAACATATACATACAAAAAAATCTTAATTCAACATTCAATCAATCCAAATCTATCCTATTTTCTAAAGTGGGGTATACTTATGAACATATGCACGGATTCAATCAAAATTCATTTTTAAGGATATAAAATTCATTTGTGCGACATGGATAAGTTTATATCAAATGAAAATTATGGTTTTAGCTTTAAAAACATCCATTTGAACTATATCAATTGTAACGCCCTAGAAATTTTAATAATAATTTTAAAATATTAATAAGGGTAAAAATTAATTTTACATAAAAGGAAAAAATAGTAAATTTTCACAAACATTGAAATTAGGACTTGGGACCTATTCCATTGCGTCTGAAGTGTCATTTACAGTTAGAAAACATATATAATTTGTTTAATTTGATAAAAAAGGATCAAAATTCATGAAATATACAACCAATGGTATTTTCGTAATTAATAATTTTGGGTTTAGACTAGATAACCCTAATTTTCAACTATAAATAAGCCCAAAACCCATACCGTTCACTCATAACCCTTGCTACCACTTCTCTATTTTGTACATACAATTCTTCTTCTTCCTCTGTAGAAACGTCTCAGATCTAAACAATATTTATATTCTTTTTAAAAGTTCTTTATCAAAGATAAAAATAAAACACATCTAATTCAAAGGAGAGGAAGAGAGAATCGGGATTAGAGAAGAAAGATAGAAGGAAGGATAAATCGATCAACTTAGAGGCCTAGGAAAGGAGGTTCAATAATCAAATTAGAAGAAGGAAAGCACTGTAAAGGCAAGTGAATTTATTATGATGTTACAATGACTCATAAGTAACTAAATTCCATTATAATCCTACCCAATTTAAAAATATAATTGTTGAATTTGGAATAGTAGTTTCAACCTAGATTCTATTTGAATTACAATGTAATGACCACCCTACACCAACAGTGCAGAATGGTAGTCAAAGGAAAGACAAAGAAATAAGATGAAGAAATAAAAGAGAAAGGAATGGAAAAAGAAGAAAAAGGAAGCATCAACTAACAAAATTACCCGTCGCATACCTTACATCACATTAGAGTAAATATAATAATCGATACAGGTATAAAACAATAGAGACAGTAATAACAATGCGAAATAATCATCTAAATAAAGATCCACAAAGTTATACAACACCATAATAGAGTTTATACAATGGGAAAGTAAACTCAACTGGTACACTGTCTCATAATAGCAAATCAACACCGTCAAGGCTCCATAGTGTCACACAGTGGAAATATAATAACAAATACACATATAAGTATTGATAACCATCATCTCTTATCGATCCACCCGAAGAACTCCATAATCATCCACCTACTCTTAATCTACTCATTTAAGAGTACCCGAGATAATAAGAAGTAAATCATAAAACCTCGAGTCAGACAACAGTCTGGTGTGAGCGATATCAAATCTCAAAATACTATAAAAGTCGACAATATATGGAACAAAGGGTATATAAACCATACATGACCTGACTCCAGAGTCAGCACATAAACATAAGTAATATGCTACTCCATAACATCGTAAAAAGGGTATACCATACTCAGTATCTGTCAGGGTGCCTAGGTATCTCCATCTATAGTCCTTACTCCATACTAAGTAAACTTCAGGTATTTAGGTGTCTCCATCCATACCTACTATACACTAAGTCAAGTCGGGGTGTCTAGGTATTCCTAACACAATACCTACATAGTGTGACATCCCTAAGGTGACATGTGACTAGTGAGCAACCATAACAAAAATAACATCCATCAAACAATACTAACTGCCGCCCAATGTGCCAGATATATGATGACTCATATGACCCTCTACAACTATTAAGGACTAGTGGAATCCCTAGTCCTCTGTTGTGTTTCCCCGTACTTTCAGGTCCGAAACCCTATACGGTTTTCTCCTGTAGTACCTCTGTACCGTCTGACACTAGACTACCTCGAGGTGGTCCAGGGTACGTGACCATTGCTACCATCCTTCGGGTATCACCTACATATAGTACCCCTATTCCGAACACAACAGAAAACACTCCGAGCCATCAACGATTCCTAGGAACAAACACATCCATCAA
This sequence comes from Allium fistulosum, assembly GCA_030737815.1. Taxonomy (NCBI): domain Eukaryota; kingdom Viridiplantae; phylum Streptophyta; class Magnoliopsida; order Asparagales; family Amaryllidaceae; genus Allium; species Allium fistulosum. Next base: position 1,249,395,281 of record CM060902.1, on the reverse strand, counting down.
GCCCTACTCACTCGATACGGATTCGAACCCTACTGGCTCACTATAGTTTCTAGGCACGAACCCTAACACTCAACCTAGTCCACTATCTGCAGCCTCACTGCAATTTGAGATGCCATCCTCGATCCCGCTCTCTGCCTGAGCTCTCGATCGAAGAACCCTACTATCATGCCATCCGAAGCCCGAGGTCCAGCATGATCCATAAAGTCCTGATACTATCATCCCGAAGCCTACTGCATACATCATCGAGTCACCATCCACGGTATTAGTCTACCAGGTCGAAGCACCACATCCCTACCTCACCATCAAAATCACCAGGTCGAAGCATCACATCCCTGCATCACCATCAATATCACTCGTCGTAGGGTAATAACATCCAATCTCTAAACCGGTTGCACGAACAAACCATCATATCGCACACTACGATATCTCATCAACATCCAAGCCACAGATCGACCAGATAACCAATCGACAACAGTGATGGACATTGACCTCTCTATATGGTCAATACCATCCACCCTGGTCTTGTACTTAACCGAACGGTTAAGTACAGACCAAATGGAAACATCCAACATCCACTCTAAAATCCAGATTCACCACCACATTTCACAAACCCACTTTTACAGCTCGTCTCGTTCATTAGATCTCCGCATGTGCGGAACTCCAACGTACAACATGCTACCTAAAACCAAATCACCATTAATGGGCGTGTTCAACCGAAAACAACCAAATAACAAACAAGCCAAACAGTCAAACATACATCCAAACATCCATACATCCAAGCAACCATACATCCGTCCAAAACAACATACATACAACATAAAAAATCCCTCCATATCAATTAATGTGGAGAATAACATCAATAATAGATCTAATCTAATAATTCACTAACTATGGAACGTCGATGGAAAAATATGTGATATTCTTTATAAATCATTTTAAAATAATATTACTTTCTTTTATAAAAATATAGCTGCTGTATAACTATAGTAATATCACATATAAAAACCAAAAATCATTACTGAGTGTCAATCTAATACTAAACAACTAATCACAGTATAGTGGACAATATCACTCACCTTAGACAAATCTGTCCAAATCAGTGCTAAAATGTAGATCTTGCCATCGCGAGCGCAATGCAGGAAATGACATCCAAAACGGATCTCGTATGCAAAAGGTATGATTAAAATAAGAATCAAGATTACAATTATGTTAATTATGTAATTAGCACCAACCCCTCTTCCTCTTTGTTCTAGGCCGTGCACAAAGAATATCACCGTGCATATCATCCTTCTTCCCTCATCGATTTCTCTTTCGATACTCAATGAAATTGACAACGTCTTCGCCAAATCATATCTTCACCTTGGACACTAAGAATTTGAACTCGGCTAGCCTATGCAAATCACGACTTGGCCAAGACCTAATGCATGCACGAGGACTGGTTCGAACGCGTTTTGGTACGCCTGATAGGATGTGCCCAAACTTCAGGCGAAGGTGCGCGTCATCGAGGAGATTCCAATGGTGCTTTCCTTTTCTCCTATTTCATCCCTGTTCTCTGACAAATTCTAACCCTAGATCCAGCCATGCTGGGTCAATCTCGGCCAACATCGTTGATCCCTAGATCTAGCATATAAGATCGAAGAGCTTGTCGATACGATCTCAACAAATCCGACCTCCTATTTTTTTGTCAAGGGGATTCAGAGAATTTAATTTTGAAGTAAAAGAAATAGGTTTGGCCATTTTTTTTGCTCTCCAGAAAATGAACAATGAATGGCCAAAAATAATTTAGAGGGAAGGATTTTGATTTGGATTTATTTAATATTTTATTATTCCATTTATTTAAATTCTCAAATAAATGGCTGTAGATTTCGAGTTCGTACGATACACGACGCATCTGATAATCAAGAAACTCGTCTATGTATATCACCTTATTTTTTTAGATCAAATAGCACTAACCGCGTCTACATTTGGACTTTTCTCGAAAGGCTAATTTCATGTATTTTGAGACTATTTTGGCCATCGGATCATCCGATCTCGAAATATAGCGGTCTTTATACTCATTTCAATTCGCAATGTCAATCCGAACTCAATCGAAGTGATCTCGAGTACTGATTCGGTCGTATGTGAAAATAATATTTTCGGGCCTTCAATTAATTAACGATTAAATATTTAATTCATGATTAAATATTTAAATAAACTATTTAAATATCCGATCGTTAAAAATACGGGTCATTACATTCTCTCCTCCTTAAAGAATTCCGTCCTCGAAATCAAAAAGCAAAGAGAACGTCTCTTAACCCATCGACCCTAAAAAATCTGTCAGATTCTGGAAAAATTCAGTAGAACCTCCTTTGGACGACTAAGTCTGAAAAACCCTACTATAACAAAATTATGCATACAACTCATATCTTTAACTATACTAGATCATCTATAGCAATCATCAAACAAGAATGTTATACCAAATAATTACTATCCTGTATGCCTAATAACCATACAACATAAACTATCATCTCAGATGCTAACAATCAAATCAAACATGCATACATAAGATCTAACATCTAAAAATAACATTCATGCCTATCCTAACATGCAGAAACTAAACCATCTAGTATAAACATCCAATATGATATCTACATAGAAAGCCGACGATACAAACAAAGTCCCATCGTCTAAAGAGCTCCGGACTAACGGTCCTCATGCTCCCCACAGTCTACTATACCTTATCGCCTTCGCTTTCTTTCCACTTAACCCTACTACTCCTTCGACCTCATCCTAACCTGATTCGTATCACATCTACCATCATGAATAGGCTTATGAGGTCTCCAAGTCTATGGGTCAGTCTCGATATCGTCCAGTCCAATCAGTGCTAAATATCCAAACGCCTCTTGTAAGTTCCCCCAAAAACCATTATCCAACAACGGGTCTTGGCCACTTACAATTCTCTTGGAACACAATGGAATCACACCAACCACCCCTCAAGCGACACAACAAAACTGGATGCCGTACCACTGGACTTAAGGAATACAAATCTTACATCATCTATCAACCAATCGACTGTGAGTCAAATGCTATCTCTCTATCCTTAGTCATGGGAAATCCTTTGATGCAGTTCTAAAACATTTGTTCTCTCTACTCGAGAACAAATAATCTCTACGGAATCGACAGTCTCCGTCGGGTCCACATTGCATCATCCCATCAGACACTACTCACTCTTCTAATTTAGTTACGATCTCAACTAGTCAAGCTTAATGCCTTTGACTAGTACCAATCAGCTAAATCAAAGTAGGTCTGACGGTCAAACTAGCTATCACACCCGGCCAAAGCTCATCGAGTCATGGAGTCGTAACCTGTGATAAGCTTGAGCAATACCCACCCTAGGAATATCGCTCCCAAATGGGTATGTATCCCACTCGAATACCAACTACCACATTTCCCTTCAAACATCTAGGAAATGTCAAAACCATAGGAGGCTGAGAAATCCAACCATTGCTACAGGTGAAGGTCGAGATCCACTTAAAGAAAAGATACTACAATGACGTGGAATCACTGAACATCTCGAACTCTTCTCCTAACAGACAGTGCCTCTATATCCCCAAAGAGAACTCTACCGCGTCCAACTCTGAACCAAGAGTTGGATATTACCTCTCGACATCACCACCCATACCTACTTAAGTACCACAGGAAAGTGCATACTATCGTCTCTTCATTCCCGCTCGAAGTGAGTACCATCAATGTACTCGTCAATCTCTCGGTCAGACTTACTAACGCGTGTCTACACCTCACATCTCAAAGAAAAGTCTGATCCTCTCCCATACAATGGGTCAACGATACTACTATCTTGGGTCTATCCAGATTCCAGACTGCCGTAACTAAAGGATCTACAGCAACATCCTACTCTGAAATAATATGACCCAAGCATGTCACTCCCCTCCTTTAGGAGTGATACCATCAGAATCTCATCACTAATCGTGTCTTGTGCTCCTCTTCCATCCATGGGTAGATGGAAGTATCATCAACAAACACAAGCATAACCTACTCAAGTGACCACTCTAATCATGGTCCATGAGATCTACAACATATGCCGACACATTGGTTAGCCTGAATGACATAACCAACCTAAAATCAAGGTACTTTGTGAAACACTATAATTGGCACACTCATCCAAATTACTCCCAATTTGTGTAATCTTAGAGTCCAACTAAGAGAACATCCTCATGCTATAGAGCTGATCGAACAAGTCATCAACAAATGGGAGTACGAACATGTTCAGCATCTCATCCAGCTCACAACAACCAACAAACAACTCCAAAGAGTCATCCATCCTACCGACGAACACAACAGGGCATCCTACCGAAAATATACACCCATGGATAAACAATCACTTAAACAGGTCATCTGCTCGCACCTCTAATCTCCTAAGCTCTTTGGACACCCTATGCCTTAAAGGCATATCTATTGGTCCAACTCCTCTGACCAGATCGATACAGAACTCTATCTCTATATGTTGGTAATCCGATCACCTCCTCGAGTATGTCTGGATACTCTCCAACTATAGGCACAGATGACATCCTATCATGTGGATACTCTCCAACTCCAAAGAATCAATCGACTCCCAAAATGATCTCTCTACCCAATAATAAACTTCAGTCCTTTCTATGTGGAGTATCAACAAGAATAGTCCGTAACTCGATATCATATTAAATCCGACCACATGCTCTAACATTGACATATAGTCGTACTTCAAATCAGCGAACTCTCCAACTATCCCTGACTTTAGAAAATTTGAGACAAATCTTCTTCAAAGTGAACTATGTACTAGTCCCAAGGAAATAGGTCATCGGGAATCAGAGCAACAAAAACACTTTACTAGTTAATCATCCGTCCTTGGAGTCATCCAGAGGCTAACTTCTACCTCATGCATCATCTAACTCCAAGTCATCAAAGATCCTTTTACAAGCAACTAACCAAACTTGCTTCCAATAGCAGACTCCGTTCCAAGGAACGACCTGCCTCCTAAACTCTTATGGTCTATATACAGCTCGACAAAGTTGACTCTAGCCAATTGCACTTGAGTGCCATAACCATCCAAAACAAACTGGGGATCTAGGAAATGATCTGCACCAACTCTACGAACATATTCTATCATTTAGGGATAGCGGACCTGATCCTTCCCAATACTCAACTCTAAAGATAGAGTCAATAGCAGTTTTTCTTCCATTCCAAATCATTCCTATTCTATAATAAGAATGATCCGTCACTCATAAAGAAAACTGCATCAATGGTGCTCATGTATGTACGTGACTCATATACTATATATACTACTATATAGTTTTGAGAACCAAAATATATAACAAATACGAACTCCTTCGTATATATACACTCTCTAGATCCTGTCTAAGGTGGAAACTCCTAACCTATCTCTGCAGGATCACAGTATCAACTAAGGTTAATCAGATAACTTTTGCTCTGATGCAAAATATAAGACCACCCTACACCTATAGTGCAAAATGGTAGTCAAAGGAATGAAAAAGAAATAAGATGAAGAAATAGAAGAGAAAGGAATGGAAAAAGAAGAAAAGGAAGCATCAACTAACCGAATTACCTGTCGCATATCTCACATCGCATCAAAGTAAATATAATAATCAATACAGGTATAAAACAATAGAGACAACAATAACAATGTGAAATAATCATCTGAATAAAGATCCACAAAGTTATACAATACCATAATAGAGTTTATATAACAGGAAAGTAAATTCAACTAGTACACTGTCTCATAATAGCAAATCAACACTATCAAGGCTCCACAATGTCACACAGCGGAAATATAATAACAAATGCTCATATAAGTATAGATAACTGTCACCTTCTATCGGTCTACCTGAAGAACTCAATAATCATCCATCCACTCTCAGTCTACTCATTTATGAGTACCCGAGATAATAAGAAGCAAAGAATAAAACCTCGAGTCAGACAACAGTCTAGTGTGAGTGATATCAAATCTCAAAATACTATAAAAGTCAATAATATACGGAACAGAGGGTATATAGACTATATATGACTTGTCCCTACAACCACAGAGTCAGCATATAAACATAAGTAATATGCTACTCTATAACATCATAATAAGGGTATACCGTACTCTATATCTATTAAGGTGCCTAGGTATCTCCACCTATAGTCCTTACTCCATACTAAATAAACTTCAGGTATCTAGCTATCTCCATCCATACCTAGTCCACACTAAGTCGAGTCAGGTTGTCTAGGTATTCCTAACATAATACCCACATAGTGTGACATCCCTATGGTGACAGGTGACTAGTGAGCAACCATAACAAACATAGCATCCATCAAACAATACTAGTTGTCATCCAATGTGCCAAATATATGATGACTTATATGACCCTCTACAACTGCCAAAGAGTAGTGGAGATCTCGGTTCTCTGATGTGTTTCCCCTTACTTTCAGGTATGAAACCCCATATGATTTTCTTCTAAAAGTACCTCTATACCGTCTGACACTAGACCACCTTGGGGCAGTCCAGGGTGCATGACCATCGCTACCAGCCCACGGGTATCACCTACATGTAGTACCCCTCCTTCGAACACAACAGAAAACACTTCGAGTCATCAACGATCCCTAGGTACTAACACATCCATTGAGCCATACTCACTCGATATAGATTTGAACCCTACTGGCTCACTACAGTTTTTGGGCCCGTGCCCTAACACTCAACACAGTCCACTATCCGTAGCCTCACTCCAATCCGAGCTACCATCCTCGATCCTGCTCTCTGCTTGAGCTTTCGATCGAAGAACCCTACTATCATGCAATCCGAAGCCCGAAGTCTAGCATGATCCATATAGTCTTGTACTATCATCCGAAGCCTACTCCATACATCGTCGAGTCACTGTCCCCAGTATAGTCTACCAGGTCGAAGCACCACATCCCTACCTTACCATTAAAATCACAAGGTCGAAGCATCACATCCCTGCTTCGCCATCAATATCACTCGTCGTAAGGTAATAACATCTAATCTCTAAACCGGTCGCACGAATAAGCCATCACATCGCGCACCAAGATATCTCATTAACATCCAAGCCAAAGATCGGCCAAATCACCGATCGACAACAATGATGGACATTAACCACTCTACGGTGGTCAATACCATCCAACTTTGTCATGTATTCAACCAAACGGTTATGTACAGACCAAACGGAAACGTCCGACATCTGCTATGAAATCCAAATCCAGTGACACATATCCCAAACCCTCTCCTATAGCTCATCTTATTCATTAGATTTCTACATGAGTGGAATTCCAACGTACAAGATGCTACCTAAAATCAAATCACCGCTAATCAGCGTTTTCAACCAAAACAGCCAAATAACAAACAAGCCAAACAGTCAAACATCCATCCAAAACAACATACCTACAACACAAACAATCCATCCATATCAATTAATGTGGAAAATAACTTCAATTATAGATCTAATCTAATAATTCACTAACTATGGCACGTCGATGGAAATATAAGTGATATTCTTTATAAATCATTTTAAAATATTTTTTTATATAAAAATATAGGTGCTGTATAAGTACAGTAATATCACATTTAAACAAAAATCATTCACGAGCGTTAGTTTAATACTAAACAACCAGTCATAATATAGTGAGAGAAAATATCACTCATCTTAGACAAATCTATCCGAATTAGTGCCAAAATGTAGGTCTCACCATCACGAGCGCAATGCAAGAAACCGCGTCCAAAACGGACCTCATATACAAAAGATATGATCGAAATAAGAATCAAGATTATTTGAACAATCAATCAACTAATTAAAATAGTTAATTACGTAATTAGCACTAACACTTCTTTCTTTTTGTTCTAGACCGTTCACAAAAGAATATCACCATGCATATCATCCTTCCTTCCCCCATCAATTTCTCTCTCGATACTCAATGAAATCAACAATCCTCTTCGCCAAATCATTTCTCTTCGCGATCTCTTCACATTGGACACCAAGAATTCGAACTCGACTAGCCTATGCAAATCACAACTTGGCCAAGACCTAATGCATGTATGAGGACTTGGTCCGAACGTGTTTTGGTAAGCTTAATCAAATACGTTCAAACTTTAGGCGAAGGTGCGCATCGTCAAGGAGATACCAATGGTGCTTTCATTTCTCCTATCTCATCCCCGTTCTCCGACAAATTCTAACTCTAGATCCGGCCATGGTGGGTCAATCTCAGCTAATATCATCGATCCCTAGATCAAGCATATGAGATTGAAGCTCTTGTCAATACGATCTCAATGGATCCGACCTCGTATTTTTTTGTCAAGCAGATTTGGAGAATTTAATTTTTGAAATAAAAGAAATGAGTTCAGCCATTGTTTTTGCTTTCCAGGAAATGAATAGTGAATGGCCAAAAATAATGTAACATCCCGCTTCCAGAGGTTCAAAACTAACTACTACGGATGCTGCAGTCATCCACAAGTGTTATTTCCGAGTGACCGAAATCAGAATCTTGAAAATATTGGCAACACAGATACACAAGAATATGAAAAATTCTAAACTTCAACAAAACAAAATTTCTCATTTTTTATGAATTTCAGTTTAAGATTTAATTACATAATCCCAGACGTTAACCACGTTCAGATCACATATACATGTACCAAATACGATAAGAGTGACATATGAAGATGTCCCCTTATGATGATCAAAGAACTAATAATATGAACTTTACATTTCTTAGTACATCACAGCGGAATACACAAAATAGCTCCTATATAGCTAATACTGCCTCCTACATGTCTTCGGAAGCTTATTCGTCCAAAAACCTAAAAGTCACCCACTCTTAGACTACTCAAATTAATTTTGAGTATTCGAGAGTTTGTGGAGAAACACAAACTTCGAGTCAGACAATAAGTCTGGTATGAATAATCCCTATCATCTCTTATCATAAATAGTTATTTAGTGAGACCACACCGCTTAGCAGAACGGATTTCCCTTCACTAGTATCCAAAACAAAACATGCAAATCATTTACTATGCCCCTGCACCCAAAATGATTAGTCTTAACATAATATGAAATAAAGCCATAAATCAAATGTATTAGATATCCCATCCACCCATTTATTAGATATCCCATCTAAAAGCAATTTATTAGATTTCCCATCTAAAATCAATTTATTAGAGTTCCCGTCTAAAATCTTAAAATTGACTATCTGTCATAATTTAATAGGACTATCCATCTCAAATCCATTCAAAATAAATGCAGATTACCCATCATACATTGTTTTATAAAAGTTGGTGTGGGCTATCTACCGCACACTCCGTAGTTTTCCTAGGATGACTATGACCTTTAGGTGCCAAATCCTGAGGCTAACCACCTTCTAGAAAAACGTTCTTTTGTTTTAGAAATTTGATGTGGGCTATCTACCGCACATTCCATGGTTTTTCTAAGTTAACCAAGAACCCAACACTTGGCCAAAAATATCATAATCCCCATGATTATTTATAAAAACTCATAATCCCCATGATTATATATTTTTCCTCAGGTTTTCCACCTGTTTAACCTATTCCCATTGGTAGCCCCAATTAGGTTAAATTAAATAAAAACACATTTTTAGTCCCAATGTATATTTTCGAAAGCATATTTACGTTTGTAACCCCAAACTATGTATCGAAAACATTAAACCCACCCCGGTGTCCCCAAGATTTTATAACATTCAATTTAAATAAGGAACCCCCTTATATATTCAAACAAAGATAAGTATTTTATGCTATAACCCTTCGAAGCAACCCCTTCGTCTTAGCAAAGTTTTACTTAAGAAAAATGGCTAAAACAGCCCTTTAAAACCTTTCGAATGAAGTCCCATTTGAAAGCAAATAACCCTCCGAAGTTAGCCCATTTGGAAGCCTTCCTTTTGAAAGTATCACAAAATCATACCTTTCGACCTTGTCGAAAGCCTGGGGTATGCCCCCTTATAAAACCATTTATAAACCTTTCGAAAGTAATCAAACTCAAAACCTTTCACAATCATTGAAGATAACCCCTTCAAAACCTTTCGAAATCAAACCTTTCGAAATCAAAACATTTCGAAATCAAAATCTTTCGCAATCATTCAAAACAATGAAGTGTTGGTGCTGGAGCCAAACCTTCGAAAGTATACTTCCGACCATGTCGGAAGGTTAACCCTTCGACTTTGCCGAAAGGTATCAAAACACCTTTTTAGAAAACATTTTAAAATAACACTCTTGAAGGTTTAAGCTTTCGAAGATCCCCTTCGAAACTCCTTCTTGAATATATAAATTTTTTAGTCTTTTATAAAATGATAGAGTCGAAGGATCCCCCTTCAACTTATTCGAAAGCAATTATGTTTCTATTCGAAAGCAAAGGAAGCAGCCTCCCCATCCCTTTGCCCCTCTTCCCTTCGACACCGTGCCTACTTTTCAACTTTGGTGGAAGGTAACTGTTTACCTTCCGTTTTAGATGAAAGGTACCTTTCGACTTCATCGAAAGGGTAAAAGCAGGCTTGTTGGAGTCGAAGGCAGAACTGGGCCCACTAAAGTGATGTTTTTATCTTGCTTGTCTAATTTTGATAGGCTGAGGAACCTTCTTTTGTACTTCTAAATAGTAAAAAGTATACAAAAGTCCACATTTTTCTTAAAACACTGTACTTCTTCCCCAAATATTTCCAAAGGCAATTCCCTTTCGAATTTAAGTAATTTTGGAAGCAAATTTTTAGTTTATCCCTTGGGCTTAAAATAATTTAATTACCTTAGTAAACCACTAAGGAAAAATCCTCAAAAATACCAAAAATCTGACAAATCGTATACTTCAACATATTAAAATTTCAAAGCATATGAAGATAAAAACAACTCGGAATTTAACCAAAACCGAATGAAAACGTGTTAATTAGCCCATTAACATTTTAAAACACCTATGTCTTATCCAAACAAATATTTGAATGGCTATATCCTAACCAGAATCACAATCAATAATCGGGTGTAACCCATAACTGATCCAAACACAGAAAACAAGATGATAAACATGATTATTCACCTTGATTAGTTAATTGGAGAATGAGATAATTTCCTAGCTTTAATTCCTTAGCTTTTTCTTCAATTTATGCTCTTCCTGGAGTTTTTAATGGCCAGATGAAAGTTGGTGAGCAGTTATGAATGAGAGAGTGAAAATTTATTAAAGTAGAGGAAGAGATTTATACTAAGAAATGTAGCCCCATTTCCAAGTTTACCCCTTAGGAAATTCCTCCTTTTTAATTTAGTTAAGTCTTATTTTAGTTCATTCATTAAGACACGACCATTGGATTTGTTAATCCCATCTCCCTAATTATTCACATTATTCTATTTAATTTATCCAATTAAATATCCCGAATAATGTTAATTAAAATTCAGAGGCATTACAAATAATTTTGAGGAAAGGATTTTGATTTGGCTTTATATAATATTTTAATATTCCATTTATTTAAATTCTCAAATAAATGACTGTACGTTTTGAATTGGAACGGTTACACAATGCGTTCGATCATCACGAAACTTGTCTACGTACATTACCTTGTTTTTACGGATCCAACGGCATTAACTGCATCTCCAACTAATACTGCGCCTCAAAGGCTAATTTCACGTATTTGAAGACAGTTTTGGCCATCGGATCGTCCGATCTTGAAATATAGCGGTACTTGTACTCATTTCAATTCGCAACATCAATACAGACTTAACGGAAGTGGTCTCGAGTACTGATTCGGCCATATGCGAAAAATCACATTTTCGGGCTTTTATTTAATTAATGATTAAATATTTAAATAAACCATTTAAATATCCGACCGTTAAAAATATGGGTCGTTACATACGATTTCATCTATAAATGAAAAAAAGAATAATAATGATGGAAAATCCTAGGTGTTAATTTAATAGAAATAATTATTGAAAATGGTAAAAGGATAAATTTGTATTGATAAAGTTTGGTTTGATTGGATGAACAAAGTAATTGAATATCCCTTTTATCTTATTTTGAATTGATCGCATAACTTGGAATATATGTAGATATTTGTTTAAAGGTATATAGGTAGTCTATTTAAAAGTTATTATATTGATAACCATTGAAATCAACCTGTTAATTCGTATAAAAAAATATAGAGACTATCATAAGAATTTATTAAAAATGAACCTTAAATCCATAATCTAATCAGTGAAGAAGACAAATGAAATAAACAAAATAAAAAAAAATTGTAAAATCTGCAAAGAAAAACCCTAACCAAATGCCTGAAATATTAATAAGACATCTGAACTAAGGTTTAGACATCTGAATTTCAGACAATCTTAACCAAAGAGCAGTTAGTTCAAAGTTTGACTCTATTCAGACATTAAGATCCATTTTCAAACGTTTAGAATCGAAGTCAAACATCTAAGAAAGGAAGTCGAATGTCAAAATGCTTGGAAAACAATTTTTTAAAAGAGGGTCTGACGTTCAAAGTAAATTTTTAGACGTCTGAATTGTTTCAACAAGCCCAGGTTGAACCTAGACCTGGTGCAGACCAAGTGGCATGAATAGGGGGACTTCTTCCCACTTTCTCGATAGTTAAGAGTTCACGTAGCTTTATGGAGCAGGTGCAATAGGGAGAATTAGTTTTACACTGGATGGCATACCTAGATTTACACTTCGTGGTGGACGTAATATGGAACTCGATAAGACATGCGATTGTAGCGTAACTAGAAACTCTTATTGTTACTAGGGCATGTTCGATCACATGTTAAATGTGTAGGAAGTCAAAAAGGAATATCAAAACATTCACAATAGTAGGGCTACATGGCTGGACAACGGCTCGACCTATGAGGAAAACACTATAGTGATTTCTTTAGCTTCAAGTTGAATGATAAAGACCATAAGTTTAATACCCCAGAAAATTTCAAAAATTATATTGATGGTATTTTTTCATTTTTAAAATAAAGAGCAAAATGGTCATTTTTAAGAACAATAGAGTTTAGTAACAAAAACAACACCATTGATGTCATCTCATTTTTTTGATTCATGTACTATATTTTTATATCATTTGGAGCTATATAAAGGAGATACGGTAGGATACATCGTCGAGTCGGATAGATACTGTATGATTTTAATTCAAATTTAAATTTAGGTGAACATGCGGTTATCTAGCCCCTTTGACTTAAAAAGGAAATGTGTGTCTCACTTCTAATTTTAGAAACTAGATTCCTGTTCTTTCTTCTTCTTTCCTAAACGCTCTGATTTAATCCTAAATCCAAAAACTTAAAATCAAATTAAGAATTTGAAACCCTAAACCGAAGAGAAGCAATGACAAGTGCATAGGAGTCACCAACGATATTAAAACAGTGAATTAAAGAGAGTTTTGTCTCTGGACAGTAAAGGAAAGCAAGGTTAGAGACTTAAATTGAAAGGATTCGATTAGGGTGAGTGGGTTTACCTAGAACCTATTTTTACTCTCTTGATTTCATAGTTTAATATGGTTAAATTTGGTAACTAAATAATTGAAATTCAAAACTAGGCTCTATGATTTGTTAAAATTCAGTCTAACTTAATTAATGAATAATTTTTGAGTAATTAAATGAGTTAATGAATAATTTTTGGAAATTTATATGCAAAATTAAGCATGTTTGAGAAATATATTTGCGGGAGTCATAGTAAGATGATGGGAAAATTGTATAAATAAATTTATGAGATGAAATATGATATTTGCAGACATATATAATTTGTATGAATTTTTATATAATTTATATGAATTAATATAGTGATATCTCATTTATGTGCACAAATAGTCACAAAAAACAATTTTGACTATTTGGAACATTTAAATAACTCGAATTGATATGGAAATATTTTTTGAGATTAGATATGATGATTTCACGGGTAAAAGTATTTTTATGTAATTTAATTCAATTTATGTGAATTGATATATATTTGGTTTCATATTATGTGAAAATCAACCCAAATTTGTATATTAATGATTTAATGTACATAATCATTTCAAAATGGTATGAAAATGATTTTTAAAGGTAAAGTACGGCTTTATATGAATTTATAAATTTTATTTTGGATTTATATAGATAAATATTAATAGATATGATATATTTAGTGAAAATGTACTAAATGGTGAAAATTTGTATATATATGAATTATACATATAATATGGTTTAAAAATCAAAATTTGATTTCTGGACGTTTAATACATATATTTCAGTAAGAAATATTTTTCTTTGAATTTAAACTACATGAATGAATTTATATAGTGTATTTTAATATATGAAAGTTAAAGAAATTTATAAATTGTATAAATAGTAAATGAGGATAAAAATTCATGAAAATAAATAGTATGATATGTTAAGAATGTATATTATATAAATATGAAATCGAAAAAGTTAAGAAATCGAAAGAACAAAGGTTAAAAATGGGAATATATAAATTTTTAGAATAACAAAGTACCCTGGAATGACCCAAGATGTGCTTTTGGCTAGTACACCGGTGGACCAGTCATTGAAAGTTTTTGATAATCTGGACATGAACCTAATTTTGGGCCATACTATATATATATATTTAGAGGCTTGTGCTAGATTTCCTCAGTGTGTTCATCTCAAGTGATGGGTTAGATGACATATCCTAGCCTAAGTGGCAATGTGTGTTAGTACACGAATATTGCATGCCTTAGTAGGCCAATGTTTATAAGTTATACAACATAGTTTAGTTGTTGATTTAGAATAGAGATGGAAAAGGAGGAAGTTATGACTTTGGATGTTGTGGGTTGGCTGCAACACAATTGTTAATGGGTATAGCGAGGTTCACGGTTTGTTCGGTTTATCCATGATATGACTATACAACTTATTGTATGGATGAGTGTGAATTTAATTGTCTCACTTTTGAACGAATATAGCAAGATGGCTATATGAAACTTCATGAACATGATTTATATATCGGATTTGATATGAGTTGATATGAATTGAAATGTATAATGATATTGTAGTTTATCATTTTTGATCATGTTATATTTTGAAACGAGTATAGTAAATGTTGAATTCGATTATATTTACTCATCAAACTTTATGTCTAAACCCCTTCCTACCTTTTTTCATTGTTTATGATATATGATAGGTTGATGAAGACATGTTGGATTATTATGACTCTGAAGGCTCAGGTGACAAAGGGGTGTTATACACACACACACACATATATATTAGTGCGTGTGATGATATGTATATATAAGTAAGATACTTGATGTATTATATGGATTTGGGTTTGTATTGTACATATCAGTTACATATTGAATTATGTATAGATTGGTTTGGAAATGAAATAGTGTTATTTGATTATTATATTTTGCGCTCCTTCTGCTGTGAGTTTTGAAAGACAAAGCAGATAGTTTCTGTCTTGTTTTCTTATATCATTCACCTAACGATCCATTGTTTTTTGACTTCTCTGGTTGAAGTTAATATTTTAAGTCAAATTCCAGAGCTTAGAAAATGGCGGGTTGTTACATTTGGTATCAGAGCAAAACTAAAGAACTAGGTACTTATAAGAGAGCATATTTGTAATTGTATTTTATAGATAATAGAAATAAATAGGTGTACACCCTTTTATCGGTCCAGTCTATTATCCAATTTTATGGGATAATACTAATGTAACCCATTTTTCAAATATCCGAGGATGAGTAACTCCATAAAGGCGACTAGAACAAAGGTTATTGTTGGAGCTACAGCCAGACTTGACCCTTTGAACATTCCCGACGTGAACATCTCGATCTGGTTCCGCCGCATGCTGTAAGCTTTGAGTCGGGTCAATGAGACTCTAATTGTCCCTACTACTACTACAGCTATAGTTCCCCTTTTCCAACACCTACTGGAAATTTCATCAAGCAGTGTAAGAAATTTATCAGCCTAGGTAGGAAGGTTTTTAATGGAACCGAGCCTTATGTGGAGACTAAGGCAAAACTAGGCATATGTAACATTACTAGGATTAAGTGATGTCGCGAAGTGATGTTTAGATATAAGGAATCTAAAGCAAGAAGCAAATGTGTGGTAGCAAACTATTACAGCTGAGGTGAGTGTGAGGGATATCACTTGGGATCTGTTTAAAAGGAAGTTTGAGGTGAAGATTTATTTCATGGTGGAGAAAGGATGTTTGTTGGAGAAGTTTATCATCCCAAAGCAAGGTGAGATGATGATTTCTTAGTATGTAAAAAAGTTTAATGAATTATCAAGGTTTGGGTATGAGCTAGTTAATACGCCATTCAAAAAGACGATGAGATTTGCTAATGGACTGAATGCACCACCAAGGAAGATGGCATTAAACTATGTACCACATGAAGCTACTTATGAGAATTTGGTCAAGGCTGCTTTACTGAATGCTATAAAGGGAGAGGCAGCTAAGGAGCAACCTAAGAAGGAGATGAAGCTCGTAAAGGAAATAATCAACAAGGAGGAAAGAATAAGAAGGGAACAAAATGTTTTAATTTCCATAAGACTGGACATACCGTAAAGCACGGCAAGACAGTTCTCTTTGGAGTTAAGTGTTAGGGATGCAATTAGATAGGACACATCAAGCCTAACTGCTTAACATTAAAGAAGGATGGACATGTGGTTAAGACGTACGCATTGGAGGTTGTTCCTACTGCTAAAATTGTTCCATCAACTGTTGCAGAGAAGGGCAAGAAAATCATAATGGAAAGTGTGTTACTGTTACCTGATTCTCCTATTCGTACATTATTTGATACTAGCGCGTCACATTAATTTATATTAAGTGCATTAGTACAAAGTTTGAGCCTGAAACCTCACATTATACATGAATCTGTTTCGGTATCGAATTCTGGCGGAGTATCGGCTATTCTTACTAAGGTTTGCTGTAACAACCCGCATATTTATCGATTTTATATTTAGATATTTTATTTAAATATTTTATCGTTAGTCGGATGTTAGTCCGAAAAGCTACTTTTTGCATACGGTCAAATTAGGACTCGAGACCACCTCCATTGAGTCCAAAATGACGTTTGCGACCTTTTTGAGTATAAACTTCGATATGTTTGGAGCTAGCTAAAATTTCGACCTTTTTCCACTTGAAGTTTGAGTTTGGGTTCAACCCACTAGCCCACTAATACCCCAAACTGAACCCCTCTCCCCTCATTCATTTTCATTCCTAATATTTCAGCTCTAAAGAGAGCAATGGGGGAAAAGATTGGAAATGGAAATTCCTAAGCCCTAATTTCATTTTGCAAATCCAAGTTTAGCTCCAAATTTCCAAAGAAGTCTAGGTAAGCATCTCCTTCTCCTTCTCCAACTCATTCTCTCTTCAATCTCAGAAATTACCTAAACCTAATTTGGGAAGTGTTTCCTTTTTAAGCTTAGATTCAAGCTTCTTGTGTTGAGATTGAAGTGTGGTTGATCTTCCCTTGTCTTCAAGCTTCTCATTCATTGTTTTTGGGTTCAAAGGTGAGATTTTTATCTCACATCTATGTTTATAACTATCCTTGATTTCTTGTTATGAATTCCTAACAATTATCCAGGTGCAATTGCTTTTGATTCGGATGGGTTTTGTGAGCATTGCAATTTTTGGTGTTTTGGAAGTCTAAAACTCTAAAAATCATAGCTTGATGTTGGATCATGTTTTTGGTGATAAATCGAAGAGCTTATATGGCCGGGTAGTCGATTGGCGTAAACCCTTAGCGCCGTTGCTCGTCCGGTTGCAAGTTGTGAGTGTTTGCACTTCAATTGTCATAGGATAGAAAATGCAGAAAATCAGGTTCAGTCGACTGAATCCTCTGTTCAGTCGACTGAGCTGAAGCCCAGAATTTTCTGGACAGTGTTCAGTCGACTGAACAGGGATTTCAGTTGACTGACCTGCTCCTGTTTTCCTGTTTTGCCTATTTATGCTCATTTTGATTGGTTTTCCGAATTTTATCGATTCATGTTGGTTCTTAGTGGTTGATATCATTTATTATGACTTTGATGACTCCTTTTTCGGGATTTTTGAATATCCATTTCGATGAATTCTTTATCGGTTTAATTAGATTTGATTCACGTCTTCGAATGTGAATTTTGATGATTGATTGTTTCAATAATCGTTTTGTGACTTGTCACTTTAAAGTTATGAAGGTTTCAATACTAGTAGTAAATATCAAAACTCTTTCATCAAAGCGATTTCAACACTATTTTAAATATTACAAAGCTCGTTTTCTTAAACCGTTTTCCAATCTACTAGTATATACAAGCCTTTACTTCACTCGGATGAGAAATCGACTTAAACGACTTAGTAAAACGAGTGGTATGAAACGCTTGCGTTCACTTCGTCGGTTAGCTCTTGGACTTGTTCGATTGAACCCTTTTTGTGACAATTTTCTAGTGGAGATCTACAATTTGTTCGTAAATATTTGAGTTAAGCAAGTGGTTATGGGACATGAAGCTAAACTCTTATATTTACTAGCTTAGTGTAATCGACACTTCTTGATGATCGATGATGATCATTTTATGGTTTAGGCTAGCAATGTGCGATGTCGCTTTGATTCGGTTCATCAGACGTTACGCTGTACGACGTCGTTGTTCCGCTTTATCGTGATTTGGTTCATCGGACGTTACGCTGTACGACGTCGTTGTTCCATTTTACTATGTGTTGGTTCATCGGACGTTACGCTGTACGACGTCATTGTTCCATTTTACTATGTGTCGGTTCATCGGACGTTACGTTGTACGACGTCGTTGTTCCATTTTACTATGTGTTGGTTCATCGGACGTTACGCTGTACGACGTCGTTGTTCCATTTTACTATGTGTTGGTTCATCGGACGTTACGCTGTACGACATCGTTGTTCCATTTTACTATGTATTGGTTCATCGGACGTTACGCTGTACGACGTCGTTGTTCCATTTTACTATGTGTTGGTTCATCGGACGTTACACTGTACGACGTCGTTGTTCCTTTTTATTGTGCTTTGGTTCATCGGACGTTACGCTGTACGACGTCGTTGTTCCTATTTATTGTTTCTCTGGATCATCGGACGTTACGCTGTACGACGTCGTTGCTTCAGATTATTTGATTTCTGGATTTCTAATGGTTGATTTCTGGAATTTATATTTCACCAACTTTTACAATTGGCATTAATATGTATGTCATTATTGTGGCTTGGTGAATTAAATAAAGAATATGACATTCTTTTTAATCTTTGAGAAGATTCTTGTGATATTGATTAATCTCTTGTTGATTTTCAATTACGTACTTATCATAGTATGGTATTATGGTTATGATACGTTTTTGTCATATCTCTTATTCTATACCACTTTATCTGATATTTATAGCTAGACTGATCCGTTTATTATTTTCTTCTTAAATAATACTCGGGTCAGACTGAGATTTTACAGGTGCTTCCTCCTGACTTCTTATCTGGAGCCATCTTCGGACTTTTGGCTAACTACTCTAGTTTAGTAGTTTTTGTTGTATACATTTGAGATTTAGACTCCTTGATGTATACATATTCTTTTGCCTTGCTCTTGTATCTATTATCTTGTACTATTGTGGATCTTATTTGACCACTACTCTGATGTACACTTTCATGTGTTATATTCATATCTATTTCCGCCTTTGTGATATGAATTGTCTGTGACTGATTTGTGTTATGTTTATTTCTATATTTGTTTCCGAAGCCCATATAGCCACTGTGTAGTAGCTAGGAATGGCAATGGGGCGGGTTGGGGCGGGTTTCCTGTGCCCCAGACCCGCCCCAGGTTTTTTATTCCTCACCCCGGACCCGCCCCGTAGACCCGGTGCGGGTCTGAAATTTTGCCCCGAACCCGAAACCCATACGGGTCAGGGTAGACCCGCCCCGCCCCGAGACCCGATGAGGTTTTTTTATCAATCCAAAATTGTGTACTAATGTACATTTATTTATATTTGTTGTTACTAAATGATACATTAAATACAAATAACAATGTATTTCCATGATAAATGAAGATAATAAAAATATGGTGTACCAAATAGTTCAAAAAAATATGCATATGTTACTGTATAATATCAATGATGCAGCTTAATACTATAAAATTTTATAGCTTATTGATTGGAACATTATAATATCCATGTCAGAATCACATACATAAATACATGTGTGTGTGTGTATTAACAAACCATCATTATAATACTAAACTGATTTTATGAGATCTCAGTAGTGCGGGTCGGGTTGGGGCGGGTCAGCCAAGCCCCGACCCGACCCTAGACCCGGAGCTCCCAAGAACGGGTCACGGGTCTACCCGCCCCAATGACCCAATGGGGCGGGTCTAGGCGGGCCAAAACAGGGGCGGGTCAACCGGGTTTGGACCCTAGACCCGCCCCATTGCCATCCCTAGTAGTAGCTATGAGTTTGTATCGGTATGTCGGATTCCTCTTGAGATGAAAAGTTATATTTTTATCTGGCATATCGGTACTCGCACAAAGCAATTATACAGATGGTCGCTCCTCAACAGCCTTATTCTCCATGCTAGTTGACGGCATTACCTCGTAGTGTCCTTGGCTAGCGTGGGTATAGAGGTGGGGCGTCACAGCTTGGTATCAAAGCCAAACTTCGGAACAATGTAGAATAACTTAACAAGGATCATCGTCCTAAGTCCTTCTTAGGAGTTGTACCTTAGGATTAATTCGAGTCTTCGTACCAATTCATCCTATTTTCTTTTATGATTCCTTGTTTTATCTATCAAGATTGCTTGATATTCATTCTGAGAATAACCTTTTTCTTCTTCTTTATTTCTTTCTTAAAGAAGAAGAGATGGTTAGTTCTGGCAGTCCTAGCGCTGGTCAATCCAGTAGTCCTTCTCTGGATGGCGTATTCATGTCTGCCCAACAACTTTTGGATCTTGCTAAGAATCAAAGGTTTATCTGTGCTTTGTGTAAGAACACCTAAATGGTTTTACCTCTGAAACTTGAAGTTCCTTTCAATCAACTTATGGATATCACTCTTCGACATGAAGAGGCTGATAAAGGAATTAATAGTGATATTGGGATTTCCAAGAAGAGGCTGATAAAGGAATTAATAGTGATATTGGGATTTCCAAGAAGAGGCATATTAAGTTCAAAAGCCCTTATCCCGATAAGAAGGTAAAGCAACCTACTTTGGTAGCAAAGACTCCAAACTCTTTTTGTAGAGGATGCTATAATTGTAATTCTATGTACCACTACGCAAAGGAGTGTCCGGAACCACTCTTTTGTCGTTATTGCAAAAATTCAAGTCAGCATATTTCTGTCTGCCCCATACTTCTGAGCAAGAAGAAAACGGAACCAGAAACTTCGGTAGCCAAGACCCCTACCCCAAGTCGTAAACGATGCTACAATTGTGGTCTTACGGACCACTATGCAAGGGAGTGCCCGAAACCTCTCTTCTGCTGTTATTGCAAAAGTTCGGGTCATCTTATATCTGCATGTCCCATTCTTAAAAGTAGGAGAGAGGGAGAGCTAAATGTTGTTCAAGCCCCCGGTGGCACTTCTCTTGGTTAAGGTAATTCTCCTTCTAGCTTTGACGATATTTCTTTTGAGATTATCTTATTAGAGTTCTTTGTGATATGGGTTTCATCTCGTTATTTTTATATCAAAAGAACTTGTGATTCTTTTTCTTTAAAACATTTCTGGGCTTGATTACTTCTTTGAGGATTGCGAATCCGGATTGGTGGATCCGCAACACTCAATTTGCTTTTTAATTATGCTGAAATTGTTTTATGTGATTTTTTCTCTCCGAGCCGATTTTTACTTATGCTTCGGAATTGACTTTTGTAAGGATTAGCTTAATTATTATGAAGCCATATCCTTTGTCCCGTGTGGACTATTCATCTTCGACATTTTCAATCTGTTAAACAGATTTTGTTTTTCCTTTGTGATTTTGATTCCAATTTGATGGCATCATTTTATTCTTTAAGTTCACATGATTAGGAAAGTGTTATTTCTTTCATCCATGTAGTTTGAGAATTTTCCGGTATTTTTGAGTTGTCTTAGGATTAATTACCTAAGCAATCTTTTGAGCGGTGTTAAGGTCTTTTTAGCTCGACCTTGCCACCGATTTTCATTTGCTACGGGTTGCGGAAGTTAGCATTCCACTTACCGCATTCCAAACTCGTTATGATTCTTATGAATGACTTATTATGTCATTCAGTTTGTCCAGCTTATTTCATCCATTTTATAAATCGAGTATTCTATGAGTATCTCGATGACTTCATTTTTGTATTTATTGATTTTGGATGGAAATAGCAATTTAAAATTTTGCAAATCTTTTTCATAAGATTTATTTATAAGTACTATTTGATTTTTGCTCTTAAGCGAGGAAAGAATATTCTTAAAAGTTTTTTTTAAGAAACATGTTTATTATCTAGAAGATGATTTTGTGATTGTATTGCCCATTGAGTGCTTTAAGAATTCTGGTCGATGCGCTTGATCAACGTTATCGATAGGAATCTCCTAAACGCTTTGATGAGACAATTTGACACAATAATTTGACTTGTAAAAATGTAAATTTTTCTAGAAAGATTATTACATAAAGATAAATGTAATTTTGAAAGTTTTAGCTTTTCGGGAAAGAAGATTATTTAAAATAAATTCTTTCTTTTCGATACTCTTATTCTTGTGATTCCCGAAGGGGAACCAAGACTTTATCTTTTGTACCAATGCTAATCGTATTGGTTTGGATGCCGTTCTCTTGCGAAAGAGAACGTGCTATCTCTTGTGCTTCTAAATCATTAAAGCCGATCGAGACTAGGTATGCCACTCATGATCTAGTGCTCGCGGCTGTTGATTTCATTTTTAGAGTTTGGCATCATTGTGTTTGGGTGAGAAATTTGTTCTCTGCCCTGATCATAAATCTTGGGAATATTTATTTTCTCATAAGGAACTTAATATTGGATCGAGTTCCTTGCATCTAATGATCTCGATATTCTTTGTATATTCCCTAAAAGGGGAATTGTGTTGCCAATGCACTTTGTTGTAAACAACAAGTGGTTGTTTCTTTGATGATGTCCAAATGGAATGATCATCTTTCCAACATCGGACATTTCGATATACTTTGTTTTATTGAGTTTCATCTCATTCCCTTTATGGACTAGCGTCCGATGTTCTTTTATGGTTATCGGTTCATCAGATGTACCGTTATTGTACTACATCGATGTCCCGGCTTTTCGGTTCACTTGGACGTACCGTTTTTGTACTACGTCGGTGTTCCAAATTATTCGAGATTCTCGTTTCTCGGGCGTACCATTTTTGTGCTACGCCGTTGCCCCGGCTCAATTTTCTGTTATTCATGACGTTTTCCACGTCTTTCAATTACGGAAATGCCTTTGGGATTCCGATTTTTATTCTTGAGTCTGGAGTTATTATGGAAATTTAAGTTTCGCCTATTTGACTTATGAGCAACATTCTATTCGCATCATTGCTTCGAAGGTTGAGCGCCTTTGAAATAAAGATGTCTTTCTTGTGAAGGTTCAATGGTTCTCAAAATCCCAAGGATTTCTCTTGGGAAATCCAGAGAATTCATCGAGCGAACACATTCGGGCTAACTCTTTCGTGCTCTTTATGGTGAACTTCTTATTTCAAATTTTCTTTTGTGTTGATATGCTTCTATGGTTGTTACTTTTATTTTCCTCTTATTTATTGCGAGGACGCAATTTCTTTAAGGAGGGGAGTCTGGAACAACCCGCATATTTATCGATTTTATATTTAAATATTTTATTTAAATATTTTATCGTTAGTCGGATGTTAGTCCGAAAAGCTACTTTTTGCATACGGTCAAATTAGGACTCGAGACCATCTCCATTGAGTCCAAAATGACGTTTGCGACCTTTTGAGTATAAACTTCGATATGTTTGGAGCTAGCTAAAATTTCGACCTTTTTCCACTTGAAGTTTGAGTTTGGGTTCAACCCACTAGCCCACTAATACCCCAAACTGAACCCCTCTCCCCTCATTCATTTTCATTCCTAATATTTCAGCTCTAAAGAGAGCAATGGGGGAAAAGATTGGAAATGGAAATTCCTAAGCCCTAATTTCATTTTGCAAATCCAAGTTTAGCTCCAAATTTCCAAAGAAGTCTAGGTAAGCATCTCCTTCTCCTTCTCCTTCTCCAACTCATTCTCTCTTCAATCTCAGAAATTACCTAAACCTAATTTGGGAAGGGTTTCCTTTTTAAGCTTTGATTCAAGCTTCTTGTGTTGAGATTGAAGTGTGGTTGATCTTCCCTTGTCTTCAAGCTTCTCATTCATTGTTTTTGGGTTCAAAGGTGAGATTTTTATCTCACATCTATGTCTATAACTATCCTTGATTTCTTGTTATGAATTCCTAACAATTATCCATGTGCAATTTCTTTTGATTCGGATGGGTTTTGTGAGCATTGCAATTTTTGGTGTTTTGGAAGTCTAAAACTCTAAAATTCATAGCTTGATGTTGGATCATGTTTTTGGTGATAAATCGAAGAGCTTATATGGCCGGGTAGTCGATTGGCGTAAACCCTTAGCGCCGTTGCTCGTCCGGTTGCAAGTGGTGAGTGTTTGCACTTCAATTGTCATAGGATAGAAAATGCAGAAAATCAGGTTCAGTCGACTGAATCCTCTGTTCAGTCGACTGAGCTGAAGCCCAGAATTTTCTGGACATTGTTCAGTCGACTGAACAGGGATTTCAGTCGACTGACCTGCTCCTGTTTTCCTGTTTTGCCTATTTATGCTCATTTTGATTGGTTTTCCGAATTTTATCGATTCATGTTGGTTCTTAGTGGTTGATATCATTTATTATGACTTTGATGACTCCTTTTTCGGGATTTTTGAATATCCATTTCGATAAATTCTTTATCGGTTTAATTAGATTTGATTCACGTCTTCGAATGTGAATTTTGATGATTGATTGTTTCAACAATCGTTTTGTGACTTGTCACTTTAAAGTTATGAAGGTTTCAATACTAGTAGTAAATATCAAAACTCTTTCATCAAAGCGATTTCAACACTATTTTAAATATTACAAAGCTCGTTTTCTTAAACCGTTTTCCAATCTACTAGTATATACAAGCCTTTACTTCACTCGGATGAGAAATCGACTTAAACGACTTAGTAAAACGAGTGGTATGAAACGCTTGCGTTCACTTCGTCGGTTAGCTCTTGGACTTGTTCGATTGAACCCTTTTTGTGACAATTTTCTAGTGGAGATCTACAATTTGTTCGTAAATATCTGAGTTAAGCAAGTGGTTATGGGACATGAAGCTAAACTCTTATATTTACTAGCTTAGTGTAATTGACACTTCTTGATGATCGATGATGATCATTTTATGGTTTAGGCTAGCAATGTGCGATGTCGCTTTGATTCGGTTCATCGGACGTTACGCTGTACGACGTCGTTGTTCTATTTTATCGTGATTTGGTTCATCGGACATTACGCTGTACGACGTCGTTGTTCCATTTTACTATGTGTTGGTTCATCGGACGTTACGCTGTACGACGTCGTTGTTCCATTTTACTATGTGTTGGTTCATCGGACGTTACGCTGTACGACGTCGTTGTTCCATTTTACTATGTGTTGGTTCATCGGACGTTACGCTGTACGACGTCGTTGTTCCATTTTACTATGTGTTGGTTCATCGGACGTTACGCTGTACGACGTCGTTGTTCCATTTTACTATGTGTTGGTTCATCGGACGTTACGCTGTACGACGTCGTTGTTCCATTTTACTATGTGTTGGTTCATCGGACGTTACGCTGTACGACGTCGTTGTTCCTTTTTATTGTGCTTTGGTTCATCGGACGTTACGCTGTACGACGTCGTTGTTCCTATTTATTGTTTCTCTGGATCATCGGACGTTACACTGTACGACGTCGTTGCTTCAGATTATTTGATTTCTGGATTTCTAATGGTTGATTTCTGGAATTTATGTTTCACCAACTTTTACAATTGGCATTAATATGTATGTCATTATTGTGGCTTGGTGAATTAAATAAAGAATATGACATTCTTTTTAATCTTTGAGAAGATTCTTGTGATATTGATTAATCTCTTGTTGATTTTCAATTACGTACTTATCACAGTATGGTATTATGGTTATGATATGTTTTTGTCATATCTCTTATTTTATACCACTTTATCTGATATTTATAGCTAGACTGATCCATTTATTATTTTCTTCTTAAATAATACTCGGGTCAGACTGAGATTTTACAGGTGCTTCCTCCTGACTTCTTATCTGGAGCCATCTTCGGACTTTTGGCTAACTACTCTAGTTTAGTAGTTTTTGTTGTATACATTTGAGATTTAGACTCCTTGATGTATACATATTCTTTTGCCTTGCTCCTGTATCTATTATCTTGTACTATTGTGGATCTTATTTGACCACTACTCTGATGTACACTTTCATGTGTTATATTCATATCTATTTCCGCCTTTGTGATATGAATTGTCTGTGACTGATTTGTGTTATGTTTATTTCTATATTTGTTTCCGAAGCCCATATAGCCACTGTGTAGTAGCTATGAGTTTGTATCGGTATGTCGGATTCCTCTTGAGATGAAAAGTTATATTTTTATCTGGCATATCGGTACTCGCACAAAGCAATTATACAGATGGTCGCTCCTCAACAGCCTTATTCTCCGTGCTAGTTGACGACATTACCTCGTAGTGTCCTTGGCTAGCATGGGTATAGAGGTGGGGCGTCACATTTGCTATGGCTTGGAATTAGTAGTTAGTGGTGCAGTGTTTCATTGTGACGTGTATGTATCAAGATTTGCGGGATATGGATTGATTTTAGGGATGGACTGCATGACAAAATATGGAGTAGTGTTGGACTGTTATAGGAGGGTGGTTCGATTAAGGAATGGCAGAGGGCATGACCTGGTTGTGTGTTGTATGCCTAATAAGTGAGTGATCTCAAGCTATTTATGTTCGCTTAGCCTATCAAATGATGACCGTTCATCTATCCTTGTTGCATGAGAATTTCCCAACGGATTCAATGAAATTTCAGGTCTTCCACTTTAACGTGAGATAGAATTTAGGATAGGTCTCGAAAAAGACGCTAGCCCGTTGTAATACCACTTTGGCATATGGCTCCAAAAGGAAGAAGGGAATTGGATAAGCAGGTTTCTAAGCTATTGCAAAAAATCTTATTAGCAGAAGTATTTTGAAGTGGGAGCGTCTGTAGTGTTTGCCACAAAGGGTGATAGTTCCCTAAGGCTATGTGTTGATTATTGAGAGTTGAATAAACCAACAAGGAAGAATCTATATCGTTTGCTGCATATCGATGACTTGTTTGATTAGCTGGTTGGGACAAGGATTTTCTCACAGATGGATTAGGCTATAGAATTCCACCAGTTTAGGGTAGCAGAGGATAATATTCTAAAGCTGCATTTCGAACGTCTGATGGTTTGTTTGAGTGGTTAGTCATACCATTTGGCTTGATTAATGCTCCAACGTATTTTGTTGATTTGACGAGTAGAGTATTTTGGGAGTAGCTAAATAAGCTTATGGTGGTCTTCATGGAAGGCGTTTTAATATTTTGGAAAAGTGAAGTGGAGTATGAGAAGCACCTGAGGAAAATTTACAGACTTGATTGTTCATTTTCGGGACTTTACGCTGCTTGTTGCTTTGTACTCTTTTGTAACTAAGGATTTTAATCTGATCCCTATTGTACTAAGTTTACAAAGTGATTAATAAAGTTATCTCTTCACAGTGGACGTAGGCAAACAACACCGAACCATTATAAACTGATGTGTCTCTGTTAATTGCTTATTTCTTATTGTTTACTGCTATATTCTCTTTGTTTACATTTAATATTCATCATTTATTCCTCTAAAATATATCTTTTGGGTGTTTGCGCCATCTTTTGGTGCAAACATATTAGTGCCTTCACTGAGAAGGGAGATTCTTAGCTCTATTTGGATCTCTTTGTTGCTATTGGATTGCATAAATCCTAGGAAGAGATCTAAAATTATCTTCAAGTTGTTTATTCATTTTATTCATATTTGCAAAAGTCTAAGGAAAACTATCAAAAATGGTTTGGAACACCAGATCTACCTCTCAAAACATAGAAGGAAATGAGATTGCAAGCACCCAGCAAGGAGGCAAGAGCAATCTACCAATAGATGTTAATGCTATCGATCAGGTTAATGTCCAAAATCTAGCTGATTCCATCACAAGAGCCGATTTCCAGAATCTGATGAGAGAGCTCATGGATAGCCGCCGTCGGGTTGAACTAGCAGATTCAAACCAATATCGATTTAATGAATCAACTTAGGGAGAAACAATGCGGGAAAACTAGGAGGGAGACAACCCCTTATTCTGCATCGAAGAGTTCTACTTCATCAGATGATTATTACACACGCAGACATTGTAGAACTAACAGATATCCCACAAGAGCATCTGGACATCACCAAACAAACCTACCTTAGTTACCAGGACTGATTGGGCCCGATCCATCTAGAGGGATCGAGGTCAATCCCTCCTCCAAAGGAGGAAATTTCCCTCCTCCCGGTGGAGCACAAGCTGGATTCACCACGGTTGATTTGTATGCTGAAGTTCAGGTGGATGCAGACCAGTTACCTCCTCGAAATGACGATGAAGTGAACGCACGTGATATGCATCGAGAGGATGTTGAGCCAATAAGGCATGGAATGGCCCGTGGACATTGATCAGACCATTCATGTGAGGTGGAGCATGACTATCGCTTGACTCCAGCTACCTAAATGCCGGACTTGTCAGCTATGGTTAGACAGCTAGTAAGGGAAAGTCAATGCTTGACCAATAAAGATTGGGGGATCTCGAGAAGCCATACCCTGTTCACCGATAATATCCTACACATGTAGTAACCAAGGAGGTTCAGCATGTCGTTGATGCCTACCTACGAGGAAAAAACCAACCCAGGCAACACATCATGAGATATGAATTGCTGATGGATTCTGCACGAGCCAATGATGCCACAAAATGCATATGTTTTCCAATTACTCTCTCTGGCATAGCAATGATTTGGTTTATGAGATTATCCCACGGTCAATCTCTAGATTTAATGATTTGGCAACAAAATTTATGGAGCGGTTCCGTATGCATGTAACTCGCCCCAAAGATGTAATTCCCCTATCAAGCATTATCCAGGCTTTAGAAGAATAGTTGAAAGACTATTTAAAGAGATTTCATGTAGTCGTCACAGAAGTCAATATTCCAAATGATCGTTCAATATTGATGGCGGTAACAAGAGGGATTGACCCAGAATTTGACTTTGGCGATTAGTTAGCTAGCAAACCACCCGCAACGTTGAAGCATTTTTATGCAAAATTAGCTCAATATTTGAAGAAAGAGGAAGCTAGATGCTCTAGGAAGAAGAATGTTGTAGGACCAAGTGAAGAGGCAGTGCAGAGTAACATTGTAGTGAAACAGTCTGGGGAGAGTTTTGGAAAAGTTTAAGTAAATGCCCAAAATAAACCGAATCAGCAAAAGAAAGGCAGTGATAGGAATCGTGAGTGAAAGAGGGATTCTGGAAAAGGAAAGTCAAGGATTTCAATATATGGTACCTTCACACCACTAAATACATCCCTAGAGAATGTCTACTTATCTACATGCAACACCATGCAGTATAGGAAGCCACCTCCGAAGAATCGACAAAGAAACAAAAGCAGACTGGAAAATATTGCCAGTTCTACAAATGCTATGGTCATAACACGAATGAATGTAGGCATCTCCAGAATTTATTGAGAAACTGATTCGGGAAATAAATCTATAGCACTTTGTTAAAGCCCCATAAGATGACGAGCAGGGAACATCCGACCCTAATTGAGGACAAGCGCCGCACAGGGTCGAGGAGTCTGCACAAACTGGTGGAAGATTAGTGATCAATACGATAGTCAAAGGACTGCATCCAGCTGATAAGAAGTAGCACGAGATGGAGCGGCATGCTAGCACAATCAAGCATATGAATTTTGAGTGTTGTTCAAGTACAAAAGATGGGGCTCCGGCAAAATAGCAACGTACAATGACAGACGACATTGTATTTAGAAACAGAGATGCAGATAAGGTGGAGGCACTAACGATCGACCCAATGGTCATTTCGGCCATGACCGGCCCCATCTTAGTGAGGAGAATCTTGGTTGACTGTGGTAGTTCCGTGAATATAATTTTCAAAAAGGCTTACGATTAGATGAGGATGGAAGCCAATGACTTGAAACCGTCTAAAGCCCGCATTCATGGCTATAACTGTGCTACGAGCCTGCGACCGAAGCTGTCGATATGTCAAATTGCCTGTGGAGTTGGGAGAAGGTGACCGTAGGAGAGTGCAGATGTTGCCATTTTTCATCTTGGATGTTGACTCTTCATACAATCTTTTCTGGGCTGACCAGCCCTAGCTGAATTTCGGGCAGCTCTTGCCCCATGGCATTTGAATTTGAAGTTCCCAACTGATAACGGTGTTGGAGTTGTGCATGGTGATCAGGCGACCGAACGTGCTTGCTATGTGGCTGAATTGAGGGATGTTAAACAGAAGGAGAAAGGTAAGGATGTGGACATGTCTCTCCGCATCCAAGCCACCCAAGATTGACAACTGGTGCCTGGGCCTTGGCTCGGGTGCCACAATCGGTTCTATAAAAATATAGATCCAAGAGATGACATGGAGGAGCCTAAAGAGACCAAGGCTTATCGGCTGAGCTGACGATTGACATCACGGCCAGCCATGATGACCTGTGACGGGTTATAAGAATCGGATCACAGCTTAGTCCCCCAATGATGAAAGAACTTGCTGGTTTTCTCCGAGCGAATCTTGATGTGTTCACTTGGACTCATTTTGATATGTGTGGGATCTCACCTTCCATTGCGAGCCATAAAACATCGACTTGAGGCATGTCCCGATGAAACTAGAAAAGGCATGGCATGTATCCGAAGAGATCTGCCACCCTTAAAGAGGAGGTGGATAGGCTCAAATGCAATGGGTTTATTCGCGATACCCTCTATCCTAAATAGGTATCTAATCTTGTACTTGTGAGAAAGGCAAATGGAAAGTGGCGGACATGTGTTGACTATTTGGATTTAAACAAAGCATGCCCAAAAGACAGTTCTCCCCTTCCGAGAATTGACCAGCTGGTGGACCCTACTACAAGACATGAGTTGCTATCTTTCATGGATGCGTACTCTAGATATAATCAAATCTCGACGCACATTCCTGACCAGGAGTACACCGATTGGTATTGTGGTAATGCCATTATGATTGAAGAATGCTGGAGCAACTTATCAGCGCCTGGTCAATCGAATATTTAAAGATCAGATTGGAAAAATGATGGAGGTATACATGGATGATATGCTCATAAAGTCATGACGATTAAGCGACCACATTAGAGACTTAGTAGAAATGTTCGATATCCTCCGATATTACAAAATGAAGATCAATCCTTTGAAATGTTCTTTTGGCGGTGCATCGGGAAAGTTCTTGGGTTTCTTCGTCAATGCTCGTAGAATCGAATCTAATCCCGAGAAGATTCAAGCAATTCACAACATCCAATCATCAAAGACCATCAAACATGTACAGAGCCTAAATGGGAAGGTTGCATCCCTAATTAAATTTATCTCCAGAGCCATCAATAAATGCATTCTTTTCTTCCCATCAACGTTTACACTGATCGCCATTATGATAGGTCTTACGGTGACCTGAGACTTTTGGACGGTTACTGAAGTGGAACATCGAACTGAGCCAGTTCGACATCACTTATCTCCCTTGGAGAGCCATCCAGGGACAGGCATTAGCAGACATTATGCAAAAATTCATCGCACAGGATAATCTTCCAGAGAGTGGTGGATCCCCTACCATTCGGCAGAAAATGTATACGGATGGAGCATCCAATGATCGTTGTTCTAGAGCTGAACCTTGCTAGTAACTCCAGAGGATCGATCAATTTGCCACGCTTTGAAGCTTGACTTCCCTGCAACGAAAAATGAAGCTGAGTATGAAGCTCTGATTGCTGGACTCAAACTTGCCAGAAAACTGGGAACGAAATCTCTTGAAATCTTTTTGATTCCTAATTGGTGGTATAACAAGTCAAGGGAGATTATCAGGCTAAAGGATAGCGACTCGTTGCGTACCTTATCCGAGTCCATGAGTTATAGATTGATTTGAGTATTATGACATCATGCACATTCCCCATGATCAAAACAAAGAGGTGGACTCATTAGCAAAGTTAGCTAGCACCGGGGATGCACATCATATGGGCTTGGTTCCAGAGAAGGACTAGATGCTCCGAGCATAAATCAGATGCAAATCTACTAGATACTAGAGATGGAGCCCGAGAAAGAGTTGTGGATGACTCCGATTAAAGATTATTTGCTACAGAGAGTCCTTCCCGAACGAAGGAATGAAAGATGACAAATCCTCCGCAAAGCTTCACGGTATATCATTCGAAAAAGAGTCATGTATAGAAATGGTTTTTCCGTTCCCCTACTCCAGTTTATTGCTTGTGATGATATAAAACGAGTCCTAAAGGAAGTTCATAAAGGGGAATGTGGCGATCACACTGGGGGGCAAACCCTAGCAAAGAAAATACTTTGTTATGGGTATTACTGGCCAACTGTCAACCGAGATGTTGCCGATTACACTAAGCGATGCGAGAAGTGTCAGATGTATGCAAAAGTTCTAAGAGCTCTGCCAAAAGAAATTACACAAATAGTCTGTCCATGGGCATTTGCCACATGGGCGTAGATATTATCGATTCCTTACCATCTCAAAATGTGGTGCGAAGTATGCCATCATAGCAGTTGATTACTTCACCAAATGGGCCAAAGCAGAACCTTTGACCGCAATCACGATGAAGGAAGTAATTAACTTTATTGTTCGAAACATCATCTGTTGTTTTGTCCTTCCACGAACCAATGTAACTGATAATGGAGCTCAATTCGACATCGTTGAATTCAAAGACTTCTGCCATTGACATCATATTGAAAAGAGATTTGTGGCAATTGCTCACCCTCAAGCAAATGGACAAGTTGAAGCTATAAAAAAAATCATAAAGTCCAAAATGAAGAAATGTTTGGAAAAGGCTAGAGGCAAGTGGGTGGTTGAACTCCCAACAACATTATAGGCATACAGAACCACCCATAAGTCCGTGACTAGCCATACTCCATTCGCCTTTGCTTATGGCTCCGAAGCTGTCATTCCTGTTGAACTCAAAGTCACTTCTCATCGAGTGACCTACTACGGCCCCAAATTGAATAGAGATCTTCTCTTAGAATCTCTAGACTTTGTAAATAAGAAGTGCAAAGAGGCTAATTTGAGGGGAGCTGCACATCGAACCAAGTCGCCCAATACCACAATACTAAAGTCTATCCTAGAACCCTTGGAATCGGAGATCTCTTCTTGAAATGGGTTTTTCCTATCCCGTCACACATGAATCCTACTTGGGAAGGACCATATGTAATTGAACAGAGGCTTAGAGAAGGAACTTTCAAGCTAACGACTGTTGATGGCATCATACTCCCAAGGGCATGGAATAATGAGCATTTAGGATGCTATTTCACTTAGTTTATTCTATTTCATTCAGTTGTATTCAATTTTTGAGTTTGCTTTAGCATTTGATTTTCCAAATATGCAATAAGATAAATTATGTCATTTATTTCTATTTGGCAAATAAAGTTTGAAATTTCCTTCATATTTGTGATTACTGTAGCATTACATATTAGTTGTGATACCTAACTAACTAATATTGACATGTCCAAGCAGGTTCCCAGAGTTTGGAGCTAGCCAGTTAAACAAGTTCATGATTGAACTAAACAAAATGAACGTTATCCGATTGTTCATTTGATGATTCTCGCTCAAAACCTGACAACGGAGTACCTAACAAGAAATTTATGTGACTTGACCATAGGATAACCAAATTAATCCCACCTAGCGATGGGACAGACATCAATCAAAAGCGATCGTGACATGACCGATCACTCGCTAAGTTAAACCTTGGACTTGGGGGCAAATCTATCAATTAAGAAAAGTACGATCCAACTATTTTCGAAAATAGTTCTAAGTCTCCAAAGTGTGGGCTGGAGTATAAACACAAATTGGATGCGATCTGATTACCCGACAACTAACTCTTATCCCCAGAGTGCGGATATGAGTATAAACAAATAGATGAGTGCAGTTCGTCCACTCACTATTCCATAAACTCCAACCTAAAACCGAAAGGATGAGCATAAACTCGCTAAGGGTGGAGTTTGACCATCCATTATCTAACTCCGCTAACCCAAGACCAGGGGCAGGAGTATAATCACTTAAACTACTGAATCCGATAGCGTAACGCTAGGGCTCGAGCCCAGTGTTTGGTACAACTTTAGGCCATGACCACATGAAGGCCTTGAGTAAAAATTAACGGATGATTATCCGAATAAATGAGAAACTAATTACAAGTACATTGAATGGAAAAGTAATAGCTCGACTACTCAAACAAAATTCACATAAGAGTTTAACATAAAATAGAGAACTTTTACTTGCATGTTAAACTGGAAAATCGTAGTATAAGTTTATCCAAAAGCGGCGGTCGTACCCACACAAACACAGCCAAATAGCAAAAAAAAACATCGACACAAGCTATATACAAACTAAGAGGAAGTGATGCTGCTTCTTTTTCCTCTTCTCCCTTTTGGATTTCTTGGGGGTGGACCCACCCGAGCTGTAACACCCCTATTTTTAAAAGCATTATTCAGGAGATTTAATTAGATAAATTAAATAGAATAATGTAAATAATTAGAGTGATAAGGGGATTAAGATTTGAAATTAAAATTAAAGGTCATGCTTAATTATTTGAATGGGCTTAAGAATGGCCTATATGCTAATTAATTTACACAAGGGCATACTGGGAAATAGCCGCACCTTGTTACCATAACCCTTATATATCCACGGCTTTACCATCCATTCACGTTCATTTTCATTTTTCATAAAAGTGTAAACAAAAGAGAAGAATAGCCGACCATTGCTAAGGAAGAAAAGAGGAAAAAATTTAACCAAAGCTAGGGATTTAAGCAAGGGGATTAATCTCAATAAAATCTCAAATTCCTTATCCTAATCAAGGTGAATAATAATCTATATCATCTCTATTTTGTTTCATGATCATTTGTTTTCGGGTTTAAGATTAAATCTCTTTTTATGATGATTTGGATGATGATATGCTTGGATCATAACATGTTTGATTTAAACAAGATTGTTTAAATATGATTTATACGGTTTTAAGGGAAAAGCCGATTATAATTGATTTCGATTGCCATGAGGAATTTATATGTTATGTAAAACATGATTTTGGAGTTAGGTTTTAATTTTCATAATTTTCCGAGTTATGGAGAATTTATTATGATTTTTCAAGGGAACATATGGTTAATTGGGTTTAGTAATTTATTTCGAAAATTATATTGAGAATTTGGGTCTGAAATTTAGATATGTTAGATAACATATTAAAGTGAATTTCTGTAATTTTTGGGGACTTTTCCTAAGTGATTTACTATGAGAATTAAATTATTTTGAAAGGAGGACCTAAATGATTTAATTGTTTTGCTTAATGGAAGGGCTTATTTGTTAAATTAATCTTGATTTGGATCTAAAATTATGCTGCAATTTTTTTTGGTAAAGAATTTGAAAAGTTGTGACAACCAATCATATGTTTACAAGCAGGTAGGTTAGTTAGAAAGTATTTGCTTTAATTGATATTAAACCAGTTTTTACCTAGAAAAGTGGATTCCGCCTCTTCTAGAAGCACCGTTCGACTCATAGCTTCCCCTTTAAGCCAAAACCAATATATATATATATATATATATATATATATGGTATCAAACATTGGTACGTAGTGGATTCACTACAACAAAAAAGACTTTTCACAGCGTTTGAAAAACGCTGTTAAAAGTTTTCACAGCGTTTTTAAAAACGCTGTATAACGACATGCGGTCGTTGACCCTAAATTTTTAACTACAAAATATAAACGCTGTCAAAAACTCACTTTCTACAGCGTTTATTAAACGCTGTTAATAATTTTTCTACTGCAAGGCATAAATGCTGTTAATAGTTTTCTACTGCAAGTTATAAACGCTGTCGTAGGGATATGCATTTTTTTTCCCAATGAATTGACAGCAATTTATAAACGCTGTCGTAGGGATATGCATTTTTTTCCAAAAAATTGACAGCAATGTATAAACGCTGTCGTAGGGATATGCATTTTTTTTCCAAAGAATTGACAGCAATGTTGTGCCATTGCAATATTCACACATATCATTAATATAAACTACATTTAATTATATTTTAATCAGTTAATGTACA
The DNA here is from genome assembly GCA_030737815.1 of Allium fistulosum. Lineage (NCBI taxonomy): Eukaryota > Viridiplantae > Streptophyta > Magnoliopsida > Asparagales > Amaryllidaceae > Allium > Allium fistulosum. The sequence goes on along the minus strand of CM060902.1, from coordinate 1,249,358,998 downwards.
TAACATAAACAAATCGAACTAAAAATTGTAAAATAAAAGCATAACTATTAATCACTTCCATAAAATAAGTTGAACACAATATCCATGAACAAAGTTTACATAAACCCGTAAACACTACTGCACTACAACAACAACATCGCCTACCCTTTCATCAACAACACAGTTGCTTCACCACATCCACCATCAAACTGTTTCATTGACTCACTGCCTTGCTTCTGCCAGAACTGTTTTCTACCAACCTCTCCATCACAGTTCACTATTTCAGCGTGCCACTATCATTAACATCAAATCCTCTGCATTTCTCCATTGCCTCCACCAAATCATCCACCACAAACTCATCATACCACTTCACAACCCCTACAAGCTGTACCATCCAAACCAACCCCTGTAGTACTTCACCTTCATACAACCAATAACCCACTCCAAAATCAATTACTGCTAAACAATCATCCTACAAAACTTCAGTTCAAAACATACCACACCAGCAAACAAGCCTCATAGTTCAACACCCCAGCCTCAACATTCAACCAAAGACCAACCACCATTCTCTGACATCTTTCTTCCACCATCCTCTCACAGTTCCACAAAGCACAGTTCCACAAACCACCGTTCACTACACCATCCTCTCACAGTTCCACAAACCACCATTCTCTGAAATCTGCATCTTGACATGGTTCAAGAGAGGAGTGCACTAATGTCTCTGTCAGTGGAAATGCATATTAGCAAACAATAAATAATAGAATATGACTCAAAAGAAAAAAGTAATTTAAATTTTTATTAGCTAATGGCTATAGACAAAAAGATTACAGTTCATAAATGCAAATTAAAATTACTACACAGAGTGTAAAAACATAATGGTCAAATCAAGTGAAGTTCTAAAAGTTAACAAACATATTATGTAACCACGACTATAGAACACCATATTTGGGGGCCTGCTACAGCATTTATAGAGCCCAGCTAAGGGCTTTAAATTTTCTAACAAAAGCAAAATGTTGGTTAAAGCCAACGAGGGGATATTAAAAAATGAATTCTAGAGGTGGTATTGGATCACATGAACCTTCCTTATTTTCTAAAGGTTGAGGATGAAATATTGTTTAGTGGTAATGGCAGAGAGATCGAGCTGTCAATTTTATCTATATTTAATACTAGTATGCATGCACATCCAATAGACGTGTGCATAATTTTTTTTGACCAAAGCTAGAAATAAGTTTAAAAATGGATTATTATTGCATACCTTTATGTTTAATTTTTTGAATTTAATTGAAGTCAATGTAGATACATAAATTGTTTGTGATTGCAGCTTGCTCAAATGCAATGTATAAATATATAAATAATTTGTAAACATAGTTAATTTTTTTAATATGTTTAATTTTATAAATGTATAATTTACAAAACTTGCTTTGCATTTTGTAAAAGTAAGTCAATTTTTGTAAAATTAGTTAATTTTTATATAAAAGTTTTATAGAATAGATTAATTTTCATAAATTTAGTTAATTTTTATAAAAATATAACTTAGTTAAAAATATTGTTAAAATTAATTAGTTATTATAAATTTATTTAGTCACTTTTGGAAGTTTATGTTTTCCTGAACTAAAATATTATGCAACTTTTGGAAGTGAGAGATGAAAGACAATTGAGTCAAAAATAATGACAGAGATGGGAGTGATGCATAAAAACTTAGAGTCATTTATTTAGTCATGGTCACAAGTAGTTGAATGAATTATAAATAGTTAAAATTAGAATTTTAGTTAATAAAATATTTGAATATTTATAAGTAGTTGAATGGATTATAATTTTAGTTATTAAACAGCTAAATAAAATATTTAAATGGTTGAATGACTTATAAAGAGTAAAAATTGAAGTATCAAAGTCAGCTCAAATGTTATATGAACTATGAACAATTAAAAAAGGAAAATTTATATCCAAATTCAAATTAAGTAGTATCCGCACACTAAAACAACAAATAGAAACTACTCGATAGAAATATTGGTAGCATGTTGATAAAATGCAGTCGGTTTTATAAATTACCTGAAATGCCAGCATGTCGATATTTAGCCACTTCATTTAAGGCTCTATCATGCATCTAGTGCAATGATATGTTAGCTTGTTATCTTGCCTAGATCTGCCTGCTCCAGAGTTGTCATGCCTGTCAAGTGCTACATCCTCCTAAGCTTCTATCAATTTGAGTGGCGTATCCAACTTTTGGCCACCTGTTCATTATCCTTCAGCTATATCACCTGTTCAGCGCATCCACATCTTTATTCTTTCCAACCTCAACAGCACAAGCATCTTCTTACATTCCATGACCAGCAATTTTTGCAACTTATCTACACTTTCCATTCTGGCATCAGCTGTGATTCATTGCAACTGTGCAGCTCTGTATCAGCATCTCATTCAGTTAAGAATCTCCTCAGTCCAGGTTCTGCACCCATATCAGGAACCATCACGTCTTCATTTGGTTACTTATCAGTTCAGCATCCCCTCAACCATGAACTCCAATAGCTCGAGCAACTGCTTGGTCACACTTCTATGAGCTACGTATAGTCTTTATGGAAATGATTAAGGCACTTTTCAATACATGATAGAGCCTAATGTCAAAATCCAAACAATTTAATATAGTACCAATGAAGAAGATCTATACAATGTGAATCACTTGAGTAGAATGTAGTACTAAATTTTTAGTCTTTTTTTGTCAGACAAATGACTAAAAGTGCTACATTATATTCTAACCAAAATGCAGATATCTCTGTTGTACCTCGCAGAATCACCAACATCACTCCTTTGACTACAACAAAAAGTTTCCCAACAGTTAAAAAGAAACTTACTGATCCTTAGTGGAAGGTAAGAAAATTTAAAAGTTGAATGACATCATTAGCATGCACATCTCTAACCTGTATTTTTGCAGCTTCCTGGTCATGGGAATACCATTACTAACAGCGCTTTCTAAGTTATAACAGCACATACAGGGTTGTGTTTTTATTTGTTTGACCTAACAGAAGAAATCTTAGCTAAATGGCATCTTATATATACTTTAAACCAAGAGGCTGTCCCATTATACCATGCTAATGTCAAATGTCATTTATTAAACACATAGAAAGTAACATATATGCTTCAAAGAATTCCACTTGCACATGAGCCTGTCAGATAAGTATTATCTTTTGCTAGCTTTGTATTTTTCTTTTACCTCATTAATTAACCTTTGATTGATATATAAGTAAAACTCAAGTATTTGCTTATGCTGGTGCTTAGTTTATCCTTATATACATTAGATTCTCTTTCGACTCATTTTTCTTACTAAAAAAAATTGATTTAACAAATTGAAAATAATACAAATTGTGGTATAGTTTTTTGTTTCTTTCTTTACTTTTTTATGAACCTCTCTTCTTTTATATCCATCACAAAGTGAATACAATCATTTGATTTAACTGTTTTCGTACAGATTTTCTGAATAAAGATGAATTTAAGTTTATTGAATTTAAAAAAGACTTGATTTTGCACTTGATTTCTATATCTATATGAAAAAGTGATCAGCTATTGCACAGGATTCAAAATCATTAATGTTTTGATGATTTTTTGTGATAAAAACCCAAATTTTATTTTCCTTTTTCAGTATTGAAAGATTGTTTGAATTCCATAAATTATAAAATCAGTAAACCTCTAAGGTAAGTAAGGAAAAATGTAGCTGTTGGCAATGTGAGTTGCACCACTATGAAAAAAAAACATGTTTGACAAATTGACAACAAACAGGAATAGGAAGATGGTCTGAAATCATGTTAGAACAAAATTTAACATCATAGATTGAAAAGTATATGTTATATAAAATGCATAAATAATCATATAATATTACTTCCTCTTGTATACTCCCCGCTGTCCATGTATTAAAAGAAACACTATTTCCCTAAGTCTTTAGAGAAACATGTTTACTGGAACTTTATTGCTAAACCTTTAGTATTCTTTTGTGTTGTACTAGCCATTTTAAAAAACATAGAAATAAGTTGGTGTTATCAACAGGTAAATATAAAGTCTAATAAATATTGAACTGGATGTAATCATAGTCGAACCAAAGGTTACCTAAATAGAAAATGGTTGGCATTTTCCCCAAATAAGAAGAAGAGCAGCAACAGAGAACCAAAGCACCAATTATGAAAAACCTGAACATACGAAGAGAACAAAAACAAAACAAATGAGCATGAAAAAAATGCATATGGTATAATAGTAATGTGAATTCTTACAAAAGAAACATCAGTAATTAACATTGATGTGCACTAAAATTTAACCTTGATGGAAAAAATTGATGCAAACTTTCTATCTTAATATAGGAGCACAATTCATGGAATCTAACAATTAACCTGCAACCTAAAGATTAAACAGAAGCAGTCAATGTTGGGCATGTTGAAAAAGTTTTGCTTGGGTCCCCATGAAAAACACAAGTAAATATATACAATAATTACCATTAAAAAGAAAGAATACTCCTTACTTTCAGGTTATAGCAATATTACTAAACTCACTAAACATTGTCCTTGACTTAATGGCTTAAATTGACATTTATATCCGGATATACAAACAATTAAAGATTACAAACAAGGTAATTTGACATTTATCAATGAGCACTCTCATTAGTTATCATAATGGAAACAAAAATCCTTCTTACTTTACATATTATAAATTAAGCTTCGAAATTTAGAAAATAAAATCATGTACAAATTAATTATAACACAAAATTAGTAATCTAAATCAAAACTCCAAATCAAAAATCTTGAAATCAAATGCAAAAACGAAGAATCGAGTAGCTTGTATGGTTTAAAATGCGACGTTTGATGCAACAAATAAAAAGGCAAAGGTAATAGAATTTGAATATGTAATATGTTTATATCATTTAATTTTATGAGATATAACATTTTAAAACTACGATTTAAATTATTTTAGCAAAAAAATACAAATTTAAAATCATTATGCACATTGTATTATGATAATGCAATAAAATAAAGTGTTGACATATTGTTGCACTGTAAGTAATGTAACATACCGTAAAAACAATTAAATTGCACGTAAACACATTTTTATGAACACTATGTTTTTAATAACATTTATTTTTATTTTAAATGTTATTTTACTTATGTAACTCAACATATTTTAATGTTAAATTACAAATAATGCTTAAAACGAGGATTTTCTATTAACTTGAAAATGCTAAAAAACAATTGTAGTATTACCAAAAAACTAGTGTGTAACCCGTGCATTGCACACGGTAGTATTGTAAAATATGGTATTTATACTTTTAATGTTAAAATGATAACTTTGTTATGCAATGTATGATGAATTCAGAAAAATAAATGAACTATAAATTAAAATTGTTATCGTTGTTTATGTGTAACTTATGTTCTGTAGCTTGTTTAAGAAATAAAATATTTTTTTGTTTTTGTTAATATTAATATAATATACATGTTGACAAATGTTAGTGATTTATTAGATGAACTAATAAATACTATTTAACGGAATTTGTTTATATAAGTTAAGTTTAAAATTATGTAATTAGTTTAAACATATGGACTAAAAGGTAAATAGTAGAAAGAATTTTGTAAAAAATTATATAAATTTGATATAGAGTTGCTGAAGTTAAAAACAAATTTTTTTTATTATGATGTAGGATAAACCGATATAAACGAATTATAACTGATTTAGAAATTATCTTTGTTATTATTGTTTATGTACATAATTTATGTTATGTGATTTATATATCTTTATAGCTGAATGGAAAAAATAGATTAACCATCTCTCTACATATGTGTGTGTGTGTTTTTAGGATTTATTAAAAGAATTAGGGCTATCATGGGAATGGTCCATTACCAAGTAATTGGTAACCGGTATTGAGGAACATCGATATACCAATGTTATCGGTGTGGTAACGATAAATTTGTTATTTAAATATAGCGGTAAAGAAACGTAAACCAATGATAATGGAAAATTTACCAGTCATATTTTTCACTATTTAATTTAATCCTAATCACAAACAATTTTGACGTTATACCAATTTTAAAAAGATGTTTCTAGTATTGTTTATGATGATATTTTTTTCACTTTTGAGGTAAAATAAGGATATGCAGTTAAAAGTTAAAATATTAAATTGTAAATATTGGTGTATAAATTCAAATTTTCATTTACAAGTACTGCGTACACGTTTTTATCTTTATCTTTATCAAGATGCAATATAACTATTTCATTAAAGTAATATTTCTATTTTACTCGTAGATAATTATTAAAGAAAGTCTAGGGGTGAGTCAAAGAATTGCCCTCGTGTATTAATACAAAGTAATAGATAAACTAGTTTTAGGTAGAGCTAAATTACACTTTGACTTTTATTTTGTACAGGAAGGCTGATAAAATATGATAGTTATATGAAATTTAGGCATTTAATTATTCAAAACAGTGAGATGCCAGATAGAATGTTCTTTCTCATTTATTGGCCAATAGCCTATAAATGATCATTTCCCTTTTCGAAGCAAGTATATTTTTTTTCCCATGAAAAAACACCTGAGAAATTCAAGGGACTTGCAGCTTTGAGCAATGGCCTCCATTCCCATATCAGTTATACGTACACACCTGAAATAATCACATCAGAATTCAAAAGCTTTATTTCTTCTATCCGATAAATATACAAATAAAAATTACCATGTCAAATTCAGTGATAACAAATTCTTGCACATGGCTATTGAAGAAAAACCGTGATTTGAAAGATACTGAGAAATATATCAGCTTATCAAGATATGTCAACCATTACAAACATGATGAAATAGGAATTCACTGGACAGATTGATAAACACCTGAGCACCACATAAATCTAGAAACTTCATATGCACTAAACATGCAATATTATTATAGGCCTTATCTGTGAAACTACGTAAAAACAAAGAAAATTGTTTAGAAGCAATAATTATGATAAATGATGTGATTAACTAGAACAACATTGCATAAGAATATCAACCTTAAAGTTTTCCAACGAGAGCACTTGAGAAGTATGTGGCTTAATCCAGCGTATGTTAATTTAATACACCTGTTTCAAGGATATAATATAAACAAAAGGTTTCAATAGCAAAAATAAATCCACTAATTTAGCTTTGTAAGTGTTGCTAACAAATTCCTATTTCTATCATTCTGATTTAATTTCTATTATAAACATTTGATCCTATAATGACTAAAACACTTCTAGATCAGATTACCAGATGACAAAATGAATCATAAATTATACTTAGTGATGCTCTCAAAACCCTATAGGTTATCAAACTAACGAATTGGGTAAACTCGTGAGCATATGCAATTTGCAAACAGAATATCGCTGAAAAGATCATCACATGCTGGCACACACCTAGTGATATTTAATGCCTCGAGCTCTTGATTATTATCAGCAATCAGTGACAAACTTTGATCTGACAAACTCGCCAATATCGATCAAATGTATCATTTATTGCTTTGATCAGGATGTAGAAATATGCTTATTAGTCCGACATCCTCCATTAATAGACTAAGGAAATCATCTATCAATGTTCTATAAAACACAATATGTTTCCCAAATAGATGCATAAACACAGTATAATGCTTTTGAGACAAATATATAATTGAGATTTTATTCACACTTTTTTTACCAGCTTGTATGAAATTGTTGTTTTACCAGCTTCATCAAGACCAACCATCAAAAACGTAGTTCTTCCCATCAAGCTAGTAAACCCTAATATTCAATTAAAAATCAACTACCTTTTTATATTAACACAAAAAGTCAACATAAGGAATTCGAAATCCCAAAATCAACAAGGAAGGGAGGAAATTCAAAATGGAACTTGAATTAGTTCAAATTGGAATGAATATCAAATGCGAATTTTTTCAAGTCGGAAGGAATTTCAAATCAATTTTTTTCTTTTTGAAATCAAACGGAGATTCTTACCAGGAGCAGGCGATAAGGAGCTATTTAGGAGGAAGAGAAAGAGATCAATTGGTGACTAGCTATTCACGTGGCCTTATAGTGTGAAGGCGGAGGATGAACGTTGCTTTGAAGAGACAAGGGAAAACAAGGAGAAATTTGTTTAGGGTTTTGTTTCGTTCTTCTTTGAGGCGAGATGAAAAAAGAAGCGGGATGAAAACAGAAGCGGGATGAAAAATGGAAAATGGAGTAGCCGAAAACATTGTTGATGGTAGACAGCGTTTCCTATTTCTTTATTTATTTTTATTTAACAAAGGACGGCATATGGGTTAAAAACGCTGAAACAATTTGCTATTATAAGCAACTTTCCTTGTAGTGATTGGAGAAAGGCGGAAGGCATGGTGTCGAAACATAGAATGAAACCTTTGTTTTGTTTTCTAAAGAAACATGCTTGCCTGTTTTACTAAATGCTTTCGAAGGTATCGAAATGTATGCTTTCAAAGGGGACTTTTAAATAGCTTTCGAAAGGGGGCTGCCGCCTTATTGTTCAAATGTATAAGCTTTCGAATGAGTTCTTTTATTTATAGAACAATGCTATCGAAAAGGGTGGTTTCGACCTAGTCGAGACCCTACTGTCGTTCTTTTGGCCTTTCGAATGTATTGAAGTTATCAATGCTTTCGAACGGTAGCTTTTTTTAAAACTTATATTAAGTCATTTCCTAAAAGCTTTCTAAAGAGTTCAAGGGTTTTGAAGGCAATGGCTTTGAAAGGGGGTTTGGATGCTATCCTTCAATGTTTTGCTTAAGGTTTTGAAGCTTTCGAAAGGATGGTTCTGATGCCATCATGTTTTCCCCTAAACACTTTTATATGATAAAGAATATTTTCGAAAGAGATACTTTCATTTATATTCACTTTGACCCAAAAGATATTTTAAAGATAAACCCAATAGTTTCAAAAGGGGTACTTTCAATAGTTTCAAATGTGGTACTTCCAATGATTTCGAAAGGGGTACTTTCAAATGGTTTTGAAGCTAAGCTTCTATAGTTGAAAGGTTTCACCTTAATACATTTGAAAGGTTTTGAAAGAAAGGTTTTAGTGTGTTTCGAAAGGCAGGTGCCTAGATTTTTGAAAAGAAGATTTTAATGCTTTCGAAGGAAGTTTTCCAATGGTTTCGAAAGTAGCGATTAAAGGTTTCGAAAGCCTTAGTTTTCAAAATAAATAACCCAATCTCATTTTAAAAGAAAACCATGGCATAATAAAAGAGTTTTGAAATGATTTTAAGTATTGAATTTTAAAGAAGTTTTCCTTGATTAATAGGTCAAAGGGATTAACCAAGTTTTATATAAAATGATTTCAAGGATATTAAACCACGGGTGTTGGTATTGTTATGTTATTATGTTTACTTCTTCATACATATATTTTCTCATTGTAATGGACCCATAACTGTATTTTGGGAAGGGCAGAATAACCAGCTAGGTTGACCCAGTTGTGAATATAAATTGAATTAACTCCTGAATGAGTAGAATTGTGTCCAGGAGGTCAGACAGACTAGAATGTAGGATGCCTAAATATTGAAGTTGTCGGATAGACAGATTCATAGTAAACCCATGAAAACTATGCTTAGGAGAAGTTATTGGCAGAAGCTAATAGGTTCATGGTAAACCCATGAAAACTATGATTAAGTTGAGTTATTGGCAGGGGCCAATAGGTTTGTAGTGAACCCATGAAAACTATATCCAGATTAAGTTATTGACAGATGTCAATAGGTTCCAAGTGCACCCATGAAAACTAGGATAGAGGGAAGTTATTGGAGTTACCAATAGGTTTATGGAGAACCCATAAAACAATAATGATATTGGTAGGGGCCAATAGGTTCTTAGTGATCCCATGAAGACTATGAAATTGGACAGGGAGTCCATAAACATAAAACATGTTATTACATAGCCTATGAAAACTAATAGGTTAATAGTGACCCTAGAAACTATAACCGAGATAGATAGTCAAAATGAATGGGGATGGGTGATCTAGAATTGATTTACTTGTTTTGCATAATATTTTAAATTGGTATGTTTTAACCATTGTAGATGTAGGAGAACAGTATATGGTTTTATAAAGTTTTGAATAAGGTACTAGTGAGGGGAAATCCGTTTCGCTAAGTGACGTGGTCTCACTAGATATCTAAATGGTTTGAGATGTTAGATTATTATTCATACCAGGCTTTATGTCTAACTCCAAGTTTATGTTTTCCCCATAAACTCTTGGCTACTCAATTGATTTTGAGTAGTTTGAGTGTTAAGGTTTTTAGGTACCTCTTTAGACGAATAAGCTTCCAGAGACGTGCATGAGGCATGATAGCTATCTAGAGTTCTTTTCTATTTTGATTCCACTATATTTTGTTGTAAAGGAAAAGATGTTTAATTGCCTAGTTATATACTCTGATCATCCAAGGGGGCATTTTCATATGTCGCCCTTGGCGTATGTTGTAATAAGTATATTTTCTCTGAACGTGGTTCTCGTATGGGCATTATGTAATGAATTCTGAATGCTTTGAAATGGAATGAGAAAGTTGTTTGTTGATTTTTAAAATTTTCCATATCCATGAGTTTCTATTATATCAATGTATCTAACATTATCGTATTTGGTTACCGAGGATTAATAACTATGGATGACTGCAACATTCGTAGCCATTAGTTTTGGGCCTCCAAGTGGGGGATGTTACAAGTTGGTATTAGAGCATAGGCTTATGAAACTTAAAAGAAATTTAAAAGATTCTCAAACATAATCCAATGAATTAGAAAATAAGATTGAGGTTTGGGTTAACACTATAGTAACGTACTTGAATTTGATATAGATATATATAAGTACGTACTCCCCTCTCTCTTAGACCATTCTTTTGTATCTTACTAAGGCTCATAAGCAGATTTACGAGAAAGAAAATATGAAGGTAGGAAACGGAAGAGGAAATCTCATGGAGGAAGCACCACAACCAACGGAAATGTTCGATCCACCAGGAGGAACCCGGGTCGACAGGCTAATGCTAACAAAAATGCTGCCGCCAATGTGGGTGCTGGAAATACACCAGTGGATATGGGATGATGTATCAGTTTTTAATCAATATGATGCAAGATGGAGCAGAGAGCAGCTGGGAATGTATAGGAGCTAATCTTGTGGCTCCAGTTGGAAATAACTATGCTAAGCTGAGCATAGACTACACCAGTCTTGGTGGGAAACCGTTTATGGGAACGGAGGATGCCATAGAAGTGGAGAATTGGCTTTTGCATTGTGAGTGAATATTTGCTGATTTGGTTTTAGGTGATGAGCAGTAGAGGAGGCTGGCCTCTAGGAAGTTGCAAGGGGCAGCATTTCATTGGTGGAATAATGTTACTGTCGGAGTTTCAGAGGAGGAGTTGACTTGGGCAGATTTTAGAAGAAGATTTGAACAGAGGTTTTTATCTGAAGTTGCTAAGTCAGAATTGATGAGAAAGTTTATGGATTTTGTGCAGGGAGATACGTCGGTAATTAAGTATGCTACTAAGTTTGATGAGTTGTCTCGATATGGGTATGCTACTATAGACACCGTCATCAGGAGGAATGAGAAGTTCATTTGGGGACTGAGACCCGAGCTTGCTAGGGTGACCCTGACACATATCTGTGATGCTTGTAATGTGGTTATGGAGATGGCAATCCGCCATGAAGTGATGCTTTTTATTTGTCCTAGAGAGAAGCCAGTTGAAACCTAGGGTTCTCAGGGAAAGAAGAGAAAGCTCTTTAAGAAGAAGGGAGCCCAGAAGGGGGAGGCTGCCAAGAAGGCAAAGGCTGATTTAGTTTGCTTCAAGTGTGACAAGAAGGGTCATTATGCTCATGAGTGCCGATCAGGCAAGGGGAAGAAGGCTGCAGAAAAGAAGAATGTGAAGTGCTTCAACTGTGACCAAGTTGGGCATTATAAGAACCAGTGTCCAAAGCCAATCAGGGCAAGGGAAAGGTTTTTGCTGTTGGATCATTATCTGCTATGCCAACTGCAGCTGAAAAAGGGAAGACTATGATGGAAGGTACACTTTTGATTCAGAGTATACCAGTTAGGATACTATTTGATACCGATGCATCACATTCATTTATATCTCACAATTTGGTTGATAGGTTATGCTTATAACCCACATACCTTGTTACTTCCTTAAGGTTTGTGAATCCAGTAGGAGGGTATGAAACTCTAGGGATGAGAGGTGACCAGTTAGAACTAGACTTGTTAGGTCATAAGTTTGCATGCAATTTTTATGTTTTCGATTTCGTAGATTTCAGAATCATTTTGGGTATGGATTGGTTGAGTATGTATGAGGCTAAAATATTTTACCTAGATGGGGAGATATCATTAAGACACCCTGATAGTCATAACCAAATTATATTCTCAGTGGAGATCTCTAACCGGAGTAGTTGTGGTTTGTTAAGTGCTATGGAAGTGGAAGAGGAGTTAAGTCAGGTTTGGGTAGCAAGAGAGTTTGCATATGTCTTTGAGTCGATTACTGGACTACCACCGAAACGAGCTATTGAGTTTCAGATAGATCTTGTGCCAGGAGCTGAACCTGTAAGTAGACCACCTATCAGGATGACACCAACCGAGATGAAGGAATTGAAGGTGCAGCTAGTGGATCTAAAAGGAAGAAATTTTATTAGACCAAGCAGTTCGCCTTGGGGAGCGGCCACGATGTTCGTGAAGAAACCAGATGGGTCGTTGAGGATGTGTATCGACTATTGTAAGTTGAACGAGAGGACGATTAATAATAAGTATCATTGACCAAGGATTGATGATCTGTTGATCAGTTGCGTGGAGCCAGAATGTTTTCCCAGTTGGATTTGGTGATAGGTTTCCATCAGTTAAGGGTGGCAGAGGACAGTATTCCTTTTGACAGTATTTCGGACTAGGTATGGTTCATTTGAGTGGATAGTAATGCCATTCGAATTAATGAATGCACATGCTTTCTTCGTGGATCTGATGAACTGAGTTTACCGAGAGTACTTGAATAGGTTCATGCTAGTGTTTATAGATGACATTTTAGTACACTGTAAGGATGAAAGGGAGCATAAAGATCATCTTAGAGTGGTACTTGAGACGTTGAGGCAGCATCAGCTAAAGGCGAAGTTTTCCAAGTGTCATTTTTGGAAGAAAGAGTTTAAGTTTCTTGGTCACGTGGTTTCAGAGAAGGGCTTGTCAGTCAATCCAGACAAGATCGAAGGTGTTAATAATTGGAAGAGACCAGAGACGATGACTGAGATTAGCAGTTTTCTTAGACTTGCTGGCTATTAACGGAGATTCATCAAGGATTTCTCGCGTATAGTAGCGCCTTTGACTAAGCTAACTAGGAAGGAGGTGAAGTTTGTCTGGTTCGATAAATATGAGGAAGCATTCCTTAAGTTAAAGCATTTGTTGACCAATGCACCTGTGTTAGTAGTTCCAGATGGAAACCAAGGGTTGGTGGTGTATACCGATGCATGTGGAACTGGATTGGGAGCTGTGTTGATGCAGAAGGGTAAATTTATTGCCTACGCTTCACGATAGCTTAGACCGCATGAAGTGAGATATCCTACTCATGATTTGGAGTTGGTTGCAGTTATCTTCGCATTGAAGATTTGGAGACATTATCTCTTTGGGGAGAGATTTGAGCTATACACAGATCATAAGTCTTTAAGGTACTTATTCTCTCAGAAGGAGTTGGATATTGGACATCAGAGGTGGCTGGAGTTTTTGGATGCTTATTATTTTGGTATAGAGTATACTCCTGGGAAAGGAAATAAGGTAGCGGATGCTCTTAGCAGAAGACATCAGAATGTGGTGTTAGCTATGTTGGTAGAATGGAAGGATTTAAAAGCTTTGACTACCTATAATTTGCAGTTAAGATCGAATGCTAGTTCTAGTTAAAGTACCGCCATGTTCTCCTGTTTGGAAGTTCGACCAATGCTAATCGAGAGGATTGCTTCTAAGTAGAAGGAGGATCCATTATTAGGCAAGAGGATTAGAAGGCTTGAGGTTAGAACTGAGATCAATGATCTAAAAGATTATAGTCTTCACCAGATAGGATGGTTGATAAAGAAGGGACGGTTGTGTGTTCCAAATGTTAAGGACTTGAGGGATGAAATTCTTGGAGAATGTCATCGGTCCAAGTTTACGATTCATCCCGGAGGGACCAAGATGTATCAAGATATGAAGAGGAGCTTCTAAGAAGGTATGAAGAGGGATGCTGGCTTGTGGGTTAGATAGTGTGCAAACTGTCAACAAGTGAAAGCCGAACATCAGAAGCCGAGTGGATTGCTTCAAACTTTAGAGATTCCAGTTTGTAAACGGGCTTCTATATCCATGGATTTTATAGATGGGTTGCCAAGGTCAAATAGGGGAAATGAAAGTATATGGGTCATAGTGGACAGGTTGACCAAGAATGCCCATTTTATCCTAGTTAACTCAACCAGGACGACACCTGTTTTAGCTAAGTTATTCATGAAGAACATAGTTAGACTACATGGAATTCCTAGTAGTATAGTCAATGACAGAGATGCTTTGTTTACTAGCGAATTCTGGAAGAGTCTATAGGATGTGTTAGGCACTAAGCTCAAGCTGAGTACTGGATATCACCCTTAGACGTATGGGCAGACAGAGAGAGTCAATAAGGTACCCGAGGATTTATTGAGAGCTTGTTTATTGGACTTTGGTGGACCTTGGGAAGATCATCTACATTTGGTTGAGTTTTCCTATAATAATAGTTATCAAACTAGTATAGGAATGACGCCTTTTGAAGCTTTGTATGGAAGGCTATGCTAATCACCAGCATTTCGATTGGAGACAGATTAGTCTTAGGTCCAAATTTGGTTAGAGAGGCAACAAAGAAGATTGAGTTGATCCGGAAAAGGATGGAGGAAGCTCAGTGTAGACAGAAAAATTATGCAAATAAGAGGCGTAAAGACCTAGAATTCTCAGTTGGATATAAGGTTTTCATTAAAATATCACTGATGAAGGGTGTGGTACGATTTGGTAAGTCAGTGAAATTGGCACCAAGATATGTTGGCCCGTTCCCGTAACATCCTCTATCTAGAGGCCCAAAACTAAGCGCTACAGATGCATCATCTATAGTATTAGCTTTCGGTGACTAAATTTGCCTATGTTAATGGTATCTATAATATTAGAAGCACTTGAATATGAAACAAAACACAGATTTCAAACAACTTTTACTTCATTATCTAAAATAGATGTTCCATATTCAACTTACATAACCCCAATACGTTCTCAAGCACAGATAAAATATACTTATTACAAATACGCCAAGAGGGGTATACGAATATACCCTCTTGGATGATCAGAGTCATGGAGTCATAATAGACTTAATACATAACACAGTGGAAATACAACAAATCATAAAACTGCAACTCCTAAATAGCTATCTGTTTGCCTCCTACATGCCTCCGGTACCCTTATTCGTCATACTACTAAATTTGAAAAAGACCTTAACCCCTCAGCCTACTCAAATTAATTTTGAGCACCCGAGAGTTTAAGGGGAAAACAAAAACTTCGAGCCAGACATAAAGCCTGGTATGAATAATACTATACATCCCGGTTTAGTATGTTAAGTGAGACCACAACGCTTAGCGGAACGGGTTTCCCCTCACTAACATCCCTTTTTAAAATATATCTTTGCAAAACCTTTTCTTGCAATCAAAATTGATTAAATATTGTAAAGCATCATTATGTAAACATACATAAATATCAGGTAATAATGAACTATCTGTTCAAGCACATAAGTTTTATTTGGATAACATTTAACCTTCGGCTGACTCGGGCCTACCAGACAATATAGTCAAAATTAATCTAACACTTATTAGCTATTCTTCTTCTTGATTGTCTATCATTAACTAGCTGTTAAATACTTCACTTCTGGATGGTCTGTCCCTAACTATCTATTAAATACTTCGCTTCTGGATGGTCTGTCCCTAACTTAATCATCTCCCAGGTCTTCCTGATCCTAATGGTTTTTTAGGCTCACCAATAACCCATTTGTATACAAACATATATTCCTTTCGGTGTGTAATCATAATTTTAGTCTACCTGTGATAAAGCTCTACACACTAGAATTTTGGACAACAATTAGCGGGGGCTATTAGCTAATGTATAGGACACGACCCCATAGTAGTCCCATCTGGTATTATAACATCTGAGTCATTTTCACTTAAGGATCTGCTCTCATAATTTTCCTTGAAAACATTTTAAAAATGATTAAAAACCTTTAAATCAAAATTATACAAGGAAAATATATTCTTTATGCTTTACTCAAAATCACATTACCATGTTATATATATATATATATATATATATATCTTCTTTACTCAAACCTTAGTTGATGAAAACATTTAAACATTTGAAAGTTCTCCTTTCTAAATATTTGAAAGTACCCCTTTCCAAAACCAAGTGAAAACCTTTTAATTATCAAGGCTAATATGCCAAAACCTTACCTTTCGAAACCTTTGAAAAGCAAACCTTTTGACAGCAATAAAACTTTGGACATCCTTCTTTAAAAATCACTTTAAAACATTGCCTTAGAAAAACATTGGAAAACCTTCCATCTCTAACCTTTCGAAACTATTGAACTCAAACCTTTCAAAACCATTGAACTAAAACCTTTCGAAATCATTGACCTTAACCTTTTGAAACCATTAAACTCAAACCTTTCGTAGTCATTCGATAAACAAACCTTTCGAACCCATTCAATAAGCATACCTTTCGAAGGTATTAAACCTTCTAAGACATAAACCTTTCGAAGACTTACTGGGTTCAACCTATATCAAGTGGAAAATCTACTTTTAAAAACCTTTCGAGTTCATTGGAAGCAACCTTTCGACTTTACTTAGAAAAACAAAGATAAATCACCAAATTCGAAAGCTTTCTTTCTAAAGCATGGAGAAGCGGCTGATTTTAAAACAGGCAAACCTTTCGAATTTGTAGGAAGGTTCAAAACGAAACAAAGTGGCAGTAACCTTTTGACTTTGTCGAAAGATTTAAGAACTTTTATTTTAAACATTTGACTTGGTCGAAGGAAACCAAGTCGAAAGCTCTTATTCGAAAGCAAAGCAGGTGACAGATTTTGGTTTATAAAACAAACATACCCCAACCTCTTTGGCCATCAACCTTTCGACTAAGAACCCTTGGACCTTTTCCAATTCATTACGTACCAAGTAACTTGATACTATATGCATTGGCTAGACCTTGTCCAAAGCTTTATACCTTTCAACTTTGTCAAAAGGTCTGGGTCGAAAGGTTATGCCGTAAAAGGCCGAGACATGCTAAAAGTATGATTTCTTTATTTTTAACTTAAAAAAATAACTTTTCAACTAACCTGCCTTTGTTTGTCAAATTCTCATTGGTTAACAAATACTTTTTAGAAATGTGTTGCCACTATTTTCAGAATTAAATAACAATTTTTATTTTTATAAATTGCCCATTCTCCTTAATTAAATATATAAAACATTTAAGTCACATACCTTAAATAATTTTATATATTCATCAAAACACTTAGGAAAAATTCTAGAAAATCTATTTTAATATATTTTCCAACATATAAAATTTTCAACACAAATAATTATTTATTTAGCTGTAAATAATTTGTAACCTAAAAAATCATTTTTTTCACTAGAAAATTAATATAAAATCCACCTTAATTCAAAAAATTATGAAAATTGAAACCCATCTCTAAAATATCATTTCCGAACTATATTTAAATTTTCAAGGCATTTGGATGTAATTTAATAGGGTTTTCGTATCAAACATATCATAGAAACTAACATGAACATGGATAATTCACCAACAAACATATATATAAATCTTTAATCATCTAAACATGGCATATACATGCAAAAACATTTCGGATCTAGTCTTAAAACCAAAAACCAAAAGAAAATAGGGTGTAGTAATTATTCACCTTAGCTTTGAGATTAAAAGATGGAAGATTTGATGTTGATTATGTTGATTATCTCCTTTACTTGAATTCTAGCTTTAATCTTCTCTTGAGAACAATAATGGTGGCCGGCCTTAGATGTTTTAGTTTGCTAAAATGAAAATAAACGTGAGTTCTATTTCCTAAGGGTTTAGGGTATAAGCCTTCCCTATTTCCCATTTTGCCCTTACTCATTCCTAACACCTTTGTTTATGTTATTTTATTTTAATTAACACACTAACATGGCACGGCTACTCTTAGTCTACTCTGTAGAATACAATAGCCTATGATTTTTGTTTTCTGATAATAAACACATTAATATTCTTTAAATGTATTTGTTATTGTACTATTTTATTTTTCACATAATTAAATAAATATTTGTTGAATAAAATAAATAACATAGAATTTAAATTCAAACAAATATTTTATTACAATTTTGAATAGTACAAATTTGAGCTCTCACATGATGCAATGCAATGAAGTGCGACCAGAACAACATGCATCAGAGAAGACTACAAGAGCAGAGTGCATAGTGGCATGCATACTTCAAAATGGACAACCAAGTATATCAACACAAGCAGTTGTGAACAAAAGAGATGCAACAAGAAGTCCCAAATCAAAATGTTCAAGTGAAAACAAGACCAGGCCAGTGCAGTTAAATCAAAGTGGTGAACTGAATGGTTATAGAAAAGTGAAGCACGAGGCATGTACAAGACAGCAACTCAAAGGAACCACATAACAACATGCAGTGCAACATAAAGACCAATATGAACCAAACTAGACTTCAACTCAAGGATCACATATAACATCAAACTGAATGAAACAAAATAGTTCAACTCGAAGCAATACTCAGGAACCAGATATAAACACGAAACAGAGAAAATAGAAATGACTCGAAACAAATGCAAAACTAACCAAGGTCAGTCCAAAAGCAGGAACCTCACAGCAAGGACAAAGCATAACATTCACACATAAAAGTGCCAACAGTTTAGAGATTACAAGTGCACATGAACAAGTTTAACATCATATTGTACACATATATACATAAATATATGTATGTATGTATATACATGAATACACAGCAAAAACAATGGAGCAACATCGTAACTATTAGTTACAGTTTTAACAAAGTCAAGGCCGAGATAAAATACAATCAGAGGTCATATGGAACGGCGAATGAAATAATAAACAAGCCGTTGGGAGTAAAGAATGGAGGAATTCAAATGTGTTTAAGCAAATCCAAATATATTAGAAACATATTCAACCGGTGATATACTGAACAAGTTAAGATTAATCACAAGCACTCAAGCAAAATCGACTGGATAAGTGTAAACAACATGAAGAATTCAAATGAAATATACGAACGTAGTTATAGGGCTTTCATCCCTATTTAAACCCAATCATCATCATCGGCAGAAGTATTCGAGTTCAAGAAAAAAATCACAGAGCCAAGTTTTAAATTAAACCCCAAATCAATAACTCGAATCGAGTTCGAATCAAAGCAAAACAACAGAGCAGTTAAACGGCAAAATTTACATACCAAATTCATAGTTTCAAACTCAATCCTAGGAGCAGCCATAAACATTTCAAAGCCGAAAACAAATCATAGCCAACGAATCGTTTGACGAAGGAACCAGAAGCAAAGCTTAATTCAATTCGAACGTCAAGTTCAAGCGGCGGCCTCAGTTGAACGAAGCCCTAATTTTATGAAGAGAAGCAGACATTGCAATGCAAAAGAGAGCGGCCGAAGTTTACAATAGGGGAGACAAGTTTTTCACAAATTATAGTTTATTTTGGGCCGATCTATTTTATTTATATTTGGGCTTTAGTGATTTATTTTGTTTAGTTTTTGTTTTTCTATTTTAAATTGTGTAAAATTCTAGTCGTGTGACTAGGGACAAACTACGGGGCGTAGTTTGAGAATTCGCAACTCAGTGGCTGAGTTGCGGTAGGGTTTTGAGCGTAGAGTTAGGTTAGTCGATAGCGAGTGTCGCAAGTTTACGTGTGTAAGCATCTGACTACTTAATTTCTAGTAGAAACCTTGGGGGCAGCACGTAGGCAGGTTTTGCCGAAGCTGTGTAAATCTGTGTTGTTCTATTTCTGCTTTTATTATTCTGCTATTATCTATGCTGCAATTATTTTATATATTTCCGCATTAATAATAATTATTATTAGTATCACCCTATCACCCCCCTCTAGGGTGAAATCGATCCTACAAGTGGTATCAGATCTAGGAACAAAAACCATCTTTTAAAAAATTTGATTTTTTCAAAAACCATCTTTTAAAAAGTTTGATTTTTTCAAAAACCAATATTTGTTTTTAAAAAACATTTGATTTTTAATATGGCTTCTTTTAATAATTCTTTTGCTGAGGATCTGTCCATAGTTAAACCACCCATGTTCAATGGTGAATATGCTTACTGGAAAAATAGGATGAAATTTTTTCTGAAAACCATTGATGCTTGGAATATTGTTGAGACATGATATAGGACACCAACTATAGTGGTAGATAATCAAGAAATTAAACAGCCGATGGATCAATGGACAGATCTTGAAAATAAACTGCAGAATGCTAATGCTAAAGCTATGAATTCTATTATTTGTTCATTGGATCAAATTTAATTTAATCGAGTCTCACATTGTCTAACCGCGCAGGAAATTTGGCACACACTTGAAGTGACTCATGAAGGAACTTCCCAAGTCAAAGAATCTCGCCTTGCCATGCTTGGTAGCGAATACGAAAACTTTACAATGGCAAAGGATGAAAGTGTGAAAGGAATGTATGGATAACTTTCTAATCTAGTATACAAATCAAAATCACTTGGAAAGGCATACACAGAGCTGGAAATAGTTCAAAAAATCCTCAGAATTCTACCACGAAATTTTGAAGCAAAAGTCACTGCCATTCAAGAATCAAAAGATTTAAAACAAGTTAAAGTCAAAGAACTCATCGGAAATCTCACCACTTATGAGCTAGAAATGAAATTCAAGGAAGAACGTGAAGG
The DNA here is from genome assembly GCA_030737815.1 of Allium fistulosum. Lineage (NCBI taxonomy): Eukaryota > Viridiplantae > Streptophyta > Magnoliopsida > Asparagales > Amaryllidaceae > Allium > Allium fistulosum. Next base: position 1,249,338,116 of record CM060902.1, on the reverse strand, counting down.
AGGTGATACTCGAAAGAAATCAATAGCTCTCAAAGGAACAACAGAGTGATGATGACGATGATGATGGAGCAGCTGAACTGGCGCTGTTAATAAAGAGATTCCAAAAGTGGAACCACAAATACGGAATTCCAGCTCTAAATCAACAACTGAAAAGCAGAATCGTCAAAGTTCTAGACAACTCAGAAGAGCATTAGATCATATTTCACAACTGCAATAAATCAGGTCATATCAAGCCAAATTGTCCTCAGAATCGACTCAGCCAAGGAAGGAAACCAAAAAGGAGAAGTTTTGCAGCAACTTCGGATGAAACTGATGAAAATGATGAAAGCACTGGCTGTGAAAATGAAAAAGCAAAACCGTGTCTTCAAGGAGAAATAGGTGATACAACTGACAGCGATGATGACGAGCCAAGTAAGGTATCAAAACTTACTCATTCGGAATTACTTATATATTTTCATGAAGTAAATGGCTGTTTTGAAAGACTTAGGGAGAAGTATGCAAAAATTGAATCACAAAGAGATAGTTTAATAGAACTAAATAAGCAGCTTGATCAATTGGTTAAAAACTATCAAAATAAGAGCACTAAGTGTGATAAATGTCCATCACTTGAAGAAGAAATTAAAAAATCAAAAATTAAAATTAAATCACTTAAAAGTGAAGTTCTGATTTTAAAAGAAAGTGAAAACACTAGAAGAGAAAATTCTATTAAAAAGTGCACTTTGTTATTGAATGAAAATGAATCTCTCAAAACATAAGTCCAACAATTGTCTACAACTTTAGGAAAATTCTCTAGAGGATAAAAATCACTAAATATGCTAATAGGGAAACAAACAGTCAATATTGTTAGACAAGGACTTGGGTATACTCAATCTGAACGTGTTAAAAGCGAAATTAATCAAGTCAATTCCAAGTGCACAATTTATGGAAAAACTGGGCACAATCACAATAATTGTTGGTATAAACCCAAACACATGAAAACCATACCAATTTGGGTTCCAAAAAGCACGAATATAAAATCCCTTAAAGTCAAACAAATCTGGGTGCCAAAAGAAACAAATATAGATTGTCTAGGGTCTATACAAACATAGTTTTTAAAATCTTTTGTCACTAACAATCATAGACCTATAAAAAAAATAGGTCACAAAAATCTTTCCTCGTGTAGGTGTGGTGGCAGGATAAGGAACAACAATAGTGATACCTGGATTTTGGCTGTTCCAGGCACACGACGGGCGACAAATCAAACTTCCTTAGCCTAGTACAAAGGTGGCAGAATCATAATGGGCAACAACGAAAAATTATCGGCAAAGGTAAAATAGGTAACGGTACATTTATCTTGAACGATATATTAAATGTGAAAATCTGCACCATAATCTGATCTAATTCAGCCAGTTATGTGATAAGGAAATAAATGTTGATTTTGATTCTGACTTATGCAAAATTTTTGACCAATCATCTTTTCATCCTTGAACTAGTTCATATAGATTTGTTAGGATTAATGATGTTGTTTTATTGGTTGATGATTACTCTAGATATACATGGATATATTATTTTATTTTATTGCTTCTAGACCTGTCATTATGTTCACCGTTTGTTTATTTGCACAGTTTCAATTCAAATCCAAATGAATCTTATTTTAAATGCTGTAAAATGATTATAAGGTATTTGTTGCACATCTCACGGTTTGGCCTTTGATATCCATCTGATAACTTTGAGTTAAAGCGGTATTCAGATGCAGATTATGCTGGTAGTCTAGTTGATAGAAAAATTACTAGTGGAATGTGTTTTATGTAGAGACATTCATTAGTTGCATCACATTTTCAAAGAAAATATCTGCATAATTTTCATTTTAACTGATTTTCAATTGGCAGACATTTTTTTTCCATAAAACCCTTTCCAGAAAATAGTTTTTGTTGACTTCGTTTCAGATTAGACATTTTAGAAATTTGATTTTATAATTATTCTTGGATTTGATCTTAAATGAATACATTAACTAATCTGAATCTCTACTGATTATCAAAAAGATAAATAGTGACTGAAAAAGTGATTAGTGTTGATATTAATCATATATTATGACTTGAGACAGTATATTTAGTAATTTTCTTTAAAAATTTAAACAAGATTTATAATAACTTTTGTTGGTAAAAATTCTATGACCATCTCTATTTCTATCATATTTCTAACGACCATCACTCATCAAAATCCATTATAGTATGTCAAAATGTGGTATTTTAAATGGGAAATTATTCGTTTTTATTTTATTTTATTTTACAATAAAAACATCCAAAGTATTCACTCTCGTTTAAAAGTCCTCACGATTATGCATGGGTGAATTACTTTGAATATTTGTGTATGTGCTTTCATGCTCATTTAAAAGTCCTCACGGTTATGCATGTATGGAACACATATCAAAATTGGTTATTAAATAGACAAGTTGATTCTAATCCCATTTAAAAGTCCTCACGGTTATGCATGGTTAGAAGATGCTTGAAATACATTTTTTTTTATAAAAATTGGGAATACTACTATCTCATTTAAAAGTCCTAACGGTTATGCATGGTTAGTAGATATTCAAAATTCTTGATTTAAATATACCACAAATAGATACAACTATATGGTTTTATATGCCGACATCACCCCTATTACTCTAAAGTGGAATATGCGCCTAAATGAGTATTTATGATTTTTGTTTGATTTTTTTATTGAAATTTAATATTTATACTCGATTGGGTATTAATGTTGTATTAATGTCTATCAATTTATCTCTATTTTTCTAACACTATCACTCTTTTGCTGATAACAAAAGGGGGAGAGAGAAGTTAAGATTTTGGCAAATAAGTCAAGTCATATATTTTTTATTTTGCATATTCCCATCTAGGTTCATTTGCATATTTTTTATTTATTTTCATGCATATGTGAAGGGGGAGCATTGTTGTAAGGGGAGCATGCAAACAGGGGGAGCAAATGGAATTCATCAAAATTAAATACATTTAAGAGAGTCAAAATCTTAATATATGTTTGTTATCATCAAAAGGGGGAGATTGTAGAATACAATAGCCTATGATTTTTGTTTGATGACAATTAACACATATATATTCGTTTAAATGTATTTTTATTGTACTATTTTATTTTTCACATAATTAAATAAATATTTGTTGAATAAAATAAATAACACATAATTTAAATTCAAACAAATATTTTATTCAAACAAATATTTTATTACAATTTTGAATAGTATAAATTTGAGCCCTCACTATATACACAATTTCAATTACAATACAATTTCAAATTACAACACAATAATTTCACTGTGCAATGTTCACCTCACTACATATCACTCATTCATTCGTATTTATCTTCAACTCTATTTCAGATTGAATCCAACATCTGAATTATCTGCAAAATAAACACTGACGTAGTAAAATTGAAAAAGAAATATTTTTGCAGTGTAAAATAAAATGTGTATTTATGAAAATATTATTTGCCTCAGTTATTTGGGTTGTTCGTCATCATATTTATTTTGAATTCATCTACACAAACAACTTGTAACATGCACAGTGTATCACTGTACATGCCACAAGGCCGTGCACACCGATATACACTTGCTTGTTAAAATAAAGAGACAGGTGAGCACAAGGTCAAACCCAACCAAATGGTGGATTCAACTCAGGTGGAATACACAAAGACTTCAGACCATCATAGCCCAAGCACATGAAAACAAGCCTGGCCACAACAAGTAACATATGTATACATATGCATATGGTCAGATACAAGGCAATGTCGAAGTCTAAAAACAATGCAAACACATACATATACAAAGTTTTCATCACAGCATACATATATATATGTATGTTCATACATGTATACATGCATATATACAGTGACAAACATACGAAACAGAAGACACAGCAGTTTAGTTCAGAAAGCAGCATGTAGCTTCATGGATTCAGCAACTCATAAACATGATCATCAAATAAACAAAATGTACATGCAAACATGAAACCAGTACAAGGCAAATGCAAGAGACTCCAAGTCCAGATATACAACAGAGACATGCAACTGGACGATTTAACTCGAAGCTATTCAAGTGGAACCACACAAGAATAGAACAAGACTTCAAGTATATATGGTGGTCAAGGAAAACAAATAATAGACCCAACAAATCATCACAAATCCAGACAACATGAAACACATGATGTAATGCAATCAAAATGAAGTGCGACCAGAACAACACGCATCAGAGAAGACTACAAGAGCAGAGTGCATAGTGGCATGCAGACTTCAAAATAGACAACCAAGTATATCAACACAAGTAGTTGTGAACAAAAGAGATGCAACATGAAGTCCCAAATCAAAATGTTCAAGTGAAAACAAGACCAAGCCAGTGCAGTTAAATCAAAGTGGTGAACTAAATGGTTATAGCAAAGTGAAGCATGAGACATGTACAAGACAACAACTCAGAGGAACCACATAACAACATGCAGTGCAACATGAAGACCAATATGAACCAGCCTAGATTTCAACTCAAGGATCACATATAACATCAAACTAAATGAAACAAAACAGTTCAACTCGAAGTAATACTCAGGAACCAGATATAAACATGAAACAGAGAAAATAGAAATGACTCGAAACAAATGCAAAACTAACTAAGGTCAGTCCAGAAGCAGGAACCTCACAGCAAGGACAAAGCATAACATTCACACATAAAAGTGCCAACAGTTCAGAGATTACAAGTGCACATGAACAAGTTTAGCATCATATTGTACACATATATACATACATATATGCTTGTATGTATATACATGAATACACAGCAAAAACAATGGAGCAGCATCGTAACTATTAGTTACAGTTTTAACAAAGTCAAGGCCGAGAAAATACAATCATAGGTCGTCTGGAACAGCGAATGAAATATTAAACAAGCCTTTGGCAGTAAAGAATGGAGGAATTCAAATGTGTTTAAGCAAATCCAAATATATCGGAAACATATTCAACCGGTGATATACTGAACAAGTCAAGATTAATCACAAGCACTCAAGCAAAATCGAATGGACAAGTGTAAACAACGTGAAGAATTCAAACGAAATATACGAACGTAGTTATAGGGCTTTCATCCCTATTTAAACCCAATCGTCATCATCGGCATAAGTATTCGAGTTCAAGCAAAAAATCACAGAGCCAAGTTTCAAATTAAATCCCAAATCAATAATTCGAATCGAGTTCGAATCAAAGCTAAACAACAGAGCAGTTAAATGGAAAAATTTACATACCAGATTCACAGTTTCGAACTCAATCCTAGGAGCAGCCGCAAACATTTCAAAGCCGAGAGAAAATCATAGCCAACGAATCGTTTGACGAAGGAACCAGAAGCAAAGCTTAATTCAATTCGAACATCAAGTTCAAGCGGCGACCTTAGTTGAACGAAGCCCTAATTTTACGAAGCGAAGCAGACATTGCAAAGCAAAAGAGAGCGGCCGAAAATTTTACAACAGGGGAGACAAGTTTTTCACAAATTATAGTTTATTTTGAGCCGATCTATTTTATTTGTATTTGGGCTTTAGTGATTTATTTTATTTAGTTTTTGTTTTTCTATTTTAAATTGTATAAAATTCTAGTCGTGTGACTAGGGACAAACTACGGGGCGTAGTTTGAGAATTTACAACTGAGTGGCTGAGTTGTGGCAGGGTTTTGAGCATAGAGTTAGGTTAGTCGATAGCGGGTGTCGCAAGTTTACGTGTGTAAGCGTCTGACTACTTAATTTCTAATAGAAACCTTGGGGGCAGCACGTAGGCAGGTTTTGCCGAAGCTGGGTAAATCTATGTTGTTCTATTTCTGCTTTTATTACTCTGCTATTATCTGTGCTGCAATTGTTTTATATATTTCCACATTAATTTTTATTATTATTAGTATCACCCCATTCACCCCCCTCTAGGGTGAAATCGATCCTACATAATCAAATCTCAACCGATTAATCTTCACATTATTTTATTTAATTTACCCAATTAATTGTTCTAAATAATGTTATAAAAATATGGGGTGTTACGGTTTCAGATTATAGAGTGGATTGGAAAGCTAACGTATAGTGTAGAGTTGCCTAGCAGTATGGCAGGTGTCCATAATATTTCATGTGTCTCATCTTCGCAAGTATGTGCATGATCCAAAGACTACTATTCCCCTAACAGGGTTGGAAGATTTGATAGTAGAGCCAAATTTTACTTTTGTTAGACAACCAGTTCGGGTTGTTGTGAGAGATTAGAAAAGGCTGAGGAACAAGTCAATCAAGTTGGTGAATGTTCAAGGGAGCGACAACGAGAATGACCGTACTTGGGAGACAAAAGACAGGATTAGAGATACTTATCTTGATCTGCTTTGAGGTATGACTATATTTGATTTATATAGACAGTTTCTAGTCAGGTAGACTAGTATGGTTGCTAGGAGTTGTTACATATGATTGTTGTGTTAGTATTTAGTCCTTACTTAATTTCGAGGACGAAATTCTTTAAGAAGGGGATCCTGTAACACCCCTAATTTTTAATAACATTATTCAGGAGATTTAATTAGATAAATTAAATAGAATAATGTAAATAATTAGAGTGATAAGGAGATTGAGATTTGAAAATAAATTTAAAGGTCGTGCTTAATTATTTAAATGGGCTCAAGAATGGCTTATATTCTAATTAAGTTACACAAGGGCATATTTGGAAATAGCCGCACCTTATTACCATAACCCTTATATATCCATGGCTTTTCCATCCATTCACATTCATTTTCATTTTTCATAAAAACGTAAACAAAAGAGAAGAATAGCCGCCCATTGCTAAGGAAGAAAAAAGGAAAACTTTAATCAAAGCTTGGGATTTAAGCAGGGGGACTAATCACAATCAAATTGCAAATTGCTTATCCTAATCAAGGTGAATAATAATCTATATCATCTCTATTTTGTTTTATGATCCTTTGTTTTCGGGTTTTAGACTAAATCCTTTTTTATTATGATTTGGATGATGATTGCTTGGATCATAACATGTTTGATTTAAACATGATTGTTTAAATATGATTTTATACTGTTTTAATAATTGATTTCGAATGCTATGAGGAATTTATATGTTATGTAAAACATGATTTTGGAGTTGAGTCTTAATTTTCATAATTTTCCAAGTTATGGAGAATTTATTATGAATTTTCAAGGGAAAATATGGTTGATTGGGTTTAGAAAATTATTTCAAAATTTTTATTGAGAATTTGGGCCTGAAATTTAGATATGTTAGATATAATATTAAAAGTGAATTTCTGTGATTTTGGGGATTTTTCCTAAGTGATTTACTATGAAAATTAAATTATTTTGAAAGAAGGACCTAAGTGATTTAATTGTTTTTCTTAATGGAAGGGCTTATTTGTTAAGTTAATCTTGGTTTAGATCTGAAATTTTACGGTAGTTATTTGGTAAAGAATTTGAAAAGTTGTGGCAACCAATCACATGTTTTCAAATAAGCAGGTTAGCTAGAAAGTATTTGCTTTAATTGGTATTTAATCAGTTTTTACCTAGAAAAGTGGGTTTCGCCTCTTTTAGAAGCACCTTTCACTCATAGCTTCCGCCTTCAATCAAGTCGAAACCAACTAAGCCGAAACTAATACACGTGGTATCAAACATTGGTATGTAGTGGATTGGAGAAAGGCGGAAGGTATGGTGTCGAAACATAGCTTCCGATGGGAACGAAACCTTCGTTTTGTTTTCTAAAGAAATGCGCTTGCCTGTTTTACTAAATGCTTTCGAAGGTGTCGAAATGTATGCTTTCAAAGGGCTCTTTTAAATAGCTTTTGAAAGGAGGTTCCTGCCTTATTGTTTAAAAGTATAAGCTTTCGAATGATTTCTTTTATTTATAGAACAATGCTCTGGAAAAGGGTAGTTTAGACCTAGTCGAGACCCTGCTACCATTCTTTTGGCCTTTCGAATGTATTGAAGTTATCAATGCTTTCGAAGGGTAGCTTTTGTTTTAAACTTATACTAAGTCACTTCCTAAAAGATGTCGAATGGGTTCAAGGGTTTCGAAGGCAATGGCTTCAAAAAGGGGTTTCGATGCTATCCTTCAATGTTTTACTTAAGTTTTGAAGCTGTCGAAAGGATGGTTCCGATGCCATCATGTTTTTCCCCAAACACTTTTATATGATAAAGAATGGTTTCGAAAGTGATACTTTCGTTTATATTCACTTTTACCCAAAAGATATTTTAAAGATAAACCCAATAGTTTCAAAAGGGGTACTTTCAATGGTTTCGAAAGGGGCACTTTCAAATGGTTTCGAAGCTAAGCTTCTATAGTTGAATGGTTTCACCTTAATACATTCGAAAGTTTTCGATAGAAAGGTTTTAAAGTGTTTCGAAAGGTAGGTGTCTAGAGTTTTGAAAAGAAGATTTTAATGCTTTTGAAAGGAAGTTTTACAATGGTTTCGAAAGTAATGATTAAAGGTTTCGAAAGCCTTAGTTTTCAAAACAAATAACCTAATCTCATTTTGAAGGAAAACTATAACATAATAAAAGATTTTTAAAATGATTTTCAGTATGGAGTTTTGAAGAAGTTTTCCTTGATTAATAGGTTAAAGGGATTAACCAAGTTTTATATAAAATGATTTCAAGGATATTAAACCGCAGGTGTTGGTATTGTTAAGTTATTATGTTTACTTCTTCATACATATATTTTCGCATTGTAACGAACCCATAACTATATTTTGGGAAGGGCGGAATCACCAGCTAGGTTGACCCAGCAGTGAATATAAATTGAATTAACTCCTAAATGAGTAGAATTGCATCCAGGAGGTCAGACAAACCAGAATGTGGGATGCCTAAATATTGAATTTGTCAGATAGACCGGTTCATAGTAAACCCATGAAAACTATGCTTATGAATAGTTATTGGTAGAACTCAATAGGTTCATAGTAAACCTATGAAAACTATTATTAGTTTGAGTTATTGGCAGGGCCAAATAGGTTTGTAGTGAACCCATGAAAACTATATCCGGATTAAGTTATTGAAAGATGTCAATAGGTTCCTAGTCAATCCATGAAAACTAGGATAAGAGGGAAGTTATTGGAGTTACCAATAGGTTCAGGGAGAAGCCATGAAGTAAAAATGTTATTGGCAGGGGCCAATAGGTTCTTAGTGATCCCAAGAAAATTATGGAACTGGACAGGGAGTCCATAAACATTAAACAGGTTATTAGTCAGCCCATGAAAACTAATAGGTTAATAGTGACCCTAGAAACTATAACTGATACAGATAGTCAAAAAGAATGGGGATGGGTAATCCAGAATTGATTTACTTGTTTTGCATATCATCATAATATTTTGAACTGCTATATTTTAACCATTGTGGCTGCAGGAGCATAGTATATGGTTTTATTATGTTTTGAATAAGATACTAGTGTGGGGAAAACCCGTTCTGCTAAGTGGCATGGTCTCACTAGATATCTAAATGGTTTGAGATGTTAGATTATTTTTCATACCAGGCTTTATGTCTGACTCGAAGTTTATATTTTCCCATTAAACTCTCGAGTACTCAATTGATTTTGAGTAGTTTGAGAGTTGAGGTTTTCAGGTACCTCTTTAGACAAATAAGCTTTCAGAGACGTGGAGGAGGCATGATAGCTATCTAGAGTTCTTTTCTATTTTGATTATGTTGTGTTTTGTTGTAAACGCAAAGATGTTTAATTTCCTAGTTATATACTCTAATCATCCAAGGGGGCATCTTCATATGTCGCTCTTGGCATATGTTGTAATAAGTATATTTTCTCTGAACGTGGTTCTCGTATGGGGATAATGTGATGAATTTGGAATGCCTTGAAATGGAATGAGAAAGTTGTTTGTTGATTCTTAAAATTTTCCATATCCATGTGTTTCTGTTATATCAACATATATAACATTACCGTATTTGGTCGCCGAGGATTAATAAATATGGATGACTGTAGCATCCGTAGTCATTAGTTTTGGGCCTCCAAGTGGGGGATGTTACACGAGCCTCCACCTATCCCTTTCTTCGATCCTTTACCACCCTTGGTAGGAGAGCTTTTAGAGGTTAGAGGGAGTTCCCCGGGAACCGACCCATTGGGTGGAACGACTTGAAGAGGGATGAGATTTGGATCATCGATGTCCGCCTCAACAGGTTCAGTTTTAGCTTTCTTCTTCAGTAACCCCTCCCTCTCGATGCACTCCTTCAAGCTGAGCTCATTAATGTGTTCGAAGGCACCCGTGATCGTAACCTCATGAAATTCATTTGGCAGCAGCTGATCATCAGCCTTTTCGTTACCAAGAGCTCCAATAACTTGAGCATCGAGCCTTGGAATGTTGGTAGCCACTAGAAGTTCAGTAATTGTCGATTGTTTTTCCATAGTGGAACCGCTTTTGGAGTTTGACTAGGAGATGGAAAACCTGCAGATTCACGGGAATAAGCAAATAAGCCTAAAAATATTAGGCATAAAGAATGAAACCTCTCAAATAATGGAGAATTTAGTGGGATACCTGTGTCCGGTTGACTTTCAGTTGTCATTGGAGTGCTCCCTTCTTGAATAGGAATCAACACCTTTGATTTATAACCGAGTCTATCCGGATCATAGCTCGGATCCTGTCCCAGGCCAAGTGAAACTGATGCTCTGGCTGTTTGAAGTGAAGGGGAACCTTTTGGGATCAGACTCCGAAGCTTCGGCAATGTCTTTCCCTTCCCCAAAGGGTGCCAAAATATCAAAGTATCAGAGCCTTGCAGCGGTAAGATCTAAAGGTTCATTCCCATAAAGGATCTCCCATACCAGTTTCTCCTCATCAAAATCAGCTTTGCCAAGGGCTTTCTTCCACATTTCAACAATATATTCCCAAGCCTCGGCAAGCGATTCGAGGTAGCCCTCTCCAATAAAACTCAGGTCACGATGGATTACAACCTTAGCATTATATTCAACAATCAAAGGATCGAACATGTCCTTAATCTCATTCCGGCCAACCTCTTTAGCATCCTCCAACTGGGCCTAAATTTTCTCTCTAACTTCATTACGGCTAGCTTCCCTTGCCTCTTCCTTGAAGGTTTTTTATTTGAGCGAGCTGCTCGTCAAGTTTAATTTTCAGCTCCCGAGCCTCGGCGGCCTCTTCATAATACTTTTAAGACTCCTCTGAAGCCTCAAGTTCTTTCTTCTCTTTCTTAAGAAGCACTTCAAGTTCTTCAACGCGGTGGGCTAGGGTGTCTTTCTCCTTTTGCAATGTGTCCTTCTCTACAAGCACACCGCTACTGTAACATTCCTAATTTTTGGATAATATTATTCAGAAAATTTAATTAGATAAATTAAATAGAATAATGATAATAAGGGGATTGAGATTTGAATAAATCATATATAGGGATGTGCTTATTAATAAAGTAATGGGCTTTAATTGGGTTATTAAACTAATTAAATTGTACATGGGCATATTAGTAAAATAGCCTCCTTATCATACACGGTTCTACATTTCTTATCCTTGCCCATTCACGTTTCATTTCTCACCTTCACAAACGCAAATCAAAAACTAAAATATAGTCGTCCATTAACAAAGAGGAAAAGAGGAAAATTCGATCTAAAGCTAAGGATCAAAAGCTAGGAAGGATTAATCAACAACAAATTTCAAATTCCTTATCATACCTAAGGTGAATAATAATTTCATACCATCTCTATTTTATTCTATGATTATATGTTGTCGGATTTATTATTAAATTGGATTTTATGATGCTATGGATGATGATATGCTTGAGCTATATTATGATTGATTTATTTTAATTCAATTATATATGAATTAGTTTTAGGGTAAAACCGAGGGTTTATTATTTTAGAATGCCATGGAAAATTTTTATTTTGAGTAACATGAATTTGGATATGGGTTTTAATTTTTAGAATTTTTCGAGCTATAGAAAATTTATTATGAATTTATACAGGAAAATACGATATAATTGGGTTTAACTTTTATTTCAAGTATTTCAAGAAGAAATTAGGTTGAAATTTTAATATGTTTGATTACATGATAAAAATTGATTTTCAGTGATTTTTGGGGATTTTTCCCAGTTGATTTATTAGGGAAATAAATTATTGTTAAACTGGGACTTTTCTGCAAATGTTGGTTTTGTTATATAGAAGGGATTAAACTTTATAATTCCTTTGATTTGGATCTGATTAAATGCACCAGTAATCTTTGTAAATTATTTGAAAAGTTTTATGGCAATCAATAAAAGTTTAGAAATAGGCAAGTGATTATAAAGCAATTACTAAAAGTAGTTATATTTCAGCCTTTAATTCGGAAAAGTAGGTTCTGCCTAAAATAGCAGTACCTTTCGACTTCATTGAATCTGCTCCATTTCAGTCAATACCATCCTAGTCGAAACCCACCTAGTCGAAACTGATACACAAGGTATCACTTAGATGGTCTGTAGTGGATTGGAAGGAATGCAGAAGCCTTGGTTTCGAAAGGAACGCTTCTGAAGGAGTCGAAACCCTATTTAGTTTTCAAAAGTTAAGTATTTGCTTTGTTTTACTTAAAGCTTTTGAAAGAATTTTTATAAATAGCTTACGAAGAAGGTTGCTATACTATGTAAGGGGTACTTTTTTATTTAAATAAGAGCTTTCGAAAGGACTGGTTTCGACCAAGTCGAAGCCCAGCTGCTAAATTTCTCCTTTCGACTACATTGAAGCCATCTATGGTGTCGAAGGGTTACTTCTATTTTAACTTAAACTAGGCTTTTTTTAAAATGCTTTCGAAGGGGTTGGGGGTTTCGAAGGCAATGGAGGCGGAAGGGGTTTCAACTCTATCCTTCAATGTTTTAATTTAAAAGGTGGTTGCTTTTGACTAGATGGTTCTGACACCATCAACTTTTCACCGCAAAACAATATTATAATTGGTTTCGAAAGAGATACTTTCGTGTATAACCATTTTTGACCCAATTGATGTTTTAAAGAGTAAACCCAATACTTTCGAAAGGGGTACTTTCATTAGTTTCAAAGCTATTTTCCAAAAGATTAGTAAGCAAGGATTTGATACATTCAAAAGGTATGATTTGGTTTCGAAAGGATTGATTTATGCAGCTTCGAAAGGTATATACTTAGAGTTTTGAAAGGAGTTTTTCTATGCTTTCAAAGGAGGTCATCTAGTGGTTTCGAAAGTGATGTTTTAAAATTTCAAAATAAATGACCCATTCTTATTTTAAAAGGAAATACCATGGCATAAATAAAGATTTTGGAAGTATTACCTTTTCATATACTTATTCACATTGTAATTAACCCATAATAGTACTTTGGGGAATGGCATAATAACCAGTTAATTAGTTGACCCAGTAGTGAATATAACTTAAGAAATATTAAAATTTTAATTAAAGATATTGGCAGAGGCCAATAGGTTTGCAGTAAACCCATGAAAACTGTGTATAACAAAGATATTGGCAGGGGCCAATAGGTTCATAGTCAGCCCATGAAAACTATGATTTGATATTGGCATGGGCCAATAGGATTGTATTTAGCCCATGAAAACTATATCCGGATTAAGATATTGACAGTCAGTCAATAGGTTCCTAGTTAGCCCATGAAAACTAGGATAAGAGATAAGATACTGGAGTTACCGATAGGTTTTTAGTGGTTCCTTGAAAACTACGATATTGGACATATAGTCCATAAACATTTAACGGGTTAAAAGTAATCCTAGAAACTATAATTGAGACAAATAGTCAGAATGAATGAGGATGGGTAATCCAGAATTGATTTACTTATTTTGCATATCATCATAATGTTTTTGAAATACTATGTTTTAACCATTGTGGATGCAGGAGCACGGTATATGGTTTTATAAATGTTCTAGGATACCAGTTAGAAAAAAAACCATTCCGCTAAGCGGCGTGGTCTCACTAGATATCTAAATGGTTTGAGATGGTAAATTATTATTTATACCAGGCTTTATGTCTGACTTGAAAATTTTATTTTCCTCTTAAACTCTCGGGTACTCAATTGATTTTGAGTAGGTTGAGAGCTAAGGTTTCCAGGTGTTCTTTTAGACAAATAAAGCTTCTAAGGACGTGCATGAGGAATGCTTGTTATTAGAGTTCTTTTATTTCTGTTGTGTATTTTGTTTGTAAAGGCAAATTTGTTTGCTTGCTTATTTATATACTCTGATCAACCAAGGGGCATCTTCATATGTCGCTCTTGGCATACTTTGTAATCGTTATATATTATCTGAACGCGGTCTGCGAACTGGGATTACGTAATCAATTTGGAATATTTTGAAATGGAATGTGGAATTTGTTTGTTGTTTAATTTTTTTTCCATATTCTTATGTTTCATGTATCAATGTATCAAATATCGTCGTATTTGGTCACCGAGGATTAATAACTATGGATGACTGCAGCATCCGTAGCCATTAGTTTTGGGCTTCCAAGTAGGGGTATGTTACAAGTTGGTATCAGAGCATAGGTTTATGAAACTTTAAAAGAAACTTAAACCTAAAAGATTCTCTAAACACAATCCAATGAATCAGATAATAAGATTGGGGTTTGGGTTAACGCTATAGTAACATACTTATATTTGCTATATATAGTTATGTATATATAAGTACGTATTCCCCGCTCTCTTAGACCGTTCTTCTGTACCTTACTAAGGCTCGTATGCAGATTAATGAGAAAGGATTTATGGAAGAAGGAAACGGAAGAGGAAATCTCGGTGGGGGAAGCACCACTACTAATGGAAATGCTCGACCCACTACCAGGAGGAACCCGGGTCGACAAGTTAATGCTAGTAATCAAAATGCTGATGCCAATGCGAGTGCTGGAAATCCACCAGTAGATATGGGGGCGATGTATTAGTCCTTTGTTGGTTTGATGTAGGCCGGAGCTGCTGCTGGTGTTGTTGGAAATGTAGGAGGAGCTAATCCTATGGCTCTAGTTGGGAATAATTAGGCTTTGCTGAGTAGAGATTACACTAGTCTGGATGGAAAGCCATTCTTGGGAAAGGAGATTACCATAGACCTTCAAAATTGGTTGTTGCATCGTGAGCGTATATTTACCGATTTAGGCCTGAATGATGGGCAAAAGAGAAGGTTGGCCTCTTGACTGTTGCAGGGGTTAGCACTACATTGGTGGAATAGTGTCACTGCTAGAGTTTTGGAAGAGCAGTTAACTTGGGCTGATTTTAAAATAATATTTGAGCAGAAGTTTGTATCTGAGTTTTGCTAAGTCTGAGCTGATGATGAAGTTTATGGATTTAATGCAAGGTGAGATGTCAGTAGTTGAGTATGCTACTAAGTTTAAAGAGCTGTCTCGATATGGATATGCTGTTATCGATACTAACATCAAAAAGGAATGAGAGGTTCATTCGGGGATTGAGGCTCGAGCTTGCTAGAATGACCATGAAACATGTCCGTGATCCTTGTAATATAGTGATGGAGATGGCCATTCAACATGAGGAGTTACTTGCTGAATTTGCTAAAGAGAAGTTAGTGGAAACTCAGGGTTCCAGGGGAAGAAGAGGAAGTTCTTCAACAAGAAGGGTGCCCAGAAGGAAGATACTACTAAGAAGTCAAAGCTGAGGTAGTTTTCTATAAGTGTGACAAGAAGGGTCATTATGCTAATGAATGATGGTAAGGAAATGGGAAGAAAGCTGCAAGTAAGAAGAATGTGAAGTGCTTCAACTGTGATCAAGTTGGGCATTACAAGAATCAGTGTCCGGAGCCAGTTAGGGAGGACAAAGGAAAAGTTTTTGCTATAGGACCAGCTAGGCCTACCGCAGCTGATAAAGGAAAGACTATGATGGAAGGTACGCTTTTGATTCAGAGTATTCCAGTTAGAGTACTTTTTGATACCGGTGCATCACATTCATTTATATCTCAGTGATAGATTATGTTTAGAACCCACCTACCTTGTTACTTCCTTAAGGGTTGCGAATCTAATAGGATGGTATGCAACTCTAGGGTTAAGATGTGACCAGTTAGAACTTGACTTGTTAGGTCATAGGTTTACCTGAAATTTTTATGTTATTGATTTCGTAGATATCAGAATCATTTTAGGTATGGATTGGTTGGGTAGGTATGAGGCTAGAATATTTTGCCAGGATACAGAAATATCACCAAGACACGCTGATAGTCATAACCGAGTGATATTCTCAGTAGAGAATACTGACCGGAGTGTTAGTGCTTTACTTAATGCTATGGAGGTAGGAAATGAGTTAAGCTAGGTTCGGGTAGCAAGAGAATTTGAAGATGTCTTTGAGCCAGTCACCGACTACCACCGAGAAGAGCTATATAGTTTAGAATAGATCTTGTGGCAGGAGCTGAACCTGTAAGTAGACCACCTAGCAAGATGACACCGACTGAAATGAAAGAATTAAAGGTGCAACTAGTGGATCTAGAAGGAAGGAGTTTTATTAGACCAAGTAGTTCACCTTGGGGAGTAGCCGCGGTGTTCGTGAAGAAACCAGATGGGTCGTTAAGGATGTGTATCGACTATCGTAAGTTGAATGGAAGGACAATTAAGAATAAGTATCCTTTGCCAAGAATAGATGATCTGTTTGACAAGATGAGTGGAGCCAGAGTTTTTCCCAGTTGGACTTGGCGACAGGTTTCCATTAGTTAAGAGTGGAGGAGGATAGTATTCCTTTGACAACATTTCGAACCAAGTATGGTTCATATGAGTGGATGGTGATGCCATTTGGATTAACGAATGCACCTGCTTTCTTCATCGATTTGATGAACCGAGTTTTCCGAGATCATTTGGATAGGTTTGTATTAGTGTTTATAGATGACATTCTAGTCTACTCTAAGGATGAGAGAGAGCATGAAATTCATCTTAGAGTAGTACTTGAGACGTTGATGCAGAATCAGCTAAAGGCGAAGTTTACCAAGTGTTATTTCTGGAAGAAAGAGGTAAAATTTCTTGGTCACGTAGTTTCAGAGAAAAGATTGTCAGTCGATCCAGATAAAATGTCTTGGTCACGGTAACTGAGATCGGGAGTTTTCTTGGACTTGCTGGTTACTACCGGAGATTCATTAAGGATTTCTCATGGATAGTAGCACCCTTAACTAAGCTAACCAGGAAGGAGGTGAAATTTGTTTGATTCGACAAATGTGAGGAAGCATTCCTTAAGTTAAAGCATTTGTTGACCAATGCTCCCGTGTTAGTAGTTCCAAACGAAACCAAGAATTGGTGGTGTATATTGATGCATGTGGAACTAGTTTAGGAGTAGTGTTGATGCAAAATGGTAAAGTCATTGCCTACGCATCTAGGCAACTTAGACCGCATGAAGTTAGATACCCTACTCATGACTTGGAGTCGGCAGCTGTGATCTTTGCATTGAAGATTTGGAGACATTATCTCATAGGGGAGAGGTTTGAGCTTTATACCGATCATAAGTCTTTACGGTATTTATTCTCTCAGAAGGAGTTAAATATGAGGCAACAGAGATGGCTGGAGTTTTTGGCTGCATATAATTTTGGTATAGATTATACACCAGGAAAAGGTAATAAGATGGTAGATGCTCTTAGCAGAAAACATCAGAATGTGGTGTTAGCTATGTTGGCAGAGTGGAAAGATTAGAAGCTTTAGTCAGTTGTGATGTGCAGTTAAGATCGACTGCTGGTTCTAGTCAGAGTTCCGCCAGGTTATCTTGTTTAAGAAGTTCAACCTGTTTTGATTGAGAAAATTGCTTCTAAGCAGAAGGAGGATCCAGTGTGTAACGACCCGTAAATTTCAACTGTTTTAATAACGTAATTAGTTGAAATTTTGTGAAATTTTAAACGATAAAATTTTGAAATATAAATTTGATATTTGGAATGCGTTTAGTTAAACATAGCAACTGGTAAATTTTCGTCCGAAAATATGAAAGTTTATTTCACGCGTAAATTTACTTCAATTTAATCAGTTAAAAAGCGATGAAAATAAAATGTTCCGAAACCTAAATATTTTTACATAGAAATATTCTAAAGCATCTTCTGAGAAAGATTTCAGTTTGTCGTTTTTCCTAATTCGGACATCTTTGGCTCCGTCGATCTTATTTTTCAGCGTTTTTCTTGCATTTTCCGCTATTAGAAAATTCGAATTTTTATAATTCAATCATATCACTGATATCTGTATACCATTTTGATCGTCTCGTCTTGCTGATCTCTACGATATATTCGTTTAAAACAGTAATCCATAGGTTACGTGAGTATACATTTATATACTTAGCTGTTGTATAAATTTAGTTTTGGCTGTTCATATATATATTGTCTGAAGCTTATTTATAAAAAAAAAACTTTTCCAGAAGCTTTTATATCTTGCATCGGTACACATACAGGTAGTTGTTTGAATTTATATAGAAACTTACTGTATATATATTTTGGGTTGCGTATATTATAAAAGTTGTTATTTCATATATATTATGTATATATTGAGTTTAATATTTGTGTTTTGATTTAAAAAAACAATAAATTTTAAATACATGTATATTTTATTTATATATATTGTTTTATTTAATTATATATATGCGTTCACTTATACCAATTATATTCATCGACCCAGTTCTGATTTGAATTCGTCTATTTCTATTTATCAGCTCTATCCGTCGAATTTGTGCCCATCTAGCTTTGCTTTGGATTCGTAACTCAAATTCATTGTCTGTTCTCTCTAGCCTCGAAAGGTGAGCAATCACTCACGATTAACGTTCTTTTATTTATCAAATTTGATTTCAATTGAAATGAAAATTGAAATATGCTGCTGTTAGTTATTTATATTGCTATATCCATGCCATCATCTGTATCTGTTCACCTGTGACACCTGACATCATTACCTGTTATTTATATTGATATATATATGCCATCATCTGTATCTGTTCACCTGTGACATCTGACACCCTTATCTGTTATTTATACTGATGATATATGCCTGTTACCGTGTTATATTATTATCATATCTGTTATCACTCTGCAAGTTCCCTGTTAGTATAGAATCACTATGGGTTGAAATGATACATACCCGAACGGACTTTAGAATAGGAGAAAATCGTTATGGGTTGAAATGATAAACCCAAGCGATTTTCAAATTAAATTGAATTTGGGATTTCGGGTTGAAAAGATATATACCCGAATATATTTAAATTGCGGATTGAAATGATAAATATCTGTATCACTTGACCATAGGATAGAAAATTATATACAGACACCGTTGGTCTATATATAAATGTTTTGAAAAACATTTCTACGGTTTTGAAAGAAATATATGGTTTTAATAAATAATGATTTTAAAGATTTATTAAAGTTGATTCAATAAAGTTGATTTGAATCAATATGAAATATGTTTAAGTATTTATGTAAAATTTATATTTTTAAATATAGAATTTATAATGTTTCAGGTTGAAAGATAAATTTGAATTGATTTGGAATTCTTAATTATTTAAGAATTATACTTAAATAAGTTGATTTGAAACCTATTAAATTTGAAATTTTAAGATATGTTTTATAACTTGAATTAATTAAGAAGTGGCTTAAATGAATATTTCAAACTTATATAAACTTAAATGGGATATTTTGTCTATATAAATTTGTAAATTGAAGTTGTATTTTGAGGTATTGAAATGATTAAAGAAATATTTAAGAAACTAAATGTAATGAAATTAAATTGGGACATAGATTGAATTATCGAATTTAGTTTAGAAATGTCGAATATTTAAACTTTGAAATATATTGAAATTGAAATGGTTTATTTATGGTTCAAATAGGCATTTTAAATCGATAATTTAAAATGGTTTAGTTAGAAACTGAATCGAATTGAATTTGATGATTTGAGATTTGATAAAATTTGAAGTTTTGATATAATGAAGTTGAACTTAAGTAATTGATTTTATGAATTGGAAATTAAATAGAAATTGTTTTGAATGATAAATTAACTTAACGAATATTGAATGAAATCGATAAATGAAGTTAAATTGATTTGAATGTTAAATTAAATAAATTTAAATGATTTCGGAATGAAACTTATTTACGAACTTGAATCAATATTTGAATTGTTTTAAATAAATTTGAAATTGAATTATAAGATTTTGAAATGGGAATTTGGAAGTTTTTAAACGTAAATTATGGAAACTGATTTAGAAAGACAAATGAAATGTTGGTTTACAAATTCTATTTGAAATTGAATTTGTTTTGGTTTTGAAAGTTATTAAATGACCATCGGTGTAATAATACGTAGTTATTAAAGAGACCGGGATCGGATATGGACATACTCTCTGTCGATACCGAAAACCACTTTAATAACTAATATACGCGGAGTGGTTATCCAGAACGAAGTGGATGGTTTTGATGAACGCGTGACTGAAGAAAGAGAACGATTTTGGAAGGCCCCTGACATGACTAAAACAGGAGCCGCGCCGGGCCATTGAGGTTCACCACCTCTAGCGGACACACTTCTTCGTTACCATATCTATTACTTTGTGATTCGATTTGGGTGTACCCCTCGATTACGGGAGTGTTGTTTCGCGGTGTTGGCGTAGTAGCTGCTATGCCCAACATCAGTCCGGATCACGCAACTACTAGTATCCTAGTTGGTATTGCCTCATGTACCTTGTCATACTGATTATCCTATTCGCGACCACTACGATTTTGGTTTGTACCTTTAGTATATGGATTGCCCTCTGGTGACTTCCGGTTTTGGGGAAACTACGGTCTTGTATATGCTCTTGGGAATAAAAATGTGTTAAGGGTGGAATGGGCCATGACTTAACGCTATTTTGATATCGTACCTTACTGATTAGACATTATCTACTTAGCGTACACTATTGCATAGTAGATAGTTTAACGGATCCTTAGAGGTTGGTTATCCCAAACATCCTTTGAGTTACTTGTATTTCAGTTGATATTTCACTTGAGTTGGATTTATTGATATAAGAATGTTAATCCTGACTCGAGTGTTTTGTGTTTCTTTACGCTCGGGTCAGACTGAGTGATTCAGTATTCGAGACTCACCTTTGGAGTTGGAGCTTCGGTTGGAGATCCAGCTATCTATCCAGCTTTCAGTTATTCAGTTGATTCCAGGGATGTATTCAGATCTTGTATTTGACTATTGTATTGAGATATCTATTGTATTCGAGACTTCTGTTGTATCTGGTTTAACTCTGTTATATATATAGTAGCTTCATGAACTACTATTCTTTTGTTTCCGCTGCATTATTGTTATCTTACTCTGTGTCTGTGATCTGTGATTATTTTATTTACTGTATATGTTGAGTTTTGCCAATTTAAATTAACAATCTATTGTTTTGAATTATTCAAGTTGAACATGTGTGGATTTATTGTCGATTTGAATGGTCCAAAATACTGGGTCGTTACAAGTGGTATCAGAGCTCTGGTTTTAGGCAAAACTCAGCATATGTAGTAAATTTAATTACAGAATCACTTTCGTTCGAGCTTGAATTCCTTCTTCTTTGACTCAGTTCCTTTGAATTTTGGAATGTTCGCTTCGGTTCCAAAGTCCATTCGTGTCTCCCCTATTCGTGTCTTTTGATTCTGGAGTATCCCATAACTCCACTTCGAATGATCTTTATAATGAATCGGCGGTCTCGCCAATCTTCGAATGATTTGTAAAGGGGTGAAACTCCTTTACAATAGGCATCGATTTACCGGAGATTTCTGTATCCTCGGTTTACGATGCTATCTATCTCCTGCTATACCTGAATTCTATTTCTTGAGATCGAATGTAGATTTGCCTCGAAATTCTGCATCAATCTTATTCTTGAAGTCACGGTCGACCTGGTTAAGGTTGCCCGCGATTTATATAGACTCGTCAATCTTCCTACTTTGTTATTTAATCATCATATCTTTGTTTCGAACTTATCTTCGAATCAAAATTCTCTTTGATTTGAGTCCATCAAATTTGAGTCTCTATCTTTGCTTTGAAATCTATTATTGTATCGACGAGCGAGGAAGTGTATTTGTAAATAAATATTAAAATGTTTTATACATTGTGTTGTTTGAGTTGTTGATGTTGATTTGGGTTTTCGATCGATTCGTCTGATCAACGCTATCGATAGAATTTCCAAAACGCTTGAACAGAGCAAACTTACACAATATTATTTTAAATTGGGTAAACGAAATAAATTTTGAATAATTATATTTTATATATAAGTATGATTTTCTGAATTTTGATAGTTAATTGAATTATTTGTTAATAAATAATATTGGATTTTAAATATGTCATCTAAACCATTGGCTTTTGTCTCATACATAAATAATTGAAATAAAAACATGGTTTATAATTTATTTGAAATTTTAATGAATTTAAAACAAGAAACTGAGAATTTAAATTTCCGGTGATTTCAAACTTTGATTTGAAAATTTTAAAGTGTATAGTATTTAAAATATTTTCAAATAGAAATCATTCCAAAGGAATTTTAGATGTTTAATAAGTGCTCTTCTCTTTGTCGCTGGAAAATAATTTCGGTGATGGCGGCCGCATCATCGACATTCATTTTCGAGTTTCGAAGTGGAGAGACCATTTTGTAGCTTTGCTACGGTTTTGTTCTGGAAAAATATTTTGATTTGAATTATATATATATGGGTATATTATTTTAAATTTAATTTGGATTAATATATATAGTATACACATAATTATCTCTAAAAGGTTTGGAAATTTAATTTGATTTGAATTTCTGTGGCATGGCTTGATTTATTATATATAAAGAAAAATTTTGATCTGATATATACTATATATATATTTATCTCAAAATTGTTGAAGTAAATCGGAGATTTAAATTCTTAAGTTTATGATTTAAAGATGATTTCAATTATAAACTAAAGTCAAAATTTTTTTGGATAAATATTTAAACTTGAGATAATTGAATTTGAAAATTTTATTTGTATAGTACTAAATTGCATTTCAATATAACTTACCTAAATTATTCAGAAGCTAAAATGTAATTGGATAATATACAATATAAAATGATTTCATAAATAAAATTTGAGTGGTTATAATAAATGTTGTACACTTAAATTTTAATTATAAAATGTTAATAGAGATAAATAGAATAATAAGATAATTGAAAAATAAATTTTGTTTTGAAGGAAATAATAAATTGAAATTAGATCAACTTATGGAAATACCTTGAATTTAAAATCAATTAATGAATATAAATTAATTTAAATTGAATTTATATGGTTTAAATTAATTTATATGATTTAAATATATGTGATAAAATATATTACGTGGAACAAATTTAATAATAATTTGGAATAAAAGAATTAAATTTGTTGAATAAAATATGAGTATAATAAATGATTATACAAATTAATGATTTAGAAATTGTTAATTAAAGATGACTAGATAATAAGATAATGAATTTAGAAATAGTTGAGATTAATTTTAGTGAAATCAAATGGATTAAATCAATTATTGAATACCAATTAATTTAAATTTGAATTTATATGGTTTAAATTAATTGTTATTTGTATTTCAAATCTGTTTTTCTTTCTGGTTGTTTCTATCCTCCTACCTCGTTCCTTTTCGGGGATGAAAAGTTTTGAGCGGGGGAGAGTGTAACGACCCGTAAATTTCAACTGTTTTAATAACGTAATTAGTTGTAATTTTGTGAAATTTTAAACGATAAAATTTTGAAATATAAATTTGATATTTGGAATGCGTTTAGTTAAACATAGCAACTGGTAAATTTTCGTCCGAAAATATGAAAGTTTATTTCGCGCGTAAATTTACTTCAATTTAATCAGTTAAAAAGCGATGAAAATAAAATGTTCCGAAACCTAAATATTTTTACATAGAAAAATTCTAAAGCATCTTCTGAGAAAGATTTCAGTTTGTCGTTTTTTCAAATTCGGACATCTTTGGCTCCGTCGATCTTATTTTTCAGCGTTTTTCTTGCATTTTCCGCTATTAGAAAATTCGAATTTTTATAATTCAATCATACCACTGATATCTGTATACCATTTTGATCGTCTCGTCTTGCTGATCTCTACGATATATTCGATTGTCAAATTCGGAATCCGGTGAGCGGTGCAATCTGCGAAATGCCAAGCGTATCGGTTCCGTATTTGGACTATGCCTTTTCGTTGCTTCTCGAGACAACCAATAGTCATCAGTAATTATTATTTTCAGCTTTTAACCTTTCCAGTTCCCAATGTGCAATTTATAATTTACGGTTCACTTTATTTACTTTGCTCTTAAAATTTTGCTTCGCTTGGTTTCCATTCAGTTTCCTGTGTGCTGTCAACTTCCATTTCTTCTCTCCCTTTCTTTACTCCCTCTCTCTGTTTCCATGCGTTCAAGCAAATCCTCCACCACTCGAAGCTACCTGCCGTGAGCCACCTATGCAACTCCAAGCTCACGCGCTCTCCCCTCCGACCCGACCCCGACCATTCACCTTATAGCCTCCACATCGGCCTGCCTTTCCCTTCCGCTCATCCAACCTTCCCAAGTGGCCGAATCTACCTCGCCGAGCCTAGTCACCACGCCACCATTCGCTTACCCTCCAACCTCCGCCGTCCATCCCCATATCTCCTCGGCTCACGCACGTCTCTGAGCCGTGCTTCACTTCCACGTGACCTCTCATGTAGGTGAGTTTGTATATATTCTTAGTTTATACGAGTTAAATAAATCTGTTCATTAATATAATATATGGTTTTATTTTATAGATCCACGTATATAGCTGGCTACATAGTATATAGAACTTTTGAAAGAGTATTTTATATATACATATATTTTATTTTAAAGTTTGGTCTGTTGTTCTTATTTAAGTTTTATAATACATCTTCTTTTATATATATTAAGGTGTGATGCATGTCCGCATATAGTATATTGAGGTATATATATATATATTTACACTATTGTTGAGTTCTATTGTCATTAGGTATAAACTATACAAGTTTATAAATTTTTGTCTGAGTTCATTTTAAGATATAAGCTATATGGTTACGCACTTTTATAACTGGCTGCATATCTTACTTGTAGTCTGCATAGTTTAATTGTTAATGGGTCTATTTATATATATAGATACATATAGGGTAAGCACAGTTGTTATATATATAAAGTTGGAACAGGTTATAAAATGAGTTGTCTATGAATTAAGTTGTTCAAACTATATATAACAGGGTGTATAAGTGTGACAGTGTAGTTTATATATTTAGTTTCGAATATAAAAGTTTTATGTTATTTAATATATTTAGTTTAATGTATATAAAGGTTTTATTTGTTTAAAACAGTAATCCATAGGTTACGTGAGTATACATTTATATACTTAGCTGTTGTATAAATTTAGTTTTGGCTGTTCATATATATATTGTCTGAAGCTTATTTATAAAAAAAAAACTTTTCCAGAAGCTTTTATATCTTGCATCGGTACACATACAGGTAGTTGTTTGAATTTATATAGAAACTTACTGTATATATATATTTTGGGTTGCGTATATTATAAAAGTTGTTATTTCATATATATTATGTATATATTGAGTTTAATATTTGTGTTTTGATTTAAAAAAAACAATAAATTTTAAATACATGTATATTTTTTTTTTATATATTGTTTTATTTAATTATATATATGCGTTCACTTATACCAATTATATTCATCGACCCAGTTCTGATTTGAATTCGTCTATTTCTATTTATCAGCTCTATCCGTCGAATTTGTGCCCATCTAGCTTTGCTTTGGATTCGTAACTCAAATTCATTGTCTGTTCTCTCTAGCCTCGAAAGGTGAGCAATCACTCACGATTAACGTTCTTTTATTTATCAAATTTGATTTCAATTGAAATGAAAATTGAAATATGCTGCTGTTAGTTATTTATATTGCTATATCCATGCCATCATCTGTATCTGTTCACCTTTGACACCTGACATCATTACCAGTTATTTATATTGATATATATATATATATATGCCATCATCTGTATCAGTTCACCTGTGACATCTGACACCCTTATCTGTTATTTATACTGATGATATATGCCTGTTACCGTGTTATATTATTATCATATCTGTTATCACTCTGCAAGTTCCCTGTTAGTATAGAATCACTATGGGTTGAAATGATACATACCCGAACGGACTTTAGAATAGGAGAAAATCGTTATGGGTTGAAATGATAAACCCAAGCGATTTTCAAATTAAATTGAATTTGGGATTTCGGGTTGAAAAGATATATACCCGAATATATTTAAATTGCGGATTGAAATGATAAATATCCGTATCACCTGACCATAGGATAGAAAATTATATACAGACACCGTTGGTCTATATATAAATGTTTTGAAAAACATTTCTACGGTTTTGAAAGAAATATATGGTTTTAATAAATAATGATTTTAAAGATTTATTAAAGTTGATTCAATAAAGTTGATTTGAATCAATATGAAATATGTTTAAGTATTTATGTAAAATTTATATTTTTAAATATAGAATTTATAATGTTTCAGGTTCAAAGATAAATTTGAATTGATTTGGAATTCTTAATTATTTAAGAATTATACTTAAATAAGTTGATTTGAAACCTATTAAATTTGAAATTTTAAGATATGTTTTATAACTTGAATTAATTAAGAAGTGGCTTAAATGAATATTTCAAACTTATATAAATTTAAATGGGATATTTTGTCTATATAAATTTGTAAATTGAAGTTGTATTTTGAGGTATTGAAATGATTAAAGAAATATTTAAGAAACTAAATGTAATGAAATTAAATTGGGACATAAATTGAATTATCGAATTTACTTTAGAAATGTCGAATATTTAAACTTTGAAATATATTGAAATTGAAATGGTTTATTTATGGTTCAAATAGGCATTTGAAATCGATAATTTAAAATGGTTTAGTTAGAAACTGAATCGAATTGAATTTGATGATTTGAGATTTGATAAAATTTGAAGTTTTGATATAATGAAGTTGAACTTAAGTAATTGATTTTATGAATTGGAAATTAAATAGAAATTGTTTTGAATGATAAATTAACTTAACGATTATTGAATGAAATCGATAAATGAAGTTAAATTGATTTGAATGTTAAATTAAATAAATTTAAATGATTTCGGAATGAAACTTATTTACGAACTTGAATCAATATTTGAATTGTTTTAAATAAATTTGAAATTGAATTATAAGATTTTGAAATGGGAATTTGGAAGTTTTTAAACGTAAATTATGGAAACTGATTTAGAAAGACAAATGAAATGTTGGTTTACAAATTCTATTTGAAATTGAATTTGTTTTGGTTTTGAAAGTTATTAAATGACCATCGGTGTAATAATACGTAGTTATTAAAGAGACTGGGATCGGATATGGACATACTCTCTATCGATACCGAAAACCACTTTAATAACTAATATAGGCGGAGTGGTTATCCAGAACGAAGTGGATGGTTTTGATGAACGCGTGACTGAAGAAAAAGAACGATTTTGGATGACCCCTGACATGACTAAAACAGGAGCCGCGCCGGGCCATTGAGGTTCGCCACCTCTAGCGGACACACTTCTTCGTTACCATATCTATTACTTTGTGATTCGATTTGGGTGCACCCCTCGATTACGGGAGTGTTGTTTCGCGGTGTTGGCGTAGTAGCTGCTATGCCCAACATCAGTCCGGATCACGCAACTACTAGTATCCTAGTTGGTATTGCCTCATGTACCTTGTCATACTGATTATCCTATTCGCGACCACTACGATTTTGGTTTGTACCTTTAGTATATGGATTGCCCTCTGGTGACTTCCGATTTTGGGGAAACTACGGTCTTGTATATGCTCTTGGGAATAAAAATGTGTTAAGGGTGGAATGGGCCATGACTTAACGCTATTTTGATATCGTACCTTACTGATTAGACATTATCTACTTAGCGTACACTATTGCATAGTAGATAGTTTAACGGATCCTTAGAGGATGGTTATCCCAAACATCCTTTGAGTTACTTGTATTTCAGTTGATATTTCACTTGAGTTGGATTTATTGATATCAGAATGTTAATCCTGACTCGAGTGTTTTGTGTTTCTTTACGCTCGGGTCAGACTGAGTGATTCAGTATTCGAGACTCACCTTTGGAGTTGGAGCTTCGGTTGGAGATCCAGCTATCTATCCAGCTTTCAGTTATTCAGTTGATTCCAGGGATGTATTCAAATCTTGTATTTGACTATTGTATTGAGATATCTATTGTATTCGAGACTTCTGTTGTATCTGGTTTAACTCTGTTATATATATAGTAGCTTCATGAACTACTATTCTTTTGTTTCCGCTGCATTATTGTTATCTTACTCTGTGTCTGTGATCTGTGATTATTTTATTTACTGTATATGTTGAGTTTTTCCAATTTAAATTAACAATCTATTGTTTTGAATTATTCAAGTCGAACATGTGTGGATTTATTGTCGATTTGAATGGTCCAAAATACTGGGTCGTTACAAGTGGTATCAGAGCTTTGGTTTTAGGCAAAACTCAGCATATGTGGTAAATTTAATTACAGAATCACTTTCGTTCGAGCTTGAATTCCTTCTTCTTTGACTCGGTTCCTTTGAATTTTGGAATGTTCGCTTCGGTTCCAAAGTCCATTCGTGTCTCCCCTATTCGTGTCTTTTGATTCTGGAGTATCCCATAACTCCACTTCGAATGATCTTTATAATGAATCGGCGGTCTCGCCAATCTTCGAATGATTTGTAAAGGGGTGAAACTCCTTTACAATAGGCATCGATTTACCAGAGATTTCTGTATCCTCGGTTTACGATGCTATCTATCTCCTGCTATACCTGAATTCTATTTCTTGAGATCGAATGTAGATTTGCCTCGAAATTCTGCATCAATCTTATTCTTGAAGTCACGGTCGACCTGGTTAAGGTTGCCCGCGATTTATATAGACTCGTCAATCTTCCTACTTTGTTATTTAATCATCATATCTTTGTTTCGAACTTATCTTCGAATCAAAATTCTCTTTGATTTGAGTCCATCAAATTTGAGTCTCTATCTTTGCTTTGAAATCTATTATTGTATCGACGAGCGAGGAAGTGTATTTGTAAATAAATATTAAAATGTTTTATACATTGTGTTGTTTGAGTTGTTGATGTTGATTTGGGTTTTCGATCGATTCGTCTGATCAACGCTATCGATAGAATTTCCAAAACGCTTGAATAGAGCAAACTTACACAATATTATTTTAAATTGGGTAAACGAAATAAATTTTGAATAATTATATTTTATATATAAGTATGATTTTCTGAATTTTGATAGTTAATTGAATTATTTGTTAATAAATAATATTGGATTTTAAATATGTCATCTAAACCATTGGCTTTTGTCTCATACATAAATAATTGAAATAAAAACATGGTTTATAATTTATTTGAAATTTTAATGAATTTAAAACAAGAAACTGAGAATTTAAATTTCTGGTGATTTCAAACTTTGATTTGAAAATTTTAAAGTGTATAGTATTTAAAATATTTTCAAATAGAAATCATTCCAAAGGAATTTTAGATGTTTAATAAGTGCTCTTCTCTTTGTCGCTGGAAAATAATTTCGGTGATGGCGGCCGCATCATCGACATTCATTTTCGAGTTTCGAAGTGGAGAGACCATTTTGTAGCTTTGCTACGGTTTTGTTCTG
Organism: Allium fistulosum; assembly: GCA_030737815.1. NCBI lineage: Eukaryota > Viridiplantae > Streptophyta > Magnoliopsida > Asparagales > Amaryllidaceae > Allium > Allium fistulosum. The sequence continues at coordinate 1,249,308,532 of CM060902.1, read as the reverse complement.
GAAAAATATTTTGATTTGAATTATATATATATGGGTATATTATTTTAAATTTAATTTGGATTAATATATATAGTATACACATAATTATCTCTAAAAGGTTTGGAAATTTAATTTGATTTGAATTTCTGTGGTATGGCTTGATTTATTATATATATAAAGAAAAATTTTGATCTGATATATACTATATATATATTTATCTCAAAATTGTTTAAGTAAATCGGAGATTTAAATTCTTAAGTTTATGATTTAAAGATGATTTCAATTATAAACTAAAGTCAAATTTTTTTTGGATAAATATTTAAACTTGAGATAATTGAATTTGAAAATTTTATTTGTATAGTACTAAATTGCATTTCAATATAACTTACCTAAATTATTCAGAAGCTAAAATGTAATTGGATAATATACAATATAAAATGATTTCATAAATAAAATTTGAGTGGTTATAATAAATGTTGTACACTTAAATTTTAATTATAAAATGTTAATAGAGATAAATAGAATAATAAGATAATTGAAAAATAAATTTTGTTTTGAAGGAAATAATAAATTGAAATTAGATCAACTTATGGAAATACCTTGAATTTAAAATCAATTAATGAATATAAATTAATTTAAATTGAATTTATATGGTTTAAATTAATTTATATGATTTAAATATATGTGATAAAATATATTACGTGGAACAAATTTAATAATAATTTGGAATAAAAGAATTAAATTTGTTGAATAAAATATGAGTATAATAAATGATTATACAAATTGATGATTTAGAAATTGTTAATTAAAGATGACTAGATAATAAGATAATGAATTTAGAAATAGTTGAGATTGATTTTAGTGAAATCAAATGGATTAAATCAATTATTGAATACCAATTAATTTAAATTTGAATTTATATGGTTTAAATTAATTGTTATTTGTATTTCAAATCTGTTTTTCTTTCTGGTTGTTTCTATCCTCCTACCTCGTTCCTTTTCGGGGATGAAAAGTTTTGAGCGGGGGAGAGTGTAACGACCCGTAAATTTCAACTGTTTTAATAACGTAATTAGTTGAAATTTTGTGAAATTTTAAATGATAAAATTTTGAAATATAAATTTGATATTTGGAATGCGTTTAGTTAAACATAGCAACTGGTAAATTTTCGTCCGAAAATATGAAAGTTTATTTCGCGCGTAAATTTACTTCAATTTAATAAGTTAAAAAGCGATGAAAATAAAATGTTCCGAAACCTAAATATTTTTACATAGAAAAATTCTAAAGCATCTTCTGAGAAAGATTTCAGTTTGTCGTTTTTTCAAATTCGGACATCTTTGGCTCCGTCGATCTTATTTTTCAGCGTTTTTCTTGCATTTTCCGCTATTAGAAAATTCGAATTTTTATAATTCAATCATACCACTGATATCTGTATACCATTTTGATCGTCTCGTCTTGCTGATCTCTACGATATATTCGATTGTCAAATTCGGAATCCGGTGAGCGGTGCAATCTGCGAAATGCCAAGCGTATCGGTTCCGTATTTGGACTATGCCTTTTCGTTGCTTCTCGAGACAACCAATAGTCATCAGTAATTATTATTTTCAGCTTTTAACCTTTCCAGTTCCCAATGTGCAATTTATAATTTACGGTTCACTTTATTTACTTTGCTCTTAAAATTTTGCTTCGCTTGGTTTCCATTCAGTTTTCTGTGTGCTGTCAACTTCCATTTCTTCTCTCCCTTTCTTTACTCCCTCTCTCTGTTTCCATGCGTTCAAGCAAATCCTCCACCACTCGAAGCTACCTGCCGTGAGCCACCTATGCAACTCCAAGCTCACGCGCTCTCCCCTCCGACCCGACCCCGACCATTCACCTTATAGCCTCCACATCGGCCTGCCTTTCCCTTCCGCTCATCCAACCTTCCCAAGTGGCCGAATCTACCTCGCCGAGCCTAGTCACCACGCCACCATTCGCTAACCCTCCAACCTCCGCCGTCCATCCCCATATCTCCTCGGCTCACGCACGTCTCTGAGCCGTGCTTCACTTCCACGTGACCTCTCATGTAGGTGAGTTTGTATATATTCTTAGTTTATACGAATTAAGTAAATCTGTTCATTAATATAATATATGGTTTTATTTTATAGATCCACGTATATAGCTGGCTACATAGTATATAGAACTTTTGAAAGAGTATTTTATATACACATATATTTTATTTTAAAGATTGGTCTGTTGTTCTTATTTAAGTTTTATAATACATCTTCTTTTATATATATTAAGGTGTGATGCATGTCCGCATATAGTATATTGAGGAATATATATATTTACACTATTGTTGAGTTCTATTGTCATTAGGTATAAACTATACAAGTTTATAAATTTTTGTCTGAGTTCATTTTAAGATATAAGCTATATGGTTACGCACTTTTATAACTGGCTGCATATCTTACTTGTAGTCTGCATAGTTTAATTGTTAATGGGTCTATTTATATATATAGATACATATAGGGTAAGCACAGTTGTTATATATATAAAGTTGGAACAGGTTATAAAATGAGTTGTCTATGAATTAAGTTGTTCAAACTATATATAACAGGGTGTATAAGTGTGACAGTGTAGTTTATATATTTAGTTTCGAATATAAAAGTTTTATGTTATTTAATATATTTATTTTAATGTATATAAAGGTTTTATTTGTTTAAAACAGTAATCCATAGGTTACGTGAGTATACATTTATATACTTAGCTGTTGTATAAATTTAGTTTTGGCTGTTCATATATATATTGTCTGAAGCTTATTTATAAAAAAAAAACTTTTCCAGAAGCTTTTATATCTTGCATCGGTACACATACAGGTAGTTGTTTGAATTTATATAGAAACTTACTGTATATATATTTTGGGTTGCGTATATTATAAAAGTTGTTATTTCATATATATTATGTATATATTGAGTTTAATATTTGTGTTTTGATTTAAAAAAAACAATAAATTTTAAATACATGTATATTTTATTTATATATATTGTTTTATTTAATTATATATATGCGTTCACTTATACCAATTATATTCATCGACCCAGTTCTGATTTGAATTCGTCTATTTCTATTTATCAGCTCTATCCGTCGAATTTGTGCCCATCTAGCTTTGCTTTGGATTCGTAACTCAAATTCATTGTCTGTTCTCTCTAGCCTCGAAAGGTGAGCAATCACTCACGATTAACGTTATTTTATTTATCAAATTTGATTTCAATTGAAATGACAATTGAAATATGCTGCTGTTAGTTATTTATATTGCTATATCCATGCCATCATCTGTATCTGTTCACCTGTGACACCTGACATCATTACCTGTTATTTATATTGATATATATATATATATATATATGCCATCATCTGTATCTGTTCACCTGTGACATCTGACACCCTTATCTGTTATTTATACTGATGATATATGCCTGTTACCGTGTTATATTATTATCATATCTGTTATCACTCTGCAAGTTCCCTGTTAGTATAGAATCACTATGGGTTGAAATGATACATACCCGAACGGACTTTAGAATAGGAGAAAATCGTTATGGGTTGAAATGATAAACCCAAGCGATTTTCATATTAAATTGAATTTGGGATTTCGGGTTGAAAAGATATATACCCGAATATATTTAAATTGCGGATTGAAATGATAAATATCCGTATCACTTGACCATAGGATAGAAAATTATATACAGACACCGTTGGTCTATATATAAATGTTTTGAAAAACATTTCTACGGTTTTGAAAGAAATATATGGTTTTAATAAATAATGATTTTAAAGATTTATTAAAGTTGATTCAATAAAGTTGATTTGAATCAATATGAAATATGTTTAAGTATTTATGTAAAATTTATATTTTTAAATATAGAATTTATAATGTTTCAGGTTGAAAGATAAATTTGAATTGATTTGGAATTCTTAATTATTTAAGAATTATACTTAAATAAGTTGATTTGAAACCTATTAAATTTGAAATTTTAAGATATGTTTTATAACTTGAATTAATTAAGAAGTGGCTTAAATGAATATTTCAAACTTATATAAATTTAAATGGGATATTTTGTCTATATAAATTTGTAAATTGAAGTTGTATTTTGAGGTATTGAAATGATTAAAGAAATATTTCAGAAACTAAATGTAATGAAATTAAATTGGGACATAAATTGAATTATCGAATTTAGTTTAGAAATGTCGAATATTTAAACTTTGAAATATATTGAAATTGAAATGGTTTATTTATGGTTCAAATAGGCATTTGAAATCGATAATTTAAAATGGTTTATTTAGAAACTGAATCGAATTGAATTTGATGATTTGAGATTTGATAAAATTTGAAGTTTTGATATAATGAAGTTGAACTTAAGTAATTGATTTTATGAATTGGAAATTAAATAGAAATTGTTTTGAATGATAAATTAACTTAACGAATATTGAATGAAATCGATAAATGAAGTTAAATTGATTTGAATGTTAAATTAAATAAATTTAAATGATTTCGGAATGAAACTTATTTACGAACTTGAATCAATATTTGAATTGTTTTAAATAAATTTGAAATTGAATTATAAGATTTTGAAATGGGAATTTGGAAGTTTTTAAATGTAAATTATGGAAACTGATTTAGAAAGACAAATGAAATGTTGGTTTACAAATTCTATTTGAAATTGAATTTGTTTTGGTTTTGAAAGTTATTAAATGACCATCGGTGTAATAATACGTAGTTATTAAAGAGACCGGGATCGGATATGGACATACTTTCTGTCGATACCGAAAACCACTTTAATAACTAATATACGCGGAGTGGTTATCCAGAACGAAGTGGATGGTTTTGATGAACGCGTGACTGAAGAAAGAGAACGATTTTGGATGACCCCTGACATGACTAAAACAGGAGCCGCGCCGGGCCATTGAGGTTCGCCACCTCTAGCGGACACACTTCTTCGTTACCATATCTATTACTTTGTGATTCGATTTGGGTGCACCCCTCGATTACGGGAGTGTTGTTTCGCGGTGTTGGGGTAGTAGCTGCTATGCCCAACATCAGTCCGGATCACGCAACTACTAGTATCCTAGTTGGTATTGCCTCATGTACCTTGTCATACTGATTATCCTATTCGCGACCACTACGATTTTGGTTTGTACCTTTAGTATATGGATTTCCCTCTGGTGACTTCCGGTTTTGGGGAAACTACGGTCTTGTATATGCTCTTGGGAATAAAAATGTGTTAAGGGTGGAATGGGCCATGACTTAACGCTATTTTGATATCGTACCTTACTGATTAGACATTATCTACTTAGCGTACACTATTGCATAGTAGATAGTTTAACGGATCCTTAGAGGATGGTTATCCCAAACATCCTTTGAGTTACTTGTATTTCAGTTGATATTTCACTTGAGTTGGATTTATTGATATAAGAATGTTAATCCTGACTTGAGTGTTTTGTGTTTCTTTACGCTCGGGTCAGACTGAGTGATTCAGTATTCGAGACTCACCTTTGGAGTTGGAGCTTCGGTTGGAGATCCAGCTATCTATCCAGCTTTCAGTTATTCAGTTGATTCCAGGGATGTATTCAGATCTTGTATTTGACTATTGTATTGAGATATCTATTGTATTCGAGACTTCTATTGTATCTGGTTTAACTCTGTTATATATATAGTAGCTTCATGAACTACTATTCTTTTGTTTCCGCTGCATTATTGTTATCTTACTCTGTGTCTGTGATCTGTGATTATTTTATTTACTGTATATGTTGAGTTTTGCCAATTTAAATTAACAATCTATTGTTTTGAATTATTCAAGTCGGACATGTGTGGATTTATTGTCGATTTGAATGATCCAAAATACTGGGTCGTTACATAGTGTTGGCTAAGAAAATTAGAAGGCTGGAGGTTGGAACTGAGATCTATGATCTAAAGGATTTTAGCCTTGACTAGAGGGGATGGTTGAGAAAAAAGGGACGATTGTGTGTTCCGAATGTGGAGGACTTGAGGAAAGAACTTCTTGGAGAATGTCATCGGCCCAAGTTTACGATTCATCCTGGAGGGACCAAGATGTATCATGATATGAAGAGGAGCTTCTATTGGGAAGGCATGAAGGGGATGTTGGCTTGTGGGTTAGGCAATATGCAAACTGTCAACAAGTGAAAGCTGAACATCGAAAACCGAGTGGTTTGCTTCAGCCTTTAGAGATTCCAATTTGAAAATGGGATTCGATATCTATGGATTTTATAGACGGTTTGCCAAGGTCAAATAGAGGCAACGAAAGTATATGGGTTATAGTGGACGGACTGACCAAGAGTGCCCGTTTCATTCCAGTTAAGTTAACCAAAACGGCATCTGTTTTAGCTAAGTTGTTCCTGAAAAACATAGTTAAACTGCATGGAGTTCCGAGTAGTATAGTCAGTGACAGAGATGTTTTATTCACTAGTGAACTCTGAAAGAGTCTACAAGAAGTGATGGGTACCAAGCTTAACATGAGTACTGCGTATCACCCTCAGACAGATGGGCAGGCAGAGAGAGTCAACAAAATACTCGAGGATCTACTGAGAGCTTGTGTATTGGAGTTTGGTGGATCTTGGGAGGGTCACCTACATTTGGTTGAGTTTTCCTATAGTAATAGTTATCAGACTAGTATAGGAACGACGCGTTTTGAAGATTTGTATGAAAGACCATGCAAATCACCAGCATGTTGGTTGGAGACTGAAGACAGACTAGTCTTAGGTTCAGATTTGGTCAGGGAGGCGTCAGAGAAAATTGAGTTAACCCAAGGAAGGATGAAGGAAGCTTAGTCAAGACTGAAGATTTACGCGGATAAAAAGCGTAAGGACCTAGAATTCTTTGTTGGAGATAATGTTTTCATTAAGGTATCACCTATGAAGGGTGTGGTGTGATCTGGAAAGTCAGGGAAGTTAGCCCCAAGATATGTCCATTCCAGATTATAGAGAGGATTGGAAAGCTCACATATAGAGTAGAGTTGCCGAGCAGTATGGCAGGCGTCCATAATGTGTTTCATATGTCTCATCTTTGCAAGTATTTGCATGATCCAGAGACTACTATTCCTCCGACGGGGTTGGAAGATTTAGCAGTAGAGCCTAATCCGACTTTTTCTAGACAACTAGTTCGGGTTGTAGCTAAAGATGAGAAAAGATTAATGAATAAGACAATCAGGTTGGTGAAAGTTCAGTGAAGCGACAACGAAAAGGACTGTACTTGGGAGACCGAGGACAGGATTAGAGATACTTATCCTGATCTGCTTTGAGGGTATGTCTATATTAGATTTATATAGATAGTTGCTAGTCAGTTAGACTAGTATGGTTGTTAGGAGTTGTTATAGATGATTGCTATATTTAGTATTTAGTCCTTACTGAATTTCAAGGACGAATTTTTTTAAGGGGGGAGCTTATAACATCTCTAATTTTTTGATAACATTATTCAGGAAATTTAATTAGATAAATTAAATAGAATAATGATGATAAGGGGATTGAGACTTGAATAAACCATATATAGTGTCGTGCTTATTAATAAAGTAGATGGGCTTTAATTGGGTTATTAAACTAATTAAATTACACATGTGCATATTAGTAAAATAGCATCCTTATCCTACATGGCTATATACTTCTTATCCTTGCCCATTCACGTTTCATTTCTCACCTTCACAAATGCAAATCAAAAATTAAAATATAGCCGACCATTAACAAAGAGGAAAATTCAATCTAAAGCTAAGGATCAAAAGCTAGGAAGGATTAATCAACAACAAATCTCAAATTCCTTATCATACCTAAGGTGAATAATAATTTCATGCCATCTCTATTCTATTCTATGATTATATGTTATCATATTTATTATTAAATTCATTTTTTTGGTGCTATGGATGATGATATGCTTGAGCTATATTATGGTTGATTTATTTTAATTCAGTTATATATGAATTAGCACGGTTTTAGGGTAAAACCGAGGGTTTATTATTTTAGAATGTCATGTAAAAAATTTATGTTGAGTAACTTGAATTTGGATATGGGTTTTAATTTTTAGAATTTTCCAAGCTATAGAAAATTTATTATGAATTTATACAGGAAAATATGATATAATTGGGTTCAAAATTTATTTCAAGTATTTCAGGAAGAAATTAGGTTTGAAATTTTAATATGCTAGAGCAATCCTGATCCCTATAAAAGTAAAAAAGGAGAAAGAGCAAAGAGATCGGGTACGACCCCTATATGCATGCAAACATGTATATTAAAATTTTAATATATAAAATAAATAAATACATAAATGCAATGAAATTGCATCTAATTCAATGAAAATAAGCAATGACCCATGAGCGTGCAAAAGCATCCAGGAGCCAACGACAAGAACCTGTACCTGAACGTGCACGTGTATATTCTAAAATTTTAATTTTTGAAATCGAAGGAAATAGAATTCAAACCTGAAGCTTTCAAGGTCGAGACTGAATCAGATAGCCATAGCTTGCTAGCCCCGTAGAACTAGACATAGGTAGCAACTGACAGAATATAATCCTGGATTTATACTATTGGAAATCGACCAAGTGTTATGATATCAAAGAGGGATAGGACACTTTGGGGAAAAAATTGACAAAAGGGTAGCGACTATTCAGAAAACTAGATGGATTTCTTTTCGGGAACTCTAACCTGCTTTAATTCAAAGCACGTCATGTTCAACATAAGGCGTATTTTGGGGGTAGTGTTATCTATCATTTTGACCCGGCTATATCCGAACTGATTGGACAAGTTAGACTCGAATGTCATTAAGGCCAATAAGCTCAGAGTGATGATTGTGGAGTACATAAATCAAGTACAGATGATAATATGAAGCTATGATCGAATGGAATTGAGAGATAATCTATACAAAACATTCAAAGTATGGAATATAATTTAATCTGTAAAAGGGATCAGCTATAATCCCTCTCAACCAAAGGGATCGGTTTACTTCAGCCAAACAAGTGCAACTCAATGGAAAACAATCGATATCTCAAGATCCAGAAGTCCAATGCATATGAAACTTTGAAAACAAAATGTGGGTACCCTAGGGAGTCCACCCTAGGGATCACACCCTAAAAGGAGCAAGCAAGAAGGATCGGCCCTCTTCCCTCTAGAGGGATTGACCAGAATTAAGATACACAATATGTTGCAACAAGATTTGATCAATAACTCAAGTTCTACTAACCCAATTGACATAAAACTTGGAAGCTAGGTATAACACAACATGGAGAAGCTTCCATAGGGATCGCACCCCAAACTCCTCCAAAATAGGGATCTGTCCCAATCCCTATTTCTTGGGATTTGGGTTATGCGATCCCTCCTGTGGGCCCCTATGCGTCTGGATATCCTTCCCCGAATTTTCAAGGAGATATTTCGCCCTCTCCCTCCATAAATACAGATTTGATTATTCATTTTTGGGATTTTTACATTGCTTGTTGCTTTGTACTCTTTTGTAACTAAGGATTTTAATCTAATCCCTATTGTACTCAGTTTACAAAGTGATTAATAAAGCTATCTCTTCAAAGTGGACGCAGGAAAACAATGCCAAACCACTATAAACTACTGTGTCTATGTTATTTGCTTGTTTATTATTTCTTTACCGCTATACTCTCTCTGTTTACATTTATTATTCTTCATTTATTCCTTTATAAAATCTCTATTGGGTGTTTGTGCCAACTTGTGGTGCAAACACTCTCAGTTTCATCTTTAAAAACCTGACAGTCATTAGTGGAGTGGCTATTGATTTGGTGGAACTTGCAATATCTAAAATTGCCATGAGGCTCCTCCCTTCTTTCATCTTTGGAAGAGCTTGTTCTTTAAAACTGCACCTAATCCTGGGTCATGAGATATTTTGTCCCCATATCCCTACTCAAAGTACCACAGTTAGCATACCTAGACTTGTATTCGCGCAGGTGTCTACACGCCTTTTGGCGGTATTTTGCCGACCATTATGTCGGTGATTAGTATTATCATGCAGATCGCTTTGAGTAGAATGTCAGGTTTCATTATCACTATCGGAGAGATCAGCATCCTCAATTCTCATTATGTTGTTCTCCCGTTGATATAAGTTAGTTAGGGACGTAGCCGGTTGCTTTTGAAGCTCTTTCCACATTATGGGCTTATAATTGACCCTCGAGCAGAAGGCTACAGCCAGGCTGTTCATGTCAGCACCAACAGCCTGGGTGGATTTATTATTGAAACGGTTGACATACGACCGTAGGCTTCTAGTTGGCCCTTGTCTAATGTTACCTAGCTTGCTAGCCATCATAACCTAGGTCTAAGAAGTGAAGTACTTGGTCTTGAAATACGCACACAACTAGGCCTAAGAATAGATGATGCCTGGTCATAGATGCAAGAACCAACCTAAGGCCGATTCTACGAGAGTGGATGAAAAGAGTATGCAGTTTGCTAACCAAAATATGACCGACACAAGTAATGGAGTTGAACACAACAATGTGATCAGGTGGGTTAGAACTCCTATCATATTTTTCAATGGGCTACCAGGCATACCACTTGTGAATGTATGTGTTCAAGATTTACTCAAAAATTGGCTCAACATTATCGTCATCAACAAAAGCATCGCCTTGGGGATTCTGGGCTTGCATTCTGTTGAGCTACCGGCGAAGGATGATCATTTCTTCTTAGAGACTGACATCGATCCACAGAGGGATAGTCTGGACAATGTCGGGTTTAGGACTCAATCAATGTCTTGATGGAGTGGGAGATCGATTATGGGAGGGAGAATGGTGATGGTGATATTGAGATGGAGTGAGAGTCCTCCTCTCTGTGTGCATAGAGGGCGACCTTGAATGTCTGGCCCGCTCCTCCCTTAATTTATCCTGGCCCTACCCCTAAGAGATTTGGAATGTGCAAAGGGAGCCCCATGCTTCCTTCTAGTGGCAGGAGCACTACCATTTCGACTTTCAAAAGTAGACATGCAAAGACACTCAAAAGTAGAAGATCGTTCCACGAAAAGGGAATGGTAGTGTCTTGGTTCTCTGAGCACGTCCAAATCTAAAGCAATGTTAATAGCATATCTTGGAACACGCGCAAGATACCACCCTATAAGGGAAGAATCCATGAGTAGGGTTTCAGGCACCACTTTATCCGATCCTTAGCGATGTTCATGAGATCGTAGGCACAGGGAAGGGCAAGTTTGTAAATAGATGGGTCGACTGTAGGAGGAACAAGTCCGACAAAGTTTACGGTAGCCTTGGCATACAACCACATCCTTAGACTTTGCATTTCGTAGGCTAAAGTGCCCACATTTGTCAATTGTTGCAACATGATACACAACATATCATTGTTGAGCATAGGAATAAGGAAAGTAGCACTGGCAACGGTATTTCCATTGGTTCCATGCTCATTGGAGTTGTTACCTTCAATTTCAAGAACTTGGTCTATTGCAACAAGTCGGAATAGATTTTCATAGAGAAGAAAAGTTATGAAAGGCAAGAGCTTTAAGGGAAGGCCCTCCTTCTTGCGCCAAAATGCTGACTAATGAGTTAGCTAACCTTAAATAAAACTTAATGCATTATGAAAACAAAGGTTATTTTTTTAATCACTATGCTCAAAAATGTAAAATGAGGAAGAAAATAAGAGTAAATAACACAAAAATGTAGAGTGGTTTGACAAGCTTTCCATCCACTGTGAAGATCTCTTACTATGTTTCTCTTTTACCATTATAGGATATTACAAGAGAATAATAAGAAATAAAACACTTAAGACTAAGACACAACTAACCTTAAGAGCTTAGAGCTTTGATTCACTGTGTGAGGAGAGACGTGATTGTGTATAATAACTAGATTTTGAGTAATTTCCAACCCCTTTGAAGTAGCATTGCATGGGGTATTTAAGTGGCTATAGTGGATGATGGATAGTTGAGATTACATAGTGCAATAGGCAAGAAGTAGGCTCGGTTGTTTATCTGTTCGCATTGGCTTATGGAAGACATTCACAAAGGGAGGCTGGAATGCATGGTTGTGAAGTATGCCAGTTGTCCCTCCCTACTAGGTGTTGCATTATATTTAATGCGCAATAAATGTTGATGGCGGGTTACAAGATTATGTATGCTTTTAGTTACTTTGCTACGGCACATAGTACTGACTGTTTTACGACTTGTCATTTAATTTTGCATGCCTATATGGCAAGGCAGGTGAATGGCTTCCTTCGAGGTGGACTGGTTGGCTAGCTATCGAAGATGCTAAAGAAAGTCGATTGCTACTAAGGAACCAAGTTGCAAGGAACATGCCGACCCATCAGTGAGATGACAGGATGAGAAATGATGATGTCGGGAACTCGGGTCGAGCTTATGCCGATTTTGCCTATTGATTTCCTGTTGAACTCGCTTAGAGTTGTGACGGTTGGCAATGAAGTGGATTGTCTTTGAGTGGGCAGGCTGGCCCTGAGATAGATTAGATGTGAGAGCCATGAGTGGACTGGTTGCTTGCTGCTAAGATTTGTCGAGGAATGCTAAATGGTACTAAGGTCCAAGTTGCTAGGGAGGTGCCAGGCCATTTGTGAAGTGATGAGGTAGGTTGCTTAGGATCGATCGAAGGCAGGTTGTGATGAAGCTGGGCCAGAGACATGTTACGCTTAAGCCAGACTTTATCCGGTGAGTTGGCTGTTGAGGGCGTGTTGAGTTGGTACAACCGACAGTGGCATGGAGTGTTTATGAGTAGGTGGACGATCTAATCTGGAGCCAAATTGAATGTGAGACGGCCCTAGATTCGCTGGGCTGGACTATGCATTAATTGGCTTGCAAATCATAATTGCAAGAATTTTGAGGAACACACACAGATAGGAAGAATTCTACTAATTATATTAGATTAATCCCACTAACTTATTTGTTTTGACCCAATCTACGTAATTCGCTAGATTACCTATCAACACATTAGATTCCCTAAATCATAAGTCAGTGGATATTTGGGGTTGATTACGACATTTTTAATTTATAGATGAGTTACATGTAATTCTTTTAATAAATATAATGTTGACAATTATATGATTTTGAAACTAACTAATATTTAAGGTTTATTCAGAAGTAGTATTAAGGGATATACAATTGGGAAAGAAGTCACACAAAGTTCCTTAATCAATTATGAACATAAGTTGAAACCCCTAAATTCCTCGAAAATACGATCTCCGTGATTATCCTTCTAAATAAAAAAATTAGACCCAAATTATAAAACTTCCAAATTGCGTGTTAACATAATTATAGAATGATTGGGTCAATAACTCAATCATAATAATTATTGGTACATTAGGTTAACTAAGGGATTAGTCATAATATTATTCTTCGACTATGTCATATATGTGTCATATAAAATTTCCTTGATTATGTTTCCATCAATCGAAAAATAATATAGTTAAGGGCGAGCTAATCAGTTATTAATTTAACTCCTGTAAATGAATCTTGCTCACAATAAATTACGCCATTTGCTTTGTTTTCTATTGTATGTATTGTTACATCGTGATATAAGTACGACACTAAAAACATTAAATATAAGCAGAGAATCCTTAGGAAAAGTATTTAATCAATTGCAATTGCAATGTGTTCGCAACCTTGAGTATTAAATCGTATATTCACAATTTTTATCCTCAAATGTTCTTAGCCTAGAATTTTTGAGAAATGGTATCGATACATCCGTTGAGACTAGTATTGTAATAACCCGCCTTGAAATAAGCCTAGTATTCAATCCAATAAAAGCCCATCGATCTTTAAGCCTGTTTAAAGCTGGCTATTGGTTGGAGAAATGGATACAATAAACAACACATAGAGCTATCTGTCTATAATTTCAGAATCTCATAGTGGAAGGGAAAAAATATAGTATCAAAAATAGTAACCATTTTATAAAAATCCATATCTCATAACAAAACATAACATCCCAACAACTTAAATAAAATATCTCAAAATACAACAACATCAGAGATGGGTACATCAACAAAAGTAGATACATAACTGCCATAAGTCCTCGCCTCCACTTTCATCCTCAAAATCGTCATCATCTCACCTAACCTGTGTGTTTTATGAGGAGGGTGGGTTAGAAAAACAAAGTTTGTCAAATGAAAATCTCAAATCTTAACATAATATTATTTGGGCGGTATTATTTGAATAAGTAATATGTCTCCACATTCTAACTATATCATGACAAAAATACCTACTGTTGTAAGCCCAAAAGCATTTCCAATCCAATACACTCTCTCAATTCAAGGCCATATCTTACGATCAATTGTAGGCCAAAGGCCCTTCTCAATCCCTTGCAATCACTATCAATCATGTCCTAACAATACGAGAGAAAGTACCCAAGCCACTAAATACCTTTTAGTGGGAATTAGGCAGACTCTAACCATTTGATACCTATAATTTAGGTAGTCCTCATCATTTAACACCTAACCCAAGACAAACCTCTCTCTGATACTCTATAGCTGACATCGCATGGATCTCATCAGACCACTTAATATTCTTTATAGAAGAAGCTTTATAGAAGAAGCGGACCCTACAATAGTTATATAATATCACAGCCCCAAAGTGGACCCTTCCCATGATTTCGCACTACCGTACCTAAACAATAACCCCGACCATTTAATACTTCTTAAGTGGGAAGCAGGCGGACCCTACAATAGCCACTTAACACACCCAATCCCGAAGCAGGTCCTATGTATTATGACCTATAACCCACACTGTGACGTCTTACATTAGTCCAGCTATTCATAGGTGCCGATAGCCAAATTAGCTGGGAAAACTTACCATATAGAATTGGGACTAACCCTGCATCCTCCATGGGTACTTATTATAGGTGATGTATCACATCAGTTCTAAAGTCGCACTGTTGGTAGCCAAATTAGCTGGGAAGACTTCTATGTGCTTTTAACTGCCCTCGCACCCCTATAACTTAGTCATAATTTCCATTATCCTAACATACTACCATATTTATCTCACCTCATTTCCCATTAAGGCTACATAAGGAAAACTCCATTTTCACCCTTAACTTCCTTCCTAAGGGTGTTTAATACTAATTTACTAACCTATTTATACTACACATTAATACATTACTATTTGTACGTTGTTTATACGCTAATATATATATATACACACACACACACACATGCCATAAAATATTCTTATGCGTGTGAAAATTTTGCATCTTATACTACTCGTTTAAATTTTAAAACTTCCAAATTATACAAGTCCAACTCTAAACAATATCTTACAAAATAGCTAATATCCTTAGCCAAACCAACACTTGCATAAAATAAAATAAAATCTTATACCAACTTATTCGATATTAAAATAGTTGAATCACTACTTCTATTTTGAGGATTAACATTTACAATTTAATTCTTTTACGCTCTATTCAACTTTTATGCAAACGAATCTAAAGTTGAATCGCTACTCCATTTCCTTACTATATTTCCTTTTTGAATCCTTTAACACATCAATAAATAAGAGTTGGAATGGAATAGAATATAAAATACCAAAATTGCAATATCCAAACAAACTATACTATTTTAATATAAAAAATTAAGATTTCAATAAGAATTGACATTTTGCTTAGGGGAAATTTAGGGTTTTAATTTTAATTTAATGTTTTTGTGAACAAAATTCCCCAAGGCATAATATAAATAAAATCAGATATAAAAATATTAAAATGAGAAAAACTTAAGATTCCCACTCAGAGATGATTCCCAGCTTAATCCTTACGAAATAAACAATAATTGGATTGTATATGAATTAGATTCAGGATTTTGGGGATTGAAGAATAGAATTAGAATTTTAATATTAAATGTCTAAAATCCCTTGTTTGAAAATCCTAAGAATTTTTGAATCGTATAGAAAGAGTTTTTCGGTTAATTCCGGACTTGTTCGTTTGAAGCTATCAACTTTTGAGTTGTTATATGTGATTGCCATTATTTGGCGAGTTTTGAGATCTGTAAATTCCTACTTTTAGAAATTATTGGAGATGGCCAATTTTTGGCGAACTTTGTGGTTTGAGATCTCCTATTTTAGGAATTATGATCTATGAAAACCATATATTGTTTTGTGTACTTGCCGATGATATGAGGAAAGTTATGAGTTTGAGATCTCCTATTTTAGGAGTTATGGGTTGTGAAAACCATCAGGATGTCTTTTGTACTTGCCGATGATATGAGGCAAGTTATGAGTTTGAGATCTCCTATCTTAGGAGTTATGGTTTGTGAAAACCATCACGATGTCTTTTGCACTTGCCGATGATATGAGGCAAGTTATGAGCTTTCTGAGATTTGGATGATGTTGTTTTCTAATGTGGCATTGACTAGCAATTAGTAAACCGTTATGTGAGAACGTGTGGTATAGGACACACTGTTAACACTTTTCAGGTTCCTATATGAGAGTTTGTGACACATTCACGAGTTATGCCAGTACTATAGACCTTCGGGTCATCATGAGTTATGTGACTTCAGTCATCACGAGGATTATGTGACTTCGGTCACCACGAGTTATGTGACTTCGATCATCATGAGTTTATGTGACTTCGGTCACCACGAGTATGACCTTCAGGTCCATGAGATAGGTACCTAATATATAGTACTAGACACGAGTTTAGCACGGGCAGCATTGCTTCGGCATGCAATCGGGGATTTGGATCCAATTTGGGATTTTCTGTGTTTTGAGTTTATTTATGATTTCACCATTTTTGAGATGATTGCTTTATTTATTTATAGCCTAGAGCTATATGAGGACTTATTTATATATGGTGATTTCATTTATGAAGTTTTGAACTCCTAATTGAGTTCCATGAGTTATGAGATTTCAGAGATTTCCGTGTTTCCTTCTATGGATTTATGTGATTGTTTATTTGCACTTATATTATGAGTAACCTTTAAGTAGGAAACATTTATATTGAGTTGAAGTTATTCATGAGATAACCTTGATACTTATATCCTATTATCAATTGCTAATTATCATGTTCCAGTTAGACTGACCCGCGTATTTATACTCGGGTCAGACCGAGTTGTTTCAGGTATACCTGTAGGTTCTAGCTTGCTCCGCTTTCACATTGGCTTAACCTTTTGGAGCTATTACTTGAGTCATGTAGTTGAATATTTGAGTCACTTGATGTATATTCAGTTTGAGATTTATTGTATTTGTATATGGTCTTTGGAACCATTCGAGTATGTACACATGTATTGTTATAATTCTGCTGTCTGTATTTATATGTAATCTGTTCTGTGATCTGTTGTATGTGTTTGTATTTGTACTCTGTTATGAATACGATCCTTAGCCACCGTAATAATATATTAGACATGAATTGAGTACGTTGATCCACCTGAGGTAAGAAAGAAATTTTTTTACACCCCATTGACGTATTCGATACTCATTTAATATAAGACTATGGATGGTCGCTCCTAACCAGCCCTATTCTCCGCTCTAATAGACAGTATTACTCTGTAATGTTCTTTCTTAGGGTGGGTCTCGAGGTAGGGCGTTACATTATGGGCTTTGCTTGCATTCTCAAATAATTTGTTAATAAAAGCGAGGGGGTTAGCTTCTTATTTATAGTGGTTAGAAGGCACCAGGACCGTTGGATTTAAGTTAGTTTAAAATAATAAAATTCAGCCCGTTCACGTCTCACAAAAACCTAGCTGCCTTTACATTCATCAACCAACCGTCCTTCCTCAAAGAGTCGAGCCCAACGAAGGCAGTCGACTGGTTAGCCTATATTTGGAACATTTTATACGTTGTCGTTAATTATTATTTAATTCCTTTAATTAGCTTTAACGTTACCATTTATTTTAATGTTTGCTTAATCCTCAAGTTTCTAATCAACGTTAACTTTTAAATTTCAAATTTTAGAATTAATTATAAATTTGAATTTGAATTCCATCTGAATTATTTTGAATTCGAAAACTTCAAATGTCTATAATTTTTCCATTTGAGCTCTGATTGAAGAACTTTATACATGAAAGTTAGTCAGAAAATTATCACGAACGTAATGGTGTAACTTCCATAGCCAAAATTTGATATATAGAAATATTTCATTTTTAGCCTTATAATTAATTAATTAATTTCTTATTAATTTTTATGGGATGTTATGTTCTCCCCCTTTAAAAAGGATTTCATCCCCAAAATCCCTAAGGGACAGATAGTGTGACATGCACTCAACATTCATGTTATACAACCCAGTTATCTACTCAACCATCCACTCAATCAAAAGTGCAATGTGATTATGTATGTAGACATACTATAAGTGAGCTCAATTATTGCATGAGTGTAAGATTCTATCATATCAACATGTATGCAAACATCCTAAATATGCATAAATTTCTATATAAGTGCAAAAATAATAGTAAAAAATATGGCAACCATCCTCTACCATCCAATCTAGCAACCATGACATGACCAAAAACCTAAATTTTAAAGAGAGAAAGCTTACTAGAGAAAAGCTAAGGATGAGAAGCCTTCATATTCTCTTCAATTTCCTATATGCTCTATTATGCATGTAGTGGCATGGGTTGCTATCGGCTCCATCTCTATATCTATTAACCGATCAGGCTCTACTATAGCGATGGTGGAATTTCTCTAAGTACAAAACATGAAAAACGTTACGAATTCCTGCCAACTTATTTGGTAGCTTCACTCGATATGCAAGTTTCCCTATTCTTTCCAAGATTGGGAAAGGCCTAACAAACCTTAGTGCTAACTTCCCCGATGAACCAAACCAAAGGAAAACCTTAATGAACACCATGTCTCCTACCTCAAACTCAAATTTCTTCCTTCACTTGTCTGCATAGGACTTCTAACAATCATGTGTGGCCTTCATTCTCTGTGTAATCATCTCTATCTTTTCCGAGGTTTCGCAAATCAAATCTGGTCCAAGAAGGACTTTATCTTTGCTTTTCCACCAACGATTGGCGATTTGCATGACCTCTCGTATAATGCTTCAAAGGGGGTCATGCCAATCGTCGCTTGATAACTATTATTATACACAAATTCTACTAAGGGTAAGTTATGCTTCCAATATCCGCCGAAATCCAAGATGCAATCTCTTACAAGTCCTCTAAAATCCTATTCACCCTTTCTGTCTGGTCGTCAGTCTGTGGGTGCAAAGCAGTGCTCAGATTCAATGTGGATCCTAAAGCAAACTGTAGACTCCTCCAAAATTCGCTAGTAAATAAAAGGTCCATATCACTAACAATGCTAATTGAAACTCTGTGGAATAGTACTACTTCCTTGATATAAATTTGCGCTAGAGATGCTGCAGTCCTATTACTTCTAATAGGAATAAAATAGGCTCTTTTAGTGGGTTTATCTACTATAACCCACGTAGCTTAATTGCCTCTTTGACTCCTAGGTAACCCATTTATAAAATCCATTGATACATGCTCCCACTTCCAAATCGGCAGCTCCAATGGTAATAACAAACCTATGGGTTTCCCTTGCTTTGCTTTTATCTTTTGGCATGCTAAACAATGCTACTTTTTCCTTCATTCGCGACCAATAGAAAATTCATTTCATATCCTTATACATCTTATCTCCTTTGGGGTCAACCTAGAATGGCGGCACTCCGCTAGCATTTCTTCCAAAACAATCTCAACCGTAGGAACACAAAGGCATCCATCTCTCCTTAGACATCTTCTTTGATCAACTATATACCTACCACCATAGGGAAAACACTCTCTTCTACTAAACTTGCCCATTGTATCTACTATCGTCGCATCCTTCTTCTGCTCTAGCCAAATACGGTCCATCAATGCTGGTCTAAGTTCCATTGATGCTAAGTAGCCTAGCATGGATTCAGTCGAACGTTGGAAATTGAAATTTAAGAGGAACTCCAACCACCTGCACTCATATATAGCACCTAGAGTAGCATGCCTCTGGCTAAGGGCATCGGCAACAAAAATTCCCTTTTTTGGGGATATACCGTATCTCAAAGTAATATGTTGCTATAAACTCTATCCACCTCTACTGCCTAAGATTTAGATCATTTTGGGAAAACATGTATTTGAGTGGTTTGTGGTTGGTGAACAAGTCAAACCTTTCTCTCAAAAGACAGTGCCTCCACATCTTTAAGGCAAAAACGATAACCACTAAATCTAAGTCGTGAGTTGTGTATCTCTTCTCATGGTCCTTCAACTATCTACTGGCATAAGCTACTACACTTCCTTCTTGCATGAGAACAGCTCCTAATCCCTTACCATATGCATCACTATAAACGGTGAAAGGCTTCGTCCCATCAGGAATAGTTAGTACTAGCGTGCTAGTCAATAGCTCCTTTAGCTTCTCGACTGCTTCCGTGCATTTCACATCCTATGCAAAAACTAGATTCTTCTTGGTTAAGCGAGTTAATGGGATTAATTGCTATCTTTGCAAAGTCCTTTCTATAGTAACCCGCTAACCCAAGAAAACTCCTAACCTTCATGGCATTCATCAGAATCTTCCGATCTTGAATAGGTTCCACCTTTGCGGGGTCTATAGATAATCCTTTCTAGGAAACAATATGTCTAAGAAATCTCACCTCCTTCTTCCAAAAGTGACATTTTGAGAATTTGGCTTTAAGTTGGTGCCTCAAAGTCCCTAGTACATTCCTTAAGTGATTTTCATGCTCATCCTCACTTTTAGAGTATACTAGAATATCATCTACAAACACTACGACCAATTTATTCAGCCGTGCACTAAAGACTCTACTCATCAAATCTACAAAGTATGCGGGGGCATTCTTCAATCCAAAGGGCATCACTTCCCATTGATATATTTTCTATGGAGTGTGAAATGCGGTCTTTTGCTTGCTATCCTCAGCTATCCTCAATTGATGAAATCCAATCGTTAAGTCCAATTATGAAAAGATTTTGGCTCCAACAAGCTGGTCAAACAAACTGTTCTAACTATGGGGTACCTATTCTTCTTGATTAACTTATTGAGTTCTCTATAGTCAATGCATAGCCTTAAAGAGACGTCTGCCTTGCTGGCAAATAACAGGTGCTCCTCATTTAGAAGTACTGTGGTGAATAAATCTCTTCTACAATAGCTCCAAAATTTGCTCAACTCTCGCCTTTCTTTGGAGGCCATGTGTCTTAGTGGTAAAGCGATGGTTCTAACGTCCCACTCTAAATCGATCCTAAACTCGATCATCCTTCGAGGAGGGAGATCCAAGACTTCTTCAAAGACATTAGGAAATTCTCGATCTACGTGTACCGATGAGAGCTTAGCTTGTATTAAGCTCAACAAATATAAATAGCTTAACTAAACTGAATTTCGGGGTGTACAACAAACATCTATATCTCACCCCTAACAATTCCTTAACCATACAATCCTCATATCGTAGTCTAAGACAGTCTCATAGTAAGATAACCAATCTATCCCTAGGATAAGTCCATACCCCTCAGAAATAATTACATACACATTATATGTAAAATTGACATTACATATACCCATAACTAGGTCTTTCCAAATTAAAGAAAGGAGTGTCGACCCCCTAATAGGACTTGATACGACTATTGGGTCGGTGACAAATTGGTTATTTAGACTCGAGGAGTTAACTACATTTCTAGCTACGAATGAATGTGACGCTCCTATGTCAAATAGGGTAGGTATAGTATTCCCAGAAATGATAGTTGTACCCTCCATTGCAGCTTTTTCTTAAACCCTAGAGGGAGGTCTACTCGCGATAGGTACAGCCTCAATGGCATAATCTTGCCTACTCTGTCCTCCCTTAGTTAGCTTTGGACATCGATTCTTGTAGTGTCCCTCCTTATGGCAGTGGTTGCATCTTTCTTTATACTCCTCTCTCATCAAGCTCACCTTACAATGCTTAGCAACATGTCCTTTCTTCTGACATTTATGACATGTTATACCTTCTATCTTAAATATTCTCTTTGCCTTCTTGTTTGTCCAAAATCCCTCTTTTTAGCTCCATATTTTTTTATGTGTCGGTCCTACCTTAATTCGTCTTCTCCTCCTTCTCCTTCTCCTTCGTGCCAACAACCTGAAGTATAGCCATCCCAAATAGCACCTCATAAGTGGTGCCCACTAGTACTTGGTCAAAAGTTGCTCCCTAATTGGGGAATTTAGGCCTTTAACAAACTTCATGGTCTTCTTCATAGGGGTGTCAATCTAACTCATCCTGAACTTGGCTAGCTCCATGAACTTACTTATGTACTCCTTTAATGTGGAGTCTCCCTGTCTAAGCTATATAAACTTCTCCAACTGCATACTAATATCTGCTTCAGATATGAATCGTGACTCAAAGTGAGTTCTGAAGTCAGCGCAAGTTATTCCTTCTCAGCGTTATCCTCAGCTACTATCATTTACTAATCTAATGTTTCTCCCTTAAGATGCCATGTATCCTCTTAATCTGGTCCTCCTATCCAAACTCCCGAAATATTTGCTCATGCTCATTAATCCAAGCCTTTGTCTTCACAAAACCTTCAAATCCCTTACACCCTTTTCCTCCAATATTCTAAAAATCCTTGCACATCTTGGGAAAGTCTATAGGTCTGGGTGCTGCTTCAACGGGCAGAGAAATAGGTACCGTCAGTGCACTTTACTGAGGAATGGGAATTTTTTCCTAAATGCCTTGGGTATTGCTTGAACAATTCAGGCATTCCTCAGATATAGGGTATCTCTTGGGTAGAGGGGTTCCCAACCTCAGAGGTATGATTTTCAACCATTATCAACTATCTGTAGGTTTAAGCTTTTAGTTACACTTTCTAAGATAGTATTATTTGTTGAAATAAACTATTTGCTTAGTGTGCTCGCATATGTCGAACATGTATATGTATATATACATACATATATATATATAATAGAGCTTTGAAAAATACTTTCAAAAATAACAAGTACGCACTCTTACATATACCTATCTCCTCCTGATCGGGTAATATCTCTTTGATACCAAAGGTAATAATTCACCTTGAAACTTGCTTAATTTTCAATCCAATAAAAGCCCATTGAACCTTAGGCCCATTTCAAAGCTGGATGTTAGTAGGAAAAATTGATACAATAAACAATACACGGAGCTATATAACTATACTTTCAGAATCTCACAGCGGAAAGGATAAAATATAATAAATAATACCCAATTTATAAAAATCCAAATCTCATAACAAAACATAACTTCCCAATTTCAAAATACAATATCTCAAAATACAATAACATCATGTCTGAGATGGGTGCATCAAAATATATAAAAACATAAGTAGATAGATAACTGCCATAAGCCCTCACCTCTACCTTCATTCTTTAAATCATGATCATCTCACCTAACCCATATGCTGTAATGAGGAGGGAGTTAGAATATTAAAGTTTGGTGAATGGAAATCTCAAATCTTACCATAGTAGTATTTAGACAGTATTATTTAGATAAATAATATGTCCCTGCATTCTAACTATATCCTGACAGGAATACCTACTATTTTAAGCCCAAAAGCCTTTTCAGTCCAACAATATAATTTACACTCTCTTAATTAAACTCCATAACTTACCTGAAACTATAAGCCAAAGGCCCTTCCTAGTCTCACGCAACTACCATCAATCATGTCCTAACAATGTGAGAGAAAATACCCAAGCCACTTAATACCTTTTTAATAAGGATTAGGCAGACTCTGACCATTTAATACCTATATTTTAGGCAGGTCCTCGTTATTTAATACCTAACCCAAGGCGGACTCCTCTTTATTACTCTATAGCTGACGCACAGAATCTCATCAGGCCATAAAATACTTCTTTATGGAAGAGGTGGACTCTACAATAGCCACTTAATACCTCAACTCTGAAGTTGACCCTTCTCGAAAATTTGCCACTACCGTGCACAAACTATAACCTCGACAATTTAATACTTCTGAAGTAGGAAGGAGGCGGACCCTACAATAGCCACTTAACACACCCAACCCTAAAGCAGGTCCTATGTATTATGACCCGTAACTCACACTGTGACGTCTCACATTAGTCCGACTATTCATAGGCGCTGGTAGACAGATTTGCTAGGCAAATTTACCCTACAAAATTGGGACAAACCTCACTTCTCCTTGGGTACTTATTATAGGTAATGTCTCATGTCAGTTCCAAAGTCACATTACTGGTAGCTGGATTAGCTGGACAGACTTCTATGTGCTTTTAACTGACCTCGCATCCCTATAACATAGTCATAATTCTCACTCCCCTAACATACTACCATATTTATCTTATCGCATTTCCCACTAAGGCTTTACAAGGAAAACTCCATATTTCACACTTAACTTTCTTCCTAAGAGGGTTTGATACTAATTTAATATCCAATTTATACCACACGATTAATACATTATTATTTATACGTTGTTTATATGTTTATATATATATGTATGCACACACACACACACACACACATATATATATATATATACACGTAACTAAATATTCCTAAGCGTGCGAAGATCTTGCATCCTATATTAATCGTTTAAATTTCAAAACTTCCAAATTATACAAGTCTAACTCCAAACAATAACCTACAAAATAGCTAATATCCTTAGCTAAACCAATAGACTTGCATAAATAAATAAATAAAATCTTATACCAAACTTATTCTATATTAAAATAGTAGAATCACTTCTTCTATTTGAAGGAATAAGATTTACTATTTAAACATTTTATACTCTATTTAACTTTTATGTAAATGAATCTGAAGTGAAAAGGAATTCATATTTAAATCATGGAAATAGGCAGTGTAAACTATGAATAATGGAATTCATACCTTGCATAACATTTTGTAACTAAATTTCCTTTTTGAATCCTTTAACACATTAATAAAGAAGAATTGGAAGTGGAATAGAATACAAAATAACCAAATTTCAATATCCAAACAAGCTCTAATGTTTTAATATAAAATAATTGAGATTCCAATAAGAATTGACATTTTTGTTAGGAGAATTTTGGGGTCTTAATTTAATTTTATATTTTTGTGAACAAAATTCCCGAAGGCATAAAAAAAATCCATATTCAACTATACGAATACTAAAATGAAAAAACTTAAGATTTCCACTCATAGATGATTAGCAGCTTTCTCTTTTGGATTTGATTACGCCTGCTTCAAATCTCTTTTCAGACCTCTTCCTTTTGAAATATACAACAATTGGACTTATATGAATTATATTTAGAATATCAGGGATCGGAGAAGAACAAAATTAGAAATTGAATATTAAATGTTTAAAATTCCTTACTTGAAATCCTAAGAATTTCTGAATCATATAGAAGAAAGAGACTGACACGGCTCTACTTATGTTCCTGAATAATTTGTGAATAAAGTGAGGGGGTTTGCCTCTTATTTATGGTGGTTAGAACACACAAGGATTTTCGGATTTAAGTTGGTTTAAAATGATAAAATTCAAACTATTCGCTCTTTACAAAATCCTAGCTACCTCTACATTCACCGGACGACCACCCTTTCTCAAGCGGTCGATCGCTAGCAGTCGGCCAGTCCAAGGAAGGTTGTCGACCGGTTAGTCTATATAAGGAATGTCTTATATGTTGTCGTTATATTAGCTTTAATGTTACTGTTTGT
Source organism: Allium fistulosum (assembly GCA_030737815.1). Classification (NCBI taxonomy): domain Eukaryota; kingdom Viridiplantae; phylum Streptophyta; class Magnoliopsida; order Asparagales; family Amaryllidaceae; genus Allium; species Allium fistulosum. The sequence goes on along the minus strand of CM060902.1, from coordinate 1,249,283,006 downwards.
TTTAACATTTACTGTTATCCCGCTTTTTGGTCAAAGCTGGAATATCAACAAATCGGCTGGATATCAGGATTGGAGTTCAATTGGAAACCAGGCTGCAATGGATATCGTCAAAATTTGGTCGAGCTCCAATCAGGACGGAATCGATTGGAAATGATGATGAGGACTAGGAGAGGCTACGTTTCAAGTTTCAGGTTAATCGGAGTTTGTACGGAGAAGATACGATCGATACAAGGTAGGAAGAAGGTACTGTTCGAATCCATCATCTTCCCTTGCCTCGACTCCATCATCTTCCCTTGCCTCGACTCCATCGAATTTCCCTTGCCTCGACTCCATCGAATTTCCCTTGCCTCGACTCCATCATCTTCCCTTGCCTCGACTCCATCGAACTTCCCTTGCCTCGACTCCATCATCTTCCCTTGCCTCGACTCCATCATCTTCCCTTGCCTCGACTCCATCGAATTTCCCTTGCCTCGACTCCATCGAACTTCCCTTGCCTCGACTCCATCATCTTCCCTTGCCTCGACTCCATCGAATTTCCCTTGCCTCGACTCCATCGAACTTCCCTTGCCTCGACTCCATCGAACTTCCCTTGCCTCGACTCCATCGAACTTCCCTTGCCTCGACTCCGTCGAACTTCCCTTGCTTCGACTCCATCATCTTCGAATCCATTTCAACTGAGAATCCTTCGAATCCATTACCTCGAATCCAAGCCATGGATTCGACCCAGTCAAACCGGAGTACAAAACGGATCGAAGCGAGAGACACGCGCCACGTCGCAGCAAGCATCGAGTCGACCGAATCGATTCGAACCAAGATCGATTCGAAGTATCCCTGTTCTCCAGAAATGCAACATTGAATCGATCATATCTCGAGTTCTACAAGTCCAAATGCCATGAAATTTTCACAGAAGCTTAAGCACATGATGAAGAATGTTCACGCCAAATTTCAGCTAGATTGGATGATTTCTTGATCGATTCGAACCAAGGGTCGAATCGATCCCAAAGTGGGCCCAGATCTCCAGATTTCGGCCATGTGGGCCCCCTGACGTACCAGAACTGGTCTCCCCTCATTTTAGGCGAAGTATCAGCCTCCTACACCTATAAATAGAGCCCCTGGTCATTCAGAAAAGGGGTCGGACAATTTTGAGAGCTAAGGAGCGCCCAGACTCTGTCAGATTTACTCCAGATCACCATTGCTGCCTTAGATTCAGATTGTAATCATAAAATCCGTTGTACTACACGATAGGAAATTGTAACCTTCAAGCATCGATCAATAAAAGATAAAAAACTTTGGAGTGGACGTAGGCCGGAGATAGCCGAACCACTATAAATCTCGTGTTTTTGTTCATTATTTCTGGATTGCTGTTTGTTGTTTGTTTAGATCTGAGATTTGTGTTTGAATATTGCTGATTTGTATTCATACACTGGTGCTTTCACAACATTCGGGGTTTGTGACCATTTTTGGTGCAAACACTTTGGTGCTTTCACTGAGAAGGACTAGCACCCGCTACGTCGGATTGAAGTTTAGTTTTGAAAGACAATGACTCGACAAACAAGTAGAAGGCAAAGAGCTGAGAGAAGCCAACAGGGAGGAAGTCAAGAGGCATCCTCTGGTGCTGGAGAAGGACAAGCTTCGATTTACATTACCAGAGATGAAATGGAAGCTATGGCAAATTCTTTACATGAGAGATTGCTGAAGAGTCAACAGGATATGATGCAGACTTTCTTCGAGCATATAAGAGCTGCAGGAACACAGAACCTTGGACCAACTACAGCAACTACAAATGTGGAACAAGGAACTAGGGTTGCGGAACCTAATGGAGTACAGAATACAGAACCGGAAGGCAACCAACAAGGGCTTGGGGGCAGGCCCGCAAGATCTAACGCAGAAGGACCTTTGGAGGGAGTACAGCAAGCTAGAGCCAACGTTGCGGCTAATGAGCCACATGAGGAATATGTGCCGGAGTTCCCACGAGAGCATGGGGGGCAACCCCTAACAAGCAACGCTGGATTAATGGAAATTATTAGGAAGACTATGCGTGGAGGTTTGACCAATAGAGATTCGGAAGGAGTGAACAGGAGTCCGTTCGCTCGAGAAATCAGGGTAGCTCAGAATCCGCCTAAGTTCAAGTTACCTAGTGTGGAAGCGTATAATGGCAAAGCTGACCCAACTGATCACTTGATGAGATATACTAGACACATGGAAGTACTGGGGGCATCGGAGGAAGTGATGGCCAGATGTTTCCCTTTATACTTGACAGATCTAGCGGCAATGTGGTTTAGGCAGCTGGAAGAAGGATCTATCAGGACTTGGAGGGAATTGGTGGACAGGTTTTTGGGACAGTTTCGGGTTCATATCAAAAGACCTAAGAACGTGATGACGTTGACATCGGTAAAGCAAAGGACGGATGAATCACTTAGAGCATTTTTGACTCGATTTAATGCGGCGGTTGCTTCGGTGGATCGGCCGGATCCATCGATGGTTTTGATGGCGGCAGTGTCGGGAGTCAGAGAGGATTCAGATTTTAAAGTATCTTTAGTACGAGACCCGCCACTGGATCTCGGGGAATTCTTCCACGAAGCTGAAAGGTTCCTTCGGCAAGAAGATGCATGTATGGACTTAAAGTTAAAAGAGGTGAATGTGACTGAGGGTGGAGGACCATCCAACGGAAGCTCGGACAAAGATAAAGGAAAAAGGAAGTTGGGCGACGATTCAGGAAAATCCAGCAAGCAATGGAAGGATCCAAAGTTTTCCACATACACAGAATTAAACGAGACGCAGGAGCGGATATTCATGGAAACTCGGAATCGCCTTCCTTACCGGAGGCCGGCTAGGAGAGAATCATCCGAGCGGGAGAGGGCATCTGGAAAGCATTGTCTCTTCCACGATTTGGACGGGCATGATACCAACAGCTGCAGGCACCTAAAGGATATAATTGAGGAGCATGTGAGGAATGGGCAGTTGAGGCAGTATGTTGGGGCTCGGAATGCAGCGGTGGAGCAGGAGCAACCACCGCCTACCTCAAACCATGAGGATATGAGGTACAGGAATAATGGTCGATTGGTAATCAATTGATCAGGATAATATGAAATAAGTAGCAAACCATTGGCGAGCAACCGAGTCATTTACACATGTATGGGGACGGAGATAGCCCCTAGGCATGCTCTGAATGATGATAAACCGCAAAGCCATGTTTTGCGAAATCTGTCTTTTGTTTTTGGATTGGACACTTAGTTTTCTGGTTTGGTTTTGGAGTTTGGATTGAACTCCTGGTTTTTGTTTGCTTTCTGCTTTGGATTTTCGTTCGGATGACTGGTTTTTGTTTTGGGTTTTCTGTTTTGGATGTTGGTTTGGATTTCTGATTTTCGGATTGGATTTTGATTGGATTCTTTATTGTTTTTGATAAACGGTCGTCGAGTATGGACTATGCTCGGCAAGGGTCCGGAGTGACCACGATTCGGCCTAGGACTTAGGCCTCCTATTATCAATTATTGTTTCAGGTCGTTGAGTATGGACTATGCTCAGCAAGGGTCCGGAGCGACCAGGATTCGGCTTAGGACTTAAGCCACGGCATTACTTGCGTCCAGGGACACTGGACCACGGTCGTCAGGTGCGGATTGCGCTTGGCAAGAACCCGGAGAGGTTAGCTCAGCGTCTAGGGACACTGGACCACGGTCGTCAGGTGTGGATTGCGCTTGGCAAGAACCCGGAGAGGTTACATCAGCGTCCAGGGACACTGGACCACGGTCGTCGTGTGTGGATTGCGCTTGACAAGAGCCCAGAGAGGTTATAGATTTGGATATCGGCCCGGAGAGGTCCTGGATTTGGCTATTGGCTGTTGGATAAGAATGGATCAAAGGCTCGGTCTTCGAGTTCGGATGGACATGGAATTGGCTACGGACTTTGGGTATCAGATACGGAATTATTCAAAACACGCCTTCTTATCACAAGGCATGTTTTGGGGGGCAAATGTTATCCCGCTTTTTGGTCAAAGCTGGAATATCAACAAATCGGCTGGATATCAGGATTGGAGTTCAATTGGAAACCAGGCTGCAATGGATATCGTCAAAATTTGGTCGAGCTCCAATCAGGACGGAATCGATTGGAAATGATGATGAGGACTAGGAGAGGCTACGTTTCAAGTTTCAGGTTAATCGGAGTTTGTACGGAGAAGATACGATCGATACAAGGTAGGAAGAAGGTACTGTTCGAATCCATCATCTTCCCTTGCCTCGACTCCATCATCTTCCCTTGCCTCGACTCCATCGAATTTCCCTAGCCTCGACTCCATCGAATTTCCCTTGCCTCGACTCCATCATCTTCCCTTGCCTCGACTCCATCGAACTTCCCTTGCCTCGACTCCATCATCTTCCCTTGCCTCGACTCCATCATCTTCCCTTGCCTCGACTCCATCGAATTTCCCTTGCCTCGACTCCATCGAACTTCCCTTGCCTCGACTCCATCATCTTCCCTTGCCTCGACTCCATCGAATTTCCCTTGCCTCGACTCCATCGAACTTCCCTTGCCTCGACTCCATCGAACTTCCCTTGCCTCGACTCCATCGAACTTCCCTTGCCTCGACTCCGTCGAACTTCCCTTGCTTCGACTCCATCATCTTCGAATCCATTTCAACTGAGAATCCTTCGAATCCATTACCTCGAATCCAAGCCATGGATTCGACCCAGTCAAACCGGAGTACAAAACGGATCGAAGCGAGAGACACGCGCCACGTCGCAGCAAGCATCGAGTCGACCGAATCGATTCGAACCAAGATCGATTCGAAGTATCCCTGTTCTCCAGAAATGCAACATTGAATCGATCATATCTCGAGTTCTACAAGTCCAAATGCCATGAAATTTTCACAGAAGCTTAAGCACATGATGAAGAATGTTCACGCCAAATTTCAGCTAGATTGGATGATTTCTTGATCGATTCGAACCAAGGGTCGAATCGATCCCAAAGTGGGCCCAGATCTCCAGATTTCGGCCATGTGGGCCCCCTGACGTACCAGAACTGGTCTCCCCTCATTTTAGGCGAAGTATCAGCCTCCTACACCTATAAATAGAGCCCCTGGTCATTCAGAAAAGGGGTCGGACAATTTTGAGAGCTAAGGAGCGCCCAGACTCTGTCAGATTTACTCCAGATCACCATTGCTGCCTTAGATTCAGATTGTAATCATAAAATCCGTTGTACTACACGATAGGAAATTGTAACCTTCAAGCATCGATCAATAAAAGATAAAAAACTTTGGAGTGGACGTAGGCCGGAGATAGCCGAACCACTATAAATCTCGTGTTTTTGTTCATTATTTCTGGATTGCTGTTTGTTGTTTGTTTAGATCTGAGATTTGTGTTTGAATATTGCTGATTTGTATTCATACACTGGTGCTTTCACAACATTCGGGGTTTGTGACCATTTTTGGTGCAAACATTTACTTAACCCCAAGTTTCTAACTAACGTTAACTTTTAAATTTCAAATTTTAGCATTTATTATCAATTTGAATTCCACTTGAATTGTTTTAAATTCAAAATTTTCAAATGTCAATAACTTTTCCATTTGAGCTCTGATTGCAAAACTTTATATATAAATGTCGATTAGAAAATCGACACAGACACGATGGTGTAACTTATTCTAACATTTATAAAATTTTCATCTTTAGCCATATAATTAATTGATTAAATTCTTATTAATGTTTACGGGGTGTTAAAAGCATATGTAACACTCTCCATATGACAGAAGGTGAATTACTCATGACTGTTGGGGACACCGAGGTGTTATATATTTGTGGTTTTTTGGAAAATCACAAAACAACTCAAAATGAGTCTTCGATAGGTTATCCAAAACTTAATCAAAATAGAGGATCTCGTGTAACTATGTGTAGTTGTAATAATTCGCCTTTTTTAGACCTTTGGTTTAATGCTTGAATCGACATGCAAACCACGAAAACCGAAAATGATGGATTGATGGGGTTAAATGTAAGATGAACAAAGTAATACTCTAACTACATAATATAAAACTCATAGTACAAAGAATTTTTTTTAAAACTATATATTTATATATTCAAACGATATAATAGTCATATACCTATAGTCATATATCCATATAATACTAATACAATAACCCATACACTATCACACTAAATGTTAAATGTCAATATATATATATAATATATACATAAATAATGTCTTCTTTATCCTCACTTTCATCATCGCTTACAGTAGAATGGCTTTAAACTCCATTAATCTATTAACGAAAGAAACAATGGAAAAATATGGAGAGGGTTCAAACATACGTCCAAGTGATTGAAACAAATCTATTTCACATATACTACAAAAAATACTTGTATAACATTGTTACTGTTAAACACATATGTAAACATATATTTACCTATATCACCTGCATCCACAGAGTTAGAACAACATAATATATGTTAGAACCGGGTTAGTTGAAAGTGGATAAATAGGGTAGATTTCGAAAAACAACCTCTAATTTAGATCTTATTAGGCCCATGAAGTCTAAGTTAATTTTAGATCTAATCTAAATTTAATTTAAATGAAACATTATTTTATTTAATTAAATAATAGATTTAAATTTAACTTTAAATTTGAATTTAATTTGAGTATATTCAAATATACTCATGCACGTATTGTGCATGTGCAACATATATGTATTATGTACATGGTTAACGCGTACATGTGTAGGCGTTGGGATTTATACCGCAATGGACACATTGGCTCTCTATACGCACATTGCCATCCAAAAAAATTTTAACACACACACACATAAAATTTCATAGTAAAACAATTTTAAAAACCAGATTTAGATCTATAAGTTTCAAATTATATATATAATATTAAAATTAAAATAAAATATCATAATATTTTAAATAGCATGTAGTTTATGAAAATAAATTTCTTATATATTCAAACATATTTTTATACTTAATTTTACACGAAAATAATTTTTGAAATATATATATATGTATGTATGTATGTATATTGCCTTACGGCAATTTTTTTTAAACCATGTGAAATAAAATAAGAACATAATTTTATAAAAATGAAATTGTTAATTTGTAAACATATATGCATGTTATTAAATATATTGCTTTAAAACCATATAAAAAATTATATTTATAAATAATATAAAACTACGTTTTGAAATTTTTCACCCAAAAAGAATTTGATACATAAAATAATTTAAAATGATTATATATATGGGAAAATGTTGATGCCAAAAGTGGCATAATACCCAAATTTGACATGTGGTACGATTAAATCTAGCAGAAATAACATAAAAGTGCAAAAAAACGTAGAACAAAAGAGAGACAGAAGATTTTTATAGTGGTTCGGCAATCTCTGACCTACGTCCACTTTATAGTTTTATTGATTATGGATTTGAGAGAGAATTAAACTCACCGATACAAGGGACTGACATGTTCTTAAGCCTAGAACTGTCAATAATCTCTGTCTAGGTGACTATTGTGAGGGAGAGATAGGAGATGAAGAAGGAGCAGAGTCCAAGATCCTCTTTTAGTTACAATAGTGCTAATATTTATAGGGAAACAACTCAACCGATCTAGGGGCCCGCATAAGTTGAAGCCCAGAAGCAAGCTCGGAGTCCCACAAGTGAGCACGCTGGCTCTATGAGAAAAAAAACCTCTCGATACCGAGAGCTTTACTTAGGTGAAAAATCATGCTTTTCAATTGTCTAGTCCTCCTACCTTCGATTAGATTTATTCTAAGATCTTCATTATGAAGATTAAGTCCTTTTCGATGATCAACTGGATGTTGCTTATCTTGGTCTGCTTTCTTTGCTTTCTTCTCATCAATCCTGAAAGTTGCTTGTCTAATGTCATAGAAAAGCACTTGACGATGACTGGTTGAATTAATATATGAAGTGTATGGAGTTGAGGAGGGTGCAAACATGAGAAAAGACCTCTCAATACCGAGAGATTCCTCTCGGTACCGAGAGCTCTACTTGGCTCGATTTCCAATGAAGATTCTTGAACTCCATTCTCATTCCCTTTTGGTTGTGTTCCCAAGTTCTCTAGTCGTTTCCTCTTGGTTTCAGCCTTCTGCTCCTGGTTGAAATCTAGTTGGTTAAAAACCCAGTTAACTCTTGCCCCTGAGAGTATGCTTTCACTGAAAACAATGCATGCTCTAGATCAGGACAGGTTCTGATTTGCTATTTCTTGATTCTGGATAATCGTTCAGAAACTGCTTTGAAGCATTGCTTTTGTCCGATAGACATTCCTTCAACTACTTTGCATAGCTAGAATTCCTTTCTTCATGCTAAGGACTAGATCTACGATCCAGAGATTGTTTCATGCCATAGATGAATATGCTCTCTCTCTCTCCTGCCATGCTTTCTGCAAGCTTTTGGCTAACTCTTATTAAAGCGTAGCTATTCTCTCATTGTCGTTTGAGTTCTAGTAGGACGATTCAATCCAAGATCGGTCGTATTGGGCGTTTTTATCGCTATACGCTTCCGATTACTTCACTCCCAGTGTTCCTATATAAAAGCTTCTATGTCACTTTGGATGGCAGTTCCTTTGTCATTTATCCATCGATAATGGGTAAGATCCTATGCATATTTCCGTCATGTATCGTAGCTTATTTTCCTATCACAAGCGAGCTATCGACACAAGATGGTCTATTCGTTGTGTACAGGACACGAGACGCACACTGCATAGATTAACACTTTCATTTGCACGGTCAACACTCGAAATCTGATCGGTCAACACATGTTGACATCCTTTGGATTTCAAACGTTGGTCATGTGGGTTCGATACTTGAAGTAAAGCACACCAGACCATCTTGAATGCCAAGTTTACTATTCATAATGACTCATCAATCGCCATGCCTCAAGTCTGGGGTGGGTACGTCTTCTCCTCATGAAGCTGGATCCCCCACGGCTCAAATTTCTGCTTTGCACTAGTTTCCTCCAAGCGGACGATAACCATGGACCTTCAGACGATGGTTGTTCCAATCCAAGGATTGCCACCTTTGGTGAATGAATATATTGGCCTTTGAGTTCTAGATGACCATCCTAAACAAATGCTGACCATCCTTACTTTGAGGATGCTTCAGAATATACGTTGCCAGCACGAGATTTTCAAAGGTAAGTATAAGATCTCATTGCTTGGACGTTTGGCACTTCTTTTTGTTGCAAATAGGCTTCTTTTTGTTGCAAATAGGCTGCTTTTGTGTGGGATCGACCCCAGTTATATCTTGTATATAAAAGCTAAAGTAATGAAGAGATCACTTTCTCCATTTACTTTTCTGCACTTTTATATGTTGTACCTGTTTTTATAATAGTTTGTGTCTATAATATAACGGTCGGTGTTGCAATCCTCCATATTATATTTGCATGTGCTTGTGCAATGTTTTTATTTACTGCAACTCTAGGCATATAAATAATATTCCTGCAATTGCTATGGTTATATTCCATCATTTAGCCTATTTATCATTACCAAGGTTTCTGCTTGGTGAAACAAAACCATGATTGGGCCAACTCAATGGTTGTTCCTATTTTGAATAGGTCAAGTTTTCCTTCGACCATTTTCTACTGCAAATAGTGTAAGTTTCTTGTTGCCCCTTTCCGTTGGAGAGCATCTATTGCATCATTTACCTCATGTTTATGTATTTTTGTCGCGAACTTAATCCTGTTCACAGAATTGGTTTTTCCAATTGTCAGTCTTCGAGCATTAGTGAGAGTTGAGCATTGTGGGGCAAATTATCCAATTGCCCCTCGTCCAATTGCGCTTTCCCAATCTTATCCCTAGATTGATATATTCTAATAACGCCTGTCCAGGGTTCTTTACGACTATCCTCACTTATCCTCGACCAAGCATGTCCCACTAGTTCGCTAGCGCAATCATGGAAACCAAGTTCGCATGCCAGTTTCTATCTCCGAGAATTGGCGATTTGATTTCTTGATTTCGGGCATTCCTCCTCGGCGTTGCCATACTTCAGGAAATAGCCGACACTTGTATGCTAGGGTTGAATTCTTCGACCAGACTTCGCATGTTCATTCCTTATTGACGTTGCCTATCTTCAGGCAATGGCAAATTCCCAAAGGTCCGGATTGAATTATTCGACTGACTCCTTAATCGATATACCTTCTTGACGTTGCTTGTCTCCGAGCAATGACATATTCCTCGTGTTTGATAAAGTTTGTTTAGATCGGCCACCAACCCTGAATAAACCAAGTTCCGTGCTGCTCTCTATTGGTGTGGGGTAGCAGTTAGGATGCTTACTTTTCTGTCTATACAGTTAGTGTAACGACTCACCTTTTCGACTTTCGAATGTGACAGTAATACATACACGGTATTTATGTGCCGAGCACTCAAGTGCCAGAAAGACAAATTGTTAGGGAAAAAAGAAACAGAACAAGAAAGAAGAGAACACAATACTAGAATCTCATAGTGGAACGATAATATATATTGTCAAAAGAATAGTACAAAGGGTTAATCCGATACAAAAGTTTCGGAGTTACCAAACCTAAGCACTATAATTAGCCTGGACAGTTATAACAACCTGTCCTCACAAATTCTGATAAGTAAAATATAGTAATGCAGCAGAAATAAGAATACTACAGTAGGTGAAACATCCAGCTCGTCTCCTAGAGCTCCAATGAACATCAACGAAAACCTGCCTCTCTCAGACTACTCGAAAGAGCACATGAGAAATTTAGGGAAAACAAAAACCAACTTCAGACCTAAGTCTGGTGTAAGAAACTCAAGAAATATGTAGCTAGCATATAACAGTATTTTTGAGACCGCATGGAATGCCATAACGATTATCCCTCAAAAGAGCCACCATCTAATAAGTACATAAGGTGATATAATAGATAATGTCTAGGGTGTAGAATATAAATATATAACATAGCTAGAATGGTTACATTGGTTACATTTAAAAGCATATTAAAGGGTACAATCAAAACTGATAAGGTATGTTTGCATAATGGATTTTCTATAAAGACGCCTCCAGTAAACTGCAGCAGATCTCCAGCATAAGGGTCAGAAACTACCTTCGAGCGTCGTATATCTGTAGATAAAATATACCTTTAGGTAAACATAGCCGGTCCATGCCCTAACATATGATCCCACGTATCATCACCTCCTACACGCAACGTCGATAAGCATATTCTAGATATGGAGTGATAATATCCTATCGCGGGTCAGCTAAATCCCAGGCTATGAAGTCAACTCTATTTTTAGTGATTTCTGATATCGAGATTAAATTTGGCATCTTTCACACGAGTCTTCATCACTCAGAACACGAATCCCTAAATGCATTCCTACATCTCGAACAAATCTCAAAACCACGCATGGATTCTAGCATCTCGGGCAGATCCATTTTCAAGAGATAGAACACGTATCTCGGTCTTGAAGTGGTTTTTGATAAGTAAAACACTTACGATCCTGGTCTTATCAAGACTGAATCGGCAAATTTGGTCATTCAACAATAATGAGAACGATCGCGTATGGAAATCAAGTCTCGTATACTTATCACTTTTTCGATATTTTCATCTCATACTGTTTGCACAAAAAATGGACAAACGCCTCAAAGTTGTATAATTTAGTGGATCTTATGTTGTTCTTAGTGATTTGAGTGATTTACGCAAATATATGAAAAACAGGGGCTAAACTGTAAAAAGACACGCAAATTTATAGTGGTTCAGCCAGAATGTGCCTACGTCCACTTTATATGTTATTTTTCTTCTCTTCTTTTGATTACAAGTACAAAGCTTTAATACAAGTAAAAGAAAGTTGTTTGAAAGTTCCTTCCGTGCTTGAGCTCTCAAACTTGTCCCCATTGTTGTACCCCTGCCCCTCTATTTATAGAGTGAGGCTGGGGGTAGGGGTCTTGGAGGTATATAGCAGCTGGTGGGCCTGGGCTGCTACAATCTGGCCTGATAGGACTTTGGTTCGGTGGTTGGAGGCGAGGCTTGGTCCGGCAACGAGTTGGTTCGGTGGTGGGAGGCGAGGTTTGGACCGGCAATGAGTTGGACCGGCAACGAGCTGGTTCGGCAGGGGACTTGGACCGGCAATGGGTTGGTTCGGCAGGAGACCTGGACCGGCAATGGTTGGTTCGGTTGGAAGGCTCTGGACCGGTGGGAGACATCTGGGTGGTCCGGCATGTCTGGTTCGGGGAGACCGGATGAAAACATCTCCAACACTTGCCCCCCAAAGTGGGGTACGTGCTTATAGGTGCCGCGCTTTGTTCCAGCTGAGTCATTGTATTCGGCCTGAGGACCGAACTACCTGGTCCGGCTATTAAACCTTGCTTTATAAATAGGGGTCTCTAACCTTCATATTTCCTTACCAACTGTGATAGCCGAATCGATTATTCGAACTGCCGAATCAGGTGAGCTTGCTTCCTGCCGAATGAACTTCTAGGACTAGGCTACCGAATGAATTCTCATATTGAGATGCCGAATGAGCCATTGACTGGCTTGACCGAATGAACTCCTATACTGGGATGCCGAATGAGCCATTGATTGGCTTGACCGAATGAACTCCCATACTGGGATGCCGAATGAGCCATTGATTGGCTTGACCGAATGAACTTAGGGATCTTGAATTCCGAATGAAAAAATGATACTGAATATGTTTTTACTGAATGACATCATATACTTGTTTACATCTTCTATTCTAACAATGTGTTTTTCCGGTATTGCAGATAATGTCTCGCAAAGTAGAAACTCGTTCAGACAAGAAGAGATCCGGGGGTGAAGGAGAGTCCTCGGCCGTGCCCCCAGCTCAATCAGGATTGGAGCGTCATGGGCCCGCCCCGAAGTCATTAGTGGATGGATATGGTCCCCAGGAGCTGTTGGATTCCCCGCCTGACTGCTTTCCTAGCTCTCTCAAAGAGGAGCAACTCGACGTTATATCTCGTTCCTTTGGGATTGATAGAGCCCTCATGCTGCTGCCGGGCCCAGGAGTCATGCCATACAGTCCTCCCGAAGGATACTTTGCTTATAGCAGGTACCATTGTATGTGTGGTGCTATCCCGCCTCTCAATGCTTGGATAGTCAGCTTCCTCACGTACCTGAAGGTGGCCCCATTTCAGCTTCAGCCCAACTCTTATGCCATACTGGTGAGCCTTTTCGTTATTTTTCGGAGGAAGTATGGTCGCGCTCCCTCCAACCGGGAGATCCGGTACTTGTATAATTTAAGGGGCTACAAGAAGGGGTCCCCATATATTAGCTTGGAATCTGCTGTGACCTTCAAGCCGGTCCTGGACCTGTACTCCAAATTCAGCATGTTCAAGAAAGAGTGGTTCTTTGTTAGGGACGACTCCGTCTCCATCCGGCGCTTTACCTCTGGATGTAAGTTGATGCTTTTACTTATAATTTCTATCCCGATTGCGATGCTTCTTCTCATACTTTCTCATTTTTGCTAGCGACAGGTGGCTTTCCGGTTGTGGAGACTGACCGCCTGGTTCAGACGGCGGCGGAGATAGAAGCCATTCTTGGGAAATACAGATCATCTGCCTACTTGATTAGAAATGCGATCCTTCTGGAATATAACTTGATCCTTCCGCAGCAGTCTGTAGTTAAGTTGAGGGAAACGGCGGAAGAGAGGGCGGCTGCTCAGGCTAAGGGAGGCGTTGCGGCAGAGGGTGGAAAGAGAAAACCATTCACGAAACCTCCAGCCGTCGGAGGTAAGAAACTTAAGAGGTCAGACGGTCCTTCTCCCAGCAATTGTCCACTTACTCAGGGGGAGATAGACGCGGAGGAAGAAAGAGGTGAGGCGGAGGGCGGAAGTGACGTTGAGCGTCTTGGTGACGATGGTGGCGATGGACAGGGTGGTGATGGTTCCAGGGCTCTGTCTTCTGGGCAAGCAGGCGAAATGCAAGAGTGGACGGATGATGCTCTCCGTCAAGCTTTTGAGGGGTTGGGTGATGATCCGGCTTTGGTAGAGAAGACCGGGAAGGCGGACAAAACCGGGACTGGTGCAAGTGAATCTTCTTCGACTATTCCGGCCAAGGCGGCTCTGACGACTCAAGGTGAACTCTTGACCCCTGCATGCTTCACTAATGATAGGGACTTAGGAATATTTTATGACCCGCTCCCGTCCTGGAATGAAATCCAGGACTTATTGCAGTATCCCACTCCTCCCCAGGGTTTGTACAACCACAGCTGTGTTTCTTTTCCTTTTCTAACTTGTAATCTACCGCGTTTCTTGAATCATATAGTAATGTAAGATTATGACAATTGTTCTTTATATCAGGAGCAGGCAAGACGCCCAAAGCTTCAGACCTTCGACACAGGCTCGAGCAATATAAACTTTCCAAAATTTCTGCTAAGCCGAAGCCCTCAGCCCAACGCTCCGGGGATGTAGTCGGATACCGTCCCCTTCTTGGGGTCATCGAAGAGGGTATTCAGCAGAGGAAGAGGAGTCATCCTTTATCCGAAACTTCGCTCGGTCCTCAGCCTCCGGCTCAGCCTATTCATGATATTACTGAGGAGGGTAGCGAGTTTGTACCCTCTCCACACCCGTCCGGAAACCCTTCTGTTATTCATATCGACCGTCCCGACTTGGCCCGTAATCCATTCGCGGGTCATCCTGATCTGGATCCAGGTTCTCATGATATTACTTTTGACGAAGTTACTGGTGAACACCTTCTCCCCCGTAACCCCATGGTACGAGTACTTGACGAAGCCAAGTCCTTAGACCTCGATCTACTCACCACTCGTATAGTCACTATGGGAGACGAGGCCAAAGCTAATATTGATCGGGTGGCAGAGGAGGCCAAGAAGCTGATGGGGCATCACGCTCGGCTGGTTAAGGCCGGAGAGGAGATAGGGAGTGCCAATATCCGACTTCGATTGGTGGTTTCGGATCAGGCCAAGCAGCTTGCGGATCAGGCTATCCAGATTTCTCAGCATGAGGCTGCTACTGGGCGATTAAGGAGAACCATGGAAGAGGCCAGTCGGGCCGAATTGTGGAAAATGGAAGCTGCTTGCAAAGAGCGGATTGACATGGCTATTGCCACGGTGGATGAGGTTCGGAGAGCGGATCTCGAGCAGGTGGAGGAATTGTCCGAGAAACTTGAGGCTGCAGAGCTTGCTCAAGCTAAGTTGAGGGAAGAGATGGAGGTGATGCGGAGGTCCCTTCAGGCTGATTGCTCGAGATACAGACTGGAGAGAGATGCTGCCGTCGAAAGGTTGTCGGCCTCCGATGCCCGGATGAGGGAGTTTGAGGAGAACGAAGGAATGATGGATGACATGCTCCAGGACATGTATTTCCGGACTTGGAAGCAGGGTAACCTCTCTTGGATGGATGATTATCCCAGGGTCATGGCCAAGACCTATCTTCGGGCTTTGGAGGAGGCTAAGGCTGATGCAGATAAAGAGGGTGGAACGGTCTTCAGTATGGATGTGGTCACTGCCCAGTTCACCAAGGAGGAGAAAGTGGCGGTAAAGGAGGGCATGCGGCTGCTTGCTGCTGAAGAGGCGGGTGTGCAGGTAGAGGATGACGACCAGGATGGTCAAGAAGCTAGTACTGGTAAGTCTTCCTTTCTAGTCTTTCTGTTAACTTGGTTACTCATCACTAATGAATCCTTTTTATGACCGGACAGGCGGGCAAAGGAACAAGGACAAGACTTCAACGCAACCAGCTCCATGATTGAACTTGGAAAATTCTTTTTGTAGGCTTGGCATTGTTGTATATGTTAGTCTTAAGACAGTAGAGTAACCTCTAAGTTGTAATTCTTGCTACTTGTAATAATATTATTCTTGACGTGTAATTTTTTAGCTTAAGCTGATTCTGTCGTTTCTTGAATGTTTGTTGCTGTTTTGACATGTCGTATGAGAAATATAGCTGTGTATATTCTCGTAATTAAATTGTGTTTGATGTCAGATTCTGGTTTTAAATCATAATCTAATGACTTGCAATGTTAGCGTGTGGTGTGAAAACAAATTAAATTACAGTCATGCATCTGCACATAAAGGAAGAAAATACCGCCTTTCATGTTCTGTTTGTAAATGGCAGTTTCGAATATCTTGTATGACCAAGCATGGAAAGCAGTTGAATGCCCTGCCATCTGATTGTGAATCTCTGCATCCATTGGCGGGTATCTCTCACCCTGCATCCTGTACTTTATGGTTTGTTATAGAGGATAGGAGGAAAGTTTTTTTTTTTTTTTTTAGTAAAATTGAAATATGTGAAATAGTAAAACTTCCAGTCACGGAAGGCCTTCGATGTGCTTAAGTTCGTGGCAAACGGGTTTTGTAGTCACTTTCCCTAGCTGTGGGTCTTGGAGACATTTGTCACCCATCTTACGCCTCCACGGGGAGTTAATTCTTTTTTTTTTACCACAGCCGTACTTAAGACACACCGGAGCCGAGATCGCGCACAGTAACTACCCGGGCCATTATGGCCCGTACTCATGGGTATTATTCGACTTACTGTGGCCGGCTAGCGTGGGTGCCGATCGTCAACTGTGAACTGCCCCTGGCTGGCCACACCTTATGTTGGGGCTTATAATCGGTTCACAGTCGCCGGCGAGCCTAACGCCGTAATGAGCTGCCTCGGCTATAGTCGGCCTTCTCGGTGGCTTATAATCGGCTCATTACAGTTGGCTTTAAGGGCCGTCGCGAGCAATGAGTTAACCCGCAGCAGAGGGATGCTGGAGCAAAAGTGTCTCATTGGCGAGGGCATAGATTCGCATAGTACCTATTGGGTCTTGTCCACGTGAAGTTGCATTGTGGAGTGCTTTGAATAGAAATGCTATATGCTCAGGATTTTGTTCAACAGAAAAGGATAAAGTTAACAAGCAGCCAAGATACAAAGGAACAAGTTAAAAAAGGGACAAGGCTTTTTTAAAGTGGTTCGGCACGAAAAAGTGCCTACGTCCACTGATTCTCTTTGTTAATTCACTTCATATGGGCAGTACAAGTTAAGAAAAGTATCGACGGAGGTGTTGGATGTTCCATGCCCTCTGGAACACCTCTCCGTCCACTGTTGACAAAATATAGGCTCCGTTGTGGAGATCTTTATGAATTACATATGGTCCATCCCAGATTGGGTCTAGTGCTCCAGGGCGGGGGAAGATTCGCTTGAGGACAAGATCCCCTTCTCGCAAGGTACGATGCTTGACTTTGGAGTTGTATTGTGCCGCCACCTTTTGCTTGTGGGCTGCTGTTTTTAGGACTGCATCATTCCTTCTCTCCTCGACTAGATCCAAAGACATGTTGAGGAGCTCTTCGTTCTCTTCTGGGTTATAGTGGATCCTACGGTGGGAAGGCACAATGGTTTCAACTGGGAGCATAGCCTCCGATCCGTATGCCAAAGAGAAAGGAGTGTGCCCTGTTGATGTTCTGAAAGATGTGCGGTAGGCCCATAGTGCCGTAGGGAGTTCATCCACCCAAGCGCCCTTTGACTTTTCGAGCTTCTTTTTTATCAGAGTTTTCAGAATTTTGTTGACTGCTTCGACTTGTCCGTTTGCTTGGGGATATGCTACGGATGAGAAGCTTTTGTGAATTCCGTGTTCTTGGCACCAGTTGGCGAATTCCTCGCTGTCAAACTGAAGTCCATTGTCTGATATGATTTTTAGGGGGACTCCGTACCTGCACAGAACATTTTTGATTAAGAAGTTGATAACCTTTGCTGAAGATACTTTATTTAGAGGTTCTGCTTCCACCCATTTGGTGAAATAGTCGACTGCTACTATAGCATATTTGGCGCCGCCTCGACCCATTGGCAGTTCACCGATTAAGTCAATTCCCCACACTGCAAAGGGCCAAGGGCTAGTCATCTGAGTAATCTCGGTTGTTGGTAGCCGGGGGATCTTAGCAAATTTTTGGCATCTGTCACACTTCTTGACAAAATCTAAGGCGTCCTTGCTTAAGGTGGGTCAGAAATATCCATATCGGAGTATCTTTTTTGCTAACGTTTGCCCTCCGGTGTGATCTCCGCAGCTTCCTTGATGAATGTTGGATAAGATTTCCTTGGCTTCCCTTCCGGCGACACACCTTAACAATGGGTTAGAGAACCCACGCCGATAGAGGATGTCTCCTTGTATTGTGTAGCGGGACGCTTTCCTCAGGATTTTCTTGACTTCGTTACGCCCGTCGGGTAGTGTGCCATTTTGTAGGTAGTCTCGGATGGGAGTCATCCAAGTTGCTTCTTCGGTTGCAGCTATCAGATTCACTTGCTCAAAACTTGGGATCGTTTGCTTTGAGACAGTTACTGCCCCGAAGATGGCGACGTCTCTCATACTTGCTTGCTTTGCTAATTCGTCGGCCTCTTGGTTCTCTTCCCGAGGGATGTGTTTGACTAAGTAGTGGTCCAATCGGCTGAGAAGTAACTTGGCCTTCTTTAGATATGCGATGAGTCGCTTTTCTCGAGCTTGGAATTCCCCTAGTATCTGATTAACAATAAGCTGAGAATCGCTGTGAAGACACAAAGAATTGGCTCCGATCTCGATAGCAATTTCCAATCCGGCTATTACTGCTTCATATTCCGCATCGTTGTTGGTGGCAGCGAACTCCAACCTTATAGCATAGTGCAGTTTATTTCCCCTGGGAGTGATTATTACCACACCTGCCCCCGAGCCTTGTTCGTTAGATGCGCCGTCCACAAAGAGATTCCACTTGATATCTTCTGTTATTTCCAGTTGCTCCTTATCCTCGTTGGTAGTGAATTCTGCAATGAAATCAGCCATGGCTTGTCCCTTGATGGCGGTGCGAGGGTGATAGGTGATATCATATTGACTCAGCTCAATACACCATTTAAGTAGTCGCCCGGAAGTGTCGGGACGATGGAGTACCTGCCTCAGTGGTTGATCGGTCAGAACTTTGATGGAATGGGATTGGAAGTAGTGACGTAGCTTTCGTGAAGTGATTAGTAAACAGTACGCTAACTTTTCAAGCTTAGGATATCTGACTTCTGCCCCAGTAAACCTTTTACTGACGAAGTAAACTGGTCGTTGCGTGCGGTTATCTTCCCTTACCAAGGCAGCGCTTAGAGCGTGAGATGACACAGCAAGATATAGGTATAATTCTTCGCCTTCGCTTGGGGTCGAGAGTACCGGTGGTTTCTGGAGGTGTTCGATTAGGTTAAGGAAAGCGGTCAAGCATTCGTCCGTCCATTCGAACTTTCCTTTATCTTTCTTTAGAGCTTCGAAAAAGGGGACGCACTTGTCCGTTGCTTTGGAGATGAATCGGCTTAGGGCAGCCACTTTTCCATTTAGGCTTTGCATTTCCTTTCGGGTGGAAGGTATCTTGATGTCCCTTAATGCTCGGACTTGTTCAGGGTTTGCTTCTATCCCTCGGGCATGGACGATGAATCCTAAGAATTTTCCCGATGACACTCCGAAGGAGCACTTTAGTGGATTCAACTTCATTCCATACTGTCGAAGTACCTGGAACATTTCGCCTAGGTGGCTTACGTGATCTTTGGCTTTCCGTGATTTTACCAGCATGTCGTCTACATATACTTCCATTGTTCGTCCTATTAGCCCTGCGAACATCTTGTTGACGAGGCGCTGGTAGGTGGCCCCTGCATTTTTAAGTCCGAAGGGCATTACTTTGTAGCAGTACAAACCCCGGTCGGTGATGAAACTAGTGTGGTCTTGGTCGGGAGCATGCATAGGAATTTGATTATATCCTGAGTATGCATCCATAAAAGACAAGAGTTCGTGCCCGGCTGTGCTGTCTACAAGTTGATCGATTCTGGGAAGCGGGAAGCAATCCTTTGGGCAGGCGTCGTTTAGGTTGGAGAAGTCAATGCAGGTCCGCCACTTCCCATTAGCCTTCTTTACTAGTACCGGGTTGGCGATCCATTCTGGGTAAATAGCTTCTCGTATGAAGTCATTGGCGAGTAGATTCTTTACTTCTTCATCGAGGGCTGCTGATCGCTCTGCCCCCATACTTCTCTTTTTTTGTTTTACGGGCGCCTTGGTAGGATCAATTTTTAATACGTGGCATGCTATGTTGGGGGAGATTCCGGTCATGTCAGCGTGTGACCAAGCGAACACATCCAAGTTATGGCGGAGAAAATCAATGAGTTGTTCCTTCGATTCAGTTTTCAGCTGCGACCCAATTTTCAGTAGCCTACTTGAGTCGTGCTTGTCTACAGATATAAACTCCATAGCCTCTGCAGGCTCGGCGGTGGCCTCCTCCTCTTTGTCCCTAGGGTCTAATTCATTGAAAGGGTCGCTGGTGTATCGAAGAGGAGGGGCTTTCTTTAGTTGCTATGCTTCAAGGCTTTTTGCGCAGAGGGCAATCTCTACACCTTTCCCTTTTTCTCTCCTGTGGTTGTTGCGAAGTTCGGTTACATAGCAGTCTCGTGCAATATCTTGGTCTCCTTCCACTTCCCCTACCCCATTGTCTGTTGGAAATTTCATTTTCAGGCACCACGGGGCTAGGACAATCTGGAAGTCAGATAGGACTGGTCTTCCTAGGAAGGCGTTGTAGGCCGACTGGTTTTCTATCAGCACAAACGTCTGTTTCCTTACAACGGAGCGGGGATGGCTTCCAATTTCAACGAAGAGGTCCAGCTGCTCGATGGGCATTTTCGCATCTCCAGTGAAACCGTGTAGCGGTTTGCTGCAGGGAGATACATCCTTCATTGATAGCCTCATTTTGTCGAATGTGTGTTTGAACAGGATATTTACAGAGCTTCCAGTGTCTACCAGGATTCGGTAAACTTCGGCGGGACCGAGTCGGGCAGAGATAACCATGGGATCCATGTGAGGGTACTGTCTTCCTTCTAGGTCGCGTTTACTGAATGTGATGTCATCACTTTCTTTCCGCTTTGGGTGGCGCTCTTCTATAACCGTATTGACACAGTCTCTATTGTCTCTGAGCGACTTCCCATATCTTTCCATCTCTTTCCAACTTCTGTATGTGATGTGCGGACCTCCTGAGATGGTGTGGACCACTATCTTCTCTTGACTAGAGCTGCTAGCGTTGCGGTCGCCTCTGCCGGTCCCTGGTGAGGGTAGCCTTGGGTTTTCATTGGCAGGAGCTGGAGTCCTGTCTTGACTCTTTACATAGCGTTCCAGTTTCTTTCTTCTGATGTGTTCCTCAATCAGATCTCGGAGATGATGGCATTCGTTGGTATCATGTCCGTGGGATTCGTGGAAGCGGCAGAATTTTCCAGATTTCTGTGCGCTATCTGATTCCTTCTTGTATGGTGGGCGTTTGTATCTAACTTCGCCTTGGGTGGCAAGGAAGATGTTTTCGACGGTCTCGTTCAAAGGGGTGTAAGAGTCGAATCTTGGCCCTGGTCGATATAGGCGTTTTTCTACTTTCTTGCCCCCAGCATTGTCTCTGGAATCATTCCTTCGAGCGTCCCTCGCCACAGCAGGGGCGTTGCCATGGGTCGTCTTACTTTGCTGTCCTGACTGCCCCTCAATGGCAGCATCCTCAAGCCTCATGTATTTCCCGGCTTCATGGAAGAAATCGGGTAAGGTAGCTGGTTTTTCTTTTGTCAATCTTCTAGCAAATTTGGTGTCCGGATGCACCCCACTGCAGAGGGCCATCAGGATAAGCTTCTCATCGGCGTCTTGAACTGCGGCTGCTGCGGCGTTGAATCTGGTTAGGTATTGCTGCAGCTTCTCTCCAGGCTTCTGTTTGACGCTGGATAAGGAATAAGCGTCCTTAGGTTGCTCCACATGAATGCGGAACTGACTGATAAATTTTTCTTTCAACATTTCCCATGAGCTGATGGATCCTTGGGGTAGATGACAGAACCAGGAGGTAGCAAGATCTGCTAAGAAGAGCGGAAAGCATTTGCACAGTACTCCCTCTGTTGCTCCACTCATGAGCATATGCTGTGTGTATCTCTGTAAGTGTACAACGGGATCGGAGGTTCCTTTGTAGGGTTCCATTGTTGGCATCTTCCATTCTCGGGGGGTGATAGCAACTTCGATATTGCGGGCGAAAGGGCTGGTTACCCTAGCGCCTATCCCTCGATCTCTTTGCTCCCGTTGGACACACTCTCTGAATAAGCGTGCCATCCTTTCATCAGAATTTGGAGCAGACAGAAATGAGTTTGGTTCTGTTCTGTGGGGTTGGTTCCGTCCAGACCACCTGTAGGGATGGTATCGTCTATCATTCCTCATATTTTCCAGTGGCTGCCTTTGATCTTCTGGGAGCATGCTTGGGTCAGCGACAGTTGGCCCTTGCCTTGATCTTCCCCTGTTGGGTTCTGATCTAAGCACTTCCTCGGGTCCAACTTCGGGCTGAACTCTAGCTCGGCCCCGTTCACCGATGTTTCTGTGGTTAGGCAGCATGACAGGCTCAGCTGCAGTTGACCTTCGCCCGGTACCTTCCCCGTTGGGTTCGGCACCAAACGTTTCCTCAGGCCTAACTTCGGGCTGGGCTCGGTCTCGGCTCCTACCACGGCTACTCCTGCCGTTAGCTCCTTCGAAGAAGGAAGATCTTTGCTGTCTCTGAGATCCTCCAGACTGGGACTCGCCCCATGATTCAGTGTTGCGGTTGGATTCTTCAGCGTCCCTCAAGCGTGACATGAGATGGTCCACCAAGGCTTCCTGCTGGGACGTGAAGCGGTTAGTTACTTCAACAACAACTCTGTCCAAATCTGCCCTAGTAATTGCTGCAGGCTTTTCTGTGGCAGGAGTGGTTGGGTTAGCCTGTCCTTCATTTGTTGCCGTTGCTGGAGGAGGACGATTTACTTGATTCGCGGCAGCTGGGTCAGGAAGGCTACTGGATGCGATGTTTTTTCCTTTGTTAACATCTTTTCTCTGTTTTGGAGGCATGTTTTCCAAGTGGCGGACGATGCTGTTAGGAAAACTCGTTAAGTAGATGAAGCTGAAGCTTCGAGTTTCTAGCTCTCAATGAAAGCACCAAAAATGTTTGCACAAAAAATGGACAAACGCCTCAAAGTTGTATAATTTAGTGGATCTTATGTTGTTCTTAGTGATTTGAGTGATTTACGCAAATATATGAAAAACAGGGGCTAAACTGTAAAAAGACACGCAAATTTATAGTGGTTCAGCCAGAATGTGCCTACGTCCACTTTATATGTTATTTTTCTTCTCTTCTTTTGATTACAAGTACAAAGCTTTAATACAAGTAAAAGAAAGTTGTTTGAAAGTTCCTTCCGTGCTTGAGCTCTCAAACTTGTCCCCATTGTTGTACCCCTGCCCCTCTATTTATAGAGTGAGGCTGGGGGTAGGGGTCTTGGAGGTATATAGCAGCTGGTGGGCCTGGGCTGCTACAATCTGGCCTGATAGGACTTTGGTTCGGTGGTTGGAGGCGAGGCTTGGTCCGGCAACGAGTTGGTTCGGTGGTGGGAGGCGAGGTTTGGACCGGCAATGAGTTGGACCGGCAACGAGCTGGTTCGGCAGGGGACTTGGACCGGCAATGGGTTGGTTCGGCAGGAGACCTGGACCGGCAATGGTTGGTTCGGTTGGAAGGCTCTGGACCGGTGGGAGACATCTGGGTGGTCCGGCATGTCTGGTTCGGGGAGACCGGATGAAAACATCTCCAACACATACTATCCCTTGGTCAATAGTGAAGCCGGTAGGTTAGAGCTCTATTACTCATATCCTTACTCGAACAACGGTCTTAGCTCACACGGATAGACAAGCCTACTTCATCGGATTTTAGTGCTAAATATACGACTAGATGTTTTCCACAAACGAGTAAACATATAAAGCACGATCAAGTCATACAAAGCACAATTAAGTCACATAAGCAACTTTTTATCCCATTTTTGTTTAATTAATCTTTTACTAATCAAACCCCTTTTATTAGTAAAACTTCTTTTATCTAATAAAAGATCGTTTATTAATTTCCACTATTCATTTGTACTCTTTTCAATACTTCAAAACGTATTTATATACTTATCTCAAATGGAATAAGTATATTCACAAACCATTAATAAGATTTCTTACTTTAAACCTATGCTTTTTCTATCTTTTTCCAAATGATTCCTTATTTATAATTTCCTTCCAGATATCCTTTTTAAGGACCTAAGTACTTTCAAAAATCCATTCAAAAAGGTTTAAGACTAATGTTACTTAAGCATTGTCACTACAAACCCAAAATGATTTCACTTATGCTTATCTTTAAAACATTCTTTTAAAGATCTATTTATATTCATAAGTTTAATCAAAAGGGTTAAAGATGAATGTAATTAACACATTGTCACAACAAACTCAAAATCATTTCATACTTATATTTATTTTTAAAACATTCTTTTAAAGATTTAAGATAATATTTGATTAAGTTCGATAGTCAACCAAGCGACTATCCATTTAAAAACGATATCTTATAGAAATCACGATTCATATACGAACTCGTTTCCGACATTCTAACTTAACTATTCATTGTCCAAGAGTGAAGCCAGGTAAGTTAGAGCACTAGTTGCATATCAAAGGCTTGCCTAAACACTTTATTCTTGAATCTCACAAATAAATAAATCTACCTTGTCGACTTTTAGTGTTAAGTATAGTATTAATAACTTTCATAAATGAGTAAGTAAACAATATGATTACATGTTTCCGACATTCCCGACATAATTATTCCTCGACCAAGAGGGAAGCCGGTAGGTTAGGGCTCTATTGCTTATATCTGTACTCGAACATCAATCTTAACTCTAATAAATAGATAAGCCTACTTCGTCGGCTTTTAGCGTTAAGCAAAATTAATTGCTTTTCAAAAAAATAAGTAAACAACGAGATTAACATGTTTTTGACATTCCAATTTAACTATTCCTCGTCAGGAGAGAAGCCGATAGGTTAGAGCTCTATTGCTCATACCCCTACACGACAATCTTAACTCTCACAAATAGAGAAGTCTACCTCGTCGGCTTTTAGTGTTAAGCCTAGTCAATTACCTTTCTGAAAACTTATATATACTTTGAAAATACTTGTAAATAGGTTTTAAATATATATGTAAAATATTACTTGAAAATAACTAATTTATAATTTGAAGAAAAACATAATTTATATTATAAAACCTCTTTACATTGAAAATACATGTATAATTATTTAAAATATATTTAAACTTCAAACCAACTTTAAAGTACTTTAAAATAGGTAAGAAAACATCTCTAAAAAGATAGCACACAACATGCTCCAGAAACCCAGGGTCTACTAGCCTCCCACTAATAGTTGGATATGTTCATATAATTTTCAGTTACCTCGACAGGCATCGTGACCCAATCCACAAATGGCTCGACAAACACGTAGCCTCGGTCACGACCCTACACTTGCCCCTATGGTAATAGATTGCTGGCCTATGCGACACAAGGGGCTACCAACTTCCAATCTTGTGATGCGTATCGAATATCATATCAACAACAGTGTCATGGATCTGGGGCGTGACCCCGCGATCAAGACGCCATGGTGGATACTAACCAATCTTGTTGTTAATATTCACGAATCTACGACTACGACAACATACGGACTTAACAACTCAAAGTATGGTTCGTATAGTTATATATTTTAACAAGAGTCATCAAATGTGTATATAGAGTCTAGTTTAGTGCTTTGTTAAAATCTTTCCTGAAGATTCATCATTCACATTCAAATAAACTTGCATGCATATTTTAATCAAAATCAAGTTTTCAATAAAAGCATGGAGCAGGGCTCGAACCTGGGTCACTAGTTTAGAAGACAAGTGCTCCAACCAAATGAGCTATGGTAATTTTTCTTTATCAATAGAATTCAGTCGACTGAACAAGGTCATTCGGTCGACTGAATATCTATAGGCAGCATATTGAACTTGTGCACATATGTATGCACGTTTGTATTTTCAAATTCACTCGACTGAAGTTCATAGACCAGTCCATCGACTTGGTTCCCACTGCTATTTTCTGAATAGACACTTCCTTTCATGAATGGTTTTCTTCTTAGCAGAAGGTTATGACCATTGCTGTTCGATAACATCTTTTCACCAGAAGTTGTAACTTTCTATCTACTATATATATGCATGAATTTCAAGAACAAATAACTCAACTTTCTTTCTTTTACTTGATTCATCTTTTCTGAAATTACTACTCTCTTGAATTCATATATTCATTGCTTACGAACATAAATCTATATTTTTCAAGCAATCTGAAACTTCCTAATCTTCATATACATACAACTACACACATTATACTTGAGGAAAAGATTATAAGAAGGGTGTATTGCAATTGACAAATCTGTGTTGTTAAAAGAACACAAAAGGTCAAGACAATCAATCTACTTTGTATTCAAGTCCTGTTTGGTTGCTCAGGCGGTCAAGTCCTGTTCGGTTGCTCAGGCGGTCAAGTCTTATTCGGTTGCTCAGGCGGTATAAGTCCTATTCGGTTGCTCAGGCGGTGTAAATCTATTCCTCCGGGTTAAGTGAGGGTTGCTATTTTAATTCCAGAAGGAGTCTGGGACTGGACATAGAACAAGAGTTTGAACCAGTATAAAAATTTCTAGTGTCATTTACTTTACTATTTACTTTTTATACTCATATTCCGCATCAGCATATAACTTAGTTTATATTGCTTTACCACTGCATTTACATTATTTACAACTGTTGGCCATTTCGATCCTATAGCATAGCCTCTTTCATTTGGTATCAGAGCTGGGAATTCTATCGATCATCACAACATCATAGAATAATGGCAAGAAAACGATCCAATCGAAATACAATAGGCAAAATCCCTGTCAAAGCCACCAGTGAGGACTACAAAAAGGTACTTTTTGATTTACAAATTTCAGTAAATGGTAATAATGAATTAGTTAGTATATGCGATAAAATCTCAAAGCATAATTTTCTTATTTTAGAAAAGATGAAATCAATCAAAATTGAAAATGAGAAATTGAAAAATTAGAAATTAGATTTAGAAAATCAACATGGTGTTTTAAAAAATAATTTTGAGGCTCTTAAGGATTTTCTAGATGAACAAAATACTATGTTTGAAAAAGAAAATGAAAATTTTTCAAAAGAAATTACGGATTTGAAAAGACAGAATGATTTATTACAATCATCTTTAGATAATTCAGAATCTCGAATTTTTCTTCTCGAAAATGAGAACTGTACGTTAGAAAAGGAGAATTCTGAATTAAACAAGCAAATTGATATTTTGAAAAACAGTAATATTTCTTTTGAAAATAATAACTGTGATTTTAAAGCTAAATTTTATAAACTTAGCACTGAAGTCACAAAATTTAATAAAGGTTAAAACGATTTAAACATGATTTTATCTAGTTCTAGACCTTTATATGATAAAAGTGATTTTGGATATAATAAAACTAACCGTAGAAATAGCACTAGATACGCTTTCATGTATAGTAAAAATGTTAGTGCTAGTACTAAATTTCGAGTAAAGTCTAAATCCAATTTTAATAGAAATTCAAATATTGCTATGACCAATAATGTTTATAATTTCTTAGAAGTACAAAATTATTGATGGGAAATATGAATAAAAATTATCTAAGTATTTGGGTTTCTGTTAATTGGAAAAATAGAGAAAAATACATTGATGATTTTTTTGATATGGTAGTTAATAATGAAAATTATATTTATAAAGGTTCAACCACACCCAAATGGGTATGATTTCCTAAAAATTAGGAAATTAGAAGAACCTTGGGTATCGCATGCTTTAAATATTATTTTTTTGATACCTTACATTATAAGTAATAGTTATTTTGTTCTATATTGTTCTATGTTAACACTTATGTGGAATATAATTTATGTCATCATATAAACTCTCCTTTTGGTCGATGACAAAGGGGGAGAAAGATACTGCTCTAACACTATTTGCAGGAATAAACGATGCAAGCACAGATTAAGGGGGAGAAAAGGTTAATTATTTTCAGGAATATATAGCATAGATTCAGGGGAAGAAATCTATAGCACAATTATAAGAATATATTCAGGGGGAGAGATAAGTCAACAAAACTTGTCGAAGATTCATCCGTAGCAAATGGAGTTGTCATCATCAAAAAAGGGGAGAATGTTGGATCATAGGTTTTGATTGCTGACATGAAACAACAATTCGTGAATCTACGACTACGACAACATCCAGACTCAACGACTCAAAATATGGTTCGTATAGTTACATATTTTAACAAGAGTCATCAAATGTGTATATAGAGTCTAGTTTAGTGCTTTGTTAAAATCTTTCCTCAAGAATCATCATTCACATTCAAATAAACTTGCATGCATATTTTAATCAAAGTCAAGTTTTCAAAAAATGCATGGAGCAGGGCACGAACTCGGGTCACTAGTTTAGAAGTCAAGTGCTCCAACCAAATGAGCTATGGTAATTTTTGTTTATCAATAGAATTCAGTCGAATGAACAAGGTCATTCGGTCGACTGAATATCTATAGGCAGCCTATTGAACTTGTGCACATATGTATGCACGTTTATACTTTCAAATTCAGTCGACTGAAGTTCATAGACCAATCGACCGACCTGGTTCCAACTGCTATTTTCTGAATAGACACTTCCTTTCATGAATGGTTTTCTTCTTCGCAGAAGGTTATGACCATTGCTGTTCGATAAATTCTTTTCACCAGAAGTTGTAACTTTCTATCTACTATATATATGCATGAATTTCAAGAACAAATAACTCAACTTTCTTGCTTTTACTTGATTCATCTTTTCTGAAATTACTACTCTCTTGAATTTATATATTCATTGCTTACGGACATAAATCTATATTTTTCAAGCAATCTAAAACTTCCTAATCTTCATATACATACAATTACACACATTATACTTGAGGAAAAGATTATAGGAAGGGTGTACTGTAATTGACAAATCCGTGTTGTTAAATGAGCACAAAAGGTCAAGGCAATCAATCTACTTTGTATTCAAGTCCTGTTCGGTTGCTCAAGCGATCAAGTCCTGTTCGGTTGCTTAGGCGGTCAAGTCCTATTCGGTTGCTTAGGCCGTAGAAGTCCTGTTTGGTTGCTCAGCTGGTGTAAACCTATTCCTCCAGGTTAAGTGAGGGTTGCTATTTTAATTATAGAAGGAGACTGGGACTGGACGTAGAACGAGAGTCCGAACCAGTATAAAAATTTCTGGTGTCATTTACTTTACTATTTACTTTTTATACTCATATTCCGCATCAGTAGATGACTTAGTTTATATCGCACTACCAATGCATTTACATTATTTACAACTGTTGGCCATTTCGATCCTATAGCATGCTCACTTTCAAATCTGGTTCACCGCGAACTATAAAGGGAGCTGGACACAAGTGGATGACATATAGTACTCATATCCTATATCTACACATACCTCTAGGCATAATCCAACACACAGCTCCATATAAGTCAACACATGAATGTAATATACTTGAGCTCTAATCCCTTGCCATCACATGGCTCTAACCATAACCCAACACATGGAAATAATATACTCCTACCATAATAGTTATCGTAATATACACATGAGCATATCCCCGTTTGAGTGATATTTACTTGCAAGGAATAATCAAACAAATAACATAATGGAATCCCATATCAACGTATGTTATTCGAATAATTATTCAATGCACATAAATAACCATAAACTACACTCGATCCACACTAGTTATCTCTATATGACAAGTCCAATGAATAACCGAAAAAGTGTTACCGAAAGTCTCATACCAGATGGTATCACTAATCCATTTATTTAAATTTCTCATCACATAGAAACGAAACAACATAAAATCATAGAAGGATGTCATCACTATATCATATCAAAATCTTCAACTAAATCAAAATCAACGGTGAATCACTCATATAATTATTAATAAACAAGAAGGAAATATCAAAATAATACCTAAATAAGTATAAAATAAATAGTCAGTATCTAATATAATATCATTTATAACATATAGTTTTTATATATCCCAATAAATACTAAGATATAGATAATGAATACATAATCCAGAATTAATGAAATAATAATCTAAACTTAGATATAATTTAATATTTACAATAAATAACTAATTTATTATTCTTATATAAAATTAGCCAATTATTAAATATTTATTTATAACATTAGAAAACTCATTTTAAATTCACCCAAAACAGTTTGCAAAGCTAAATATTACATATTCGAGTTATTTCATAATTACTAGGATTAAATACTAATTTCAAATAATTATAACATCCAAATTAATTTGATATACTTATAATCAAGTAATTACATTTTCAAAACATGAATTATACTTTATAAAATATCAATTAAGAGCTATTAAATAAGAGAATTAAAATCACATTAATTAATCAAACTTATATTTGCATTTACATATATATAATATCTAATAAGAATATATATATATATATATATATATTTGAGTTTAGGTATCTTTAATTTAACTTAATTTAAATGCAATTAATTATATACATATTCTTCATTTATAGCTTATACAAGCTTACACAAATATAAAGTTACACACGTACGCCTAAGGAAGAAGTGGTAATACGATGAATCATTGTATGATATATGGTAACAGTAGTTTTGCATTAGTAAAATAATTAAGTTACTGGTATTAAAACGTAAGAATTACACAACAATGTAGAACCCGAGATTCAAAGCATATAAATTAGCATGCATAAGTTTAAGAATATACAGATTCACAATCACACATATATATTCTAATGCACACATACACCCCATCATAAACACACAAACGAAAAGGCACACACATATATTACACGCACACCTCAATACTCACACATATGTATACACTGACATATTCACAGCTACAAATACTCTCACACTCAACACACAAACACACTCTCATGAACCCACACATATGAATTCACTCATTTGAACACACATAAACTCCATTCCCATACCCAGAACACAGACCATTCAAACATAACACACTGTAGCCTACATACACACAAAATTGGAGATACTAGCATACCTGAAACACACATGCATGCCTAGGAATTGACACACACACACGCACACACAAAACACACACACTTAGGTATTCACACAAGAACACAGGCATAGATACCATTTTAAACACTTGGACCTTCTTCCTATACACACACATAATTATACACACACAACACATCCTCTCTCACGCACATACCTAACCACTCATTCACACAGATCCAAAATAATACACACAAAAATAAATTTACAAACGCACATATATATCCACGCACACACCTGCATACACAATGCCCTCAGAACGTAGTACCATCATAGATCATAACAGTAGTTGTTCATAATAGTGCCATGTTAACATGCTAATAATAATGTACAACTGAAATGTACGACCAAGAAAAAGGAAGAAGGAAATGAAGGTAAACTCATCATGCATATACATATATGTATATACTTGTATACACTAATACACATACATAAATATAGGAGGAACAATCTCACTACAAAAGAGGCTTCATTTAGCTACGGCAAAATGGCGTCGGCGGTTGTCGCTCGCCGTCGCTACTAGCCGTCGCTATTTACCTCGTCGCCAACAAAGGAAGCGACGGCTCCGTCGCCATATTAGCGATGGTTGGTGACGGCTAAATGGACAGGTGGAAACTTCCTGGAAGTTTGAAGGCTGTCGCAAACCGACACCAGCCATCACTATTCTTGAACCAAACTACCGTTGCTAGCCGTCGCTAACCTGGGAACAGATAGCCGTCGCTAGTCTGGAAACATTTTTCTGTAATTACCTTCTCCTTCGGCCATTCAAACACACATATCTCCATCCACCTTATTTACAACACATATATACTCAGTTTCACAACTACTACCAATGCAAGAATCATATAATCTCATACATATTACACATAATCAAATATATAACGCAAATATCAATATTTACACAACCATTTCATCAATCAACACCAATATCTCATCAAACTACAACACCATATCTACAAACAAGTTCATCAAACAAAACATCCCAACCAACTCATGTACATCGAACAAAACATCCACTAATCCATCAAACAACCCAACTGACAAACAAGTATCAAATCCACAAATGTAACATATGTCACATATGTGCAAAACAAAATGATCAAAATCCATCGAAAACACAGCCATACCTACTCATCATCGTTGTCATCCTCCCCCGGTATTGTCCCATGCTCAGCTAAGTATGCCGCAATATGCTCATCTAGCTGCTACGCCAACGCCCCGCTCTTTCACCAATCATTGATCTCCGCTAGCTGTTGTTTCAATTGAGTTATCTCCTCTTTAGCCTAAGGTCTCCTGTAGGACGACTGGATCGTCATAGCCTGTAAATTATTGATAGCGGGTTATAATTTATGCTCAATATTAAATATTGCTTATATATTAGTTAATAAAGCATTTTACCTCCTGATTTCCGAAACTGTAGCGCCTATCTCATGAAGTAGGGTCAATCAAAGCATCACATATACTATTTGACTCTTGTAAGGTCAACTGACGGCCAGTGGATTGCGACACTCGAGCATGTTCTGTGTCATATCTTGCCTGCGATCACGAACAGAATTTTGCCATAATAAATATTTAGTTTAGAAGTTTTGAAATTTGAAGTAAAAAAAATTAAGCATGTTTACCATTATTGATTCAGATTTATCATCTGTCCAAGTATATGATACATTGCCTTCCTTATCTCTCTACTCGACAGCGTGCGTCATTATGAAGACCTCAGCCATTGTCGGCTCATGATTTAGCTTCCTACACTGTTACAAATATGATTAACGAACAATGTTATAAATATGATTAAATAATGTTACATCTGTTTATATACGCAATTGCTAAACTTACGAACTCCGCACGATGGTTGCTGAAAGGATTTAGATCCATCACGGTGCAAAGCAGGATTTTTATTCCTGCTTTCACGGTTTCATGCTGATAGTTCCTATAAATTTAAAGACATGTTTAACTAATTTAATGCAACTAATACACGAAATTTTAACAAATTTTAATAACAATATGAAATTAAATAACTTACTTTCATTTCGGGGGTTTCTCGCAGCTGGAGAAATTCGGCCCAAACATCGGTGCTCATCCATGATAGTTTCTTTCTCACGTTCTTTGCTTTGGAGAGCATGTCCCTATAATTTTTTTGCATCCTCTGGTTCCAGTGATTTGCAAATACATCCATATCCTATGGATCGTCACAGATGGCGGCCTGTATATTGAAATTAATTAGAATTATGTACATTATATTATTTTCCAACCGAATTGTAAATTTATACTTACCATCAAGTCGGCCCATATAGTGTTCTTAACATGGTTTGGGATGTCAACCCAATGAGTCCAGCATTCGGACATCCGACTCATATAGGCCTTCCTGGATACCTGTAGGATGTAGTCCGAAGGCTCCACTTCAAAACCCCTATATAAATTTTAATGTAGGAATTTAATTGATATAATTTTAAATATTAAAACAAACAATAAATTTGATACTTACCCCGCACTCTTAGGAACAACCTCTGCCAATGGACGTACATCTGGCACTGTGCCGCTGGCACCGGTGCCGGGAGAAAAAGAAGGCTGCGAAGGCTGAGATCTGCTGCTATGTCTCCTAAAAGGCATATCTGCTACAAAAAAATCATTTCATATAGTTAAAATATATATCATTTCATAGAATTCAAAAAACAAAACAATTCATAGCTCACAACATAGTCATCAATATTAATGTATAACATCGACAACTGAAAATATACAATATACAACAACCGATACATAGCTCACAACATAGTAATCATTTTTAACATATAACATCGGAAACTCAGAATACACAATACATAACAACCGATACATAGCTCACAACATAGTCATCATTTTGAATTATCAGTCTTCGTCGTTTTCTGATTCAGACTCGGTCTCGTACTCTACGTCGTTTTCTTCTGTGCTCTCAAAGGCTTCTATTAATTCATTTGATTCATCATTCAACAAACTTACATCAATATCATCAGTTATTACTATTTCATCATTTGGTTCAAGATCCGCTTGATACGCTACTTTGTTTGGAATATTAATTCCATCAAATGTAAATCTTGCTTTTGTTTTAAAAACAGCCGACCAATCTGCTTTATCTCTTTTTAAGGATGGATACGAAGCAAAATAAACTTGTAATGCTTGCTTGGCTAATATGAAAGGATCATACTTATAATAATGTGAGGTATGCTTTATTTCAATAAGCTTATAATCTTTGTGCACGTTGACTCCAGAACTAGGAACGTTACTGAACCAATTGCATTTGAATAAAAAAAACTTTTTCTGCCGGTTGCATATAATATGTCAATTCTAAAACCTGTGTTAAGTTGCCATAAAAATCTTTTATATGCTCATCTGAATCATGACTACCTTTGACAAATACACCACCGTTATATGTTAATTTGTCAGTACCATAATCTATGGTGTTGAATTTAAATCCATTAACGAAGAATATTGGATAAGTCTTGACATTTCTTTTTGGTCCGAGTGCAAGATGTAATAATCCTTCATCAACGACACTGTTTATTGGATCATAAACGTAGTTTGAAAACCATTTACCAAAGTCTTTACTGAGATCTCCAAATGGATGCCATGATTTTTATATACTGCGAACATATATGCAATATGTTCCATTATAAGTAACATGTAAGTATGTGCGACTTCAGCACAATTAAGAAGAACATATGTGTGCGCTATATGGTAATCTCTATCGTCTAACCATATTTCCACACATTTTCCAGCTGGTCTGCCATGTTGTCTAAAAATAGATAACATTGCTTGAGAGGAATCTTGTTCAACGGCTTCATCATTACGAGGAACATTTACAAATGATAAATTCACATGGTCACTGAAGTAATGAGAGAAAAAGAATGAAGCTTCCTCTTCAAGATATGATTTGCAAATCGACCCTTCAACTCGTGCTTTTTGTCTAGCTTTTTTCTTTAGATGATTCAAGTACCTATTAGAAAATTATTTCAATTCAAATTTTCTTATGTAAATTAATTCAATTCAATTTAGAATAACATTAATATTATGGATAGTCAGTATTACCTCTCAAATGGATACATCCATCCATATTGCACATGACCTCGAAGAAGTGCTTCGGATGGAAGATGAACAAGTAAATGCTCCATTACATTAAAGAAACTTGGCAGAAATATTTTATCTAGTTTGCAGAGCAGTATAAGGATTTCTACTCCAAGTTTTCATATACGATCGACTTTAACATCGTCGAACAAAGCTGTTTATAAAACATACTTAATTCTGTTAAAACACTCCATACTTTTATGGGAAACAGTTCTTTAAAAACCACCAGTAATAAATATTCCTTCATGGTATGGAAATCATGAATTTTCATCCTACTAAGTTTAGTATTTTTAAAGTCAACACATCTACGGAGATTAGATGAAATCCCATCAGGACATCTTAGTCCTTCCACCCACTTTAGCACAAATTTTACTTACTTGTTGTCTAGTTCATAGCATGCTTTGGGTTTTTTGTTGTCATCGGGCTTTATATGAAGTTCGGGACATTTACAAAAGTGTGCTATGTCAAGTCTCGAATTCAAATTGTCCTTAGTTTTGCCCTTTATATTCATAACGGTATTAAACACGTTGTCAAATACATTTTTTTTCATTGTGCATCACGTCAATATTATGTTGGAGTAAGAGATCTTTCCAATATGGTAACTCCCAAAATATACTTTGTTTGCACCAATTATGAATGTCTGATTTACCTAGAATTTCAGTCTGCACTCCTGTTTCATGTATTTTCGGATAGTCCTTCACAATCTCATATATTTCTTTGCTTTGACCAAGCCTTTGGTGGTTGCATATTCTCTTCTCTGTTAGCTTTAAAGTTTTTTTATCTCTTCTAAAAGTATGATTGGGATGGAGAAAAAACCGATGACAATCAAACCATGAAATTTTCTTTGCATACCGTAAAGAAAATGCTCATGTTTCTTCCATGCAATAAGGACAAGCTAGACGACTAGTTGTACTCCAACCTGAAAGCATCCCATATGCAGGGAAATCACTAATTGTCCATAACAAAGAAGCGAACATATAAAAAAAAATTCCTCAAAATGTTGTATGTTTCAACTCCTTTATGCCATAGTGTTTTCAACTCCTCTATCAATGGTTGTAAATAAACATCGATTCCTTGTGTTGGATCATCAGGGACAAGGACGTCAACAGTTAGAAACATATATGGAGCTTTCATACACATCCATAGAGGTAAATTATATAGAGTAACGATAATATGCCAAGATCAATATTTACTACCAAACTGAGAGAATGGTGAAAATCCATCCGTACATAAAACAAGTCTTAGGTTACGACTCTCTGCAGCAAATGCAGGGTATGTTTTATCGAAATGTTTCCATGCTTCTCCATCAGATGGATGTGTCAAAGTTCCTTCTTCCTGTGTTCTCAGATAGTGCCATCGCATATGACATGTCATAGCTGAAGACGCATATAACCTTTGAAGTCTAGGAGTGATTGGTAAATAATGCATTCTCTTGTACGAAACTTCCTTTCTTTTTTCTTGGTTGTATCTTTTCTCATTGCATATTTTGCAGTTTCTAAGGTTAATGTCATCTTTCCAATACAACATACAACCTTTTATACATGTATCTATCTTTTGGTATGACAGATCGAAAGCCGACATAAGTGTTTTCACTTTATAATGACTATCGCACATCAGATTATTAGGTGGCATATGTTGTTTTGCAGCTTGTGCAGCTGTTGTAAATCCAACTTCTTTAAAGTTGAATTTTGATTTCATAGTGACGTATTCAACGGTTATTGATAATTCAGTTCCACTTTTACAACCGTTTCACAATAGCCTCTTAGCAACATCCAGTAAATCATAAAAAAATTTCGCTCCCACATTCGGTTCTTCTTTGATGTTTACGTCTTGATCGTCAACTTGGACGGTAGGGAACATTGATCGTGTTGCATCTTCCACCATATCTTCTATTTGGTTCGTTATAACATGATCGTCCTCTGACGCTATAGAATTAGGTGTAGGTGCAGCATGTTCTCCATGACGATCCCACAAATAATAATTTGGCACAAAACCAGATTTATACAAATGTACTTTAACTATGTCTAGTTTCCAATGCTTCAAATGTTGGCACTTACTACAAGGGCATCGAAGTTCTTCATTATTTCGATTATTAGATGTAGCGAATCTAATAAATTCGTGCACACCATTGTAGAAATGTTGCTTCACCGAACCTTTCATACCAATTCTTGCTTCATGCATCCAAGTACGGTCGAGAAACTAATCGAACATTGTTCCTAATTTAAAAATATATGTTAGTAATTTCGACAGCACTTTAGCTCACTTCTCTTCTACGCATAACTTGCACTCAAATGGTATATTATCGTTGTATTTTCTAAAATAAAGTAAAGCTAATTAGGACTAAAGGCTTCACACACCACACTTCTGTCTAATTTCGACAACACTTCACTTCTCTTCTACGCATAACTTTGTATCCAAGGGGTATATTTTTGTTGTTGTATTTTCTAAACTAAATTAAAACCTTTTGAGACTAAATGCTTTAATTTTTTAGCGTCAATTATTTGTTGAAATAATATTTAATGCTTCTTTTCAAATCAACATTATATTCATTTCAAAAAAAATTTAGAAAATCGATTTGGGTATAATATTTATTCGTGTTATATGTAATTCTCATTTTTCTGGAAAATCGGTTTTAGTACAATATTTGTTCTTATATTCATTTCTAAATTTCTTTACAAAATCGATTTTATTACAATATTTGCTGTTGTTTTATTCATTTCCTAACTTTTTTTTCAAAAAATTGATTTTAGCAGAATATTTAATGTTCGTATATTCACTTCTTAAATTTTTTACAAAATCAATTTTAGTAGAACATTTGTTGTTGTTATATTTGTTTCTTAAATTTTTTACAAATATACAATTTTTTTACGAAATCGATTTTAGTACAATATTAGTTGTTGTTATATTCATTTCCTAATCTTTATTAGAAAATCGATTTTAGCAAAATATTTAATGTTATCATATT
Organism: Allium fistulosum; assembly: GCA_030737815.1. NCBI lineage: Eukaryota > Viridiplantae > Streptophyta > Magnoliopsida > Asparagales > Amaryllidaceae > Allium > Allium fistulosum. The sequence continues at coordinate 1,249,245,083 of CM060902.1, read as the reverse complement.
CATTTCTTCATTTTTTACAATCTCGATTTTACTAGAATATTTATTGTTGTATTTTCTAAAATAAAGTAAAGCCAATTAGGACTAAAGGCTTCACACACCACACTTCTATCTAATTTCGACAGCACTTCACTTCACTTCTCTTCTACGCATAACTTAGCATCCAAAAGGTGTATTTTTGTTCTTGTATTTTCTAAACTAAATTAAAACCTTTTGGGACTAAATGCTTTAATTTTTTAGCGTCAATTTTTAGTACAATATTTGTTGTTGTTATATTAATTTCTTAATATTTTATAAAATCGATTTTAGAAGAATATTTGTTGTTGTTATATTCATTTCTTAATTTTGTTACAAAATCGATTTCAGTAGAATTATTTGTTGTTGTTATATTCATTGCTTAATTTTTTTACAAAATTGATTTCAGAAGAATATTTGTTGTTGTTATGCTCTTTTCAGAATTTAATAATTCATTTAACTATTTAAATATTTTATTTAAAAATTTGAAAATTTAAAACTTATTTCAAAATTCAGTTAACAATTTAAAATTTTAACTTAACTATTTTGTAAACTAAAATTTTAACTTACTATTTCATACTAACCACTAAAACTTATAATTAACACACACTTATCAAACATTACGTACACTTATTAATAAGCAAATTAGTCAACGATTGCACACTAATTTTTAAGTTTTAAATCAACCCTAATTTTTATTTACAAATTAAACAATCAACCAATTATTAACATCCCTAAATCAACTAACATACTATTATCATCGACTAATACACATTAATCATCAATTTCAAATCCATAATCAACTAATTTTGTAAATAAGGGTTTTAATTTTATTCTCAAATCAACTAATAAACTATTATCATCATCTAATATCAATTATTCTAACATATTCAAACGCATAATCAAATTATTTTCAGAAATTAAGGTTTAGAGATTATACCCAGAAATTAAGAAATTGAACAAGATGGATGAAATGCAGCAGCACCGGAAGGCAACAACGACTTCTGGAGGCGGGAGGCGTCGGCAGGAGGCGGTTGGCGTCGGCAAGGGGGATGGGTTCTAGGAATGGCGGTAGTGAATTGAGGGGAAAGTGAAAATTTTTTCACTTTCTATTCTCTGGTTCGCGCTAAATCATCAGGTATAGCGACGCTTGGCGATGGCTAGCGACGACCGCTTTTTTTAGCCGTCACCAATTGTCGATAGCTTCCGGCACTAAATCAAGCCTGTTTTGTAGTGTCTATGAAATCAAAGGTGCTGAAGGAGTACCCAAAAGTGTAATTGATGTTTCAACTACACACACATGCGTGCAACTCATATGAAAGGCATGTAACAGGTTGAAATAAATAATTATATGTAAAGCCACTCCATATATGTATATACACTAACGCACACATGAAGACATAAACAAACTGAGCTATAAATACACCTAATATATTCTTCACTCACTATACAACTTCAAATGCAACTCCATTTACATAACACTCCACATGTACAAAATTCACACACAACCCAAAATTATAAAATACATGAACAAAATATAGATATGTGAATGATATAAATCACCTGAAAATTGCATTTCTCCTTCTTCTTCTTTATTAGCACGCAATCATCTATCTCACCACTGCACTAAACATGACTCATGCCAGAGATGCAAAATGATGCATAGAACCACATACCCAAATTTCATATTTTATTTTTAATTTACACAATTTGTTCTTAATTAGAGGTGGGGAAGGTTTGTATTATTTTCTTTCAGGAGAAGATGATACCTCTCAGTAAGTATATGAGAATATTTAAGGGAGAAGTGGAGAATTCTAGAAAGAGAGATTGGGTTTGGATATTTGGGCTTGGGCAAACAATTATAATGATTTTGGATTCGATAATACGTTGATATGTATCATTAAAATAACACATTATATTGATAGGTGAGATAGTATTTTCTAGGTGATGCACATATTTTATTTTATTTTCCAAAATCAACTTGTTCACAATTTGTATTATTTGCTCTTATCCCATATTTCAAAGTCTTATGTACTCATCAAAATAAATCATTGTAAAAACAAGTTAACATACATATAATTTTCTTTTCCTTTTCTACACAAACTAAATGTCCATTTAATTTAAAAAAACGAACTATATTTCAAAATTGCTTCTTTCCCAATAATATTTTATTTCTATTACATCAACTTTATAAAATTTATTTTGTACATTTATAACTTATTTAAATTTTGAATATTTAAAATTTTCATGATTTAAATCCTTTCATTAAAATAATTTCAAAACGAATTTTCCAATAAATCTCCAAATTGCAATTTAATTAAACAAATCGCCATTATTAGTGTTAATTAATTTGCATTAAAAAATCGGGTCGTTACATCGGGCGTTTCCTTTTTCCATTTCCACAACCTATAGGGCCTTGATTCCTCTTTTTATTATTATTAGAGTTTCCAACATGAATTACCCTGTTACTTTGGATAACCTCCTTTGACTGTGCATCATATGTCTTCCCTAAAGCTAGACTCGCTTCTTCCAAGCACAAAAATCGATTAGCCTTTCCATGGAACTTTTCCATTGTTGTAGGTTGCTTCATCTTTAGCTATCTTCTGAAATCCATGTCTGGGTGGATGCCCTGGACCAATGCCATGAATACCAAATCCTCTTTTAGATTACTCACCTTAGTAACAGCAACATTAAACGATTCAAAAACCTTTCACTGACTCCTTAGGTCCTTGAGATAAGCTCTACAAGGATATCACATCCTTGGGTTGCACGGCATGCAGCCAAAACTGCTTCATAAATTTCCTAGCCAACTCATCGAAAGTCAATATGGATCTTAGCGCGAGCCTAGGGAACAACATTGATGCAACTCCGTCCAAGAAGATGGGAAAGCATCTACAATGAACATCATCAGTCTCCCTAGCACCATCCACGTGACATTCATACTTGAGTAAGTGCTGCCTAAGATCACTACTTCCGTTGTGTGATGGCGTCATTGGTATCGTGAACTTTCTAGGGCACTCTTCCCTCATAATGTTTTAGGTGAATGGAATCCTACTTGGTGTAGAACCCCAATCTTCATTCTTCTTGCCTATGCTTTCCTCTACCAACTATTTAACCATATCATCTATGTTTTGTCATTAGCAAGGTAATCAGAAGATCAACTATCAGAGGTCACGCTGAGCGTTTGACATCGCAAACAGTCTCTATTTTCCAGTTGACGTCCAGGTCCTCCTGTCTCTAGGAGAACAGGTTCTTTGATATCTCGTGGGACTATAGTTGGTTAAGCTGCAGCCGTCTGAACTCCATCTCCATTAGCATTAACATCCAACTCAAGACCATCATCATCAAGCTGCATATCCTCTTCCTCATCAGAAATCGCCATTTGCACCAACATCATGAGCATCATTCGTTCCTAAATTCCTATCAGTACCGAGAGGAATCCTCCCAGTACCGGGTGGTCTTCTTGTAGGGGGAGAACTTCTGCTTCCTCCTACAAGCCCTTCAATGACTCCAGAAATTTCTACCTTCCGTTTCTGTCTTCCATCCCTTCTTTTTTGGCTAGAAACAAAGGAGTTTTCATGTTCTAACACAGATGAAGATTCACTTCTAGTTCTCCTAGTTCTCTATGGTTGCAGGTTTAGCAAAGCATCCATCTTGTCCTTAAAACTTTCTGACTATCCACCATCTTCTGGTTTGCTTCCTACAACATTTTATCAAGCTCACCCCTGGTAACCACTTCCTGTTGAGCAGATGAGTTTGATATTGCCTGTTGATACTAACTTCCACTTAGTGAGCAATTCCTTCATTACCACCAACTACTGCTCCTAAGGATATATCGGATCTCCTAGGTGCCATTGATTTCAGATAGCAAACCACTAAATTCTTTAAGCAAAACTTTTGGATCTAACCACCGGATCTCCCTAAATCCACAGCAGCAAGCTAGATCTTAACTTGGGATTCAGTCTCTCAATGAAAGTATCAAAACGTTGACGCTAAAAGTGACACAACACCCAAATTTGACCTGTGGTAGGATCATATCTAGCAGAAATAACAAAAAAGTGCAAAATAGTGTAGAAATGTAGAGAGACATAATATTTTTATAGTGGTTCGGCAACCTCTGGCTTACGTCCACTTTATAGTTTTATTGATTATGGATTTGAGAAAGAATTAAAGTCACTAGTATAATGGATTGACATGTTCTTAAGCCTAGAACTGCCTAGATGACTATTGTAAGGGAGGGATAGGAGATGAAGAAGGAGCAGAGTCCAAGATCCTTTTTTGGTTGCTATAGGGCTAATATTTATAGGAAAATAACTCTGCAGATCCAGGGGCTTGCATAAGTTGAAGTTCAGAAGCAAGCCCGGAGCCTCACAAGAGGGCACGTTGGCTCTATGAGCAAAAAGACATCTCGATACTGAGAGGTTCCTCTCGGTACCGAGAGATTTACTTAGGTGAAAACGCATGATTTTCAATTGTCTAGTCCTCTTACCTTCGATTCGATGTATTCCAAACTCTTCTCCATGAACATCAAGTCCTTTTCGATGATCAACTTGATGTTGTGTAGCTTGTTCTACTTTTTTCTTCTTCTCATCAATCCTAGAAGTTGCATTTCTAATCTCTTAGAAAAGCACTTAACGGTGAATGTTTGAAGGAATATATGAAGTGTATAGAGTTGAAATGCAACTTCTAGGAGTCATTACACTTCATATATTCCTTCAAACATTCGCCGTTAAGTGCTTTTCCACATCTTGGGTGGTTAAGAGCAAAAATTAGGTGTGGCCGATGATTTCGGCCTTATGCTCCTGGTTGAAATCTACTTGGTTAAAACCTTGGTCAACAACAAGCATCGGCCACACCTAATTTTTGCTCCACCTCATGTCCTCCTGATTTTCAACCACATGTTCCAAATTAAATAATAGAATGGATGATAAAAGAGAGAAAATTATTTAATTTACAACATGCGGCTGAAATTAAAACGGATTTGAGGTGGAGCAAATACACACACACACACTGAAACTTGGTTCTTTATTGATTTTCCATAATGGAAAAGGAAAGATATAAAGTACAAATTAAGTCCATACACACACTTATCACATAGTTTCTTGCAATTAAACATGAAATGGAAATCAGAAAGACCCATTCCAAAGTTCTTCAATGCTAAATTAATTCAAGCCCTTTATATGCTTAGTTTGTTTGATTTGGCAGAAACCAGCCCATTTGCCATTATGGGCTTCATCTTCATCTTCGTAGGATAGATGTATTCATACAATCACCAAAATTATAACCGAAGATCAATCACCAAAATTGCTTGCTTATGGCTTTCCTTGACGTGCTATCACAACGTTGAAGCCTCCACTATCCCTTTGCTTTGGCAAACATTCATCTTTGCCCTTTTGTAAATTACCATGTTGAAATTAACATATGCAGATGAGGTTGTACTGTAATGACCCGTAATTTAATCATTTTAAAATTTAATATTTAATATATATTAAATAATATTTTTTAAGTTGTAAATAATGAAATATAATAGGATTTTCCTTAATTTATTTTTTTTCTCAAATTAAGAATATATATTGTTTGAATAAATTATATTTGTGATAATGACTTTCGTGTACCCAACTTATTTCACAAGTCCAAAATTCATCATGACCTTACCTAGACTTCCTAACTCTAGAATTTTCCCTTGGCTTTTTGAATACACTTCATGATGGTTGCCATCTTCTCATAGAAGCTTTGTCTTAATAAGCTTCTCTTAGAAGCCTTGTTTTGGATAGCTTCTCTTGGAAGATTTGTAAGCTTATAAATACACATACTTATTCACTTCAAAAAGGAAGCTTGGTTCATTATTCTCATCTTTTTATTTTTTTTCCTGAAGCTTTTGAAAAGCTTGTAAATGGCTTCTTAGTTTTCAAATTTTCAAAAATCCATTCTTTTTCAACTTCTTTCTTAAGTAAAATCACTAAAGTTTGCTTCTTTCTTCTCTACACCTCCTCTTTAACAAAACAAGACTTATACTCCCTCAAACCCACTACGGTCGTGCCCTATACCCCTTATGGCCAAACCATATTGACCCTGTCTAAGTCTTAAAGTTGAGTTTTCGTAAAAGGAAGCTCCGCCCGCGTGTCTGGTAAAAGTTTGGTTGAAGTTTGAATCGATTCGGTTGCTTTTTGGTGAGCAAAATCTCATCTTTATAATTAAAGTTGTGACCTTTATTTTTATGTTGTAAATATATCTTATTACTTTTGTTTATATGTGTTTAAAAGTAATCGGTTTTTGGGTGGCTAACCTCTTTAAAAAGTTGACATCTTTAGTAGTTAGTAAGTGATTTAAGGTTAGTTGAAAAAGTTTAGATAAGTAACATAAGTAATGCCATCTGCATGTTCTATAGTTGTCATTTACTTTTATTTATATGCTCATACTTATACCATGTGATGTTCAATTGAATAAGTGACATATGGAAAGTATTTATGAAAGTGTCCATATAGTGATTATCGCTATATCGACAATTTGACAAAATGTTATTCCTATGAAATTTTTTGTTAAATCTTATGCTTGGGTTTTTGCAAAGATAACTAATTATTCAAGTAAAGATATGATTGAAGTTAATTAATTATTTTAATAATGGTATTTTAAATTTAATTAATTATTTTAAATAATGATGATTAAGGTTAATTAATTATTTAAATAATGATTTGATTAAGATTAATTAATCATTTTGGCAATGTTTTTTAAAATTAATTAATCATTTTAACTAATGATGTTTAAGGCAAATTAATTATTTAATTAATGATTTTGTTAATGATGTTTTAAAATTAATTAATCACTTTATTAGTAATGTTTTAAAATTAATTAACCCTTTTAATAATGATGTTTTAAAATTAATTAATCATTTTAGTAATGGTTTTTAAGGTTAAGTAATCATTTTAATAATGATGTTTTTAAAGTTAATAAGTCACTTAATAATGATAATTAAAGTGAACTAGTCGTTTTAAATAATGATTTTTGAATTAATTAGTCATGGTTAAAGCTAATTAATTATTTTAAATAAAGATGTCTGAAGTAAATAATCATTGATTAAAGTTGATTAATCATTTTAAATAATGATATTAAAGAAATTAATTTATTTTTTTAAAGTTAATTAACCATTTTGATAAAGTTGTTTAACGCTAATATTTGAAATGTGAAACCCTAGCACAAGGTCAGTTTTAAAAATAAAGTTTGATTCGATTACGGAAAGGATAAGAAATTTAATTTTCCATAATCGGATATCGCTTATAATGAAAGGATTTAAACATACCCTTAGCACTAAAATCGAGGTATGGAAATGCATCCCTATCTCGAAAGTTAAAAATGCCGTCAAGGCAATGGCTAGGGGTAACACTACATTCACTTGTCCGATTTCATTTTTAACCAAGAAATAGTACAAGTTTTAAATCGATGAGTAGTGGTAAGAATATGAGACTTACCACCCATATGTGATCATTTTTAATTATCCTTGATAGTTGATTTATTGCCTATCGATTTAGCTTTTGTGTATCATCAACCTAAGACAATTTGTTGCTCATTTGAGCATTGATATCCTTTGTCGAAAATGACTAAAACCAAAGCGTGAGTGGTGGCCAAGCTATGTGGGGTTTCTCCTATTCGGGTATTTTCACATGTTATCTAGGTTGGTTTTGGTTATATGTGCAATAAGATGTGAACTACTCGGATTCTCGGTAAAGGTTGGCGGGTTCCAACTTGGACGTTTTCGAGAGCCATCGTAGTTCTCAAGTATATTCTAGAGGTATACTTTCAGTAAGAGGGTGCACCGTCCTATTCATTTGTTGGAAAATTTCCCTTCTCCTTTCCTTTGATTCCAAATTTTTAATTTTACCTCTTTCTTAACTGCATCGGGAAGTGTTATGAGCACCTTCATGATGTTTAATTATTTGTATCCATTGTTGTGATGGGATATTGTTATTATAAAGGGAAACCCATTCCACGGTTGGCAGGTGGTCTCATATATTATGTTTATTTCCCACCTTCTGTTTAGAGTTTTTGCTTATACTAGACTTATTGTTTGACCCGAGTTGTTTGTTTCCCTAAACTCTCAGGTTCTCGATTATATTTGAGTAGTCCAGCAGTAGCAGGTTTCCTTTGGGCTCTTTGAAAACGACGGAAAAGTAGGAGGCTCCTTTATCTATCTAGTTATATGTTACCACTTTATGATTATATATATGTATTTTGTATCAGAAGGCGTAAAGACAGAGTGTATAACTGCCTAGTCTGATGTTGTAGTTCTTTGTTTAACTTTGATACCTCCATGTTAAGGGGTAACTTATGTGCTATATTACTTTTGTATTATATTTAACAGTTCCATTGTGAGATTTTCTATTCTTTTCTGTTCTTTATTTCACCTTACGACAACTCGTCTTTCGGACTCTTGGGCAATAGCATATGAACACCGAGGTTGTGTTAAGTGACGTTCTCAAGGGTCAAAAAGGTGGGGCACCACAATATTTATTAGAGCTTTGGTTAAGCGAACACCTTAGCCTGATTGAGGTACAACTCATTAGAGATACGGTAAGTGATGCCCTAGAATGAGTTAATCTTGAGAGAGTGTATTTGTAAATTTCTATATAATAATATATATATATATATATATATATATTCCCTTAAGTCTTGTTCTAGATCCTTTGGTGTTGATTTCCTTAAACCATTTTGATCCTATCCTTGTGTTCTAAAGATACATATTATCGGTGTAGGTAATAGAAGATGAATACAAGAAGAGGAGGAAGGGGTGGATCTAGAACTAGCACGGCTACTAGTGGTAGAGCAGCTTGAATTGTGCCACCCCATAGAGGAAGTGGTAGCGCATGGTCAACCTCCTATGAACTTAGCGAGTTTGTGCAAGAATTACACTACTTTGGGCGAGAAACTATTCTATGGTACTAAGGATATTCTTGGAGTTTAGACTTGGCTTAGGTCTTGTGAAAGGATATTTGGAGATCTTTGGTTGGAAGATGTAGAGAAGCGTCTGTTGGAATTGCGACAACTTCAGAGGTCGACGATGGACTTGTGGGATTCTGTTATGGCTAATACGCCAGAGGAGGAGTTCTCTTAGGCGCAGTTTAGGGAAGTCTTTGAAGCACAATCTATCCCAAAAGCCGAAAGGATGCACCTGTTTAGGAGTTTCCTAGATTTAAAGCAAGGTGATACGATGATGGCATATTATAAGCATAAGTTTAATGCATTATCTCATTTTGGACTTGGATTGATAGACACATCGCTTAAAAAGAATGAAATGTTTGTAAATGGAATGCGACCAGAGTTCCAGAGAGAAATGACTAACCATCTTAGGGTACATTCACCATTCTTATCAGTATGGCTTTGAGGTTCCAAGCTCTTCATATTAAGGAAGGAGTTCAGAAGGGAGTAGTGCCTGCAGTTAATGCCAAAACTTTGTCAGTAATTCCTATTGGAAGCAAGCTGAATTTCAAGCACAAGTTTAAGGGGAAGAAACAGTGGGCATGCAAGAAACCCAAAGGTGGGCCTCCAACGCAGAAGAAGCAACTCGACTTGGCAAGCATTCTTTGATTCAAGTGCAACAAGATGGGTCACCCTGCATCCAACTGCCCGACTACCACCTGCTATAATTGTCATAAGCATGGAAATATGAAGAAGTTCCCTTTTCCAAAGAAGAGGTCGCAAGGACAAGCTTTTGTTATTGAGAAGATACCATCCACTTCATCAGGACAGAAGGGGAAGGAGGTGTTGCAAGGTACATTATCCATTTATGATCTTCCTATTAAGATATTATTTGATATAAATGCTTCCCATAGTTTTATTTTTGTTGATCTTGTTGATAGTCTTATCCTTAAACCCATCTGTTGGACTAATCCCCTTTGTTTGTCGAACCCAATTGGGGGTCTGACAAATCTTTACACTAAATGTCTAAACATGCCTAGTTCTTATCGAAATCATCCTTTTTCTTTTGATTTGTTTGTTCTTGGGTTTATGGGTTTTGGAGTGTTGTTGGGAATGGATTGGTTATCTAAATTTAGTGCAGTATTGGATTGTGATCGAAGGATCGTCAAAGTTAGTGATGCTGGAGATATAAGTGTAGATGTATTTTACGAAGAGCCTAACAAGTTTATGAGTAGTTTTCTGTACTCTCTCGAAGTAGCTAAGGTGAAGCTAAGGGTTAAATCTGTTGTTCGAGATTTCATGGATTTTTTTGATGAAGTGCAAGGTTTACCTCCCCACCGTGAAGTAGAGTTTCAAATTGGTTTGATTCAAGGAACCAGACCAGTTGTTCAACCTCTACGAATGTTGGCTCCAAAAGAAAGGAGAGAGTTTGAAAGCCAGACATTCGATTTATTATAGAAGTGATTGATAAGATGTAGTACCTTGAGTTGAGGATCACCCATCGTCTTTGTTACCAAGGCGAATGGTTCTTTATGATTATGCATAGAGTACCACGAGTTGAATAAAAGAACCATCAAGAATAAATACCCTTTACCAAGGATCGATGACATGTTTGATCAACTCCATAGTGCTTGGATATTTTCCCAATTGGATCTTACCACTGGTTTTCACCAATTAAGGGTAGCAAAGGAGAGTGTGCCTTTAACAGCTTTTAGGGATCTAGATAGTTTCTACGAGTGGTTTATTATGTCATTTGGGCTAACTAATGCACCCGCTTTCTTTGTAGACTTAATGAATCGAGTATTCTGAGATGTTCTTAATAAACTTGTTCTTGTCTTCATTGATGAAATTCTTGTCTATTCGAAGACAGAGGATGAGCATAAGTTCCATCTCCAAGTCGTACTCGACACCTTTAGGATCCAGTGTTGAAGGCTAAGTTTGCTAAATGCAATTTTTTGAAATGTAAAGTTAGGGTTTTTGGGCATGTTGTTTCGCCTGAAGGTATATATGTTGACCCGACTAAAGTTGTTGCAATTCAGGAATGGAAGAAGCCCGAAAATGCAACAGATGTTAAAGTTTCTTTGGTTTAGCTGATTTTACCGAAGGTTCATCAAAGATTTCTTGAAGATTACTTCTCATCTGACGAAGTTAACGAAGAAGCATGTTATGTTCGTATGGACGCCTAAGTGTGACCAAGCATTCAATGAGTTAAAGGAGAAATTGACTACCTGCTTTGACTATTCTCGATGGGAGTAGGGTTTTAACAGTATATGCAGATGTTAGTGGTTCTGGTTTGGGAGTAGTTTCGATGCAGTATGGGAAGGTTATTGCCTGTGCGAGTCAATAGCTGAAGCCCCATGAGAGAAATTATGCTACGCATGATTTTGAGCTTTTATCTATTGTCTTCGCACTTAAAATATGGAGGCATTATCTTTTGGGTGAAAAGTTTCGAGTTATACATGGACCACAGTCCTTAAAATTTCTATTTACATAGAAAGATTTGAATTTGAGGTAGCAGGGATAACTGGAATTTCTCGCTTTTTATGATTTGGAAATTCTATACACCCTTGGGAAAGCAAATGCTGTTGCAGATGCATTGAGTATGAATGTTGCGATGGTTGCTAACTTAGAAGTCAAGCCAGTATTATTGGAAAGGATTGCAGCTAGTAAAGAATAAGAACCTATTTTGGCTCAATTCAAGAATGATGTTCAAGATGGTATTGTTTCTAGTTTTGAGATTGATCCCCAGGGTGTATTGAGAATGAATGGGCGTATTTGTGTCCCGAATGTTGTTGGTCTTAGAAGAGAAGTGTTGGTTGAATTTCATCATTCAAGGTTATCTTTCCACCCAGGAGTGATTAAGATGTTCAAGGATATAAAGAGAATCTTCTAGTGCAAGGGGATGAAGAGAGATGTTTTGATCTTTGTGAGTCAGTGTGCAAACTACCATCAGTTAAGAGTGACAAACAGAAGCCAGCTGGACTGTTTCAATCGCTTGAGATCCCAAAGTGGAAGTCGGAGCAGATCTCTGTGGATCTTATTAATGGACTTCCTAGGTCAAGAAGTGGGAACATAGGTATTTGAGTTATAGTCGATCGGCTGACCAAGAGTGCTCATTTCATTCAGGTTAAGCCAACTAAAACTGCCGAAAACCTGGCAAGTTTGCATGTGAAGGAGATTATGAGACTTCATGGTATCCCTTGTAGTATTGTAAGTGAAAGAGACTCGATATTCACTATCAGGTTCTGGGTAGGACTGCAAACTGCCTTAGGGACCAAGTTGAGTCTGAGTACAGCTTACCATCCTCAGACAGATGGGCATACGAAGAAATTGATCTGGATCTTGGAAGATTTATTGTGAGCATAAATTCTCGACTGTGAAGGGTTTTAGGAAGATCATTTACCCTTAGTCGAGTTCACTTAGAACAACAACTATAAAGCAAGTATTGGCATGGCCCCTTTCGAGGCTTTATATAGTTATCTATGTCGTTCTCCTTCATGTTGGGTTGAGTTTGGTGATAGAATTGTTCTTGGGCCCGACATGATCTTAGAAGTATGTGAAAAGGTAGCTGATATCAGAAAGAAGATGAAGGAAGCGCAGGATCGGCAGAAGTGTTATGCAGATCGAAGGCGTAGGGATCTTGAGTTCTTAATGGGAGGTTCAATATTTGTGAAGGTTTCTCCATTGAAGAGTGTTTTGAGGTTTGGGAAGTCAGGGAAGCTTTCCCCTCGATTTATTGGCCCTTTTCCCATCTTAGACCAGATTAATAGACTTTCTTATTGAGTGAAGTTACCAGATAAACAATCAGATGTGCACAATGTATTTCACGTATCTCATTTACGTAAGTATATACATGACCCTTCAATGATAGTGGAACCAACACAACAAGTTGATTTGGAAGTTCAGCTCAACCTAACCATTCTTAGGCGGTATAATCATATCATCGCTTGAGATATAAAGCGTTGAGGATAAAGGAAGTGAATCTTGTTAAGGTGAAGTGGAGTGAGGATGATAGAGATTGTACTCAGGAAACTAAGGACTATATTAGGGATTTTTTATCTTGAGTTATTATCTTGTTGTTTGTATATTATTGTCTTTTGGGTGTACTCACCAGTTGTGGTAAGGTAACTTTCTTTATACCTGTTGTGGAATGATATCATTTGGGTTTCTTTCAAGATTTTTTGTTGTGTATGAGAAATTTCGGAGATGAAACTTCCTGTAAGGAGGGGAGGATGTAACGACCCATAATTTATTCACTTCAAAATTGAATATTTAATATTTATTTAAGTTGTAAATAATAAAATATAATATGATTCTCTTTAATTTATTTTTTTGCTAAACTTGAGAATACATATTGTTTGAAATATATTATATTGGTGATAATTACTTTCATGTGCCTAACTTATTTCACAAACCCAAAATTGATCATGACCTCATCCAGACTTCCTAACGCTAAAGTTGCTCCTTGGCTTCTTGCATACACTTCATGATGGTTGCTCCCTTCTCATGGAAGCTTTGTCTTAATAAGCTTCTCTTAGAAGCCTTGTTTTGGATAGCTTCTCCTAGAAGCTTTGTTAGCCTATAAATACACATTCTCATTCACTTCAAAACGGAAGCTTGGTTCCATTATTCTCATCTTTTCCCTTTCTTCCTTAAGCTTTTGAAAGCTTGTTAATGGCTTCTTAGTTTTTAGATTTCAAAAATCCATTCTTTTTCTACTTCTTAAGTAAAATCACTAAAGTTTCCATCTTTCTTCTCTACACCTCCTCTTTTCCAAAACAAGATCCATGTTTCCTCAAATGCACCATGGCCAAGCCCCATACCCCTTATGGACAAACCATATTGACCCTATTTACGTCTTAAAGTTGAGTTTTACAGAAGGAAGCTCCGTCTGTGTGTCGTGTACAAGTTTGGTTGAAGCTTGATTCAATTCGGTTGCTTTTGGTGAGTAAAATCTCATCTTTGTAATTAAAGCCGTGACTTTTATTTTTATCATGCATATATGTTATTACTTGTGTTTATATGTGTTTAAAAGTAATTGATTGTTTGCTTGCTTACCTCTTTAAAAAGTTGATATCTTTAGTAGTTAGTAAGCGATTTGAGATTAGTTGAAAAAGTTTAAACAAGTAACATAAGTGATGCCATCTATATGTTCTATAGTTGTCATTTACTTTTATTTATATGCTCATACTTATACTATGTGATGTTTGGTTGAATAAGTGACATATGGAAAGTGTTTATGAAAGTGTCCGTATAGCGACTATCGCTATATCGGCACTTTGAAAAAATATTATTCCTTTGATTTTTTTTGTTAAATCTTGTGCTTGGATATTTGAAAAGATAATTAATTATTCTAATAAAGATGTGATCAAAGTTAATTAATTATTTTAATGATGATATTTTAAAATTTAGTTAATCATTTTAAATAATGATGATCAAGGTTAATTAATTATTTAAATAATGATGTGATTAAGATTAATTAATCATTTTATTAATGATGTTTAAAATTAATTAATCATTTTAACTAATGATGTTAAAGGCAAATTAATTATTTAATTAATGATTTTGTTAATGATGTTTTAAGGTTAATTAATCACTTTAGTAATAATTTTTTAAAATTAATTAATCCTTTTAATAGTGATGTTTTAAAATTAATAAATCGTTTTAATCTTGATGTTTAAGTTTAAGTAATCATTTTAATAATGAAGTTTTTAAAGTTAATAAATCACTTCAATAATGATGATTATAGTGAATTAACCATTTTAAAAATGATGTTTGAAGTAGTTAATCATGGTTAAAGCTAATTAATTAACTTAAATAAAGATGTTTGAAGTAATTAATCATTGATTAAAGTTGATTAATCATTTTAAGTAATGATATTGAAGAAATTAATTTGTTTTTTTTAAGTTAATCAACCATTCTGATAAAGTTGTTTAATGCTAATATTTGAAATGTGAAACCCTAGCACAAGATCGGTTTTAAAAATAAAGCTTGATTCAGTTACGGAAAGGATAAGAAATTTAATTTTTCATAATCCGATATCACTTATATGGAAAAGATTTAATCATACTCTTATCATTAAACATTGAGGTATGGAAACACGTTCCTATTTCGAAAGTTTAAAATGTCGTCAAAGTAATGCCTAGAGCTCACACTACCTTTACTCGCCCGACTTCGTGTTTAACCAGGAAATAGTACAAGTTTGAAATCAATGAGTAGCGGTAAGAATATGAGATTTACTGTTCACATACAATCATTTTTAATTATCCTCGATAGTTGATTTATTGACTATTGATTCAGCTTTCTTCATTGTGTATCGTCAGTTTAAGACGATTTGTTGCTCATTTGAGCATTGATATCCTTTGTCGGAAATGACTAAAACCAAAGCGCGAGTGGAGGTAAAGCTAAGTGGGGTTGCTCCCATTAGGGTATTTTCATATCTACTCTAGGTCGGTTTTGGTTATATACGCAATAAGGTGTGAAATACATGGATTCTCGGTAAAAGTTGGTGGGGTTCGCATGGAGGTTTTCGAGAGCCATCGTAGTTCTTAAGTACATTCTAGAGGTATACTTTTGGTAAGGAGGTGCTGTAGAATACAATAGCCTATGATTTTTGTTTGATGATAATAAACATATATATATTCGTTTAAATGTATTTGTTGTTGTACTATTTTATTTTTCACATAATTAAATAAATATTTGTTGAATAAAATAAATAACTCAGAATTTATATTCAAACAAATATTTTATTACAAATTCGAATAGTACAAATTTGAGCTCTCACTACATTTACACTATTTCAATTACAATTCAATTTCAATTACAAAACAATTTTCACTTTACAATTTACACCTCACTACATATTCACTCAACACTCGTATTTTTATCTTCAACTCCATTCCAACTTGTATCCCGCATCTGAATTATCTGCAAAATAAACACTGACGCAGTAAAATTGAAAAAGAAATATTTTTGTAGTGTAAAATGAAGCATGTGTTTGAAAATATTGTTTGCCTCAGTTATTTGGGTTGTTCGTCCTCATTTATTTTGAATTCATCATACACGAACAACTTGTGACATGCACAGTGTATTACTGTACATGCCACAAGGCTGTGCACACCGATATACACTTGCGTGTTAAAACTACAGGAACATGTGAGCATAAGGTCAAACCCGAGCCGAGGCTGGATTCAACCTAGGTGAAAATACACACATGTACAAATCGAGTATAAATAGATACGACACATGTATTACACAATCACACATATATTCATGCATATGTATGCATGTATATACATGAGTATGTATGCAACCAGAGAAAATTAACATGACTGCAACATGAGGACAATCGAACTGGAAATGCACATGAAAGAGAATAAAGCAACTGGACATGTATGCAACCAGCATGAGCACTTGATGTTCAAAGCCACAACAAGATCACATGTCAATACAGACCCGTCATGAACATCAACACAAAACAACACTCAACCAGACATGCAAAGACATACATGCAAGCACATGTCAAAACCCAAACCAGTGTGGATGTAATGTTCACATGAACAACTTCAAAGTGCAGACCTCAAGTGGTGAACAAGTGACAAATAACACGACAACATGTGGGAGAACCAGATCGAACCAAAAATAGACCGGTACCACTAGAATAACACAATGCAACAACTCTAACTAGAAACAAGTGTACACAAGACTTCAGACTGCAACAACACACACACAGGTACACATGAAATAGAGGCCAGACACACTAGACTCAATACAACAAAGAGACTCGAGTACAACATAGCACAGACAATCATGTAACATGTTCAATGAAATGGACAGAAGCTCAATGACTCGAAGTCTAAAAACAATGCAAAGCAAACTGGACATGGAACTCCACATCAAACCAACATACATGAAACAAATTTACATGAAGACTCAGATCAGTTTGGTGACAAACAGTGCACAACGGCACACACAACAAACCCAACAAACCAGTATATCCAACCAATGGCACAAGTACACAGATCAATGTACACAAGACATATACAAGTTCAAAGCACAGAGGCTCGAAGCAACTAACTCAAAACAGTGACAACAGACCAGAACTACAAACAAGGTCAATTGCATCTGGACACAAAGCAGTTAACATGAAGGTGCAGATCAACATACAACAATTCAAACCAGAATTGAAGAAATGAATGAGCAAGATGCATCAGACAGTGACAAATACATAAAGCCATGAGTTATTGCTCAAAGTCAAATGGACAAACAAAACTATGTTGAAGTTTTTTAAAAACAATCGAAAATCATACGTAGTAGTTGGAACAAATCGAAAGTTCGAGTCTTAGAAAAATGGAACAGAGGATGACAAATTCAAAATTCGTCAACTCATCATAAATTTTAAAATGGCGAAGTCATAGGAGCAAAAGAAGAAACCGACCCAAAGAAATTCACGGAACATACTCAAATGCCAAAAAGAACGGAACCAACACAAAGCAAATACAAATATAATAGAGATGAAAAAGTCAAGAATTATCATAAGCATTCAAGTAGTAATCGTATGGCCGAGCAAAATAATAGACAGATTCAAAGCAAAATATAAGATCGTCTATTTAGGGATGTTATCCCTATAAATTAAAACCCAATCTCATCATTGGTTCTCAAGAGTTCGAGCCCAAGCAATTAATCAAAGCATAAAGTCAAATATATTCGAAAATAAAAAAGGGGAAAAATCACATACCGATACAATACAAATTCGAACTCAACCTTGAAGTAGTAATAAGCAAATTGAAGAAGCAAGAGAATCGAATTGAAGAACATAAGACAATCAAGTGGGGGCTTCAAAGATATCTTCAAAACCCTAGCTTTTGGAAGAGGAACGAAGATAGTATCGGCCAGAGGATACGAATTGAAGAGAAAAGGGAGACGTCCTTATTTTTCTTACGTTATAAATTAAAGTGGGCCGGTTGCTTATTTTTGGGCTTAGCAATTAAAATATTAGGGTTTTGTTTTTTATTTTGTTTTTAGTCTTATTTTATTTTGTAATTTCTATTTTAAATTGTGTAAATTCTAGTCGTGTGACTAGGGACAAACTACGGGGCGTAGTTTGAGAATTCGCAACTCAGTGGCTGAGTTGTGGTAGGGTTTTGAGCATAGAGTTAGGTTAGTCATTAGCAGGTGTCGCAAGTTTGCGTGTGTAAGCGTTTGACTACTTAATTGGTAGTAGAAATCTTGGGGGCAACACGTAGGCAGGGTTTTGCCGAAGCTGGGTAAATTTGTGTGTGATCTCTTCTGCATTATTTACTGTTATTGTTTTTATTTCCGCATTAATTTTTATTATTATTAGTATCACCCTATTCACCCCCCCTCTAGGGTGAAAAATATCCTACAAGTGGTATCAAACCTAGGAACAGAAACAATTTTTAAAAAAATTGATTTTTTTTCTTTCAATTAAAAATTTGATTTTTTTTTAAAATGGCTTCTTTTAATAATGCTTTTGCTGAGGGTCAGTCCATAGTTAGACCACCCATGTTCAATGGTGAATATACTTATTGGAAAACTAGGATGAATATAAACCATAGATGCGTGGAATATTGTTGAGACGGGATATAGGACACCAACTGTAGTGGTAGATAATCAAGAAGTTGAAAAACCGATGGATCAATGGACAGATCTTGAAAATAAACTACAATTTGCTAACGTTGAGGCTATGAATTCTATTATTAGCTCATTATATCAAATTGAATTTAATCGTGTCTCAGATTGTCTAACAGCGCAGGAAATTTGGCACGCACTTGAAGTGACTCACGAAGGAACCTCCCAAGTCAAAGCATCTCGCCTTGCCATGCTCAGTAGCGAATACGAGAACTTCACAATGGAAAAGGATGAAAGTGTCAAAGAAATGTATGGATGACTTTCTAATCTCGTATACAAATCAAAAGCTCCCGAAAAACCATACACAGAATTGGAAATAGTCCGAAAAATCCTCAGAATTCTACCACGAAATTTTGAAGCAAAAGTCACCGCCATTCAAGAATCAAAAGATTTGAAACAAATCAAAGTTGAAGAACTCATCGAAAATCTCACCACTTATGAGCTAGAAATCAAATTCAAGGAAGAACACGAAGGAGGTGATATGCGAAAGAAATCAATAGCTCTCAAAGGAACAACAGAAAGTGATGACGACGACGACGACGATGAAGCAGCTGTATTGGCACTGATAATAAAGAGATTCCAAAGGTGGAACTGCAAATATGGAAATCCTGCCCTAAATCAAAAACTGAAGAGCGGAATCGTCAAAATTCTAGACAACTCAGAAAAGCAGGAGATCATATGTCACAACTGCAGTAGACCTGGTCACATCAAGCCCAATTGTCCTCAAAATCGACTCAGCAAAGGAAAGAAACCGAAGAGGAGAATTTTTGCGGCCACTTGGGATGTAAGTGATGAAGATAAAGATGAAAGCACTGGCAGTGAGAGTGCAAAAGCAAAACTGTGTTTTTAAGGAGAAATAAGCGATAGCGATGATGACGAGCCAAGCGAGGTATCAAAACTTACTCATTCAGAATTACTTATATATTTTCATGAGGTAAATGGCTGTTTTGAAAGACATAGGGAGAAGTACGCTAAAATTGAATCACAAAGAGACGGTTTGATAGAACTAAATAAGCAGCTTGATCAATTGGTGAAAAACTATCAAAATAAGTGCCCTAAGTGTGATAAGTGTCTATCAATTGAAGAAGAA
The DNA here is from genome assembly GCA_030737815.1 of Allium fistulosum. NCBI lineage: Eukaryota > Viridiplantae > Streptophyta > Magnoliopsida > Asparagales > Amaryllidaceae > Allium > Allium fistulosum. The sequence goes on along the minus strand of CM060902.1, from coordinate 1,249,225,420 downwards.
ATTAAAAAATCGGAAATTAAAATTAAATCTCTTGTAAATGAAATTCTGATTTTGAAAGAAAGTGAAAATACCAGGAGAGAAAATTATAGTAAAAAGTGCACCATGTTATTGAATGAAAATGAATCGCTTAAGTCACAAGTCCAACAATTGTCTACGGCTTTAGGAAAATTTTCCAAAGGAGAAAGATCGCTAAATATGTTATTAGGGAAACAAACTGGAATACTGTTAGGAAAGGACTTGGGTACACTCAATCTGAAAGAGTTAGAAGTAAAACTAATCGTGTCAAATCTGAGTGCACAATTTGTAGAAAAATCGGACACAATTAAAACAATTGCTGGTATAGGCCCAAACACGTGAAAACCATACCAATTTGGGTTCTTGAAGGCACAAATATAAAATCCCTTAAAGTCAAACAAATCTGGGTGCCAAAAGGAACAAACATAAACTGTCTTGGTTCTACACAAACTTGTTCTTCAAAATATTTTGTCACTGACAATCATGGACCTACAAAAACAAATAGGTCACAAAAATCTTTCCTCGTGTAGGTGTGTTGGCAGGCTAAGAAACAACAAGAGTGGTACTTGGATTCTGGTTGTTACAGGTACATGACGAGCATCAAAGTTTTTTAGCCTAGTACAATGGTGGCAGAATCATAATGGGCAAAATTATCGGTAAAGGTAAAATAGGTAACGGTACATTTATCTTGAATGATATATTATATGTTGAAAATCTGCACCATAATCTGATTTAAATCAGCTAGTTATGTGATAAGGAAATGAATGTTGATTTTGATTCTGATTTATGCAAAAATATTGACCAATCACATTTTCATAACACTATGAGTACCTCTAGAGTCTTTGAACTAGTTCATATAAATTTGTTTGGAGTAACGATATTACAAGTTTAGGTGGTAAGAAATATTGTTTTGTATTGGTTGATGATTACTCAAGATACACGTGGATATATTTGTTTATTTTACTAATTCTAGACCTGACATTATGCTCACTGTTTGTTTATGTGCACGGTTTCAATTCAAATCCAAAAGAATTTCATTTAAAAGCTGTAAAAAGGATTTTAAGGTATTTGTTGCACACTTCATGATTTGGTATCCAGCGAATGATAACTTTGAGTTAAAGGGATATTCAGATGCAGATTATGCTGGTATTCTAATTGATAGATAAAATACTAGTGAAACGTGTTGTATGTTTTGATATTCGTTAGTTGCATGGTCAAGTCAAAAACAAATTTTAAACGAGTCCCACTTATGATCTCACAAATAATCTTGTACATCATTCTTTCACTAAGCATATAGATTAGAGATCATATTTCCAAAGAAAATATCTGCATAAATTTCATTTTGACTGTTTTCAATTGGCAGACATTTCTTACAAAACCCCTTTCAGAAAATAGTTTTGTCAAATTCATCTCAGTTTAGGCATTTTAGAAACTTGATAACTTTTTGAATTTGATCTTAAATGCCTATGTTAACTATTCTGACTCCCTACTGATTATCAAAAAGAAAAATAGTTACTGAAAAATGTGATGAGTGTTGATATTAATCATACATTATGACTTGAGAAAGTATATTTAGTAAAGTTTCTTTCAAAATTTAACAATATTTATAATAACTTTTGTTGGTAAAAATTCCATGACCATCTCTATTTCTATCATATTTCTAACGACCATCACTCATCAAAATCCAATATAGTATGTCAAAATGTGGTATTTTAAACGGGAAATTATTCATTTTTTAAATTTAATTAGCAATAAAAATATCCAAAGTACTCACTCTCATTTAAAAGTCCTCACGGTTATGCATGGGTGAACTACTTGGAATCTTTGAATATGTGCTTTCATGCTCATTTAAAAGTCCTCACGGTTATGCATGTATGGAACACATATCAAAATTGATTATTAATTAGATGAGTTGATTCTAATCCCATTTAAAAGTCCTCACGGTTATGCATGGTTAAAAGATACTTGAAATTCATTTTTTAAAAAAAATTGGGAATACTACTAATCTCATTTAAAAATCTTAGTTATGCATGGTTAGTAAGTATTCAAATTCCTGTCATAAATATACCACAAATAGATCCAACTATATGGTTTTATATGCCGACATCACCCCTATCACTCAAAAAATGGAATATGCGCCTAACAGAGTATTTATGATTTTTGTTTGATTTTTATTGAAATTTAATATATATACTCGATTAGATATTAATGTTGTATTAATGTCTATTACTTTATCTCTATTTTCTAACACTATTACTCTTTTGTTGATAACAAAAGGGGGAGATAGAAGTTAATATTTTGGAAAATAAGTTCAAAATTTTATTTTTGCATATTCTCATCTAGGTTCTTTGCAATTTGCATATATTTTTTAACTTCTTTTCATGCATATGTGAGGGGGAGCATTGTTGTAGGGGGAGTATTCAAATAAGGGGAGCTAATAGAATTCATCAAGGTCAAATACATTTAATAGAGTCAAAATCTTAATATATGTTTGTTATCATCAAAAGGGAGAGATTGTAGAATACAATAGCCTATGATTTTTGTTTGATGATAATAAACATATATATATATATATTCGTTTAAATGTATTTGTTGTTGTACTATTTTATTTTTCACATAATTAAATAAATATTTGTTGAATAAAATAAATAACTCAGAATTTATATTCAAACAAATATTTTATTACAAATTCGAATAGTACAAATTTGAGCTCTCACTACATTTACACTATTTCAATTACAATTCAATTTCAATTACAAAACAATTTTCACTTTACAATTTACACCTCACTACATATTCACTCAACACTTGTATTTTTTTTCAACTCTATTCCAGCTTGTGTTCCGCATTTGAATTATCTGCAAAATAAACACCGACGTAGTAAAATTAAAAAAGAAATATTTTTGTAGTGTAAAATGAAGTGTGTGTTTGAAAATATTGTTTGCCTCAGTTATTTGGGTTGTTCGTCATCATTTATTTTGAATTCATCATACACGAACAACTTGTGACATGCACAGTGCATCACTGTACATGCCACAAGGCCGTGCACACCGATATACACTTGCGTGTTAAAACTACAGGAACAGGTGAGCACAAGGTCAAACCCGAGTCGTGGCTGGATTCAACACAGGTGCAAATACACACATGTACAAATCGAGTATAAATGGAAACGACACATGTATTACACAATCACACATATATACATGCATATGTATGCATGTATATACATGAGTATGTATGCAACCAGAGAAAATTAACATGACTGCAACATGAGGACAATCGGACTGGAAATGCACATGAAAGAGAATAAAGCAACTGGACATATATGAAACCGACATGAGCACTTGAAGTTCAAAGCCACAAACAAGATCACATGTCAATACAGACCCATCATGAACATCAACACAAAACAACACTCAACCAGACTTGCAAAGACACACATGTAAGCACATGTCATAACCCAAACCAGTGTGGATGTAATGTTCACATGAACAACTTTAAAGTGCAGACCTCAAGTGGTGAACAAGTGACAAACAATACGACAATATGTGGGAGAACCAGATCGAACCAGAAACAGACCAGTACCTCCAGAATAACACAATGCAACAACTCCAACCAGAAACAAGTGTACACAAGACTTCAGACTGCAACAACACACACATGTACACATGAAATAGAGGCCAGACACACCAGACTCAATTCAATAAAGTGACTCGAGTACAACATAGCGCAGACATGAAGACCAAAAGCAGCTCAACAATCATGTAAAATGTTCAATGAAATGGACAGAAGCTCAATGACTCGAAGTCTGAAAACAGTGCAAAGCAAACTGGACATGGAATTCCACATCAAATCAACATACATGAAATAGATTTACATGAAGACTCAGATCAGTTTGGTGACAAACAGTGCACAACGGCACACACAACAGACCCAAAAAACCAGTATATCCAACCAATGGCACAAGTACACAGATCAATGTACACAAGACATAAACAAGTTCAAAGCACAGAGGCTCGAAGCTATTGACTCAAAACAGTGACAACAAACCAGAACTACAAACAAGGTCAATTGCATCTGGACATAAAGCAGTTAACATGAAGGTGCAGATCAACATACAACAATTCAAACCAGAATTGAAGAAATGAATGAGCAAGATGCATCAGGCAGTGACAAATACATAAAGCCATGAGTTATTACTCAAAGTCAAATGGACAAACAAAACTATGTTGAAGTTTTTTAAAAACAATCGAAAATCATACGTAGCAGTTGGAACAAGTCGAAAGTTCGAGTCTTAGAAAAATGGAACAGAGGATGACAAATTCAAAATTCGTCAACTCATTATAAATTTTAAAAGCGAAGTCATAGGAGCAAAAGAAGAAACCGACCCAAAGCAATTCATGGAACAAATTCAAATGCCAAAAATAACGGAACCAACACAAAGCAAATACAAATATAATAGAGATGAAAAAGTCAAGAATTATCACAAGCATTCAAGTAGTAATCGTATGGCCGAGCAAAATAATAGATAGATTCAAAGCAAAATATAAGATCGTATATTTAGGGATATTATCCCTATAAATTAAAACCCAATCTCATCATTGGTTCTCAAGAGTTCGAGCCCAAGCAATTAATCAAAGCATAAAGTCAAATATACTCGAAAATAAAAAAGGGGCAAAAATCACATACCGATACAATACAAATTTGAACTCGACCTTGAAGCAGTAATAAGCAAGTTGAAGAAGCAAGCGAATCGAATTGAAGAACATAAGACAATCATGTGGGGGCTTCAAGGATATCTTCAAAACCCTAGCTTTTGGAAGAGGAACGAAGATAGTATCGGCCAGAGGATACGAATTGAAGAGAAAAGGGAGACGTCCTTAGTTTTCTTACGTTAAATTAAAGTGGGCCGGTTGCTTATTTTTGGGCTTAGCAATTAAAATATTAGGGTTTTGTTTTTTATTTTGTTTTTAGTCTTATTTTATTTTGTAATTTCTATTTTAAATTGTGTAAATTCTAGTCATGTGACTAGGGACAAACTACGGGGCGCAGTTTGAGAATTCGCAACTCAGTGGCTGAGTTGTGGTAGGGTTTTGAGCGTAGAGTTAGGTTAGTCATTAGCAGGTGTCGCAAGTTTTCGTGTGTAAGCGTCTGACTACTTAATTTCTAGTAGAAACATTGGGGGTAGCACGTAGGCAGGGTTTTGCCGAAGCTAGGTAAATTTGTGTGTGATCTCTTCTGCATTATTTACTGTTATTGTTTTTATTTCTGCATTAATTTTTATTATTATTAGTATCACCCTATTCACCCCCCTCTTCTAGGGTGAAAACAATCCTACAGGTGCACTCTCCTAGTCATTTGTTCGAAAATTTTCCTTCTCCTTTCCTTTGTTTCCAAATTTTTAAATTTACCTCTCTCTTAACTGCATCGAGATGTGTTGTGAGCACTTCAAGATGTTTGATTATTTATATCCATTATTGTGATCGGATGTTGTCATTATGAGGGGAAACCCGTTCCGCGGCGGGGTGGTCTCACATATTGTGTTTATTTCCACCCTTTTGTTTAGAGTTTTTGCTCATACCAGACTTATTTTTGACCTGAGTTGTTTGTTTTCCCCAAACTTTCAGGTACTCAATTATATTTGAGTAGTCCGAGAGTTGTAGGTTTCCTTTGGGCTCTTTGAGGACGATGGATGAGCAGGAGACTCCTTTATCTATCCAGTTATCTATTTCCACTGTATGATTATGTATGTGCATTTTGTATCAGAAGGTGTAAAGGCAGAGTGTATAACTTCATACTCTGATAGTTGTAGTTCTTTGTGTAACTCTGAAAACTCCATGTTAAGGGGTAACCTTATGTACTATATTTCTTTTGTATTATATTTAACCATTCTGTTGTGAGATTTTCTATTCTATTTTGTTCTATTCTTTCTTTCACCTCACGAAAACTCTTCTTTTGGACCCTTGAGCAATGGCACATGAATACCGAGGTTGTGTTAAGTGATGTTCTCAAGGGTCAGAAAGGTGGGGCGTCACACGTACGATCTGTATCCAAGGCCGGTTCAATGTCTTCAGTTGCCCTAGGCGAGTAAAATTCTGTTGCCCTATGAGAAATGACTAAAAGTATAAGCAAAATGTCAATGTAGGATTAGTTGATGGAGGAGTAGTGATCTTTAGAGCAACTATCAAACATTAAACCAACTTTTGTTGAACTTGAAAATTAAAGCAAGTAAATAGATAGATAGAAATTTTCCAAAGAAAGAACCGAGCAAAAAATAAATAATGACAAAATCTACTTACAACATCAAATAAAATAAAATAATAATAATAATAATAATAAAATAAAAGCAATAAATAATATATTTTCACCAAACAAATAACCTCTTGAAACAGGACAACATAATGAGAAATTTTTTTGACAGTCATTACCTATAATATCTTCATAGAATTTTTTAACCATGGACCAAAATATTCGGTAACTATGATAAAGTTATAAATGCAATGGTCTAGCCATTCATTCAACAGTCAATACAATCGAATTTAAAGATGAAGTTCATCCATAAAAAACTATGATTGGACTGTTTAAAGATTTCTAGATAGTTTGTACTTTGTACGAATTGTTATTATGTCTACTTGTTTGATTCTTCTTCCTCAAGAAACATTTCAGTAAACTCATTTTATACGACTTTATATTATTATAATACTGTAGGCTACTAATATTTATAATCTACTAACTTTTATAAGAAGTGTGATTGTAACATCCCCTACTTGGAGGCCCAAAACTAATGGCTACAGATGCTGCGGTCATCCATAGTTATTAATCCTCGACGACCAAATACGGTAATGTTAGATACATTGAAACACAGAAACACATGAATTTGGAAAAAATTTAAAACATCAAACAAGTTCCACATCCCATTTCAAAACATTTCAAATTCATTACATAATCCCAATACGAGAACCACGTTCAGAAAAAATATATTTATTACAACATCCGCTAAGAGCGACATATAAAGATGCCCCTTTGGATGATCAAAGTATATATAGGCAATTAAACAACTTTTCATTACAACAACAACACAGCAGAATCAAAATAAAAGAGAACTCCAGATAGCTATCATGCCTTTTGCACGTCTCTGGAAGCTTATTCGTCTAAAGAGGTACCTGAAAACCTTAGCTCTCAAACTACTCGAAATCAATTGAGTACCCAAGAGTTTAAAGGGAAAACATAAACTTCGAGTTGGACATAAAGCCTGGTAAGAATAGCAATCTACCATCCCAAACCATTTGGATATCTAGTTAGACCACACCACTTAGCAGAATGGGTTTTCCCTACACTAGTATCCTAAAACCTTTATAAAACCATATACAGTGCTCCTGCATCCACAATGCTTAAAACAACAAAACAATATGATGATATGCAAAACAAATAAATCATTTCTGGATTACCCATATCCATTAATTTGGACCATCTGTCTCAGTTATAGTTTCTTGGGTCACTATTAACCTATTAGTTTTCATGGGCTTACTAATAACCTGTTTAATGTTTAAGGACTCCATGTGCAGCTACATAGTTTTCATGGGATCACTAAGAACCTATTGGCTCCTGCCAATATCATTACTGTTCCATGGGTTCTCCTTGAACCTATTAATACTCCAATATCTTTCCTCTTATCCTAGTTTTTATGGGTTGACTAGAAACCTATTGACTTCTGTCAATATCTTAATCCAGATATAGTTTTCATGGGCTAACTACAAACCTATTGGCCCCTGCCAATATCAAATCATAGTTTTCATGGGCTAACTATGAACCTGTCTTCCTGACATCTTCATTTATACATAGTTTTCATGGGCTTACTATGAACCTATTGGCCCTTGCCAATATCTTTTCCTATACACATTTTTCATGGGCTTACTGTGAACCTATTGGTCCCTGCCAATATCTACCTTTAATATTTTAGCATCCTATATTTTGGTCTTCCTGACCTCCTGGATGAAATTCTACTCATTCAGGAGTTAACTTAATTTATATTCACTACTAGGTTAACCTAGCTGATTATTCTGCCCTTTTCCAAAATACAGTTATGGGTCCATTACAATGTGAATATATACATATATGAAGAAGCAAACACAATAACTTGGTTAATCCCTTTAACCTATTAATCAAGAAAAACTTCTCCAAAAACTACATTTCAAAATACTTTATTTATGCCATGGTTCTCTTTTAAAAATGAGATTGGGTTATTTCTTTTTAAAACTAAGGCATTCGAAACCTTAAGACATCACTTTCAAAACCCCTGGACAACCTCCTTCGAAATCATAGAAAACCACTTTTCAAAACACAAAATATATACCTTTCGAAGCTCTTTAAATAATCCCTTTCAAAACCAAAATACACCTTTTGAAAGTATCAAAACATTACTTAGTAGTCTTTAAGACACAGCTTCGAAACCAATGGGTTTACTCAAGAATATCTTTTTGGGTCAAAGTGAATATATACCAAAGTATCCCTTTTGAAACCACAAATCATCGTATAAAATTGTTTGGGGAAAGCTTAATGGCATCGGCACCATCCTTTCGAAAACTTCAAAACATTTAAGTAAAATATTGAAGGTCAGAATCGAAACCCACTTTCGAAGCCATTGCCATCGAAACCCTTGAACCCTTTTGAAATAATTTAGGAAGTGGCTTAGTACATCTTTAAAACAAAAGCTACCCTTCGAAAGCATTGATGGCTTCAATACTCTCGGAAGGCAAAAGAACTGTGGCTGGATTTCGACTAAGTCGAAACCGCTACTTTCGAAAGCATCATTTTTATAAATAGAGGAACCCCTTCGAAAGCCTATACTTTGAAAAAATAAAATGGCAACCGCTTCGAAAGCTATTAGAAAATCCCTTTCGAAAGCATACGTTTCGAATCCTTCGAAAGCTTTAGTAAAACAAAGTAGGCGCTTTTCTTTGGAAAACAAACAAAGGTTTCGACCCCTATCGAAAGCATTAGCTTCGACACCATGCCTTCCGCCCCTTTTCCAATCCACTACGCACCAATCTCATTGATGCCTTGTGTATTAGTTTCGGTATGGGTTGGTCTCGACTAAGATGGTTTTGACTTGGTCGAGGCGGAAGCATAGGGTCGAAAGACAGCTTCTAAAAGAGGCAGAACATACTCTTTCTGGGTAAGGACTGAATTAAAGCCAATAAATGAAATTATTTTATAACTAACATGCCTAGTTGTAAACTTTTAATTGGTTGCCTTAACTTTTCAAATTCTTTCTCAAATTAACTACCGTATAATTCCAGATATAAATCAAGATTAATTTAACAAATAAGCCCCTCCATTAAGCAAAACCAATAATGTAAATAAGTCCTTGTTCTAAAATAATTTAATTTCCATAGCAAATCACTTAAGAAAAATCCGCAAAAATTACAAAAATTCATTTTCATCATGTTATCTAACATACAAAAATTCCAGACCCGATTTCTTCCTGAAATAATCTAAATTAAACTTAAACCCAAATTTATCATATTTATCATATTTTTCCTTTGAAAATTCATAATAATCTTTCCATAGCTTGGAAAATTATCAAAATTAAAACTCAACTCCAAAATCATGTTTTCCATTATATTCAAACATCAATTTCAATCGATTTTGCCCTAAAACCGCATAAATCCCCATTTAAACAATCTTGTTTAAATCAAACAAATTATAATTCAAGCATATCATCATCCAAATCATCGTAAAAACGAATTTAATCTTAAATCCGAAAACATGTGATCATAAAACAAAATAGAGATGGTATAAATTATTATTCACCTTGATTAGGATAAGAAGATTGGATTGAGGTTATGATTTATTCCCCTTGCTTTAATCCTTAGCCTGATTTGAATTTTTCTCTTCCTAGTAAAGGCCGGCTCTTTATCTTATGTTTGCATTTTATTTTTGTGAAAGTGAGAAACGAACATGAATGGAATAAGGAACGAAAATATATAACGGTTATGGTAATAGGGTGCGGCTATTTCCCATTATGCCCTTGTGTAATTTAATTAGCTTACAAACCATTCTTAAGCCCATTTAACTAATTAAGCACGACCTCTAAGTATTTATTAAAATTTCAATCCCCTTATCACTTAATATTTATATTATTCTATTTAATTTATCAAATTAAATCTTTTGAATAATGTTATCAAAAAACTAGGGGTGTTACAAGCTCCCCTCCTTAAAGAATTTCGTCCTCGAAATTCAATAAGGACTAAATACTGAACATAGCAATCATCTATAACGACTCCTGACAACCATACTAGCCTACCTAACTAATAATTATCTATGTAAATATAATATAGACATACCCTCAAAGTAGATGAGGATAAGTATCTCGAATCATGTCTTCTATCTCCCAAGTACAGTATTTCTCGTAATCGCTCCACTGAACTTTTACCAACTTGACTGTCTTGTTTCTCAATCTTTTCTCATCTATCGCTAAAACCCGAACTAGTTGTATAACGAAAGTCAAATTAGGCTCTACTATCAAATCTTCCAACCCCGTCGAAGGAATAGTAGTCTTTGGATCATGCACATACTTGCGAAGATGAGACACATGAAATACATTATGGACACCTACCTTCTCGGCAACTCTACTCTGTATGCAAGCTTTCCAATCCTCTCTATAATCTGGAATGGACCAACATATCTTGGTGCCAATTTCCCTGACTTTCCAAATCGTACCACACCCTTCATCGATGATACCTTAATGAAAACCTTATCTCCAATTGAGAATTCCAGGTCTTTACGCCTCTTATCTGCGTAACTCTTCAGTCTGGACTGAGCTTCCTTCATCCTTTCTCGGATCAACTCAATCTTCTCTGATGCCTCCCTAACCAAATTTGGACCTAAGACTAATCTGTCTCAAGTCTCCAACCAACACTCTAGTGATTTGCACGGCCTTCCGTACAAAGCTTCAAAAGGTGCCATTCCTATACTAGTTTGATAACTATTATTATGGGAAAAATCAACCAAATGTAGGTGATCTTCCCAAGATCTACCAAAGTCCAATACACAAGCTCATAGTAAATCCTCGAGTACTTTATTGACTCTTTCTGTCTACCCATCCGTCTGAGGGTGATATGCAATACTCATCTTGAGCTTAGTGTCTAACACATTATGTAGACTCTTCCAGAATTCACTAGTGAATAAAGCATCTCTGTCAATGACTATGCTAATAGGAACTCCATATAGTCTAACTATGTTCTTCATGAACAACTTAGCTAAAATAGGTGTCGTCTTGGTTGACTTAATTGGAATAAAATGGGCACTCTTAGTCAACCTATCCACTATAACCCATATACTTTCATTTCCTCTATTAGACCTGGGCAACCCATCTATAAAATCCATGGATATCGAATTCCATTTTCAAACTGGAATCTCTAAAGGTTGAAGCAATCCACTTGGCTATTGATGTTTGACTTTCACTTGTTGACAGTTTGCACACTGCCTAACCCACAAGCCAACATCCCTCTTCATCCCTTCCCAATAGAAGCTCCTCTTCATATCTTGATACCTCTTGGTCCCTCCAGGATGAATCGTAAACTTGGATTGATGACATTCTCCAAGAACTTCTTTCCTCAAGTCCTCAACATTCAGAACACATAATCGTCCCTTCTTTCTCAACCATCCTCTCTGGTCAAGACTAAAATCCTTTATATCATCGATCTCAGTTCCAACCTCAAGCATTCTGATCTTCTCGGCCAATAATGGATCCTCCTTCTACTTAGAAGCAATTCACTCGATCAACACTGGTCGAACTTCTATACAGGACATCATGGTAGTACTCTGACTAGAACTAGCAGTCGATCTTAACTGCATATTACAGGTAGTCAAAGCTTCTAAATCCTTCCATTCTGCCAACATAGCTAACACCACATTTTGATGTCTTCTGCTAAGAGAATCCGCTACCTTATTACCTTTCCCAGGAGTATACTCTATACCAAAATAATAAGCAGCCAAAAACTCCAGCCACCTCCGATGTCCAATATTCAACTCCTTCTGAGAGAATAAGTACCTTAAAGACTTATGTTCCATGTATAACACAAATCTCTCCCCCAAGAGATAATGCCTCCAAATCTTCAATGCGAAGATCAACGTAGCCAACTCCAAATCATGAGTAGGATATCTTACTTCATGCGGTCTAAGCTGTCGTGAAGAGTAGGCAATCACTTTACTCTTTTGCATCAATATAGCTCCAAATCTAGTTCCATATGCATCGGTATACACCTCCAACCCTTGGTTTCCGTCTGGAACTACTAACACAGGTGCATTGGTCAACAAATGTTTTAACTTAAGGAATGCTTCCTCGCATTTGTTGGATTAGACAAACTTCACCTCCTTTCTGGTTAGCTTTGTTAGTCCTTGAGATGATGGTTTTGATGACAACAACCTTAGAATAGATTATAAAATATAAATACTAACATTACAAGTTTAGATATATATGTATTTGCAGGATCTAACCATGCAGGTATCAAGAATGAAGACTGTACAGTATAGAGATTCAAGATACAGAGATAGAAGACTCATAAGTATCAAGATTATCAAGAGTTCAAGGTTAAGTCTGTTTTATTAGGAATATTTGTTAAAACTCGTAGAAAAGCACTGACATCTTAATATCCAATTTATTCGTGGAATGGAATCCACTTCGAGCCCGTTAAAGGGATGGAACCCTAAGTAGGATGGAACCTACGAAAATCTAGTGGGACATTGTTTTGTATCCATTAATTTTAATACAAATGATTTTACAAAATTATCTTGTTTTCAAAATGATTTCAAAACTTTCCTTTTAAAAGATTCAAAACTCTCTATCCTGATTTTAAATAATTTTAGCCTCAAAACATCTTTAATTTCAAAGTCAAAATACTCCTGTTTTTAAATGTCTTTTCAAATAATATATTTAACTTTTAATATTTATACTTAGATTTAAATATAAAATTATAGTTAAATTATGTATTTATTGTTCTTTATATATTTACTTATGAATTTCAACTATATTCAAGTATATTTATAAAGTTTTAAATAGTTTTTATATGAGATAAATATTGTTTTTATAGAAATTCAAATTATCATTTTTGGCTGAGGGATGTCGACATGTCCATAGGTAGTATGTCGACATAATGACAATTGAAGTTCAAATTCAAATTTCAAAAGAAGTGTCTATTCGCCATAACTCTTCATGAATGGTCATGGCTGTTGGTTTTCTATAAATAGGGGTCAGTTTCAACGAATTTTCAATCATATTTTTCTGATTTTCACCCCTCTTCATCTTTCACATTTCTTATCACAAAATCATACCATTACTGTAACGACCCGTAAATTTTGTGGATTTAATTTGGTTGAATTAATGAGTTGTGTAAATTTAATTTAGTAGAAAAAAAAGGGATAATGAAATGAACGCTAATAAAATATAAGTGGTGATTTAAAACCTATTTACTAGCAATTTGAATAAATTAAATGGGTAAGTATTATACCTGGATATAAATTTCATTTAAGGGAATTAACTAATATGTTAATGTAAAGTTAAAAAAACATTGAAATAAATGATGATTCTATTCATACTTGTAAGCAGTTATTATAAGTTGCATGTCGAAAGGGTTGATTGAATTGGAATTTATATTTAATTTAAATGGAAATATTAAAGGCTTACAACAACGGAAAATTTAGGTAATAAAAGTTAGCATAAGGGAATGACATTAATATAAATTAAGTTGGAACAAATTGGATGTAGAGAAATAAATGTAAGCATTTAATATATTAATTAATGTTGGTTTGATGATAACGTTACTTAGTGATTTATTATAGAGTAAAGTGTGAACGTAAAGTAATAAAAGAATAGACTTATGTTAAGTAATAATTTGTGTATACACGGGATTTTAAACGGTGATTGTTAAGTAATAAACCTATATAGGCATGTAGGGAAATAGGTAACAATTTATATGTTGTTATTTTATTTAGTATGAAATAAAGGTTGGAATTCAAATCACAATTAGAGGAGAGTAGGTAGTACCTTATTAGGAAATAAATATAAGGGTAAATAACAACTATTATGAATTCCCTAATTAATTGGTTGATAAATTTATTTGAAATAACGATCATTTGAATGTGAGTAATTTCAATGTAGTTATTGATTTCAAGCATTACTTTAATAATAAATGTGGATATGGGTATGTTAATGAAAGGAAATAAATCGGCGTTATATATTGAAATTTTGTTAGTGTTACAATAAGTAAAATTGAAATAGTTAATACGGATAAAAGTGAAACGGAAAATATGAATGCAATAGTGTGAGTCCAATATTTAATCCATCTAATTCAAATTTAAAGATTCGTTAATTTAATAGATAGTCTATGAATTTAAATGGATTTAAGGGAAATTTCTGAAATCGATAAATTTAGCAACTTTCAATTTACTTTCAAATTTGCTAAACTATTGTAATTGATTTAGGAATATAAAAGGTTGTTTATTTATTTGAGGTTAAATTGTGAAATTGGGTTATTTCAATTAAATGGGAATTTGATGTTAAATATTACGTTAGTGGAGTTTTAGTTGGAAATCTAGAATAACAATATATTAGACCATTAACCAATGCCAATTTATCTACTTGGTGATAATGGAGTGAATAAAAGAATTTTAAAAAAAAAACCAAATAAATGGATTTCATGGGCAATTAAGTTTAATTACTGGATAAATTGAAAATTTAAAACTAAATGTTGTGAATTTGGAATTTTTAACGATAAATGAATGTAGAGATTTATTAAAAGATTCTAGATTTACCAAGTAATCCAAACTGATAATTTTTTTTGATAATTTAGAGTTGAAGTGGTAAATTTGATTTAATTAATTTATTTTGAATTTATTTAATTAATATAAAAGTAGCTAACAACTGTTATAGAAATTCCCTAATTGATTAATGAATAAATATATATGGAATAGTGATGGAATGTAAAGTTAATGGTAATTGTATAAAATCAATACAAGATAATGAATTACATATTTTAGGTCTATAATAAAGTGTGGATGGAAATTTGATTGGTTAGATTAATTGAAGGGAATTCAAATTTAATGGGAAAGGTAAATGGATATTTGGTAATAAATTTGAACGGACTTAAATAGTGAATTTATTTAATTAAAATATATAATAAATAATGATTTAATGAAAACCAATACTCTGTATATATCTATATTATTTGAGTGGAAATAATATACTTATAAATGTGGGATTGAGAGTCTTACAACAATTATTAGGAGTTATATATAATTAGTTCATTCAACTAAATTGGAAATCATTGCAATAGATGTAAATTTAATGTTGCGTTAAATAAATTAAGGTCATAAATGGGAAATAACGTAAATGAATTCTTCATTAAATGATGGTTAGTGTATATAAAGAATGGAAATAAAGTTTATTTAATATATTGGAATTTAATTTACTATAAAAAGGTTGATTGCAATCAAATGAGTTAAGTGTTTAAACGGGAATCAAGCTTTATGTATTTATTTGGATTTATTGCAATTAATTTGAAATTAAACATGTAATTATTACGTTAATTTAAATTATCGTTCACCGCGTTTGTTTATCAGATCCATCTACTCTAATTCTAACCTATCTATATAAACCCAATTATAAACCCTAGCCTCCATCTATTCTCATTTATTTGTGCGTTCATTTTTCTTCAACTCCTCCTCTTCCTCAATGGGTGCAAACGCTACATCTATTTTCATTTCAAAATCAAATCAAAGTCAAAAAATTCAAACTTCTCAGAAAATTCCTAAAAAGTTATATATGATGAAACTCTTGATGTATGCATCTCAGATCTGCAGTTCGTTCTTGGATTTGAGTTTTCTGTATAGCCGAAATTGGTTCGTTGTTTTTTTTGTTGTTTTATTTATTTTTAATTTTGATTTCAAATCATTCAAACATGCATATCTTTCTCATACGAACTCCGTTTCACACGCGATTTTTTTTGTTAGAATCGTAACAAATTCCAGATCTTTTGACGCTGGTTTGGACAAATTTGGAGACCGTCGAATATTTGAGTTTAAATCGGATCTAAATTCGATTTAAATCTCAAAGGTGAGTGTTTTAACCCACTCACAACTTCTAAGATTTCTTATGTTTGTTGAATTAAATTTTGATGTGATTTAAAATTTATCTATGATTGTTTGGGCATATATTTAATCATCATCTCAACTAGATAGCATTTATTTAAATTAAATTGTTATTTAATTTTTTTTATTTGCATATAATATGATAGTTAAATTTATTTATTATTGCATATAAACTGCCAGTTAAACAGTTATTAATTTTTATTGAATATAAACTATTCGTTGATGCCTATTATATTTTATATGCTTTATATTGATGTTTTGTTTAAATTGGATGATGATTGTAATAAATGGTTGTTTATTGATATCTGGATGAATGGATGCTATATTTTATATTGTATAAACTGCAAGTTATTATGCATTTTCATTCCATTCGGGATTGCGGTTTGAAATGATATATAACCGTAAACTTTTATTTTTAAAATTACGGATTGAAATGTTAAATATCTGTATCACTTGACCATAGGATAGAAAATTATATACAGGCACCGTGGTCTATATATAAAATATTTTAAAGTGATTTTCAATGGGTTTTGGAAAATAAGGGTTTATATATATACTAATTTTGATATTATATAAATATTATTTTATATATGGTTAAATTCTAAAATTTAAGCTACGTATAACTTGATGATGTTTTAAGTTTGATTTACAAATATTTCAAGTTGAGCTTTATTTAAGTGATATTGAATTTATTAAATAAATATTTCTAAACTAAATAATAGTAAATTGAATTAAGGTATATATAAGATTATCAGATTTGGTTGGGAATTTTGGAAAATTTTAAAGTCTTGAAATATATCAAAATTGAAATGTTTTATTGAAATTAAGGTATTATTGTTTTCAAAGTATTGGTTTTCGAAATTGTTATAACTTTGAAAGTAATATGGTTTGAAAAATGAATTTATTTGAAATAGAACTTATTTAAGAATTATCTGTGAATATATGGATTTGAAACCTATTGAAATTGAAAATTTAGAAATATGACTTCAAAATGTGGTTTGGGTTTAAGATGATTTAAAAGAATATTTCAAGTTATCTAAATTTAAGAAAGATTAGTGATTGGAAATTTGGTTTTACTTAAATAAGATATTATTGAATTGTTTTGGAAATGGAAATGATATATTATTGAATTGGGTTTTGAAATGGAAATAATACATTGATAATTTGGGTTTGAAATGGCAAAAATATTTTGGTTCTAAAGTATATACTATTTTGAAGTAAAGGATATGTTTTGAATGGGCAATGATTGTGTTTTCTAAAAGTATATATTTTTAAATGACCATGGTGTTATAATAACGTTTGGTTGTTAAAGAGACCGGGATCGGTTATGGACATACTCTCTGTTGATACCGAAAACCACTTTGACAACTGTGTACGCGGTGGAGTTTCCAGAATGAAGTAGGATGGTGGCGACGATCCTAAGGTATATACGTGGACCCAACTTCCGTGAGTTGGCATAAGGTGGCTAAAACAGGAGCGATCTCGGACCAGTGAGGTAGCACCTCTTATCGGACGCACTTCTTCGATTCCATTCTATTACTTTATGATTTTTGGTGGCCACCCTTCGATTTGGGAGTGTTGTTCGAGGTGGACGGTAGTGGCTGTTATCCGCTCCATCAGTCCGTGTGCGTATTTGGTATATCTACCCTGACATTGCCTTGTGTGCCATATCACCTACCATATCGAGCTTTACTACGATTTGTGATTTCTCCCATAGCCTGTGGAGTATCGAGGGTAGCCCCCATTTTTGGGAGTATGCTAATACTGGATAGACTACTGGGACTATTACGTGTTAAGGGGAATATTGGGTCACTCCTTAATGCTATTTAAAAGTATGTTTATTTTATATTAGACATTATTATAATAGCGAATATTACTACATAGTAGATAGTTTAACGGATCCTTAAGAGATGTGAATCCCGAACATTTCTTAAGTTACTGCACTCACGTTAGACACTAGATAGGAGATGCCAAACCCCGTAAACATCTCTGACGCCGTTTACACACATAATTATTTCATTGATTTAACTTACATAAGATCTTTTAGTTCTGACTCGAGTGTTTTGTCTTTTCAATTTGCTCGGGTCAGCCTGAGCATTTCAGGATTTGAAGGCCCTATTTCTGAAGGACGAAGACGAAGATTTTATTATTACTGTTTGTTATATATTCTACTACACCATTGTATTCCGCTGCATAATTATCATTCTCTGGTATGTGTAACTCTGATATGTATTGTATAAATATAATCAAATGTTTTGTAAAACAGCTTCATGAACTGTTATTTGATTATTATATTTTATCGTTCCGCTGCAAGATTCTATTTTGTTTCTTTTATTTCTCCACCTTTTCTTATTTACCCCATAACAATCCACCCTTCTGTATGGTTTAAGTCGGCACGTGTGTCTGCTTAAGCATACAAAAAGGTGGGGTGTTATAGTTACTCTGCCGAAATCAACATCGAACCACACTCGATTACTTCTAGTTTGATTCTACATCACTATCTCTACAAGGTTCTCAGTGCTATTCAGAGTTATAGACTTCTTTGTAATATATTAGAGAGAAAAGGTGTGATTGTAGCCTTTGAAATCAATCAAGCGAGAAAAGGTGGGATTGTAGCCTTGGAAATCAATTGGGTGAACTTGTTGCCCCGAAAATCAAGTATCTCTACCCAGGGGATTGGTATTCTGGAGGGTGTACCTCGTAGCCTTGAAATCGAGGGTTGTAATTGTTGAATTGCTTTTGAAAGGAAATCCGTACTTAGTTGTACCGGACTGGATGTAGGGTAACTCCGAACTAGTATAAAATCCGATGTGTTCTTTCCTTTACTGCTTTTACTTTATATTTGCATCTGTGTTTGATTCTGTGTTCATATCTGTGTCTAATTAGTGTATACATTGTTAATAAAGTTAGATAAACTTAAAAAGATTAACAAATTTCTTAAAACACTATTCACCCCCCCTCTAGTGTTAATTCTAGCCTTAAGATCCTTAATCCGCATTTCTCACATTTGGTATCAGAGCTTTATTTTCAAAAGATTCATTATCTGAATTTTGAAAAATTTCAAAATGGCTACTAACACTAATACTGCTATTACTACCAACACTAGTTCATTTGTAGAACGTCAGTCTACTGCCAGACCACCACTTTTTAATGGCAGTAACTATGCATATTGGGCATGTAGGATGAGAATATATTTACAATCCGTAGGATTAGATACTTGGAATATCACACAAACCGAATATTCTGAACCCACAACTAATTTTGCACAATGGACCACTGAGCAAAAGACTGTTGCACAAAATAACTCTAAGGAAATGAATATTCTGTTTTGTTCACTTGAAAGAAATGAATTTAATAGAGTGTCAGTTTGTAAGTCTGCATATGAAATCTGGAAAACTTTGCAAGTAACTCACGAAGGAACAAGCAAAGTTAAACAGACCAAAATTTCCATACTCACAAATCAGTTTCAGTTATTTAAAATGAATACTAATGAGTCTATTTCAGATATGTATAGTCGATTTCAAGATATTGTGCATTCTTTAATATCTTTGGGAAAGGAATTTTTGGAAGAAGATCAAGTCAGAAAATTTTTAAATTCTCTCACTCCAGAATGGGATCAAAAGACACTTGCAATTGAAGAGGCAAATGACATCAGTACTTTAAAGATAGAAGAATTGATTGGAAATCTAATGTCGTTTGAAGTTCAAATGATCGAGAGAAGAGAAAGCAAAGCATCTGAAAAGAAATCAATGGCATTCAATGCATTGACCGATGGATCAGACTCAAACAGTGACAATGATGAAGAGATAGCATTTATGACCAGAAATTTTAGGAAATTTCTGAAGTACAGAAAATTGAATAGTTCCAAGAGAAACAACTTTAAGAATTCCGGTAATCAGACTACAGTACCAAACTTTATCAAATGCTTCAATTGTGACGAACCAGGTCATATCAAAAAGAACTGTCCGTATCCAGAAAGGCAGAATCCTCCTATGGACAATGAACCAGTAAAGAAACGAAAGCATGCATTTACTGCTACTCTAGATGACTCAGAATCATCCTCAAGTGATGATGATCAGAAGACGGATAACTCGAATTTGTGTTTCAATGCAGTTCACGACTCCGACGAGTTCAAAGAAACGGACTCAGAAAAAGGTACACGTTTACAATATAATTGGTTGAAATTGCTTGCATAGAATTAGTTGCTTGATTGTTTGATTGATTGATTTTAAATTGATATGCTGTTTGAATTTTAAAATTTATTTTCTATATTTACTATTATTTTATTATTTTATTATTATTATTTTTATTATTTTTGACACATTCTAAAATATATTATAAGTAAAATAATATTTCAGAAATATAGACATTAATAATAATATTTATATATATGTATATTAGATATCTTAGGAAAATCATATCATCAAAATTCACAGGCACATGTCGACATGGCCCCTACCACGATGTCGACATGCCTACCTGAATTTGAATTTCAAATTTTGAATTCAAATGTTTGAATTTCCCTCCACCTTTTCACTTCATTTATTTCTCTGAAAAGATACCTTTTGATTAGAGAATATGTCCTTTGAAAGTCTATTTATCCACTATCTTTTATCATATCTTTTCACTTTCATTTTCAAATTCAAACTCTCTCTTCATATCTTCAAGCACTCTACTCTCTACTCTAATGGCTTCTTCAAGCAACCCCTCAACCATGAGAATTTCCAGAAAAATCAAAGAGCAATTATTCTGTTTCCTGGAGATTTGACCAGGCAACTAGTACTCGGCATCCAGTTCAACTCGGCATCGGAGAGTGACCGGCATCAGAGAGTGTCCGGCATCAGAGAGTGTCCGGCATCAGAGAGTGACCAGCATCAGAGAGTGACTGGCATCAGAGAGTGTCCGGCATCAGAGAGTGTCCGGCATCAGAGAGTGACCGGCATCCAGGAGTTTTCGGCGAAGCGTTTGACATCCAGGAGCACTCGGCATCCCAATGGAACTCGGCGTCAACTGGCACTCGGCGACAACTAATGCTCGGCGCTAGCGTTCGGCATACAATGGTGCTCGGCATCGAGACTACTCAGCACACAAGGGTGCTCGGCATCAAGGCTGCTCGGCATACAAGAACGCTCGGCATCGAGACTACTCGGCGTCAAGACTGCTCGGCATAACAGGGTACTCGGCGTCAAGACTGCTCGGCATAACAAGCTACTCGGCGTCAAGGAGAGCACTCGGCAACAACCTATGCTCGGCGTCAACTAGTGTCCGGCATCCCACGGTACTCGGCGTCAGTGGAGCTCGGCGGTAGGATAGCTCGGCAACGAGAACGTTCGAACTACATACATTGGTTGGTCAAGAGCTTCAAAGGGAGATACGCTCGGCTTCACTGCAATCACCCTACACTTCCCATACACCAGGAGCATCATTCGGCATGGGAAGGACCGTTCGGCATGGGAAGGACCGTTCGGCATGGGAAGGACCGTTCGGCACAGAAGCGTTCGGCGTACCTGGTTCGGCACGCAGCACCTGGGCTCGAACGTTCGGCTAACAAGCCCGCTTGGGAAGTCCAGCCCATATTTGCCTATAAATAGAGGGGCAGGGTCACAGTGAAATGGATCCTTTTTTGGAGAGAAAATACGGGGAGACTCTGCCATTTTCAAGACTCATCTTCTCTACTTAAACAACTTCATTCAAGCATTTGATTCACGAATTGTATTTGTAATCAACCATAAAGGAAATCAATAAAGTTGAGCAAAGTGGACGTAGGCAATTACGCCGAACCACTATAAATTTGGTGTTCTTACTTTCTGCATTTGAATTAGGATTGACTTCTCTGTTTAATTTACTTTCATCACTTATATCTCTACACAATCTTTCTGAACGAGGTTAGTGACCAATTTTAGTGCTAACACTTTGGTGCTTTCACCGAGAATCGAATTCTCAGACCTCAAGGATCTGCTTTGAAGCTACTGGATTGAGCAAATCCCCCAAAGAAGATCCGACTTACTGATAGAACATCCGCTGATCCTACTCAGAGTTCATACCAATAACTCTACAATGGCAAGGCCACGTACCAGGTCAGCTTCTCTTAATGCGGATGCCCGAGAGACTGCTAGCGTGCAACAAGCAGGACCTAACAATCAACCAGCGATCCCGAGTGCAGGGATTGCCGCTCAAGAACAGACTCCAGTTGTCACCAGAGTGGAGTTCAACGACTTGATGAGAGAACTTAGGGAAAGCAGGAGACAACTGGGAGAACAAATGCAAACTAATGCCAACCTGATGGCACAACTCACTCAACAGCAGCAACAGAATGCTGGGGGCAATCCAGCTGCTTATTCCTCTTCTGACAGCTCAACTTCTTCTGATGAGCCACCCAGGCGCAGACGCCGTAAGACCGAAGCTGCAAGGGCAGATGCTGCTGCTCGAACAGCAGGAGACCACGACCAAGCCAGAACTGGAAACTTCCGAACCGGAGTACAGATGGAGGAGGGAGCTCCAGATCATCAAGATGTTAACAATGTTGAACCTCATGACGCACGATTGGCAGATCGCCAGGAAAGGAGGCATCAGCACGGACAGGCGCGTAGAACTGACTCCAACCTCCCAGCTTACATACAGACACCCGATCTGACAGCCATGATCAGGCAACTGATGAAAGAAAATCAGGGCTTATCAAATGACGATTGGGGAGTCTCGAGAAGTCATACTCCGTTCACGGATGTTGTGCTGCAAGCGGCCTACCCCAAGAAGTTTAGCATGCCAACCATACCTGCATACGAAGGAAAGACTGACCCCAGACAACATGTAATGAGGTATGAATGGATGATGGATTCAGCCAGAGCAAATGATGCCACCAAGTGTAGGTGCTTTCCGATTACTCTATCTGGGATCGCTACTATGTGGTTCACCCGACTTCCTCCGCGATCCGTATCAAATTTCGAGGAGTTGGCAAAGAAGTTTATTGAGCAATTCAGGATACACACTACACGCCCGAAGGACGTGATGTCTCTGTCAAGTGTAATCCAAATCCCGGAGAGTCGCTGAAGGAGTACTTACAAAGATTTCACGTTGCGGCAACTGAAGTCAGTAATCCCAACGACCATGCAATTCTAATGGCTGTAATGAGAGGTGTAGATCCGGATTCTGAATTCGGAGATTGGCTGGCAGGAAAACCTCCGACTACGCTAGAGCGTTTCTACTCCAAGGCACACCAGTTCATAAGAAGAGAGGAAGCTAGGTGGGTACGACGAGACAAGGCACCGGGACCTGCCCAAGAGTCAATCAAGAGCAACATTGCTGTGAAGCAATCTGGAGACAATTCAGGAAAGGTTCAAGTCAACGTCCAGAGTAAGCCCGTGCAGCCCAAAGAGTCCGGAGGAAGAAGTCAAGGAAAGAGGAAAGAAGCGGGAAAGTGGAAGTCGAGAATTCCAAGCTACAGCGAGTACACTCCGCTAAACGCCCCACTTGAAAACATTTACCTATCCACATGCAATACTTTTCAATACAGAAAACCACGTCCGAAGGAATCAACTGAAGAGCAGAAGCGGACTGGGAAATATTGCCGCTTCCATGAAACCTATGGACACAACACGGAAGAATGCAGACACCTGCATGACGCTATCGAGAAATTGATTAGACAAAAGAAGTTGCAAGAATTTGTAAAGGACCCACAGGAAGGAGGACAGGGAACGTCCAACCCAGGTCGTGCACCGGTTCCACGTCATCCAGAGGAACCTGCCCGGACTGTTGGAAGACTGGTTATAAATACGATTATCGGCGGACCTCATCTCGCAGATAAGAACTGGCAAGAGATGGAACGATATGCGAGCTCCTTGAAGCATGCAGATTTTGAGTGCTGTTCGAACGTAGAGGACGAGGCCCCTGCTAAGCAGCAGCGTGTGATGACAGACGATATTGTGTTCAGAAACAGAGACGCTGATCAGGTGGAGGCTCCGACCATCGATCCCATGGTCATATCTGCAACAATCGGACCAGCATATGTAAAAAGAATTTTGATTGATTGTGGAAGTTCAGTCAACATCATCTTCAAGAAGGCCTATGATCAGATGAAGCTAGAGACAAAAGACTTGAAACCATCCAAAGCTCGTATCCACGGCTTTAACGGCGCTGCGACTGATGCAGTAGGATATGTCGAGTTACCAGTTGAACTGGGACAAGGCTAGCGTCGGAGGGTACGAATTCTACCCTTTGTAGTTTTGGATGTGGACTCTCCATATAATGTTTTCTTGGGTCGGCCGGCCCTGGCTGAATTTAGGGCAGCACTAGCCCCGTGGTGCTTGACTTTGAAGTTCCCGACTGACAAAGGAGTAGGCATTGTTCACGGAGACTAAGCAGCTGGTCGTTCTTGTTATGTGGCCGAGCTCCGAGAAGCCCACCGGAGGGAAAAAGGAAAGGTTGCGGACAATCCCGTCCGCATCCTCAATGCGAATAATTGACAAGTAGTGCCCGAGCCCTGGCTCGGGCATAGTTCTCGGATCTACGGAGATATAGATCCGAGAGACGACGATGAGAAACCCAGGGAAGAGAAGGCGGCACCGGCTGAATTAACAATTGACATTTCGGTTAGCCGTGACGACCCTTCGCGAATACTGAAGATCGGATCACAGTTAGGCCCCGCAATGATAGAAGACCTTAGCGACTTCCTCCGGGCAAACCTTGATGTTTTTGCCTGGACGCATTCTGATATGTGTGGGATTTCTCCCGCCATCACAAGTCATATGTTGAACGTAGACCCGAAATACGTCCCAGTCAAGCAAAAAAGGAGAGGAATGGATCCAGAGAGATCCGCCGCTCTTGGAGAGGAGGTGGACAAACTCAAAGCAAATGGGTTCGTCCGCGACGCCCTCTACCCGGAGTGGGTCTCCAACCCCGTGCTAGTAAAGAAGGCAAATGGGAAATGGAGGACTTGCATAGATTATTCCGACTTGAACAAAGCATGCCCTAAGGACAGTTTCCCGTTGCCTAGGATCGATCAGTTGGTCGACTCCACAGCAGGACACGAATTATTGTCATTCATGGATGCGTACTCGGGATACAACCAAATCCCAATGCATATTCCGGACCAAGAACACACCAGCTTCGTTACAAATGTCGGGCTGTATTGCTATGTAGTGATGCCCTTTGGATTAAAGAATGCTGGAGCAACTTACCAACGTCTGGTGAATCGAATGTTCAAGGACCAGCTGGGCAAAACCATGGAAGTCTATGTGGATGACATGCTCGTGAAGTCACGGCAGTCAAACGACCACATTCAAGACTTAGCTGAAATGTTTAACATACTCAGGTCCTATGGAATGAAGATCAACCCGCTGAAGTGTTCTTTCGGCGTTGCATCAGGGAAGTTTTTAGGATTCATCATCAACGCTAGGGGAATCGAAGCCAACCCAGAAAAGATCCAAGCCATTCGAGATGTACAAGCGCCCCGGACTATAAAGCAGGTACAGAGCTTGAACGGAAAAGTGGCTGCGCTGAGTCGATTTATATCCAAGGCAACTGACAAGTGCATCCCGTTCTTCGACATAATAAAGAAAGGAAAGAGGAATTTTGAATGGACGTCTAGCTGCGAGGAAGCTTTCCAGAACCTGGTAAGGCATCTGGAGAGCCCACCAATGCTATCTAAACCAGTTGACCATGAGATGCTGTACGTTTACTTGGCTATATCCCCTCATGCGATAAGCGCAGCTTTGGTCCGTGAGGAGGATCGAGTCCAGAAGCCGGTATATTATGTTAGCAAGCGTTTAACGGGGGCAGAGAAGAATTACCCTAAAATTGAGAAATTGGCTTATTGCTTGGTGATTGCATCACGCAAGCTACGCCCGTACTTTCAAGCGCATTCAATCGGCGTTTATACCGATCAACCCCTGAGGCAGGTACTTCAACGACCGGAAACTTCTGGAAGATTGCTAAAATGGAACATCGAGTTGAGCCAATTCGATATCGCGTACTTACCACGGAGAGCTATCCGAGGGCAAGCGTTAGCAGACTTCATCGCTGAATTTACCATACCCATCAAACCGGACGATCACGACATCATTCCCCCCATTCGATGGAAATTATACACTGACGGTGCATCAAACGACCGTTGCTCCGGCGCGGGCGTAGTTCTTATAACTCCGGAAAACCGATCAATCTGTTATGCCCTGAAGCTCGATTTTCCGGCTACGAACAACGAAGCTGAATATGAAGCATTGATCGCTGGCTTGAAGCTTATCAAAGAACTCGGAGTCAAATCAGTCGAAATCTTTTGCGACTCGCAGTTAGTGGTTTACCAAGTACGAGGAGACTACCAAGCAAAAGGACGAAAGCTTGCTCCGTACCTCGTTCAGGTCCAGGAACTACTATCAAATCTTGAGCGTTATGACATTTCACATATCCCGCGAGAACAAAACAAAGAAGCCGACTTGTTGGCTAAGTTCGCAAGTACCAACGATGTTCAACAAATGGGATTGTATCCCGTGGAAGTCTTGCATGCCCCGAGTGCGGACGAGATGAAAATCGATCTTGTGTTGGAAACAGAGATCGAGAAGGACTCGTGGATAACCCCATTCAAACTGTACCTGACAACCGGGGCTTTACCAGAAAGGAGAAGCGAAAGACGACAGGTCCTTCGAAAGGCTGCGCGGTACGTAATGCAGGATGGATCCATGTACCGGAAAGGATTCTCAGTCCCATTGTTACGGTGCGTCGCTCATGATGAAACAAAGCGAGTCTTGAGGGAAGTCCACGAAGGGGAATGCGGCGACCATACTGGGGGGCAAACGCTAGCAAAGAAGATCCTCCGCTATGGGTATTACTGGCCCACCGTAAACCGGGATGCCGCGGACTACGCAAGAAAATGCGACAAGTGTCAAAGATATACAAAAATCCCGAGGGCTCCGTCAACGGAACTCACACAAATGATCAGCCCTTGGCCATTCGCGATCTGGGGAATCGACATAATCGGCTCTTTGCCTCTATCCAAAGGTGGTGCGAAATACGCGATAGTTGCAGTCGACTATTTCACGAAATGGGCTGAGGCAGAACCTTTGGCCACTATCACCTCTAAGAAAGTCATTAACTTCGTTGTACGAAACATTATATGCCGCTTTGGCCTTCCACGCACCATCATTACAGACAACGGAACGCAATTCGAAAGTAGAGAGTTCAAAGAGTTCTGTTTAAAGTACGGCATCGAGAAAAAGTTCGCTGCCGTTGCACACCCAAAAGCTAACGGACAAGTCGAGGCCGTTAACAAAATAATCAAGTCCATACTAAAGAAGCGTCTGGAGAAGGTTGGAGGCAAGTGGGTAGATGAACTCCCGACAGCATTATGGGCATATAGAACTACCCACAAGTCCGCGACCGGCCACACTCCATTCGCCTTGGCATACGGCTCTGAAGCCGTAATACCCGTGGAACTTGAAGTTCCATCGCACCGAGTGACATACTATGACCCCAAGACGAACCAAAACCTCTTGCTGGAATCACTGGACTGCATCGACGAAAAGCGTGAAGAAGCTGAGTTAAGGGCGGCGGCGCACAGACATCGAGTCAAGCGCTACTACGATGGCAAAGTCCGCCCAAGAATCTTTGATGTGGGTGATCTCGTTCTGAAACGAGTCTTCCCAGTACCATCACGCATGAATCCCAGCTGGGAAGGTCCATATGCCATTGAACGGAAGCTTGGAGAAGGAACATTCAAGCTAGCGACCGTTGATGGCGCGACACTCCCCCGAGCATGGAACAGTGAACATTTGCGGCACTATTACATTTAGCATGTTTCCCTTTCTTGTTATAGGCACTATTGTTTTCTGCATGTTTCCATTCAATAATGACTTAGTTTCCTTTTGAAGTTGTAATCGAGCAATTTAGTTGATTTTCATTAATAAAGGCTTGAAGCCACATTTTCTATAAAGTTTCTGTATCTCTTAATTGAATGATAAATTACATTATTCTGTGCGGCGTACAGACTCGTACGAACGATTCCAATCTCCGAGTCCACAGAGTGCGGAGCGGAGTACTCTAAGTCCCCAGAGCGCGGACTAGAGTATAAACGATTTCCAATCTCCGAATCCCCAGAGTGCGGAGCGGAGTACTCTAAGTCCCCAGAGCACGGACTAGAGTATAAACGACTTCCAATCTCCGAGTCCCCAGAGTGCGGAGCGGAGTACTCTAAGTCCCCAGAGCGCGGACTAGAGTATAAACGATTTCCAATCTCCGAATCCCCAGAGTGCGGAGCGGAGTACTCTAAGTCCCCAGAGCGTGGACTAGAGTATAAACAATTTCCAATCTCCGAATCCCCAGAGTGCGGAGCGGAGTACTCTAAGTCCCCAGAGCGCGGACTAGAGTATAAACGACTTCCAATCTCCGAGTCCCCAGAGTGCGGAGCGGAGTACTCTAAGTCCCCAGAGCGCGGACTAGAGTATAAACGATTTCCAATCTCCGAATCCCCAGAGTGCGGAGCGGAGTACTCTAAGTCCCCAGAGCGCGGACTAGAGTATAAACGACTTCCAATCTCCGAGTCCCCAGAGTGCGGAGCGGAGTACTCTAAGTTCCCAGAGCGCGGACTAGATTATAAACGATTTCCAATCTCCGAATCCCCAGAGTGCGGAGCGGAGTACTCTAAGTCCCCAGAGCGCGGACTAGAGTATAAACGACTTCCAATCTCTGAGTCCCCAGAGTGCGGAGCGGAGCACTCTAAGTCCCCAGAGCGCGGACTAGAGTATAAACGATTTCAAATCTCCGAATCCCCAGAGTGCGGAGCGGAGTACTCTAAGTCCCCAGAACGCGGACTAGAGTATAAACAATTTCCAATCTCCGAACCCCCAGAGTGCGGAGCGGAGTACTCTAAGTCCCCAGAGCGCGGACTAGAGTATGAACAGTCTCAAGTCTCCAAGTCCCCGGAGCACAGTGTCAGCAAACCAAATAAAGACAAGAGAATCATTCAAACAAGAAGAAACTAAAATTTTATTCGATAAGTCCAAAATAGGGATACAAGGTCACTCCTACAAAATTCGGGCCTATACAAACTACAAGTTATGGAAGATAGAAACTGTTACAAACTTAAGCAAAAACTTGTTGAACAAGTGCATCGATCATTTCTTCGACTTCTTCTTCTTGTCTGCCTTCGGTGTTTCCGACGACTCCTCTCCCTCACGTTTCTTCTTGGACTTTTTGCTTGCTAGAGAGACGGAGTCAGGAGTAGGAGACGGAACATCTAATGGTTTGGACCTGCCTGGGAGAATGATTTTCAAAGGTCTATTCCGCGGGTCAGTAAGTTCCAGGACTTCAGATTCAACTTTGACTTTGACCTTTCTCTTCTCCTCGTCGGCAAGACGATCCTTCATGCTCATCTCTGAAGTATGTTCAGAGGCGCCAGTGATTTTAACTTCGTCGCTTCCTTCGGCAGGAGACGAGGTATCAAGTTTGTCATCGTCAAGCGCCCCGATCACTTGAGCGTCTGGGCCGGGAGTTACCCCTGCGTGAGCAACGTCGCTTGTTTTCCCCGCTTCCTCCTTGGCGTCATCGCTCCTCGGAGTTAGCTCAGTGTCAGAACAACCTGTGAGAAATATAAGAAGTGGGCATTAGAACGAATAACCACTGCTAAAAAATGACGGATCACTTCGACTTCTAGAGAAAGAAGAATCTCCTACCAGGATCAGGTTGGCTGTCGGTGGCGCGCGGGGTTTCACCCTCCAGGATAGGTGACAGCACATGAACGCCGAGCCCGGGATCTTCGGGATCGTAGCTGGCATGCTGCTCGAATGGATCAAGCGTCGACCGACCAGCCGATTGAGCTGCATAAGGAGCGGTGATGTGAGGAGTAGTAGTGTCGGCCTCTGACGGGCCAGCCTCGTTATTCTTCTCTTTCGAAGGGGAAGAGCCTTCGCCATAGAGAGCCAATGCTACGGATAAATCCGATGGCTCATTCCCCCTCAGGAACTCCTTCACCAGTGCATCCTCGTCGATTTCTTCGGAGCCTGATTCGACCTTCTTGATCTTTATCAGAGTTTCCCACGCCTCGGCCAGAGATTCATGGTAGCCGTCGCCCAAGAATGTTAGGTCGCGGTGCATAAGGACGCGGGCTCCGTACTCGGCGATCAACGGGTCAAACATACTTTTGACTTCTTCCCTGCCGGTCTCTGCGGCCGCCTCCAGGCGAGAATCAAGCTCCTCCTCAGCCATTCTTTTGCCCTCCTCACGGGCCTCATCCTTCATTTTCTCGACCCCGGCAAGTTCACCGTCGAGCTTTGCCTTCAGGAGCCGGGTAGCCACAATCTCATCACAATACCGCTGTGATTCTTCCTGAGCGGCTATTTTGTCTTCTTTCTCCTTGGAGAGTTGTTCTTTCAGCTCTTTGACTTGAGTAGCGAGCGCGTCCCTTTCTTTTTGGATAGAGTCTTTTTCTAGGGCAAGGGCGCCGCTGCGCTGAACTGCTTCGTCAAGCTCCTTTTTGTGAGCCACCTCTAAGCGAGTAACTGCCTCGGCAGTATCTTTTGCACCTTGTTCAGCGGCTTCTAGCTTTAACTTATAAGAGGCGAGTTCTTCGTCTTGGAGTTTGATGATTTTCTTATCGCTGTCAGCCTCCAGATTCAGACGGTCAATCTCGTGTTGACGCTCAACAGATACTTCTGATATCTTCTCCACCAAGTGCACGAATGCGTCATGTTGAACATAGACGTCATTGTTGCATGCAATGGCACTTTGCTTCACGTGCCCAGGAATGTGATGGATGGCCGGGAGGAATTTCAAACCGTCAAAACAAATTTTCGGAAACTTGGCCTTAAGGTCGACCATCTTTTCTGCAACAGTCGGGTCCACGGCAGGAGCAGGAGGAGGAGGCTTAGAGAATTCCGTTCTTTTACGCGGCTCTCGAACTTGCCTCGTACTCGATGAACTGGAATGTTGTTCTCGAGCAGCATCAGACTGATAACCCTTCTGCAAAGACTTCTCTTTATCCGGCTCAGCAGTAGGAGGAAGATCACGGGACTGAGAAGATTGATAGTGCGCTTTCTTGCGGTGAGACGACTCGCGAGGACGATTGTCCCTATCTTCGTAATCACCTCGGTCCCGGCGTCTGCCTGAACCGGAATCCCGTCCGGAGTGATGAAATATTGAAGACCCCTGAAGGCGATCAAGTCCGTGGGAGCGGCCCATATCACCTGCAAAGAAGGAAGATAACAACGAATTAAGGAGAATTCACGAATTAAAAAGACTTGAAGTATGTTATGGAATGCGCATGTGCGTGTGTGTCCTAAGTGTTCCCCCCGACGGACCCGTTCATTTATCTTTGCTAATCGGAGTATTGTCTCTGTGAGCCGGGAGTTGAACTCCTACATTGCCTCTAGCGGGCGAGGAGAATTTGAGAGCTTCAGGATCATCGAACCCGTAATTAAGTATGTCTTCGGGAATAGAGAGGTTCGAGAGACCCCTCAGAGAACTCTCCAGACGCTGCGAAGAAGCCTCTTTTTCAGGAGGGATAGGCGTAGATTTTGAGGTGTCGCCAACTTTCTCTTTCTGAACCGTATATTTCAGCTTTTTCTTTCCCTTCGAAGGGGAGGATGACGTCTCAATGTCCTGAACTTCGATTGCCGGATTCCAAGCAGGACCCACGTTCTCGCCCTGAGTGTCGGGTGCATCATCCTCTCTACGCTCGCCTTCTTCGTGCGCGTCGGGAGCGCGACGCGACGACGGGCCGGCAAGTTTTTTCCCTTTACCAGATGGAGGTTTGGGAATTATAACACCTTCTGGAAGGCTGATCCGACGATCAGGAGCTAGCAAGCCGAACCCCGACAGCGATTCATTTGAAATGATAGCTCGAATATCTCGATCCTCGGCCGGAAGAGCTCTAATCGCGTCGACAGCGTCAGAATATCCTCGGCCTTCCGGACGCGGGTTAATACCTGAAAAGATGAAATGAAGAGTTAGGAAAAACATGACTCCCATTAGGTACGAATAACGGTTCAGCAGAGAGACTTACTGCCTTCAACCCATCTCCTAGCAAAACCAGACGGGCATCGCACATAGAACCATTCCTGTTTGTACAGGGCAAATTTGCTACAGGCCCCTGTCAAGATCTGGCACTTGTGATATGGCTCGAGGAATATGAAGGAAGGGCTATCTTTCCGTCTCTTGAACATATAAATGTATCGGATATCACCGGGGGTTGGAGGTCTGGAGAAGACAGCCATGAAGAGTAAATAAGTCCCATATAGGAACGCATGACCATTCGGGTGCAGCTGTGACGGAGCAATGTCTATATACTGCAGCACATCCCGGAGAAATAGGTTAAACGGAGGCACGCTGCCCATCCAGCACATGAACTTGTTGCAGGCCATGTACCCGACTGGGGGCAGATGAGGACGGTCGTGTCTCGAAGGAACTAACACGTCAGCAAAGGGAATTCCGTGAATGGAACATATCCGTCGCAGAGCGGCCTCATTGATCTTCGAGGCTTGAGAATCGACCGGATTGTCCAGTAAGATGGTTGACTCCAGAGCATCGGGCGCCAAATTATGAGCGGGAGAGATCGACGGGTTGGAAGCATCTGCGGCTCCTTGTTTTGCTGACGGCCCAGGCCTGTCAGATATGGTGGCAGAACTAGATTTTCCCGACATCCCGAATAAATAATGAACCTGGCTAAATGCTTGAGAGAGCTATACTTGAAAAACGTTGAACGTTAGAATTAGCAACACGATTTTCCCCCCATGTGGTGTGTGAACTAGTGCAAGCAATTGTGTACAGGCAATAAGAATCTAAAGGTTTTAAAGATATAATAATTAGCTTCGAATCATCGCCTTCGAAGACCGTCATCGCTGACCGTCTCAAAAAGCTTGCCTTGAGGTGATTACAGTTCAAGATTCAGAAAACATGTAATTTATGAAGTATCCGGCTTAAGACTAATTTGACATTTATATCGTTCGGCATTTAAATGTCGTTCGGCAGTTACATTGTTCGTCCTGAGAAGAGTTCGGCATGTATCTTGGTTCGGTTAAGTCATTGTCAAGTGTTCGATATTGAAATTGTTCGGCATATATATGTTTGTTCGGCATTTGAATGTTGTTCGGCTTGAGTTATTGTGCGACAATTGTATTGTTCATCCTAAGTATAGTTCGGCACGTATATTGTTCGGCCTAAGTATTTATATTGTTCGGCATTTTTGATGTTCGGCGAATATAATGTTCGGCAGTTATATTGTTCGGCAGGTATGTAACTGTTCGGCATGACAGTTGTTCGGTAATTATGTCGTTCGGTCTAGATGCTACTCGGCATATATGTCTATTCGGCATAAGGGTAGTGTTCGGCCTTAGTTCGTTCGGCTAAGGCAGTGCTCCGCCCTCGATCATAACTCCGCCCTGCTCTTTCTCCATTTACGACGAACGACAGAGACAAGATCGTCCGGCGAAGGATACGCCGTTCGACACCCCATCTTCCTTTTTCTTCCAATCTTGATCAGCACAATGGAGCTAGGTCTAACTACCATGCACCGTTCGGCGACTCCGAACGTGCGAACCACTTCTACTAGCCACACATTGTACAATCCCATGTGATGAACCTAAAGTTGAAGTAATGTAATCGTGGAGGGAATGATACCTAGTTCGACGATCGAGGTTGAGGAAGGATCAACTAGACTTTATATCTGATAGAGTGGCAAGAATTGCAAATCTCTGGGAATAACAGAAGAGAAAGCGTAAAGGGAAAATGGTGGAAGGGCGCCTGGTTATATAGAGGGAGGTAGAAGTCGAAAAGGCCATGACCGGTAGAACCGGTCAAAGTCATAGCGTTCGGCCTCGGCGCATAACGGTTCGGCACTGAAGCATCACTCGGCAAGGAAGCACCGTTCGAACGCGCATGTCTCGTTCGGCATTTGGAACACGTCCGGCACACATCGATCCCACTAAAGGGGCGTCTCCGTTCGAGGTTAGCCAAGGGTTTAAGACGTGACGAAAAGGTTGCACGGTTCAAAGCGTACCACGTTCGGCCACGCGATACACTTTGGGGGGCAAGTGTTTCCTGGAGATTTGACCAGGCAACTAGTACTCGGCATCCAGTTCAACTCGGCATCGGAGAGTGACCGGCATCAGAGAGTGTCCGGCATCAGAGAGTGTCCGGCATCAGAGAGTGACCAGCATCAGAGAGTGACCGGCATCAGAGAGTGTCCGGCATCAGAGAGTGTCCGGCATCAGAGAGTGACCGGCATCCAGGAGTTTTCGGCAAAGCGTTTGACATCCAGGAGCACTCGGCATCCCAATGGAACTCGGCGTCAACTGGCACTCGGCGACAACTAATGCTCGGCGCTAGCGTTCGGCATACAATGGTGCTCGGCATCGAGACTACTCAGCACACAAGGGTGCTCGGCATCAAGGCTGCTCGGCATACAAGAACGCTCGGCATCGAGACTACTCGGCGTCAAGACTGCTCGGCATAACAGGGTACTCGGCGTCAAGACTGCTCGGCATAACAAGCTACTCAGCGTCAAGGAGAGCACTCGGCAACAACCTATGCTCGGCGTCAACTAGTGTCCGGCATCCCACGGTACTCGGCGTCAGTGGAGCTCGGCGGTAGGATAGCTCGGCAACGAGAACGTTCGAACTACATACATTGGTTGGTCAAGAGCTTCAAAGGGAGATACGCTCGGCTTCACTGCAATCACCCTACACTTCCCATACACCAGGAGCATCGTTCGGCATGGGAAGGACCGTTCGGCATGGGAAGGACCGTTCGGCATGGGAAGGACCGTTCGGCACAGAAGCGTTCGGCGTACCTGGTTCGGCACGCAGCACCTGGGCTCGAACGTTCGGCTAACAAGCCCGCTTGGGAAGTCCAGCCCATATTTGCCTATAAATAGAGGGGCAGGGTCACAGTGAAATGGATCCTTTTTTGGAGAGAAAATACGGGGAGACTCTGCCATTTTCAAGACTCATCTTCTCTACTTAAACAACTTCATTCAAGCATTTGATTCACAAATTGTATTTGTAATCAACCATAAAGGAAATCAATAAAGTTGAGAAAAGTGGACGTAGGCAATTACGCCGAACCAATATAAATTTGGTGTTCTTACTTTCTGCATTTGAATTAGGATTGACTTCTCTGTTTAATTTACTTTCATCACTTATATCTCTACACAATCTTTCTGAACGAGGTTAGTGACCAATTTTGGTGCTAACATATTCAATGATCCGGAGGCAATTAAAGCATACATCAATTATGCTAATTATGCCAAAGTCCATTCCGGAAAATTTGCTATTTTTCAAGATTTTTCTTCTTATGAAATTGATTCTCTTTTTGCAAACAATGATGTTTTAAGTCCTATTGACTCTTCTCAAAACGATTTTGTTTGCTATCCTAATCTTGTCAAAATCTTTTATGCTAATCTAAACCGTGCTTTTTATAATGGAAATGAGAATGAGATTTGGAGTAGTGTCAAAGGGACTCAAATTGTTTTGAATTGTGATCTCTTGGGTACCATTCTTAATTGCAAAAGCACGGGAATGGATCTTTCTAGTTTTAAAATCGATGAACATGATCGTGAGACATTTCATCATATTTTTGAAGGAGATGAAAACTAGGAATTTAAAAACCGAAACTTTCGTCCTAAAGCAAGGATTGTCAATCTTCTTTTACAACATACTTTGACCCCAAGATCGGGTAATTTTAACAATCCTACTTCAAAAGTGTGCAAATCACTTTTTGGTATTTTCGGAAATTATGACATCAATTGGGCGCAAGTTGTTTTGGATGAACTTCGTCCTAAAAATTTTGAAATGGGAGAAAACACTTTATATCATGGAATTTACTTTACTCGGATTTTTAACTATTTTGGAGTGGATTTCAAAGGTGAAGAATTTTTCTCTAGAAAAGTTTTTAATATCTCAAACATTTCTCTCATGAAAATCCTATATGTTTTTCAACCTTATGAGACTCTTACCGAAAAGGAAGAGCGTTTGGCTCATGAAGAAATGGAAGAGGAAGAAGAAGAAAAAAGGGATGAAATGGAAATAGAAGAAGAAGAAGAAGGTGAAACATCCTTAGAAAGTATTGAATATCCTTCCAATCCATCCAACAAAACCCTTCTCAAAAACCAAAAGATAATTATGGAGAATCAACGGATTTTAAAACGATCCGTTAGTAAGAAGTTGGATAACATGTCTTCGAAGATGAACAAGTTCTTTTCAAAAGTCAGCAAGAAACTTGGACTATCTTCATCATCTTCATCTTCTAACTAGTTTTATCTTTTAGTATCTTATTGTATTTGTCTTAGTTTGTTTCGAATGTTCGTGTGGTTCCTTATGTTTAATCATTGTATTATCCAATTATGCAATGAAATTGAATTTCCTTCCTATCATCTAGCTTATTTTATATCTAGAATAAATGTTAGTATATTATAGAAATATATATACATCATTATTCACAAAATAAAATTATCATCAATTTTCACTGAAGTATGTCGACATACCCCCCTTGACCATGTCGACATGTTCTGGTCAGAAGTGACTATTGATTTTGAATTTGAATAACTACCAAATGTCTATTCATTTCAAACGAATTTCTACACCTATATATACCTTTGTCTTCCAGAAATCTTCACTGAAATTTATTTCTCATTATCTATATCCTTCATTTCTTTCTCTAATTCAATCATGGCCAATCCTATTCATAATCTATCTGAAAATCTTGAAGAAACACTCAATTCATTCAAGAATATTCTCTCTATCGTCCTCCGTAATCAGCGTCACTTAGAATTAAGTCAAATGCAGATGATCAAGGAACAAGAGAGACACTTCGATGCAATTCGATGGATGATCTCCTCCCTGCACAAGGATGATAACGAAGCACATCCTCCCGTTTCTCTATCTGTTGATAATGAAAATTGGGATGCCATCAAACAAGACCCTATCTTTAGAGAAGAAGGATGGGTTGATGTTCCTCGTAACGTTTAATTTTCTTTCTTTGATTGATTTGTTTGAATTAATTTGTTTGATTTGATTTGGTTTGGATTGATACTTTGTGTGGATTGATTTCATTTGGTTTGAAGTTTGCTGTGTGAAACATGTATATATATATACATTAAAATGAATATAGTCTTTAGCTAAGTTATTATGCTCATAGGTATCATTATTTCTTAATCTATATATTATATATTCCGTTGTATAGTTTATCAATGTAGGTACTAAAGTCCAAGAGTAAGGGGGAGTAAATTTTTGTTGATGACAAAGGGGGAGAAGTATAAAATAGGGTAGTTAGGCATAGATTAAGGGTGAGTTATTAGGATAGAAGGAATATTTTATAAACAAAGGTTGTCATCATCAAAAAGGGGGAGATTGTTAGTCCTTGAGATGATGGTTTTGATGACAACAACCTTAGAATAGATATAAAATATAAATACTAACATTACAAGTTTAGATATATATGTATTTGCAAGATCTAACCATGCAGGTATCAAGAATGAAGACTGTACAGTGTAGAGATTCAAGATACAGAGATAGAAGACTCATGAGTATCAAGATTATCAAGAGTTCAAGGTTAAGTCTGTTTTATTAGGAATATTTGTTAAAACTCGTAGAAAAGCACTGGCATCTTAATATCCAATTTATTCGTGGAATGGAATCCACTTCGAGCCCGTTAAAGGGATGGAACCCTAAGTAGGATGGAACCTACGAAAATCTAGTGGGACATTGTTTTGTATCCACTAATTTTAATTCCAATGATTTTACAAAATTATCTTGTTTTCAAAATGATTTCAAAACTTTCCTTTTAAAAGATTCAAAAATCTTTATCCCGATTTTAAATAATTTTAGCCTCAAAACATCTTTAATTTCAAAGTCAAAATACTCCTGTTTTTAAATGTCTTTTCAAATAATATATTTAACTTTTAATATTTATACTTAGATTTAAATATAAAATTATAGTTAAATTATGTATTTATTGTTCTTTATATATTTACTTATGAATTTCAACTATATTCAAGTATATTTATAAAGTTTTAAATAGTTTTTATATGAGATAAATATTGTTTTTATAGAAATTCAAATTATCATTTTTGGCTGAGGGATGTCGACATGCCCCTAGGTAGTATGTCGACATAGTGACAATTGAAGTTCAAATTCAAATTTCAAAAGAAGTGTCTATTCGCCATAACTCTTCATGAATGGTCATGGCTGTTGGTTTTTTATAAATAGGGGTTAGTTTCAACGAATTTTCAATCATATTTTTCTGATTTTCACCCCTCTTCATCTTCCACATTTCTTATTACAAAATCATACCATTACTCTGCCGAAATCAACATCGAATCATACTCGATTACTTCTAGTTTGATTCTACATCACTATCTCTACAAGGTTCTCAGTGCTATTCAGAGTTATAGACTTCTTTGTAATATATCAGCGAGAAAAGGTGTGATTGTAGCCTTGGAAATCAATTGGGTGAACTTGTTGCCCCGGAAATCAAGTATCTCTACCCAGAGGATTGGTATTCTAGAGAGTGTACCTCGTAGCCTTGAAATCGAGGGTTGTAATTGTTGAATTGCTTTTGAAAGGAAATCTGTACTTAGTTGTACGGGACTGGATGTAGGGTAACTCTGAACCAGTATAAAATCCGGTGTGTTCTTTCCTTTACTGCTTTTACTTTATATTTGCATCTGTGTTTGATTCTGTGTTCATATCTGTGTCTAATTAGTGTATACATTGTTAATAAAGTTAGATAAACTTAAAAAGATTAACAAATTTCTTAAAACACTATTCACCCCCCCTCTAGTGTTAATTCTAGCCTTAAGATCCTTAATCCGCATTTCTCACAAGCTTAGTCAAAGGCGTTGCTATCCACGAGAAATCCTTAATGAATCTTCGGTAATAGCCAACAAGTCCAAGAAAACTTCTAATCTCAGTCACCGTCTCTATTCTCTTCCAATTGTTAACATCTTCAATCTTATTTGGATTGACTAACAACCCCTCCTCTGAAGCTACGTGACCAAGAACTTAACCTCTTTCTTCCAAAAATGACACTTGGAAAACTTCGCTTTTAGCTGATGCTGCCTCAGTGTCTCAAGCACAACTCTAAGTTGATCTTCATGCTCTCTTTCATCCTTAGAGTACACCAAAATGTCATCTATAAACACCAACACGAATATATCCAAATATTCTCGGAAAACTCAGTTCATTAGATCCACGAAGAAAGCATGTGCATTCGTTAAGCCGAATGATATAACTAACCACTCGTACGAACCATATCTAGTCTGAAATGCTGTCAAAGGAATACTGTCCTCTCCCACTCTTAATTGATGGAAACCTATTACCAAATCCAATTGGAAAAACACTCTGGCTCCATACAACCGATCAAATAGATCATCTATTCTTGGAAAAGAATACTTATTATTAATCGTCCTCTCGTTTAGCTTAAGATAGTCGATACACATCCGTAACGAACCTTCTGGTTTCTTCACGGGTATTACGGCCACTCCCCAAGGCAAACTACTTGGTCTAATAAAATTCCTTCCTTCTAGATCCACTAGCTGCACCTTCAATTCCTTCATTTCAGTCGGTGTCATCCTACTAGGTGGTCTACTTAGGGGTTCAGCTCCTGGCACAAGATCTATCCAAAACTCAACAGCTCGTTTCGACGATAGTCCTGTAACCGGCTCAAAGAGATCTGCAAACCCTCTTGCTACTCGAACCTGACTTAACTCTTCTCCCACTTCCATTGCACTTAACATAGAACAACTATTCCGGTCAGAATTCTCTACTGAGAATATAACTCGGTTATGACTATCAGGGTGTCTTAGTGATATCTCCCCATCTTGGCAAAATATCCTAGCCTCATACTTACTCAACCAATCTATACCCAAAATGATTTTGAAATCTACGAAATCGAAAACATACAGACTACATGCAAACTTATGACCTAACAAGTCAAGTTCTAACTGGTCACATCTCATCCCCAGAGTTGCATACCCTCCTATTGGATTCACAACCCTTAAGGAAGTAATAAGGTATGTGGGTTCTAAGCATAACCTATTAACCAAACACTAGGATATAAATAAATGTGATGCACCGATATCAAACCCTAACTAGTATACTCTAAATCAAAAACGTACCTTCCATCACAGTCTTCCCTTTTTCAGCTGCATTTGGCTTAGTAGATCATGGTCCAACAGCAAAAACGTAATTGCAAGAGTAAAAGAAAGAAAAATGGAATTAGTGTAAAATAGAGAAACTACTGTATTTTGCACTATCTAAAAACGTAAAGAAAAAATTAAAGAAATATCTTGTAGTTACGGACTATTGTTTATAGCATTATTTAGTATTAAAATATGGAAATGGATTTTTAGCGCAGTTTCTGTAACCAACCAAATAGAATAGAACCACTTCCTAGAATAAAAGAAGTTAAAGTGAAGAGTTATGGGAATTAAAGAAGAAATCAAGTTAATTATTAGACAAGACTAGAAGAAATTAACATAAATGTACCTAGATCTGCATTTACTATGCAGATAGTAGAATAAAAGCAGAGTAGTTACTATGATAAGTAAATTTGTGACAGTCGAACGTAGTCCCAAGCCAAGATTGTCATATAATATAAGAGAATTAAAGAGAATTCAATATCATAATAAAAGAAGACAGACTAGAATAGAAAAGAGATGCTTGTAATTATATTTATAATATATAGATTATAAAAGAGAATAAAAGTGACAATTGCAAGTAAAATTGTAACATAGGTTATAATTAAGCGGAAAGAACAGAAAGGCTTATTTTAAGACTTAGATTAAGTTAATAAGCAAATAGAGCAGAAATAACAAAAGAGGCTTATTTTAAAACTTACACTAAGTTAATAAGAAAACATAGAAACAAGGCTCATATCAACAGCATTCCCTTTCAATCAGGAACTGATGGTCTCACAGTAATTAGGTGAGGCTCGGACAAGCTTATGCTAATTAGGGTAAATAAGTAACCAATAGAATAAGAAAAGTAAACTAAACACAAAATAAAAGATTAGACTTAGGGTCTAATAAAATAGTAAAATGCATTAGGAGTAGCCCAAAGGATGAAGAGCCTAACGATGCAGCTCATCACAGATTCCAACACAGAAGAAGAATGCCCAACCTAGTTATTTTGGGCTAGAAGGAAGTACGAGACTTCAACGGGACGTGAGGGTACTCTAGGATGGCCCTCTGGGGTAGGCATAGTGAAGTAGTCCCCCGTAGGCAGATCTGTAGGTGTTCCATCAACAGAGTATGCCTTGAATGCTTTTGCATGGCAGGACCATTGAAGGCAGTCAAAAGGGGTTGATGTTTGGAGTAGGATATTCGTATGACACCGTACTTGACTCGCGAGTTGGTTTTAGTGGGCAGGACCCAAAAGGATAGTCGCATGCGGATATTGGGCCAGCATTAAACCAAGAAGCGAGTTCGGGAAAGACTAGAGTTAAACCAAAAGGCCAATGATTCTTTCACTATCGAGACATTGGATGAGGGGCGCAGCCAATTGGATTTTTAGATTGTTTGCAGTAAGGCACAGCCACTTAGCTCTTTAGAGGTCTTTCGATTAGTTGAGGGGTGGCTGCGTGGAGCCATAGCCACAATGAGAAAAGAGACAGACCAAGTAGAATATCCATAGGCCTAACAAAGCGGTCCTTTATAGATATAGAAAATCCCCTACTGAGTTCTGTACAAGGTAGACCTTGTTAAGCGAGATTCAGGGAGTAGACAAAACGATTACGTATAGTCCTCAAGGTACTCACTGGGTGGTACATTGTGGATATCCGAGCATTAGTACAGGCTAGTGCGGATGTAGTTTTACGTTTTCATAGTAGACGACGGAACATCTGTATTGTAGGTCTTACAAGGAAGACCTTTACAGATGTAGTCACAGAACACTATAGGACCAAGACGATGGAGTCCTTTGCGAGGAGAATACAGAAGGTACTATGGGTAGTACCTAGGACCGATGCAGTCATTGGGCATATAGCTACATATATATATATATATATATCAGTTATTATGTTTTGATCTACTAGGAAGTAGATGGGCACGATTCAGGCACAGAGGCGAGAGTATTATAAACCCAATAAATCTAATATAACAGAAAATGAAAATAAAACAGTATATGTAGAATTAAGCATAAAAGTGTATAATTTGTCCATTCACCAGAAATTTAGTTCTTATCCCCTCCTCATAACATTCTACAGGTTAGGTAGATGGTAGAGAATTTCCAGCTTTGTGACACTTGTTTAGAAAGTGTTATTATATTGGTGAGTATTTACTTACTATTATATTTTAGTCAGTTCCGCTGTGAGATATTTATTGAGCTCTGATATATTTGTCTTTGCCTATTTGCAAGATACTAGATACCCAACTCGGGCTTCAGTGGGCTTGGATTTTAGAACTTTTGAGAAAAATCCGGACCAATTGGAATTCGAGTCGTTACATTTGGTATCAGAGCCTAGGTTTAGGATTCCTAGGTAGATAGTGAGTGAACGTATTTGTATTTTTTAATAAAATATAAATATATTATGTACTAAAATCCAAATAGTCCCTAATTATATATTTTAACATATGGAAAGGTTTTAGAAGTATATTTGCGCATAGTTTGCTAGTTGGGTTTGGGTTGACCCAAGTATGTTGAGCCCTATGTTATTACCAATTTATAGCGTACAAATAAGCCTTGTTTTGAGAGAAGATTGGTATCCATATGTTATAGGAAGTAGGGAAATTCCCTAGGGATAGTAGGGGGAGTGTTTTTATTTTGGAAGGAGTAAGAGGTTTTAGTAAGAAGAAAATCCACTTTATGTCTAGCCCAATAAAATGAAACTTTTTGGAATTGAAAAGTTGAAAAAAAAAATATAATTGTTAATATATTTAAGGAAGTAAATATTGGGTTTTTGAAAAAAAAAAGTGGTATGAAATTTAAATTGGTTTTTATATTTTGTTAAAAGTGAAATTCTTTTTGAAGAATAATATAGCATGTATAGCTCGCTAGCTACTTTGTAGGTAAAGATTTTAAAATATAAAAACCTAAAGTGTGTTAAGTATCGAAAATGTTGGTTACAACATTTACTGTTGTAATAGATGTTTTCGTGAAAAATAAAGGAAACATAGACTATGACACTATTGTTATAGAAGGTGACTACCAAAGGAAATGTTTTTATATAGCAGATGAGATTTATTAATATTTATTTTAATTGAATCCATATATTAGTATTTTTGGGTTGTAGTAACAGTGTCTTACGCAACATCTGTTTTGACCCAAATGAGTTTTGAAGATAATTTCTAAAGTAGTTTGTATGTACACTTATTATTTAAATAAATATATGAGAATATTTTCTAGTTATGAAAATATTAAAGCAGTTTTGAAAAATGAGTTCTTTTGGAAAATAATGTATGTTAAATTAATGAATTTAGTAGGAAATATCTTATGCAAGTGAATATAGAGTAAACATACTTTAATCTATTGGAATGAAATGAATAATGATATAATTTTCTATGAATCACAAATAAAGATGTTTTGTGCAAGTTATAAGGAATACGTGAAAGAGATGTATAAGGTATGGAAAGCACCATATTTTGTATAGCCTATTTCGATAAAATATAAAATAAATTCCTTATAATTTCACATAAACAT
Organism: Allium fistulosum; assembly: GCA_030737815.1. NCBI lineage: Eukaryota > Viridiplantae > Streptophyta > Magnoliopsida > Asparagales > Amaryllidaceae > Allium > Allium fistulosum. The sequence goes on along the minus strand of CM060902.1, from coordinate 1,249,181,645 downwards.
GAAATCCTCCTTTAAAGGATTCATAAAAGGTTTTAGTGTTAATGGTTTCTCATAAGAGAAAGTAATTCCAATACATTAAGGTATAAAACCGTAAGTGTAGTAAGTTAGAAACTCCTCTGAGGTTATGTAATTTGAAGAGTAGAAAAGTTAAGGGATTTTTGATAAAATAATTTTTCTTATCTACTCTAGTTTTAGTAAATTTGAAAATCTATGAAAAGAAGATATTTCGGAAACGTGTGAGGACATTTTTTTTTTGAAGTCAAGAAAAAAGAAAAATGTTTTAAGAACAAGCATGACATGTTTTAAAGAAAAATGGTCTGGTGAAAAAGTAAATAATTTTTGGAAAGATAAAATTTTAAGTAACCAAGTACCTTTGAATTTAACAGAAAACTTCAAAATAACACTTCAAAGGCAAGAATTTTGGTATTTGATGTTTCAAAAATTTATAAGCTTGAATTTTTGAAGTAAAATGATAAATACCAAACCAAACCTGATTTTTAAATATGGAGTAGACAGGAATCATTTCCTATGTGTAACGGGAAATGTATAAGGCTATAGCAGTAATTACTCCTAGTAGTAGTAATAAACGTTCCCGTAAGGTGTATAGGACACCAGTGAAAACCTAGAAATGTTGCTTCATGTGTGTAGACTATAGAAGAATAGTGAAATGATATTAGTAAGATGGTAAGACACATGTGTTGGGATAGGTAGACCTTAGTTGGGAAAAAAAAGGTAAAGAGAAAATTTCCCCAAGCTTAGTTGCTTTTTTAGATAGAGACTGCATAGATTAAAATCCTTATCCATTGCAGTAAATTAGACTTAGTTATTCCTTTTTGAGCATGGGATAGAAGAGATGAATAGATCTGATTCATCATGAGTAATACAACATAAGTTGTAAAAAAGTAATAGGCGGCAGGAGGAGCATATGAGTTACTTGGATTCCTAGAGTAGGACCTTTCTCTATTAGAGTGAACATGGTCCTAAACCTCCTAGCCCTAGATGATAGTTGTGTTTAGTTGCTATATTAAAAGAAAAGTAAAAGCAGATACAAGGTAACTGTTTCCTGGAGATTTGACCAGGCAACCAGTGCTTGGCATCAGGTAGCACTCGGCGTCAGAGAGTACTCGGCATCTAGGAGTGTTCGGCGAAGTACCCGGCTTCCTAGTGGAACTCGGCGTCATAGAATGTCCGGCATCTAGGAGTACTCGGCGAAGTACACAGCATCCATAATGTTCGGCATACAGAGCGCTCGGCGTCAACCAATACTCGGCAGCAAGAGTGCTCGGCATACAAGAGTGCTCGGCATCAAGACTGCTCGGCATACGAGAGTGCTCGGCATCAAGACTGCTCGGCATACAAGACTGCTCGGCATACAAGAGCGCTCGACATCAAGGAGAACTCGGCAGCATCTTTAGTTCGGCATACAGGAGTACTCGGCGTAGTACTCGGTAGCATCAGGAGTACTCGGTAACAAGAGTACTCGGCATCTAGAAGAGCGTTCGGCTTCGACTGACAAACATCCTGCACTTCCCAAACATCAACCACATCGTTCGGCATAGAAGGGACTGTTCGGCATCAGGGCGTTCGGCACACATGGTTCGGCATACAGCGACCACTGTACTGGGGCTGGAGCGTTCGGCTATCCAGCCCACTTGGGAAGTCCAGCCCATATTTGCCTATAAATAGAGGGGCAGGGTCACAGTGAAATGGATCCTTTTTTGGAGGGAGAACACTGGGGAGACTCTGCCATTTTCAAGACTCATCTTCTCTACTTAACAACTTCATTCAAGCATTTGATTCACGAATTGTATTTGTAATCAACTACAAAGAAGATCAATAAAGTTTAACCTCAAAGTGGGCGTAGGCAATTACGCTGAACCACTATAAATTTGGTGTTCTTATTTTCTGCAGTTAGATTAGCATTGTCTTCTCTGTTTAATTTACTTTCATCACTTATATCTCTACACAATCTTTCTCTACGAGGTTAGTGACCAATTTTGGTGCTAACACTTTGGTGCTTTCACTGAGAATTGAATTCTCAGACCTCAAGGATCTGCTTTGAAGCTACTGGATTGAACAAGTCCCCCAAAGAAGATCCGACTCACTGATAGGACATCCGTTGATTCTACTCAGAGTTCATACCAATAACTCTACAATGGCAAGACCACGTACCAGGTCAGCTTCTCATAATGCGGATGCCCACGAGACTGCTAGCGTGCAACAAGCAGGGCCTAGCAATCAACCAGCAATTCCAAATGCAGGAGTTGCCGCTCAGGACCAAACTCCAGTTGTCACCAGAATAGAGTTCAACGACTTGATGAGAGAGCTCAGGGAAAGTAGGAGACAACTAGGAGAGCAGATGCAAGCTAATGCCAACCTGATGGCACAACTCACTCAACAGCAGCAACAGAATGCTGGGGGCAATCCCGCTCCTTACTCTTCATCTGACAGTTCAACTTCCTCTGATGAACCTCCCAGGCGCAGACGCCGCAAGACTGACGCTGCACGAGCAAAAGCTGCTGTTCAGACAGCTGGAGACCGTGACCAAGCAAGAACTGGAAACTTCAGAACCGGGATACAGATGGAGGATAGAGGCCCGGATCATCAAAATGCTAACGATGTCGAACCTCAAGACGCACGATTGGCAGACCGCCAGGAGAGGAGGCATCAGCATGGTCAGGCACGTAGAACAGACACTAACCTTCCGCCTTCCATACAGACACCAGATCTGACATCCATGATCAGGCAGTTGATGAAAGAAAATCAGGGGTTATCGAATGATGATTGGGGAGTGTCAAGAAGTCATACTCCGTTCACGGATGTTGTGTTGCAAGCGGCGTAGCCCAGGAAGTTTAGTATGCCTACTATCCCTGCGTATGAAGGGAGGACTGACCCCAGACAGCACGTCATGAGGTACAAATGGATGATGGATTCAGCTAGAGCGAATGATGCCACCAAGTGTAGGTGCTTTCCGATTACTCTATTTGGGATCGCTACTATGTGGTTCACCCAACTTCCTTCGCGATCCGTATCAAATTTCGAGGAGTTGGCAAAGAAGTTTATTGAGCAGTTCAGGATACACACTACGCGCCCAAAGGACGTGATGTCTCTGTCAAGTGTAATCCAAAATCCCGAGGAGTCGTTGAAGGAATATTTGCAAAGATTCCACGTTGCAGCAACTGAAGTCAGTAATCCCAACGACCATGCAATTCTAAGGGCTGTAATGAGAGGTGTGGATCCAGACTATGAGTTTGGAGACTGGCTGGCAGGAAAACCTTCGGCTACGCTAGAGTGTTTCTACTCAAAGGCACACCAGTTCATAAGAAGAGAGGAAGCTAGGTGGGTACGACGGGATAAGGCGCCAGGACCTGTCCAAGAATCAAAAAAGAGCAACATTGCTGTGAAGCAGTCTGGAGACAGCTCGGGAAAGGTCCAGGTCAATGTCCAGAACAAGCCCGGGCAACCCAAGGAGTCCGGAGGAAGGAGTCAAGGGAAAAGAAAAGAAGCGGGGAAGTGGAAGTCGAGAATTCCAAGCTACAGCGAGTATACTCCGCTGAACGCGCCACTTGAGAACATTTACCTATCCACCTGCAATACTTTTCAATACAGAAAGCCCCATCCAAAAGAATCGACCGAGGAACAAAAACGGACCGGGAAATATTGTCGCTTCCATGAGACTTATGGGCACAATACGGAGGAGTGTAGACACCTACACGACGCTATTGAAAAGTTAATCAGGCAGAAGAAATTGCAAGAATTTGTGAAGGATCCTCAGGAAGGAGGACAGGGAACGTCCAACCCAGGTCGTGCACCAGCTCCACGTCATCCCGAGGAGCCTGCCCGAACCGTAGGTAGACTAGTCATAAATACAATTATCGGCGGACCTCACCCCGCAGATAAGAATTGGCAAGAGATGGAGCGATATGCAAGTTCCCTGAAGCATGCAGATTTTGAGTGTTGTTCGAACACGGAGGACGGGGCCCCTGCTAAGCAGCAGCGCGTAATGACAGACGATATTATGTTCAGAAGTAGAGACGCTGATCAGATAGAGGCTCCGACCATCGACCCCCTGGTCATATCTGCAACGATCGGACCAGCATATGTGAAAATAATTCTGATTGATTGTGGAAGTTCAGTCAACATCATCTTCAAGAAGGTTTACGATCAAATGAAACTAGAAACAAAAGACCTGAAACCGTCCAAGGCTCGTATACACGGCTTTAACGGCGCAGCAACCGACGCCGTGGGGTACGTTGAGTTACCAGTTGAACGGGGGCAAGGCGAGCGTCGGAGGGTGCGAATTCTACCCTTCGTAGTTTTGGATGTGGATTCTCCATATAATGTTTTCTTGGGCCGGCCGGCCCTGGCTGAGTTTAGGGCAGCATTGGCCCCGTGGTGTTTAACTTTGAAGTTCCCAACTGACAAAGGAGTAGGTATTGTTCATGGCGACCAAGCAGCTGGTCGTTCCTGTTATGTGGCTGAGCTCCGAGTAGCCCATCGGAGGGAGAAGGGAAAGGTTGCGGACAATCCCGTCCGCATCCTTAATGCGGATAATTGACAAGTAGTGCCCGAGCCCTGGCTCGGGCATAGTTCTCGGATCTTCGGAGATATAGATCCGAGAGACGACGATGAGAAACCCAGGGAAGAGAAGGCGGGCTGAATTAACAATTGACATCTCAGTTAGCCGTGACGACCCTTCGCGAATTCTGAAAATCGGATCACAGCTTGGTCCCGAGATGACTGAAGACCTTAGCGACTTCCTCCGGGCAAATCTTGATGTTTTCGCCTGGACGCATTCTGATATGTGTGGGATTTCTCCCGCCATCACGAGTCATATGTTGAACATAGACCCGAAGTACGTCCCGGTTAAACAAAAAAGGAGAGGAATGGATCCGGAGAGGTCCGCCGCTCTCGGAGAAGAGGTGGACAAACTCAAAGCAAATGGGTTCGTCCGCGACGCCCTCTACCTTGAGTGGGTATCCAACCCCGTGCTAGTAAAAAAGGCGAATGGGAAATGGAGGACTTGCATAGATTATTCAGACTTGAACAAAGCATGCCCTAAGGACAGTTTCCCGCTGCCTAGGATCGATCAGTTGGTCGACTCCACCGCAGGACACGAGCTGCTGTCATTCATGGACGCGTACTCAGGGTACAACCAAATCCCGATGCATATTCCGGACCAAGAACACACCAGCTTCGTTACAAATGTCGGGCTATATTGCTATGTAGTGATGCCCTTTGAATTGAAGAACGCAGGAGCAACTTACCAGCGTTTAGTGAATCGGATGTTCAAGGACCAGCTGGGTAGAACGATGGAAGTCTATGTGGATGACATGCTCGTGAAGTCACGACGGTCAAACAACCACATTCGAGACTTGGCTGAAATGTTCGACATACTCAGGTTTTACGGGATGAAGATCAACCCTCTGAAGTGTTCATTCGGCGTCGCATCAGGGTAGTTTTTGGGATTCATCGTCAATGCTAGGGGAATCGAAGCCAACCCAGAAAAAATCCAAGCTATTCGAGATGTGCAAGCGCCCAGGACTATAAAGCAAGTACAAAGCTTGAACGGAAAAGTAGCTGCGCTAAGTCGATTTATATCTAGGGCAACTGACAAGTGCATCCCATTCTTCGATATCATAAAGAAAGGGAAGAGAAATTTTGAATGGACGTCTAGTTGTGAGGAAGCATTCCGGAACCTGGTGAGGCATCTGGAGAGTTCACCAATGCTAGCAAAACCAGTTGACCACGAGATGTTGTACGTATACTTGGCTGTATCCCCGCATGCGATAAGTGCTGCATTGGTTCGTGAGGAGGATCGAGTCCAGAAGCCGGTGTATTATGTTAGCAAGCGTTTAACAGGGGTAGAGAGGAATTACCCTAAAATCGAGAAATTGGCTTATTGCTTGGTGATTGCATCACGAAAGCTTCGCCCATACTTTCAAGCACATTCAATCGGCGTGTATACCGATCAACCCCTGAGGTAAGTACTCCAACGGCCGAAAACTTCTGGAAGATTGCTAAGATGGAACATCGAGTTGAGCCAATTCGATATCGCATACTTACCGCGAAGAGCATCCGATGGCAAGCATTAGCGGATTTCATCGCTGAGTTTACCATACCCATCAAACCGGATGACGACGACATCATTCCCCCCGTTCGATGGAAATTATACACTGACGGTGCATCAAACGACCGTTGCTCCGGCGCGGGCGTAGTTCTTATAACTCCGGAAAACTGATCAATCTGTTATGCCCTGAAGCTCGACTTCCCGGCTACAAATAACGAAGCCGAGTATGAAGCACTGATCGCTGGCTTGAAGCTCATCAGAGAACTCGGAATCGAATCAGTCGAAATCTTTTGTGACTCACAGTTGGTGGTTTACCAAGTACGGGGGGACTACCAAGCAAAGGGACGAAAGCTTGCTCCGTACCTCGTTCAGGTCCAAGAGCTACTATCAAATCTTGAACATTATGACATTTCACATATCCCGCGTGAACAGAACAAAGAAGCCGACTTATTGGCTAAGTTTGCAAGTATCGACGATGCGCAACAAATGGGATTGTATCCCGTCGAAGTCTTGCATGCCCCGAGCATAGACGGGATGAAAGTCGATCTCGTGTTAGAAACAGGAATCGAGAAGGAATCGTGGATAACCCCATTCAAACTGTACCTAACGACCAGGGCTTTACCAAAAAAAGAAGCGAAAGACGGCAGGTCCTTCGAAAGGCCGCGCGATACGTAATGCAGGATGGGTCGATGTACCGAAAAGGATTCTCAGTCCCATTATTGCGATGCATCGCTCATGATGAGACAAAGCGGGTCTTAAGAGAGGTTCACGAAGGGGAATGTGGCGACCATACTGGGGGGCAAACGCTAGCAAAGAAGATCCTCCGCTATGGATATTACTGGCCCACCGTAAACCGGGACGCCGCGGACTACGCAAGAAAATGCGACAAGTGTCAAAGATATGTGAAAATCTCGAGGGCTCCATCAACGGAACTCACACAAATGATTAGTCCCTGGCCATTTGCGATCTGGGGAATCGACATAATCGGCTCTTTGCCTATATCCAAAGGTGGCGCGAAATATGCGATAGTTACAGTAGACTATTTCACAAAATGGGCTGAGGCAGAACCTTTGGCCACAATCACCTCTAAGAAGGTCATTAACTTTGTTGTATGAAACATTATATTCCGCTTTGGCCTTCCACACACCATCATTACGGACAATGGGACGCAATTTGAAAGCAGAGAGTTCAAAGAGTTTTGTTTAAAATATGGCATCGAGAAGAAGTTCGCCGCCGTGGCACACCCGAAAGCTAATGGGCAAGTCGAGGCCGTCAACAAAATAATCAAGTCCTTACTGAAGAAGCGTCTGGAGAAGGTCGGAGGCAAGTGGGTAGATGAACTCCCGACAGCATTATGGGCGTATAGAACTACCCATAAGTCCGCGACCGGCCACACTCCATTCGCCTTGGCATACGGCTCTGAAGCCGTTATACCCGTGGAACTTGAAGTTCCATCACACCAAGTGACATACTATGATCCCAAGATGAACCAGATGCTCTTGTTGGAATCACTGGACTGCATCGATGAAAAGCATGAAGAAGCCGAATTAAGGGCGGCAACGCATAGGCACCGAGTCAAGCGCTACTACGACGGCAGAGTCCGCCCAAGGATCTTCGATGTGGGTGATCTCGTTCTGAAACGAGTTTTCCCGGTACCATCACGTATGAATCCCAGCTGGGAAGGTCCGTACGCCATTGAACGGAAGTTTGGAGAGGGAACATTCAAGCTGGCAACCGTTGATGGCACGACACTCCCCCGAGCATGGAACAGTGAACATCTGCGGCACTATTACATTTAGCATGTTTCCTTTCTTGTTTTAAGCACTGTTATTTCCTGCATCTTTCCATTCAGTAATAACTTAGTTTCTTTTTAAAAAAAAAGTTGTAATCGAACAGTTTAGTTGATTTTCATTAATAAAGGCTTGAAGCCGTACCTTCCATGAATCACTAACGTTTCTATATCTCATAATTGAATGACGAACTACATTATCTTGTACGACGTACGGACTCGTATAACCGATTTCAAATCTCCGAATCCCTAGAGTGCGGAGCGGAGTACTCTAAGTCCCAAGAGCGCGGACTAGAGTATAAACGATTTCAAAATCTCCGAATCCCCAGAGTGCGGAGCGGAGTACTCTAAGTCCCCAAAGCGCGGACTAGAGTATAAACGATTTAAAATCTCCGAATCCCCAGAGTGCGGAGCGGAGTACTCTAAATCCCCAGAGCGCGGACTAGAGTATAAACGATTTCAAATCTCCGAATCCCCAGAGCGCGGAGCGGAGTACTCTAAGTCCCCAGAGCGCGGACTAGAGTATAAACGATTTCAAATCTCCGAATCCCCAAAGCGTGGAGTGGAGTACTCTAAGTCCCCAGAGCGTGGACTAGAGTATAAACGATTTCAAATCTTCGAATCCCCAGAGTGCGGAGCGGAGTATTCTAAGTCCCCAGAGCGCGGACTAGAGTATAAACGATTTCAAATCTTCGAATCCCCAGAGCGTGGAGCGGAGTACTCTAAGTCCCCAGAGCGCGGACTAGAGTATAAACGATTTCAAATCTCCGAATCCCCAGAGTGCGGAGCGGAGTACTCTAAGTCCCCAGAGCGCGGACTAGAGTATAAACGATTTCAAATCTCCGAATCCCCAGAGCACGGAGCGGAGTACTCTAAGTCCCCAGAGCGCGGACTAGAGCATAAACGAATACGAATCTCCGAATCCCCAGAGTGCGGAGCGGAGTACTCTAAGTCCCCAGAGCACGGACTAGGGTATAAACGAATACGAATCTCCGAATCCCCAAAGTGCGGAGCGGAGTACTCTGAGTCCCTAAAGCGCGAACTAGAGTATAAACGGTTTCAAGTCTCCAAGTCCCCGGAGCACAGAGTCAGCAAAAAGTCCAAGTACTCGAGAGATGCGGGACGAGAAGTACGCCATGTCCAAAAATGTTTGAACAACACGAGAATGGACCGGGAGATAATGCAACTCATAAGAACTTGAGTTATGGCTACAATTAGTCAGCAAATCAAAGAAAGACAAGAGAATCATTCAAACAAAAAGAAACTAAACTTTATTCGATAAGTTCAAAATGGGATTACATGATCACTCCTACAAAATCCAGACCTGTCTATACAAACTACAAGCTACGGAAGATAAAAGCAATTACAAGACTTAAGCAAGAAGCTCGTTGAACGAGTATATCGATCATTTCTTCGATTTCTTCTTCTTGTCTTCCTTCGTCTTATCCGATGACTCCTCTCCCTCACGCCTTTTCTTAGACTTCTTGCTTGCTAAGGAAGCGGAGTCAGGAGTAGGAGACGGAACATCTAGCGGTTTGGACCTGCCCGGGAGGATGATTTTCATAGGTCTGTTCTGCGGGTCGGAAAGTTCCAGGATTCCAGGTTCAACTTTAACCTCGGCCTTTTTCTTCTCCTCTTTGGCAAGGCGGTCCTTCATGCTCATATGCGAGGTATGCTCAGTGGCGCCGGTGATTTCAATTTCATCAACCCCTTCGGCAGGAGATGAAGCGTCGAGCTTATCATCATCCAGCGCCCCGATCAACTGAGCATCGGGACCAGGGAGTACTCCCGCGTGGACAGCATCGCTTGTTTTCCCTGCCTCCTCCTTGGCGTCATCGCTCCTCGGAGTTTGCTCGGCGTCAGAACAACCTGCACGAAAACATAAAGAATGAGCGTTAGAACGAGTAGCCACTGCTGAAAAAAAAAGACAGGATCTTTCAACTTCTAGAGAAAGAAGAATTTCCCACCAGGTTCCGGTTGGCTATCGGTGGCGCGTGGGGTTTCACCCTCCAGGATAGGTGATAGCACATGAGCACTGAGCCCAGGGTCTTCGGGGTCATAACCAACATGCTGCTCGAATGGATCAAGTGTCGACCGACCGGCCGATTGGGCAGCAGACTGAGCAGTAGTATGAAGAGCAGTAATATTAACCCCAGATGGGCCAGCTTCACCATCTTTTTCTTTTGGAAGGGGAGAGCCTTTGCTGTAAAGTGCTAATGCTGCGGATAAATCCGATGTTTCATTCCCCCTAAGGAACTCCTTCACCAGGGCCTCCTCATCGACCTCTTCGGAGCCTGACTCGATCTTCCTAATCCTTATCAAAGTTTCCTAGGCCTCGGCTAGGGACTCAAGGTAGCCGTCACCCAAGAATGTTAAGTCGCGATGCATGAGGACACGGGCTCCATATTCAGCAATCAACGGGTCAAACATGCTTTTGACCTCTTCCCTGCCGGCTGCCGCGGCCGCCTCAAGGCGAGAGTCAATCTCCTCTGCAGCCTCTCTTTTTCCCTCCTCACGGGCCTCATCCTTCATTTTCTCAACCCCAGTGAGTTCATCATCGAGCTTTGTTTTCAGGAGTCGGGTAGCAATGATCTCATCACAGTATCGTTGTGATTCTTCTTGAGTAGCTACCTTATCCTCCTTCTCCTTGGAGAGTAATTCTTTCAGCTCTTTGACTTGGGTGGCGAGCGCGTCCTTTTCTTTTTGGACAGAGTCTTTTTCTAGGGCGAGGGCACCGCTGCGCTGGACTGCTTCGTCAAGATCTTTTTTGTGAGCCGCCTCTAAACGAGTAACTGCCTCAGCAGTATCTTTTGCGCTTTATTCAGCGGCTTCCAGCTTCGACTTATACGAAGCAAGCTCTTCGTCTTGGAGTTTGATGATTTTCCTATCGCTATTGGCCTCCAGATTCAGACGATCAATCTCGTGTTAACGCTCAACGGATACTTCCGAGATCTTCTCCACCAAGTGCACAAACGCATCATGTTGAACATAGACGTCGTTATTGCTGGCAATGGCACTCTGTTTCACATGCCCGGGAATATGATGAATGGCCGGGAGGAACTTCAGACCATCGAAGCAAATTTTTGGAAACTTGGCCTTAAGATCGACCATCTTTTCCGCAACAGTTGGGTCCACCGCAGGAGTAGGAGGAGGAGGCTTTGAGAATTCCGCTTTTTTCCGTTGCTCTCGGACTTGCCTTGTACTCGATGAACTGGAATGTTGTTCTCGAGGAGCATCAGATTGATAACCCTTCTGTAAAGACTTCTCTCTATCCGGCTCAGTTGGAGGAGGAAGATCACGGGACTGGGAAGATTGAGAGTGTGCCTTCTTGCGGTGAGACGACTCGCGGGGACGATTGTCCCTATCTTCATAATCGCCTCTGTCCCTACGTCTGCCTGAACCAGAATCCCGTCCAGAGTGATGAAATACAGAAGAGCCCTGAAGACGATCGAGTCCGTGAGAACGCCCCATATCACCTGCAAAGAATGGAGATAACAACGAGTTAAGAAAAGTCCATGAGATGAGGAAAAACTTGAAGTGTATGATGGAATGCATATGTGCGTGTGTGTCCTAGTGTTCCCCCCGATGGACCAGTTCGTTTATCTTTACTAATCGGGGTGTTGTCTCCTTGGACCGGGAGTTGAACTCCCGCATTGCCTCTAGCGGGCGAAGAAAATTTGAGGTCTTCAGAATCATCAAACCCGTAATTAAGTATGTCTTCGGGAATAGAAAGGTTCGATAGACCCCTCAAGGAACTTTCCAGATGCTGCGAAGAAGCCTCTTTCTCAGGCGGGATAGGCGTAACTTTTGAAGTGCCACCAACTTTCTCCTTTTGAACTGTATATTTTAACTTCTTCTTCCCCTTCGAAGGGGAGGATGACGTCTCAATATCTTGAACCTCGATTGCCGGATTCCAAGCGGGACCCACGTTCTCGCCTTGAGTCTCAGGAACATCATCTTCTCTGCGCTCACCTTCTCCGTGCGTATCGGGAGTGCGGCGCGACGACGACCCGGCCTGTTTTTTCCCTTTACCGGACGAAGGTTTGGGAATGGTGACACCTTCTAGAAGGCTGATCCGACGACCAAGGGCTAGCAAGCCAAACCCTGACAGCGATTCATTTGAAATGATAGTCCGGATGTCTCGATCCTCAGCAGGAAGAGCTCTAATGGCTTCAACAGCCTCAGAATATCCTCGGCCTTCCGGACGCGGGTTGATACCTGAAAAGATGAAATGAAGAGTTAGGAAAAGCATGACTCCGATTAAATACGAATAGTGACTCAACAGAGAGACTTACTGCCTTCAACCCATCTCCTAGCGAAACCAGAAGGGCAGCGCACATAGAACCATTCCTGTTTGTACAGGGCGAATTTGCTACATGCCCCTGTCAAGATCTGGCATTTGTGGTATGGCTCGAGGAACATAAAGGAAGGACTGTCTTTCCGTCTCTTGAACATATAAATGTATCTGATATCACCGGGGGTTAGAGATCTGGAGAAGACGGCCATGAAAAGTAAGTAAGTCCCGTATAGAAATGCATGGCCGTTCGGATGCAGCTGCGACAGAGCTATGTCTATGTACTGCAGAACATCCCGGAGAAATAAATTGAACGGAGGCACGCTGCCCATCCAACACATGAACTTGTTGCAGGTAGTGTACCCGACTGGGGGCAGATGAGGACGATCGTGTCTCGAAGGAACTAACACGTCGGCAAAAGGAATCCCATGAATGGAGCATATCCGTCGTAGAGCAGCTTCGTTGATCTTCGAGGCTTGTGAATCGATCGGATTGTCTAGTAAGATTGTTGCCTCCAGAGCATCAGGTGCCAAGTTATGAGCAGGAGAAGTCGACAGATTAGAAGTATCAACGGTTCCTTGCCTTGATGACGGCCCAGGCCTGTCGGATATAGTGGCGGAGCTAGATTTTCTCGACATCCCAAATAAATAACGAACCTGGCTAAGTGCTTGAGAGAACTATACTTAAAAAACATTGAACGTTAGAATTAGCAACACGAGTTTTCCCCCCACGTGGTGTGTGAACTAGTGCAAGCAATTGTGTACAAGCAATAAGATTTCAAAGATATAAAAATGAGCTTCGAATCGTTGCCTTCGAAGACCGTCATCGCTGACCGTCTCAAAGAGCCCGCCTGGTGGTGGTTACAGTTCCAGATCTAGAAAACGTGTAATTTGGGAAGTCTCCGGCTTAAGTCTAACTTGACATTTATAACTGTTCGGCATTTAAATGTTGTTCGGCAATTGCATTGATCGTCCTAAGAATAGGTCGGCATGTATGTGTGTTCGGTTAAGTCATTGTCAAGCGTTTGGCTAAAGGCCTTGTTCGGCTAAGTCTATGTTCGGCTAAAGGCCTCGTTCGGTTAAGTCATCGTCCAGTTAAAAGTTCTGTTCGGCATGTATGTGTTTGTTCGGCATGTCTAAGTTCTGTTCGGCATGTATGTGTTTGTTCGGCATGTCTAAGTTCTGTTCGGCATGTATGTGTTTGTTCGGCATGTCTAAGTTTTGTTCGGCACGTATGTGTTTTTTCGGCATGTCTAAGTTCTGTTCGGTAGGTATGTATCTGTTCGGCATGACAGTTGTTCGACAATTATGTTGTTCGGTCTAAATGCTATTCGGCGTATATGTCTGTTCGACATTTGGGTAGTGTTCGGCCTTAGTTCGTTCGGCTAAAGTAGCACTCCGCCCTCGATCATAATTCCACCCTGCTCCTTCTCCATCTACGCCGAACGACAGAGACAGATCGCCCGGCGAAGGTTACGCCGTTCGACACCCCATCTTCCTTTTTCTTCCAGCCTTGATCAGCACAAAGGAGCTAGGCCTAACTACCATGCACCGTTCGGCGACTCCAAACGTGCGAGCCACTTCTACTAGCCACACATTGTACAACCATAGAAATACCCCGTTTCCATGTGATGAACCTAAAGTTGAAGTAATGTAATCGTGGAAGGAATGATACCTAGTTCGACGATCGAAGTTGAGGAAGGATCAATTAGACTTTATATCTGATAGGATGGCAAGAATTGCAAGTCTCTAGGAATGACAGAAAAGAAGGCGTAAAAGGAAAATGGTGGAAGGGCGCCTGGTTATATAGTGGGAGTTAGAAGTTGAAAAGGCTATACCCGGTAGAACCGGTCAATACCAGAAGTGTTCGGCATCAAAACGAAGTGTCGTTCGGCACATGAGGGCTGTCCGGGTTCGAACGTATTGTTCGGCGTCCAAACCACGCTGGGCTGTCCGGCTTCGAACGTATTGTTCGGCGTCCAAACCACGCTCGTCACGCACCTCCGTCACAGGCATTCTCGAGAAGGCAGCATCAAGGGAAATTGAACCAGATTCAAAGCGCATCACGTTCGGTCACATGATACACTTTGGGGGGCAAGTGTTTCCTAGAGATTTGACCAGGCAACCAGTGCTCGGCATCAGGTAGCACTCGGCGTCAGAGAGTACTCGGCATCTAGGAGTGTTCGGCGAAGTACCCGGCTTCCTAGTGGAACTCGACGTCATAGAATGTCCGACATCTAGGAGTACTCGGCGAAGTACACAGCATCCATAATGTTCGGCATACAGAGCGCTCGGCGTTAACCAATACTCGGCAGCAAGAGTGCTCGGCATACAAGAGTGCTCGGCATCAAGACTGCTCGGCATACGAGAGTGCTCGGCATCAAGACTGCTCGGCATACAAGACTGCTCGGCATACAAGAGCGCTCGGCATCAAGGAGAACTCGGCAGCATCTTTAGTTCGGCATACAGGAGTACTCGGCGTAGTACTCGGTAGCATCAGGAGTACTCGGCAACAAGAGTACTCGGCATCTAGAAGAGCATTCGGCTTCGACTGACAAACATCCTGCACTTCCCAAACATCAACCACATCGTTCGGCATAGAAGGGACTGTTCGGCATCAGGGCGTTCGGCACACCTGGTTCGGCATACAACGACCACTGTACTGGGGCTGGAGCGTTCGGCTATCCAGCCCACTTGGGAAGTCCAGCCCATATTTGCCTATAAATAGAGGGGCAGGGTCACAGTGAACTGGATCCTTTTTTTGGAGGGAGAACACTGGAGAGACTCTGCCATTTTCAAGACTCATCTTCTCTACTTAACAACTTCATTCAAGCATTTGATTCACGAATTGTATTTGTAATCAACTACAAAGAAGATCAATAAAGTTTAACCTCAAAGTGGACGTAGGCAATTACGCTGAACCACTATAAATTTGGTGTTCTTATTTTCTGCAGTTAGATTAGCATTGTCTTCTCTGTTTAATTTACTTTCATCACTTATATCTCTACACAATCTTTCTCTACGAGGTTAGTGACCAATTTTGGTGCTAACAGTAACTAAAAGAAAAACAGTAAGATCTAAAGAAAGCAACAGAAATGTCAATAGAAATAAATGAGAATTGCAAAAGATAAATACATCTTTCCCATAAATTAAGCTTGGGAAAAAGTTTGAAAAGAAAAATCTTTCTTATGTAAACCGTGCTTGGAAAAGAAAATAGATATTTTATAGGATAGCGGCATAAGTTACAAGTACGGAAGGAGGGGTTCGCAAAAGTAAGATGGAGAAATGTGAAGTTTTTTCGTTTTCTACCTTCTTTCTGACATAAGAAATCGAATTCGGAGAATTATATTTTTCTGAAATTCGAATATTAAAAGTTGTGTGGTAGGATTTGGATGAAAATTCATTGAACTAAACCCCTATTCAGTAGGAGTGTGGGAAAAATTAGATGAAAAACGTTTTGAGTTTTCAAAAGATTGCATTCATATAGAAATTGCAAGTCTATTTAGGGTATGTGGATCATATTTTAAATAAATTTTTAAAGAAGAAAAGCATTCATATAAGAGGTACCGCTTAGAAATTCATGTACATGCATATATTTTGTATTGAATAACACTTTTTGCATAAGAACACGGATGGTCGCAAAATTGGATGTACACAAAATGGATATGATTGATGCGAAAAATTACATAATTTTACCCATGTCAAATTTCGGGGATGAAATTTCCCAAAGGGTGGGAGAATGTAACACCCCGCATTTTTATATAATTAAATAATCAAATAACCATGAATAGTGAAAATAAACAATTTTGTAATTGTCCGAATATGGCCTCGAAACTTATACCATTGTGTTGCGATTTTCTGATCAATTTCCATATATAACTTGTTGAAATCCGAGTTAATACGGAGAAATTACGAAAGAAACAAAAATCAAGAAAAAAAATAAAAAAATAAAAATAGCATGGGTCGACCCATAGGTCGACCCACAAGCTACAAGGGTCGACCCTAAGGTCGGCCCCTAATACACATAGGTCGACCCGCGTGTCTCACTGGACGTGAATTCGTCCAGGGGCATGCCGTAGTGTATTATTTTGATTTTTGTGCGATCAGAGCCATACATTCATAGATCTGATGGCTCCAAACGACCCTGTGACGTGGTGACTCCAAATTTAATCCAAAAATCCAACGGTCTGAGATCCCTAAACTCCACTATAAATAGAACGCTAGGCCTAGCTATTTTCTCACAATCAGATTTTCTCCCAATGGGTTCACTGTCCGAGACTGAACCCTAAATAGAAAATATTTCTTTGGGTTCATTGCCTGAGGCTGGACCCTAAAAAGAAAATATTTCTAGGGAGAAGATCTTCTCAATAAAAATATTAGACACCTTAGAAGGGGATCCAGGAAGACCATGGAGCCAAGCTAAGCACAAGAAAAGCTAAGGACGACAGGTGAGTGGATTTAAATTATATATCTTTTACGTTCATGATATACTATCATTAGATTCCCTTTATATATTTTAATTCAGCATTTATTTCAGTAATTAGTTCTATTGAAAACTATAAATTGTATAAGAAAGTTTATATTTAATTATTATTTATATGGAAAAGGAAGATAGTAATCCAATTAAATATGAATAATATTAGGCTTGACAGTTAGAGAAAGGCGTAAGCCTAAAAGTAAGAAATTTGCAGTTATTTACATCTATTTTAAAGTTGAAATTTAGCTTGTAAATGTTAGCTTCTTTTTATTTCTTTTTACATGAATAAATTAGTTAAAGAGAAGAATTCGCAAATACGAACTAAAATAGAAAAACACTAGATTTACATAAATTAGATGTAAGAAGAACTGAAATAAAAGGAGAAAAATAGAAATTTACAGTAAATTATGCTAAAATGGGAGAAATAAATAAAAAGGGAAAATCTAATAACTTGAGTTGGAAGTAAGTGATAGATTAATTGGTTGGTTTAGAAAAGAGAATACATTTCTGTAGCTTAATATTTAAAAGATAAGGATAAACGTAATTGCAAGAGTAAAAGAAAGAAAAAAGGAATTAGTGTAAAATAGAGAAACTGCTGTAATTTGCACTATCCAAAAAATAAAGAAATAATAAATGAAATATCTTGCAGTTACGGACTATTGTTTATAGCATTATTTAGTATTAAAATATTGAAATGGACTTTTTAGCACAGTTTCTTTAACCAACCAAATAGAATAGAACCACTTCCTAGAATAAAAAAGTTAAAGTGAAGAGTTATCGGAATTAAGGAAGAAATCAAGTTAATTATTAGACAAGACTAGAAGCAATTAACATAAATGTACCTAGATCTGCATTTACTACGAAGATAGTAGAATAAAAGCAGAGTAGTTATTATGATAAGTAAATTTATGACAGTCTGATGTAGTCCAAAGCCAAGATTGTCATATAATATAAGAGAATTAAAGAGAATTTAATATCATAATAAAAGAAGACAGACTAGAATATAAAATAGATGCTTGTAATTATATTTATAATATATAATTTATAAAAGAGAATAAAAGTGACAATTGCAAGTAAAATTGTAACATAGGTTATAATTAAGCAGAAAGAACAGAAAAGGCTTATTTTAAGACTTAGATTAAGTTAATAAGCAAATAGAGCATAAATAACAGAAGAGGCTTATTTTAAAACTTACACTAAGTTAATAAGCAAACATAGAAACAAGGCTCATACCAACAACATTCCCTTTCAGTCAGGAACTGATGGTCTCATAATAGTTAGGTGAGGCTGGGACAAGCTTATGCTAATTAGGGTAAATAAGTAGCCAACAAAATAAGAAAAGTAAACTAAACGCAAAATAAAAGATTAGACTTAGGGTCTAATAAAATAGTAAAATGCGTTTGGAGCAGCCCAAAGGATGAAGAGCCTAACGAAGTAGTTCATCATAGATTCCAACACAGAAGAAGCACGTCCAACTAAGTTATTTTGCGCTAGAAGGAAGTACAAGACTTCAACGAGACGTGAGGGTACTCTAGGATGGCCCTTTAGGGTAGGAATAGCGAAGCAGTCCCCTGGAGGCAGGTCTGTAGGTGTTCATTAAGAGAGTATGCCTTGACTGCTTTTGCATGGCAGGACCATTGTAGGCAGTCAAAAGGGGTTGATGTTTGGAGTAGGATATTCGTATGACACCGTACTTGACTTGCGAGTAGGTTTTAGTGGGTAGGACCCAAAAGGATAGTCGCGTGCGGATATCGGGCCAACATCAAACCAAGAAGTGAGTTCGGGAAAGACTAGAGTTAAACCAAAAGGCCAATGATTCTTTCACTATCGAGACATTGGATGAGGGGCGCAGCCAATTGGATGTTTAGATTGTTTGCAGTAGGGTACAGCCAGTTAGCTCTTTAGAGGTCTTTCGATTAGTTGAGGGATGGCTGCGTGGGGCCATAGCCATGATGAGAAAAGAGACAGACCAAGTAGAATATATGTAGGCCTAATGAAGCGATCCTTTGCAGATATAGAAAATCCCCGACTGAGTTCCGTACAAGGCAGACCTTGTTAAGCGGGATTCCAGGAGTAGACAGAACGATTACGTATAGTCCTCAAGGTATGCACTGTGTGGTACATTGTGAATGTCCGAGCATTAGTATAGGCTAGTGCGGACGTAGTTTTACGTTTTCATAATAGACAACGAAACATCTGTATTGTAGGCCTTACGAGGCAGTCCATTACAAATGTAGTTACAGAACGCTATAGGAGCAAGACAATGGAGTCCTTTACGAGGATAATACAGAAGGTACTATGGGTAGTACCTAGGACCGATGCGATCATTGGGCATATAGCTACATATATATATCAGTTATTAGGTTTTGATCTACTAGGGAGTAGATGGGCATGATTCACGCATAGAGGCGAGAGTATTATAAACCTAATAAACCTAATATAACAGAAAATGAAAATAAAACGGTATATGTAGAATTAAGCCTAGAAGTGTATAATTTGTCCATTCACCAGAACTTTAGTTCTGACCCCCTCATAACATTCTACAGGTTAGGTAGATGGTAGAGACTTTCCAGCTTTGTGACACTTGTTTATAAAGTGTTATTATATTGGTGAGTATTTACTTACTATTATATTTTAGTCAGTTCCGCTATGAGATATTTATTAAGCTCTGATGTATTAGTCTTTGCCTATTTGCAAAATACCAGATACCCAACTTGGACTTCAGTGGGCTTGGATTTTAGCACTTTTGCGAAAAATCCGGACCCATTGGAATTCGGGTCGTTACATTATTCGCACTACCTCTTTAATAAATATTGCGCAATCTGAACTAAGTTTAAGATATTCTTTTCTACGGATGCACCCATAAACAATGTATTTCCAGTTTACCCATCATATAACAATATCATACAACTCATGATTAAAAACTATTTACAGTTTCAATTAATATATGTATATATATTGGTGTAGTTATCTTCATGCTGTCATGCTTGGAAGAAGATATTGATAGGAATATCAATCATATCGATTGATTACTTTGCAAAATCTGTTGAATGTATCATAATTACCAAATAGAATTAGAATTAGAATCATACTTATTAAGTTTTTTTCATTTTGTGAAGTTTGAAAATGAATTCTATGACATGTTTACTGAGGTAGCTCCAAGTTGTTCTTCTTATAATGGAAAAAAAATTAGAAATTTATGTAGTTATCCAATATTTTATTTTTACTTTTTTATTCCATTGTCCAACAAGTTATTTCGATGACCTTATTTTTGTATTTCGGTTAATTTGCAGAATGTTTGATGAATGTAATATTCCAGCAAATGGGGGAAAATGTGTTGCATTTCATTGACTACGGGGGAAAATGTGGTAAGGTTCTTCTTTTTCTTTTTTGGGCAAAGCAAGTTTTATTTATCTATTGCATTATACTTGTGAATATGTGCAATTACTATATTTATGAATTTTTCTATACCAACTTCATGTCATACTTACATCTATTATATTTTGTTTCTATTTGTTTAGCGTGTTCTCTTTTTACTAAAGAAAATGGCTGCTTGGAATATAAACACACGCAAACATTTACATATGTTTACACACGTACATACCCTAGATATCATTTACCAATTTCCTTGAATCGAATAATTAATTGGCAATGCACGTGGACCAAATTGTCATTTTTCTTAATCCACAACTTTGGCTATGTCTTACTCCATGTTTTATTCAACTACAAGAAATCGCTTCTCCTCTGATACTCATTTCCTTAGTACGATTATTATTTCTAAGTCAATTTTGAATGAACTAATTTGAATTACATGAACTACATAGGAAACATGACAATTGAGTTGGATGTGGAGAGTAATACCAATTCACATTTCTAAATCTAAGTTCGGAAAAATGGAATGTAACAGCTCATCACAAGAGGTAAATCGAGCAAATTGTTTTCTGTTGAATCTAAAGTTGAATCTTATTTCATTTTATATTTAGTTCATGCTAGATCATAGTTATGATTAAGGCGCGCGTCTAGGCGCACTTAGGCTCAAAAATGGTTCAGGCGCACATTATGCGCCTTTTTGTAGTTTGAGGCTCTTTTTGTAGAATTCAAATTTTCAATATAGTTTAAAAAAAATTAAATAGTTAAATGAATTATAAAATATGGTTTAAAATTTAAAATTTAGATAATAAAATATTTAAATACTTGAATGAATTACAAAATATGGTTTAAAAATTAATTTGTAGTTAGTAAAATAGTAGATCAAACTTGTATAAAAGGCATGCAAAAATGCCCAATGCTCAAAAAAGCCCAAGGCTGTGTGCTAGATTTAGGTTTGCGAAATGATTTATTTGTTTTCTTTCAAGAAGTTGCAGATTAAAAATTATTGACATCCAATTTAAAGTCAATACTAGAGAAGTAGGTAGAGACTCCAATTTAATTTATTTTGTTTGCAGTAATGTTCATATTTATATAAATTGCCAAACTTACAAATATGTACAGTGAGTTGTTCTCTTAGAGGAGGAGTCCAATCTTGCTAAATAGCTTGGTTTTTTAAGGTCTACACTCATATTTGCAACTGCGTGTAAAAGAAAAAGGTAAGTTAGGGTAAATGAAGATTTAAAGTTAACCATATGCCGGAATATTTGTTGATTATCTATTTTGTTATAAAATGAGCTATATACTACTCTTATTTCCAAAGGATTAGATTTGAAAACTTGGTTTAATCGTTTATTTACCTTTGTTCAAACTAATTATTCATTTTATTCAATTATCCACATAACACCTGAAATGAAGATAAGATTGCAGATAGTTCTCATAGCATTTTTTTTCGAGCTCTTCAATTTTTTCTGAAACTGATACTGAGTTTTCATACACTTCAGGTTTGTCAAGGTCCATCGTTTTGTGTTCTTTTGGGTTTCTCCATGCTTAGTTGCAATTTGCATTCATGATAAAAGTCGTTGTATGTTGTCTTATGGAAACTAAACATGCATTTTAAAGGGACATGAGATGTTACTCAAGATTATTTATAGAAGTCTGCTTTAAAATTTAACAAATAGGACTTTTGTAATGAAAGAGGAGTATCGTATTATTAGTTTGGCAAAGAGATGGAAGTCCATTGTTGTCTCTGTAGTGTAAAAGCAAGAAATCAAGAAAAAGTTTCTTAACATAGGATAGGTGCAAAATAATTACTTATATTTTGCATATTATAACAACAGAGATACACACAACCAGTTCAAACTAAAGGTGAACAAAATGCATGTGGTGCATTTGCATTAGGTTTGTCTTGGCAGCCATAAAAGATGATGTTCATTATGGATGGGGCCAATAAGGAGAGGCCGCCTTGGATTGTCATATATATTACTTACATAAGGTACCGAAGCTTCTCACTTTTGTACTAACCTTTTTGAATACGATGACTTCTCACTTTTGTACTAACCTTTTTGAATATGGTGACTTAACAAAGTACTTCTTAATTCATGGAGCACAATTCTTACTTTGAGATAGTCAACTTTTATTTCCATCTGGAACACAATTATTAGATATGAGCGTTACGGCACGTGCTTCGCGCGTGATGATGGCATGTGCTTTGTGCGTGAATTTATATATGATTATCACATTAAAGAGAAAATGATTTGCAAAAATATTTAGTCATGTTTTTATATTGAAATCATGTGTAATTAATTTAAATTTTTATTTCTAAATTGTAACATTTAACTTTTTGTTAGTTTGAATTTTATTTATATTATTAATTAGTAAACAACGAATTTTAAATGATGTTTATTTGTTTAAATGATATTTATTTGTTTGATCCATTCTTAAGCATAGAGGGATAGTTTGAGTTTGTAAAGAAATTTTACCGTTTTAACTTAGTTTGAATAGTTCCAGTCTAGCCTAGAAATAATAGGCTAAAAATAATATGAATAACATCTGCATTTTATTAGGATTTTACCGAATTTTTTAGTTAGTTGTATGTGGAATAATAGATAATAATTAAATTATATATGAGTAAAGGGTATTTTAAAAAGTTCACGGTTGGACCAAAAGTTTACGCTTCCAAGCCAACTATTAATAAAGATTTCCATCTCCACCAACTTTTATTTTTACTGTGTCAATGTTAACATGTCGCTTTCAACTTATGAATTTTTTTTATATTCATGCAATTAAATAGAGAACTTACACTAATATTATGTGCTTAGCTGTAGTAACTTTGTATTTAGTTTAGATCAATGTACGATTACATTTGATAATCAGATTGTCATTGTATTAACCTTAAATATAGATGACAATGACTCTAGAATGTGTGCTTAGCTATAGTAAATTAGTAATTAATGTGCATGACTTTTAACTTGAAGCTAAGATAGTTTGAAGAAATATAGTCAATGGAAGCTTACACTTAAAAGTTGGATAAATAATTCTTTTACTGTTATTTTTCTTTATGTATCACACATGCATGTATTGAGTTTGCTGTGCTATATTTGATGAATATTGTATTCTATACAAAGCTTTGATATGTATGTACTAACCGTTCATCATAATTGTAGTAAGCTTGCATTAAAATATCATCATGATAAAAACCAAGGAAATGAGGATGCAAAAAAGAAATTCATAGAGATCGACAATTGACGCAGCCTACAGGATCACACAACTCACGAATTGATGAATTCGCGGAAAATGAATCGGTGAAACAAAATGAATCGATGAATTGAAGATACCCAAGTGCCCAAATCCATTGATCTCTCGAGATACCGGATTCTAGCTATCTTCAACACGTTGATCGCGCACGATACCGCGTTAGAAGATCTACGATTCTTCGACGTTGATCTCGCGCACGAGATTCCGTGAATCGGCTTCAAGTTCGTTGATTCGAGCGCACTCGAATATCCGAAGATGAAGAAAGGAGATAACACTCAACTTCCAATTTTAATGGAGGCACAAAGCTCTCAACAAATTTTATTCAAAAATCAACTCCTTTACAAATGACAACACATCTCTATTTATAGGGAAAATACAACACCCCCGACTTAACAAGTTACAACACAGACGACTTAACAAAATTCGACTTAAGAAACAAACGACATAACAAAACAATGCGACTTAAGAAACAAAGACTTAACAAACAACTACTAAACAAACGACTTAACAACTTAGGCAGAGCGACTTAACAAAGGTGACATAACAACTTCTCGCGACCTAAGCTTCTTCAGCGACTTAAGCTTCTTCAACGACCTAAGCTTCCTCAGCGACTTAAGCTTCTTCGCGACTTAACATCTTGCTCGTTTGCGACCTTCTGGAGAAGTTCACGACCTAAGCTTTGTTCGCGACCTAACTGGAAGGTCGTTCGCGACATAGGCAACAGTTCGTTCGCGACCTAGGCATTCTGAAGCTCGCGATTTAGGCTGGAAGCGACCTAAGGAGGATCGGCTTCGTTCGCGATCTACTGGAACGACCTAAGCTGGATTTCGCGACTTAGGGTTTAGGCCGGATTTCGCGACTTAGGGTTTCGCCATTCTGGATTTGCTCGCGATCTACTGGAATGCGCTGTATCATCCCTTCGCGACCTATGGAGGCGACTTTCAGGCAGCGACTTAAGGTAAGTCGTTTACTTAATTTCGCGCTGCATCATCCTCCCCTGGTTGAAAAGAATTCGTCCCGAATTCACACTTTTTTCTTCTTCGAGACGCTGTCTTCCATTCATTATTTGGTCTGATGTGGCTCTGGTGATAACCACTCTTGAGATTGATCTTGTCTTGACCCTTTGAAGTTGCGGCTCGACATAAGGAACGCATGGCATAAAGTAGACGTGACATTAGGCAGGCGGCATAAGGAAGTGATCCGAGGGAGATGACATCATGATGCTTGTGCCAATAGGAAGGTGTGATATAGAACCAAAACGTGATGAAAATGCGAGATGATATAAGGAAGTTTAAAATCGCAGAGCGACACAGGCAGTCACGACTGAAGAAGTGTGATGACTCATGCCCAGATTCTTGTCTGTCCTTATCTCGTTCAGGTGTATCATCATTTAGAATCTTTCTTTGACGGGTTGCATCAATTTCCCCTGATTGAAATGAATTCCACTCCCTTCTTCTTTGACATGTTTATTTTCATGAAACGGTTCCAAGCAGTTGACGTTGACAACGTCAACAGTGCGGACATGATCAGGTAACTCCAACTGACAATCATTCTCTTCCTCCTGTCTTTTCCACTCTTCCGGTTCTTTCAGATTCACAAGATCATACAATTCCCGTAGTAAAATAGCATCTGGTACTAGTCCAGTTTGATGCTGAATGTCCTGTAGTGGTGGTAACTCTTCGGGTAGTTCCTTATGATATTCGACTTCAGACTCATCGAATTCTGATCCAACTTCCTCAAAAACCTCAAGATCTTTACTCGTTCCTTGCCCGGTCAACACAAACAATTCATTACTAATTTTCACCTTTTCAACGGACTCTTCCAAAAACACAAGACAAGTTTCTTCAAACAGTTCCTCAGAAATCTCATCTTCAAACTCTTCAAATACTTCAACCTCTTCAGGATTCTCAAAATCAGAACTTTCTCCAGATTCAATCCACATTGATAATTCATCACTATCTTTCATTTTATTGACGAACTCTTTCAAAGATAATAGACTATCTGATTCTGCCTTCTCTTCTGTTTCACTTTCACTTTGTTCGGGCTTTTCGAAAACTAAGGAATTTACACTTGGCTAGCTCTCATCCATAAGCTCAGGTGTTAAGCAAGAATCCTCCATCATCAAGCTATTTCCCTCAACTCCGAACACAATTTCTTCTTCCATACTATCGACATCAATCTTTGACGGTGAAGAGAAATCAACTTCTACATCCACATACTTTGACGTTGAATAAAATCCCATCAACAAATTACAATCATCATTCTCTAACTCGACCTCTTCATCTTCGTTGTCAAACTTTGGTGGTAATTCTTCGTACGATTCCGTAGGACCGACCTCTTCAAACTTTCCTACCATTGGTTTAACCACCTCAGGAGTTTTAAGCTCTTCACTTGCCTCATACCTAACCAACGATTCAGCACTACCTTCCGCTTCTTCAACACTTTCGCTGAAAGATAATGGACTAGTCGGTTCCTCTTCCTTTTCTGGCTTGCTTTCAGTAGAATCATCCACATCCTTGTTTTCACATTCTTCTACAACTAAGGCTTTCATCTTGGACTCCGTACATTCAATACTTCTATGGTCAGACTCCTGATAATGATAGCGCTTAATTCGGTCATCAACCTTTGTTTTAGTGATTCCATGTACAACTGGTTCGTTGACTCTCTTAGAAACTTTTATACTGCAATTAACACCTTTATTCTGATTGCTGAGGCTTGTAACCACGCCCTTTCCTCGACTCCCTTGACTCAACTTCTGCAACTGTTGGTTCATACGAACTTGATAATTGTAGGGTAAGAAATTTGCCTTCATAATCCTTTTCATCTTATCCCACGTGACAACTTTGGATTTCCTCATTCTCTCTCTGGTTGATTTAGTTTGTTGCCACCAATTCATAGCTCTTCCTCTCAGTCTTGTAGCAACTAACTTAACTTGACGATCTTCAGACACGTTGTTGAGTTTAAAAATCTTTTCAACCTTTGATAACCAATCAAAGAATTCCTCTGCTTGTAGACCACCTCGGAATTCTGGAATTTCTGTGTTCATCCTTGACTCCCGTGTATGACCACTCTCTTCAACATTCCTATATTGATTTTGCCTTTGACCTGGATACCGAAAGTGAACTCTATCACCATAACTATCTTCTTCAAAATTAGATGAGCTTCGATGTCGATTCTGAACATTGACTCTTCTATGACCATGCACGTCCTCTCTACTTCTTCTTTCCTCTACTCGACATCTTTCACAATCACAATATGGCTCATGCTCGTAACCATGATAAGCTCTTCTTTCTTCATTCTGATAATCATGATTGTCTCGAAATCCACGATCTTGATTTATCGACAAGGATGGTTCTCTCTTTTCTCTATCATAGTGTGGCGACACTCTCCTTTGATTTCGATTCATGTCAGACATCATTCTCTCCACTCTCTCGAAACCTTTACTGAACCTTTCATCGATGCGTTGTTCCATCTAGGGATGGCAATGGGGCGGGTCTAGGGTCCAAACCCGGTTGACCCGCCCCTGTTTTGGCCCGCCCAGACCCGCCCCATTGGGTCATCGGGGCGGGTAGACCCATGACCCGTTCTTGAGAGCTCCGGGTCTAGGGTCGGGTCGGGGCTTGGCTGACCCGCCCCAACCCGACCCGCACTTCTAAGATCTCATGAAATCGCTTTAGTATTATAACGATGATTTGTTAATCTTTATATATATATATATCTGTGTATGTTTGATTATGACATGGATATTATAATGTTCCAATCAATAAGCTATAAAATGTTTATAGTATTAAGCTGCATCATTGATATTTATAAAATAACATATGCATATTTTTTTTGAATTATTTTGTACACCACATTTTTATTATCTTCCTTTATAATTGTAAACACATTGTTATTTGTATTTAATGTATCATTTAGTAACAACAAATATAAATACATGTACATTAGTACACAATTTTGAATCAATACATAAACCTTCATCGGGTCTCGGGGCGGGGCGGGTCTACCCTGACCCGTACGGGTCTCGGGTTGGGGCAAAATTCTGGACCCGCACCGGGTCTACGGGGCGGGTCTGGGGCGGGGTCTAAAAACCCCGGGGCGGGCCTGGGGCACAAGAAACCCGCCCCAACCCGCCCCATTTCCATTCCTACTTCCATCTGTTCAGCATCTTCTCTCTCATACAAATTTGCAACATTATGATGACGGTTAACACGTCTCGGAGGCATGATCTAATCTTCAACAGATCAAAACACGAACTTCACTTTGATCCAAAAAAAATTATCGAATCAAAACTCCCCCACTTGTTTGAAATCTCACGAACACCCAAATAAACAAACAACTCAATTCGAACTTCAAAAACTTCATATCTCAAAATTGACGCCCAACGAACTTGGATAAGTTCGTCTCCTAGCTCACGACTTGAACAAATCTCGCACAAACTTGAACAAGCTCACTTCTAGCTCTGATACCAAATGACGCAGCCTACAGGATCACACAACTCACGAATTGATGAATTCACGGAAAATGAATCGGTGAAACAAAGTGAATCGATGAATCAAAGATACCCAAGTGCCCAAATCCGTTGATCTCTCGAGATATCGGATTCTAGCTATCTTCAACACGTTGATCGCGCACGATACCACGTTAGAAGATCTATGATTCTTCGACGTTGATCTCGCGCACGAGATTCCATGAATCGGCTTCAAGTTCGTTGATTCGAGCGCACTCGAATATCCGAAGATGGAGAAAGGAGATAACACTCAACTTCCAATTTTAATGGAGGCACAAAACTCTCAACAAATTTTATTCAAAAATCAACTCCTTTACAAATGACAACACATCTCTATTTATAGGGAAAATACAACACCCCCGACTTAACAAGTTACAACACAGACGACTTAACAAAATTCGACTTAAGAAACAAACGACATAACAAAACAATGCGACTTAAGAAACAAAGACTTAACAAACAACTACTAAACAAACGACTTAACAACTTAGGCAGAGCAACTTAACAAAGGTGACATAACAACTTCTCGCGACCTATGCTTCTTCAGCGACTTAAGCTTCTTCAGCGACCTAAGCTTCCTCAGCGACTTAAGCTTCTTTGCGACTTAACATCTTGCTCGTTCGCGACCTTCTGGAGATGTTCGCGACCTAAGCTTTGTTCGCGACCTAACTTCAGCGACCTAACTGGAAGGTCGTTCGCGACATAGGCAACAGTTCGTTCGCGACCTAGGCATTCTGAAGCTCGCGATTTAGGCTGGAAGCGACCTAAGGAGGAGCGGCTTCGTTCGCGATCTACTGGAACGACCTAAGCTGGATTTCGCGACTTAGGGTTTAGGCTGGATTTCGCGACTTAGGGTTTAGGCTGGATTTCGCGACTTAGGGTTTCGCCATTCTGGATTTGCTCGCGATCTACTGGAATGCGCTGTATCATCCCTTCGCGACCTATGGAGGCGACTTTCAGGCAGCGACTTAAGGTAAGTTGTTTACTTAATTTCGCGCTGCATCAACAATGGTACATTTTGTTATGCTTTTTATATTACTTATATCAAATATTATTGGAATGACAAGGAATGATACATCAACTCTCTACCAAAATTTGTAAAATTAGTGTAACTTGCCGATATTTAGTTTATATAATAGAACACCTGTAATCTTCCTTTATTAAAGACAAATCTGTGCTGATTAAAATAATGTACATTTGAATAAAATGACATAAAGATTCATTTTCATATCAGCAATCCGTATGTTATTATTTGTTTTTTGTTTTAAGGAAAGTGATCGATTAATTAAACTTTTATAACGCTTATAGACCAAGAAAGTATCTAAAGGAAGTGGTCATGCACTAGCAAAAGTTATAACTGTTGTTTCATAGAAATTAAGCGTAGTGATTAACAGTGTGCCTGAGACATAAAATTGTATATTTTATGATATAAAATTATAATTATTGGTACCGTGTATATTTCGATTATACACGTTACTCTTTGCAAAAATATATAGAAATATACAACCATAAATATAGACTGATACAAGCAGATAAATTATATACCATGATGTACTTTTATTTTTTATTTTTGAAACTTCAATGTTTATTGACTTTTGGATCTAATTACGTTCAATGGATAAGGGCATGTGTTTATACGCTTTTGCTTTTACCTCTTGCTGTGACAATTGAGTTTCATTGTCATTTATGGTAAATCAAATTTATTTGCACTGAAATGGGTAAATATTTTTTTCTCCTAATATAAAAGTTAGTATGTTTTATGTCCCTATTGTCTTATATATTTAGGTTCCTAGTATAAAAGTTAGCCAGTATGTTTTCTTGATGTAAAATCGTTAGTTACATGAAATCAATGGCTAATATAAAGGCCTAATTCATGTCTTTATTTTCAATATCAGTAGCAAATCATTACACAACCAAAAAAACTAGCAGCAAATCATACAGTAAGTAGTAAATGCTTTAATGGAGAATTCAACTGAAAATTCTCCAATCTAATTTTGTAAAGAAAGTTGAATAAAATACACGAATGCTCTTGATAATTAACAATCAAAGCCAATCTTTTCTTCCACGAAACTGCCAAAATTTTATGCCACATAAACATGGAGTGACCAAAACAACATCATTAAAAGTAGGATAAAGTTCTAGAGTTATACAACAAATAAAATAATAGTAGGTTGAATTGAGGAAACGCCATAGTTATACAGAAAACAGTAAAGAGGCATACCAAAATATCATATAACTTATGAGTCATTCACATTTATAAACATGGAACATTTTCCACCAAGTTGATGTGAAAATGATCATTTTGTGCTCATTAGTTCATGCTCAAAGAGGGCGTCCTCAACAATTAAGGAAATTATATTTGCAAAAAGGAAATGAATAAAGGAAATTGGTTCAAAAATACTGCAGCAATTATACATAAAGAGTGAAATATAACTGCAAACTTTCATATATTACTTCATATTTTTAGGGAAATTTATAAATATAGTAAGAGGAAGATGTTAACAATTTAAATATAGTAAGAGTCAGATGTTAACAACAGGTTCAAAATTTCATTATACAGCTGTAATATTTAGTAATAAGGTATAATGAGTACCTAATAAATCTACTGGCTTCACCCCTTCTCCTATATCAAATGTACGTTTTATTATTGTTCACACGTGTATGTGGATATATATAGCAACAAGCCACTAAAGGCTTCACAAAATAGTATTGGAAACAGTAGATGTACATCACCATCACCCCTTCCCCTCAATCAAATGTACTTTTTATTATCATCCACATGTGTGTGTGAATACACACACACACACACATTCCATTCATTCATTTCTGTTTGCATCTTATTTACAGTCTGAATTACAACAATTTGATTTTTCCCTGTCCTCTAGCAGTTTTGCAACCAAAAGATATTGAATTCATTTATTACCGTGTTTATTAATATTTCTATGATAATGCAGTATATATGCTCATGCGCACGCGCACACATATTCATAGACGGCAGTTAGGCATCACCATCACCCCTTCCCCTCTGTCAAATTCTCTATCATACAACATATGAGTCATTCAAATTTCTAAACATACATCCGTTTCCACCAAGTTGATGTGAAAATAATAATTTGTGCTCATTAGTTTATGCTAAAAGAAAGGCATACTCAACAATTAAGGAAACTTATATTTGCAAAAGGGAAAAGAATAAAGGAAATTGGTTAATTCAAATATTATAGCTATTATACATGAAGAGTGAAATATAATTCACGTTCATTGCAAAATTTCATATTATATTTTTTGAAGGAAAGTTATAAATATAGTAAGAGGAAGATGTTATCAATTTAAATATAGGAAACCTTAACAACGATTTTAAAATTTCATTACACTGTAGTAATATTAGTCATAAAGTGAAGCAATAAGTATCTAATAAATCTATAGGCTTTACCCTAGCTCCTCTGCCAAATGTACTTTTCATTGTTATCCACATGTGTGTGTGAATGTATATAGCATCAAGTCACTACAGGCTTCACAAAAGTAGTTGAATTCACTGTATTATCAAAACTATCAAAGGGAGTTTTGCTTACTTTACTAGCCAAAATAAATAACTCTGAAGCCCAAATAACGTGGCTTTTGTTTCTTCTTTTTTTGTTTCTCGTATCCTCCTCCTCCTCCCCATTCTTCTCCTTTTGACCATAATCGCGGTTCAACCGAAAAACGTATTCTCCTCTATCCTTGCTAAACAAATCAAGCATCCCCATTATTCTCCATTTGACAATTTCTCCTATCTTTTCGCTTCATTTGCTAATTCTTCTTCATATTATGATCTCATTTGATTAAAATCCCTCTAATATTCTCAAGTCTTACTACAGAGAGAAGAAGAGCATAACGCAATTCCAGAAATCACTAAATCAGGTACTAACCAATAAATCTATTTGCTGATCAATTAAAGAATTGATTGGGAAATTGATTCATTTTAGAATTGATTTGTATTAATTTGAT
The DNA here is from genome assembly GCA_030737815.1 of Allium fistulosum. NCBI lineage: Eukaryota > Viridiplantae > Streptophyta > Magnoliopsida > Asparagales > Amaryllidaceae > Allium > Allium fistulosum. The sequence continues at coordinate 1,249,149,898 of CM060902.1, read as the reverse complement.
AAATCAATTCATCTGAAAATCGCTGTAATATTACATATTCTAACCCAAAACTGTATGCAATTCCAGAAGATCTGGACAGCTCTTCTCAGGCAATGAAGCGGCCAAGGCTGGTGTGGACTCCGAATCTGCACAAGAGATTGGTAGACGTTGTAGATCATATAGGGATAAAGAACGCGGTTCCAAAGACGATTATGCAGTAGATGAATGTAGAGGGGTTGACAAGGTAGAACGTTGCTAGTCATCTGCAGAAGTACAGGCTTTTCTTGAAGAGAAAGCATGGATATTCTGGTGAAATTGACTCTGGATCGGATCCTTTATTCGAATCTACACCTGCACCGCAGCAGCAGCAGAGGATGCATGTGCCTGTGCCTATGTCTTATGCTATGCCAGGAATGATGCCAGTGTCTATGTATGGGATGGTGCCGATGAATCATGGGCATATTCATGGGTATGGAGAGCAGAGGACAAGCAAGGATTGGGGAAACAGGAGTAAGTTTAGTACCTCTGCCGTTGATTATTCTCATCACGTTAATCCTAACGACAATTGAAATAAAAATTGGAAATTTGAAGAACTAATGTTATGCAAATTTCCTTTTTCTTTTCTATTGTTATGCAAATTTCATTTTTGAAATATTAACAGATTGAAAAAACAAGAATGGATTGGCTTAACCATATATTAAGAAGAATGTGGTAATGCCAAAATGTAGCAAATGGCCGACTGCTTTTAAAAATCTATGATCTGTAGAAATATATTTGGTTAACCTTTGAGATACATGAAGATTGATTGATGTATGGCACCTAACTTGTTTAGTCATTAGCCTAAACTAAGTTTGCATGTTATGTTACAAAGATATGGAGCACTTGGAAGTTGTTACAGCCAAACAAAACTCTAATCATTCAAGCATGTATGAAATATGGATGATGATTTTGTCATATATTGGACCTGTGGTGAAATGATTGACTGTGTACTAGTTTGTTAAACTGCTAAAGTAAGAATTTGAAGAAACGGATAATAATTGATATAGAAAGATGAATGACAAGAAGTTGCCGGATAGACTGAGACATTATATTATCAGCTTAAGGTTCTTAAACTCCACTACAAGTCATATTTTTTACATTGCCTTCGACATTTCTTTTTCTCATAACATCGGGTTATCACATGTCTGTATACATGGAGAGCATCAGGAGCTTGCTATACAAATAGTCCATTGTCCAAATTATTGATCTGAAATGGAATCAAAATGGTAGTTGTCTTGTTCTTAAGTAACAGATGGACTTTTGCTATGATGTTGTAGGTTCCAAAGTTGAATCTTCCATTTCTTTTTATTTCATTGTTAATAAGCTACACTTACATGCTACTAGTGAATCATTTTAAAGTAGGAACTCTTATATGCATTATTTACCTTATACTGACAACTTAAGCTGTTTTATATATTATGTTAATTTATTATTTTAATTGCGTTCAATGTGATAAGTGAGTAAGAATCTTTTCCTACATATTGGTTGAGTATTAAGTTAGACATTTAATCTACAAAGTAATTTATTACTATATTATTTCCATCATTTGAACGTTTATTGAAAAAATTCTTTTTTTTTTCGAATATGTTGTTGATGGTGTAATTAAATTTAAAGTGCAACAGCTATAAATATTATTTCAAATGATATATTCAAACGGTCGGTTTTTCCACTGTTGTGCGGTTGTACTAGTATACATATAAAAAAAATATTGTTTTTTTTCCATATTTTCATGCGGTGCTTTTATAAATTACATCATTGAGTACATTATATTATGTACATATGAACAAACAATTTCCAAGTTTATTGCTAAAATAGAATTATAGTTGACAAAAGAAGTCCTTTTTACAACATTTTTAACTCTGCCATATACCTATTACTGATGTCGGTCTAAAGCCTGGGAAAAGAAGGAGAGAAAACGATTGCTACACTGTACTTTAGTTCTTACATATTACTTACAAGCTACTGTTGTTAACATCAACCTTGAAAAAGCAAAGAGAAAAATTATCACATCAATCTAAGTCTTACAAATTTTTATAATGATATTAATCTAAAGAAAAATTCAAAATCTATATACTAGCATCAAGTAGTTTTATACTTCAAAAAGTATTTAGGATTTGTGAGAAAGAGAGTATCATGGGAAGTGTGACCGCTATGGTGGACAAGGAAAATTCTCTATATATTAATATGGTGATTTATTACTTTTTAAAAGAGAGATGATGTAAGTTTTCTAAGTTCCAAACTAGTGGAAATGCTAATTTTAATATTTATTACATTTATCTAGATTTTAATGTAATAGATGATTACTTTATTTTTTACCCGTCTAACTATTTCCTAAATTAACTTAGTTTCATTCACGTATCTAAGTATTTCAAATTATTCATAAGTACAGTTGTGCGACTTATAGGTGTAAATTCAGTCAGCAATTAATATCGAACAATTTGAATATTAACTGTTACTTAAATTTCTCGCAAGTGTGAATTGGACCGGCTCGTGTTGTCCAACCGACCCATATAGCTAACTATATTAATCTTGGCCCGCACACCCTATGATCCATCACTTTGATTAGCCCCAACTCGGACGATAGTGACCTGTCCATGCACTACGCCATTCGATACTTGGCTCACCCGGTTGGCATTATTCCCTAACCAGCCCAGGCCAATGGGGCTCTTCTTAAGGGACGCCCAGCCTGCACCAGTGCAAACGCCGGACTGGTATCTCCCCTGCAAGCACCGAATGACAAGGCCGGAGCAAGTTGTTCTCGGAAGGGCTCCTCTATAATCGATTGGTCCATCCGCTCAATCAACCGCCAGGCAGCCCCCTCGCCTATCCCCAACCTCATTTGCCTACGTGCACCAACTCATTTGGCAGCATCCAGCCCAAAACAACAAGTGTCCAACAGCCACTGCCTAAAGAAGCTCTTCATTCCCTATTCCTCTGAAAAGATTAGCATAGACAAGCACTGTTCATTGACAAAAGCGCCACTATGTAGTAATCACTTCATGTCCTTTGCTGTTACTAGAGCACAACCACTCCCTATTCCCACACCATTTACCATACTCCAAGCATGCTATATTATAGCTTGCCAACTATCATCATATGCACCATACAGACCATCTAGCGCCCTAGCTAGCATGAACATAAACCATATACATCTATCAATGGCCTAGAGCAATGGGCTTGATCAGAAGAATCTCATCTATCCAAGCATCAACTCAACAACTATAAATAGACCAAGGCATGTATTCTTACAAGGGTTGAACAACACTAGCTTTCAAGTATTTACTCTCTAGTTATTACCTGTTATAATCTAAAATGTTATAATAGAAGTAATGCAATAAGAAATTCTCATAGTGGACGTAGATCATTGATATGCACGTAAATGTGCATATTTTTACTTTCATATTTAATCTAATTTAATTAAATAAACGAGCATATAGGGTATTTTAACATGTCTAAACCAGAATTCAAATTATTTTCAAATCATCATTTATTCATCTTTATATAGGGGCAAAATGTTCATTTTTGTGTATATATTAATTTGAGAAAATGTACTTGAACATTTTTATGTTATTTTATAGGAATTTGGATTCAAATGGAAGAGGTCTTCATGGAAATATGCATGCACAAGAGTTAGAAAACAAACGAAGATGGAAATAAATCATTTCATGCAACATGGAGGACCCCACCTACCCACTTACCATGATCTTCAATTAGGAGCTAATGCACATATAATGATGGATTAATTACTTGTTAATGATAACTTGGTGGTCACACTTCCTCAAGGGTAATTTGGGCAGTCCCCAAAAATATGAATAAGGGTTCAAAATATGAGTAAATACCCCTTATGTTTTAAGTAATGAGCTCTTAGCCTCCTCTTTAGTTAGTTTAGTTTTAGGCTCAAAATTAAACAAAAACTTTCTTTTCTTTTTAATGGCTTCTTAGCCTAATTTTTTTTTATGCAATTTAATTTCATGCTCTTTTAATTCTTGTTCTTTATTTTATGCAATTAGTATAGTTTTATTTCTTGCAAGTAGAGTAGATTTATTTCATGCAAAATTAGTTAACTCTCTTTTTCCTCTTATTTTTGTTTTATGTTGCAACTTACATTTGTTGACATGATAACAAATATGAGAAGTTAAACCCTTTCCATTTAGGGATAATGAAGCTCTCTTAATCATGTAAATTCAGCATAGTGATTTCATTGAATCCGTTTTTGTACTCAACAAAAGTTTTGATGTGGTAAATATTTTGTTGTTTTAACTTTGAATTTGATAGCCTATGTTGTTGACACCAAATAGGCTATGCTTAACGAAACATAAACACAAATTACTTCTTCATCTATATATGATTATGGTAATGAAGTGAATTTTAAAATCAAAATTTGATGGTCTATATTACTAATCAATAGTGAATAGATCATGCTTAGAATAGATTTTATTTTCAAGTTCATTAACATTTTCATGAGAGTTAACAAGTGGTTTAGTGGGTATGTTATAGTTTAATGGTTTACGTTGGGCTATTTAATAGCACAAATAAGCCATACTTATGATAAACATATCAACTAAATTAACTAATGACCAAAAAAGAGATCATAATTTCATTTTGTTGATTTATGTGATCATGAAAAGAAAATTATCTTTAAATTGCCATATACTGTCATATTTTTATCCACTTTTAGTTTTTGTTAATTTTTTGAAATTTTTAGCTTAACACAACTTCAAATCTTGGTTTAATTTGATTGAGTAGAAATTTTAAAATCAATACAGTTCCATGCGGATCGATCCGTACTCGCCACGTACTAAAATTGTACGCCATGCGCGTGTAGTTATTTTTAATTAAAATTTTATCGGCTATTTTCTAATTCGATGGAAAATTAGCTATTAAACAAGTTTTTGGCGCCGTTGCCGGGGAGCTAATTTGATTTTATTTCTATTCTTCGAATTTTTTTTCGTTTGATTTTGTTGTGTGTTTGTTTTGTTTGTTAATTTTCATTTAAAAAAAAATATGTGTAGTGTGTTTGTGTGATTCTTGTTTTCATTTGATTTGGTGGTTGTTGTTGTTCTAGTTTCGTTTGCATTTGCATTATATATATATATATATGCATACACAATTTCAAACAAAAATAGTTTATTGCATTTACTTTTTTACATTTTCTTATTTTGTTTACATTTATAAATAAAAATACACAATGCAAAAACTGTGCACTATTCAATTGCAACTCAACCACTCTGTTACTTCATACAACCTACCATCCATCCCCTACCAGACCAACCACCACAAATTCCTCAACCATCTGACTACTTGCTGCCTTCTTTACATCTCAACAAACATCCTCATATCGCAGCACTGCAAACCACTGACATACTCACTTCCTACAATTCCTGCTTGAACTTACTTGCAAATCCCTTCTCTTTGTCTTACTTGCATTTGCACATTGCATGTTGCCTCTTCTTTCTGTCCTTATCTCATTCCACAAAACTACAGAGCATTGCATTCAATAACTGTACATCTTCACCTATCATAAACTATCAACAGCCCACACTCCATCAACAGCCTCATATCACAGCAACATACAAATCACTCCTCAACCATACTTCAAAACTGCCTGTGCACATATCCATATATCACCACATATCCAATACATCTCATTCCAGATCAACATCCCTACCTCCTCTGCAAAACAAACATCAACACCATTCACATTCATTTCACTGGCACACTACTATTACTTACCACAGTTTTCACTCAACTTCACCTACCACAGTCTTCACTTCCTGTACATTCATACCAGTGCACTACAATAACAACTGCACACATCATATCATACCAAACCTCTGCATATAACTTCACCTACTTCCCCTGCTCCTCTCCTGTGCACAGTCACTACAAACCTAAAACATTTCAAACTCCACTTCAAAACTTCTCTCAAACCTCCAGCCTCTCTACAGTGCACAATTGTGCACACATTTCCACTCCACTGCCTTAACACATTACCATACCAATAGTTCATCACAACAACACTTCACAACCATTCTACCAGTTATCTGCAACAACCACATTAAATATCCACACCTTTCTACAATCTTCTACTGCCATACAATTAAATATTCACAAACTTCCGCTGCCATATTAAACATTCACACCTTCCTACAACCTACCCTGCCATCTACAAACTGCCTTGCTATAACCACTGTCCTTCATCCACAACTACAACATACCCATCAACATGCCATTCCCACTGTCCACATTTTTGCATCATAGTGCCACAACAACATCACTTCCATCATCTACAATTACTTCGTCCACTGCATAAGCCTCTCCATACTACAGACACATTCACCACTCACACTTCATATCATATACATCCTCATTCAACATACAAGTCCATACCTGGCAACTTCTTCCTCACTATCACATTCCAGCCACAATCACAACTCCACATTACCAACATTTATTCATTCACTGCCTATTAACAGCCAAAACTTCGTACACTTGCATTCCACTTCAAACAATTCCCCTTCACCTCTGCATTCCACTTCCATACACACAGTAATCACCATTCTCTTACATACTCCAACTACACCCTGCAACTACAAGCCACTGCTTTTGCCAACATCTACCTCAAACACAGCTCTGCCCTCCGCCCCAACAACACAACTACCATATCAAATGCTATTATACATCACTACGTTGCACAAATCCCCCAATCTCTACTGCACTGCCACCATATAACTCCACCAAACCCTCTACCAGCAATCATCTACAACATACTGCTACCTCACACACATCAATACAAACAAACCACCCATCATCTTCCTTGCCTCTTCCTTGTATAATTCACTTCCATCCTACAAACTCACCAAGTACCATCAATAACTGCCTCCACTTCATCAGCAAATCCGCAACCCCCCTTCACCAAGAATCAACCCACAACCTTCACCCAGCCACCTCATCGCCTAACCGCAACCCTACAAGAGCCTTGAACCAAAACCAAAATTGTTCCTCCAATCGCAATCGCCTGCAATAGTAGCTGAAGTTTTATTAATAAATTCGATTTCAAGATTTGAAATTGGGAATTAAATCGGGGAACAATTGCATTTATTTTGTGAATTGAGATACGAAAGGGAATAAGTTTTGTTAGTGAAGTAGCATAAGTTTTCTTTTTTTAAATTGGGCCGAAGTAATATTTTATTTTTTAGTGTATTTTATTCAAGTTTTTATTTTGCTTATTTAAAGTCTCTCTCTACAAAAAAGTTTATTTGGGTTGAGTTAGATTGCTTTTAAGATTTCTTTTTTCTTTTTTTTAAAAGAAAAAGAAAAAAAGAGGTGTCTTTGTTTTCCTCTTCCCTTTGTTTGTTTTTATCTTTGAAATAAAAAATTCATTTGCCTTCTAAAAAATAAATTTGTTTTGTTTTTGAAATACACACACACACACACATACACACATATCTTGTTCAGTAATTTTCAGGTTGCACAAAATCAAAAGAAGGAGTCCTTGCTAAAAACTTCCGCTTTTCTTGCCAGAAATAAATCACTTGCTTGCTTGTATAAAAAATTGCCACTTTAAAATAAATTGATAATAATTCTGCACACTCTGGTATCATGCTCTCATCTCCTATTTTTATTTCTTTTGCATTGTTGGTTGCTTGCAGTTTATAAAAAAAAATTCAAAAACAAATTCATTTGTAGTTACATCGCTAAATCACGTTTAATTATAGTTTTACATTCACACCATCTTGTTTTCTTTTCCAAGGGCAACACCCCAATTCACATAAGGTGAGGGATTTCATCACCCCTTCCTTGGCCCACAAATTGCATTTCATCTTAGAATTTGCTAATAATAACAGTTAGACGCATGGCTTAAGGGTGTCACGAGCTCACCTAAAGCTTAATTGTATATTAACAAGTTGTGTGCTTTGAACAATTTAATTTCTTGGTGTCTAGGATATAGTAGAACAATAATCAGTTATAAATATTACGGTGATTCGTAGATATTATACTGATTATTTCTCTGGAGGTACTTAAACCTTCGGTTGTATTGCTACGGTGATTCATGGTGCACCGATAACTCCTGCCCATTATCTGGCTAAGAAATATCTTGTTGGATTAAGAAAAAGTGTGATTATACAATTTTGGGTTAGGAGCTACTAAAAAAATTTGTAATTAAGTCTGTGCTTTTATTTAGTTGCATTAGTTCATGCATATTTAAAAAAAATCAAAATCCAAAACAAAAAATCTATTATACGTTCTTCTTAACTTAGTTTTTAAATCTTTTCACTTAAAATTTTTCAATAAAAACCAAAAATTCAAAAAAAATTTAAGTTAGTTTTTTTTAGAAGAAACAAGAAATCCAAAAATATATAAAATCTTTTCAAAAACAAAAAAACATACAAAAAAAGGAAGAAAAAAAATCAAATTTCCCTTTTGAAAAATAAATTCGTTTTAGTAAATAGTTTTCCTTTATAAAAAATCCAAAAAAAAACTTTTGAAAATGTCTGAATTTCCGTACTCACATGAATTTTACGATAGTTGTGAAAATCAATATAATCCATATAATTTCACATCAAATTCTTATGGATATTTTAGTAACAACTATTGTATAAATAATTTGGATCTTGAAGAACAAAATTCTCAAAATATTAAGCAACCCTCAACTCTTGAAAAGAGTATTGAAACTATTTCATCTTTACTTGAACTCTCTACACAAAATGATCAAAGGATAAATGATGTGTGTAATTCATATTTGTACAATAACTCAAGTCAAGGATTTCAAAATAATCAAAATTTGAATTCACTTCAAAATTCAAATGAATTCAGTTATAACTCATGCCAATACAACTTCGAACTCCAAAATGAATTTCAATGTCAAAATGGAAATGTGAACCACTTTTTAAACGATTTTGGCAATGAGAATAATTTCAATTATGGTGCAATGGAAAAATTTTGTTCTCAACAATTTCAAATTGAAAACCTTCAAATTAATAATTATAAATTTGATTTTGTTGAGCAAATGGACGAAATTCAGAATAGTCACACAGATTTCCTATTTGAAACATATATGAAACAATGTGAGAAACAAAATCAAATCCCAACATGTGACGAGTCAAATAATAATCCACCTTTTACCAAATTTAACTATTTTCAAATATCAATGTTTGAAATTGAAAATAACAATCTTAATGAAGTTGTTGAAAATTCGGTAATTGAGTTGGACTTCAATTCTTTTGAGAGTGTTGAACCAAATTTAAAATTCAATCTTCCTTTTTTCGATTTTGAAAAATTGAACACAACAACTTTGGATTTTGAACATGATATATGCAATGAAGTTGTGAACAATTCGATAAAGGAAGATGAATTTTGTGAATACAAATCTCTTGGACTTATCGAAGATGAGTTGTTAAATTCTAAAGGGGTAGATTTCAATCACCATTTTGATTTTGAAATCAATGATTTTGAAGAATTTGTCAATGATAAGTTTGAATTTCAATTTGGTGAAAATAAACTTGAATTTCAACCAATTGTTCTATCAACCCCAAAAATCATCGAAGATAAAACAACTCATACGATTTTTGATAAAACGACATTAGTTTTTCCAAATCAACATTCAACTTTGAAATCTTTTATGGTTTGGTTTTCTGTGCTTAAGCTATGTCTCTCATACTTGATGAGACAAATGAATTGATCTTTGAAAGACCGTTTCATTTACTCTTTAACAGTATATTTTCTGATGACGTTGTAAATAATCACCGTTCATTTTCATGTAAATATAGATCCTATTTTTATTTTAAAATTATTTTATTATTCTCCTCTCACTTGGGTTGATTGTGGCAACACAGTCAAAATCAAGTGTGTTGGGGGAGTCTCATCTTCTTTTTTATTTTTCTTGGTTTTTTTTTGCATTTTCCTTCCAAAACTCAAAAAAATAAAAAAAAACAAGGAAAAAAAACAATCCCAAAAACAAATTTTATTTTTAGCATTTTGATTTAATTTTGGAGAAACACTATAAGATAAGTATAGGTTTTGGTTATTAAATTGAATTTTGAAAAATTATTTTTCTCAACAAAAATAAAAATAAAGTTTAATTACAAGTAACTGTGTTTTAATTAGTATATAGGAAGTTTCATGGGTGATAATTATGAAGTATATCCTAATTAAAATCTTTGTTTAATAAGTGTTGGATTTAAAGTTAAGGATATAACATTTTTGATCTTCTAAGTTAAGTGGTGCTAAGATGATTTTGCAAATCTCTCTCTTAATATATATATGTATATATGTGTGTGTGTGTGTATAACAAATATATATGGTTTTTGTAAATAAGAAACACCTAGAGTCAAGCGTTCACATGCAAGTGTGTACACTCACCATGCTCTGCGCCCTTCTCACATTAGCCCAAAAGGCAGTGCATGGTCGGTATATCTGGCCTCAGTTTATCTGATTTTGGTGTATGTATATAAAAATTCTTTTATTAATAATGCCTATAGTAAATAGGTGAACATACTTGTGTGTTCACTCGCTACGCTCTGTATCCCCCTCACGTAAGCCTGTAAGGCAATGCATGGGTGGTATATTCCGCCTCAGTTTTCTGAGTTAGGCATATGTAAATATTGTTAATATCAATGTAATTTTCGAATAAAGAGAGGGTAAGCAATTGAAATCGAAGCACTATCTTCACTTATTTAGTTTGACTTGTTATGTAAAAGAAATGAAAATACCACTTTAAAAAAACTTTGATAATCAACTAAGGATTCATTTCATAGTTGCACTATGCTATCAACCGAAACAACTAGCTAAACTAGAGTCTAATTGTTATGATAACTTAATTTTTGTTGGAAGTTTTGACGAATAAATGACTTAAAATTTTAAGATAATGACCAGAACTTATATTTAACTTATGTCAATTTGAAAGTAAATTCTTCATTTGTAAATATTTTCAAAAATCTTGCATTCATCTCTTTATAAATAAATCATCCATTTTACATTTTGCATTTGGATTTTGTGTGTAGTATCCACTGAAAACCCTCATGAGATAATACTCGTCCTTCTAGGGACATCTAGAGGTTTAAGGGCTTGTTGCATACGCTCAATGCAATCGTGCTTCCTACGAAAATGGATTTATTTTAGTTTTAGTTTATTCGAGGACTAATAAAATGATAAGTGTGGGGATATTTGATGTGCATGTAAATATGCATGTTTTTACTTCCATATTTAATCTAATTTAATTAAATAAATGAGCATATAGGGTATTTTAACATATTTAAACCAAATTCAAATTGTTTACAGATCTTCATTTATTCATCTTTATATAGGGGCAAAATTGTCATTTTTATGCATATATTAATTCGAGAAAATTTACATGGACATTTTTATGTTATTTTATAGGAATTTGAATTTAAATGATAGAGGTCTTCATGGAAATATTCATGCATAAGAGCTATAAAACAAATGAAGATGGAAATAAAGCATTTCATGCAACATAGAAGACCCCACCTACCCACTTACCACGATCTTCAATTAAGAACTAATGCACATGTTAGTGGAGATCAAAAGCACATGCACATATAATGATGGATAAATTACTTGCTAATGATATCTTAGTGGCCATACTTCCTCAAGAGCAATTTGGGTAGTCCCCAAAAATATGATTAGGGTTTCAAAACATGTATAAATACCACCTATGTTTCATGTAATGAGCTCTTAGCCTCCTCTTTAATTAGTTTAGTTTTAGGCTCAAAAATAAACAAAAACTCTCTTTTCTTTTTAATGGCTTCTTTGCCTTCTTTCATGTAATTTTCTTTTTATGCAATTTAATTTCATGCTCTTTTAATTCTTCTTTATTTTATGCAATTAGTATAGTTTTATTTCTTGCAAGTAGAGTAAATTTATTTCATGCAAAATTAGTTAGCTCTCTTTTTCCTTTTATTTTTGTTTTATGTTGCAACTTACATTTGTTGACATGATAACAAATATGAGAAGCTAAACCCCTTCAATTAGGGATAATAAAGCTCTCTTAATCATGTAAATTCAACATAGTGATTTCATTGGATCCGTTTTGTACTCAATGGAAGTTTTGATGTGGTAAATATTTTGTTGTTTTAACTTTGAATTGGATAGCCTATGTTATTGACATCGAATAGGCTATGCTTAAACAAACATAAACACAAATTACTTCTTCATCTACATATGGTGATGAAGTATATTTTAAAATCAAAATTTGATGGTCTATATTACTAATCAATAGTGGATAGATCATGCTTTGAATATATTTTATTATCAAGTTCATTAACATTTTCATGAGAGTTAACAAGTGGTTTAGTGGGTATGTTAAAGTTTGATGGTTTATGTTGGACTAACTAATAGCACAAATAGGCCATACTTATAATAAACATATCAACTAAATTCACTAATGACCAAAAAAGAGATCATAATATCATTTTGTTGATTTATGTGATTATGAGAAAGAAATTACCTCTAAATTGCCTTCTACTCTCATATTATTATCCACTTTTAGTTTTTGTTAATTTTTAGAAATTTTTAGCTTAACACAACTTCAAATCTTGCTTTAATTTGATTGACCGAAAATTTTGAAATCAATACCACTCCCTGCGGATTGACCCGTACTCGCCACGTACTAAAATTGTACGTCGTGCACTTGCGGTTATTTTTAATTAAAATTTTATCTGCTATTTTCTAATTCGATGGAAAATTAGTCGTTAAACAATCATCTTTGATCAAACCACTCTAAACTATCTCTTTACTGTCATGCATTTTTCTCTCCTCATTTTACATTTTAAACCATGGTATTGGTAAGTAATCTTTGCAAATATTACCTCCTGATCATATTTTCGAGGTTGGCTAAAAATCCAGTCAATATTTTGATGCTAGAAGGATAGTTTCACTCTAAACCTCTCACCATTAATCACTTTTTCTTTACAAAAATCCATTCTAAGTTGTTGCCCTGGATACTGCCGTTGAGAACGAAGAAAACAACTCAAATGACTATGAGACTAATGGAAACATCATTGCCAATGTTGCCCTATTTTTGGGCTCAACAATGGCATGTGGTAGAGTGCGATGAAAGGATTGACAAATATGGGTACCTGGCTTGCAAAGTGCAAACCTTAAGGACAAGGTTGGATGCTTAGACGACGGTGAACTTTTTTCCATTAGTTCCTCCAATAGTTGAACAGACTCCTCCTCAACCTGCTCCCCACATCGCCTACAGTCTCATGAGCAGCGCTGAAGCACGAGAAAGGGTAGTTCTTGAAACCCCAATCGGAGATGCCCATGTTCTTCACAGGAACATACATACTACCCATGTGTAGGAAGACACCTATGAGGTTTCAGATCCAGAATCGATAGTGCACCACCGATCCCCTTCAGCCAAAAGACATTTCATTTTCTCGCCTCCGAGCGATGGATGGGCCCATAACCTGTGCTTTGAATGCCTTATTAGTGGAGGGAAAGGCAGCGACATAGGACCTTGAGAGCCATCATTCCACTCCCATCCCTAGTGGGAGGTGCCCCGACCTAGGTCATGAGAAAGGTGCCCTTACCCACCCAGATCACCTCCGGTTTGCAAGAGCATGTCTCCTATCCTAGCTAGGCATCATCGTTCCCTTTGCCATATTATTATCATGGATCCCGTCCATCTAATAAGTGACAAAGAAGTCCTTCTACAATAAGGGGTTATCGTCATCCGTGACATGAAGAATTTGGCCTCTGAGAAGAGATGGTCGCCCTACGCCAACAAATGCATAGAATTCAAATGATGAGAATAAAGATCCATTCTCTGAAAAAATCATAAGCACTTACATAAACTAAAGAAATGTCTTGCTTCTCATGGATAAGTATGCTGGAAGTACAGACCCATCCGACTATATCACCACCTTTAGCTCACTAACCCACCAGATTTCTAGTCATGCAAAGTGCATCCTGTTTCCCTCCACCCTAACCGGATCGGTGTCCTGCTGGTTACTTCATTTGCAAGCTGGCGGTGTCCACGCTTGGGCCCAATGTGTTTTGACTTCAAGGGCCGCTTCTTCACATTAAAGATGAGTGTAACAACATGGTTTTTTTATGTAATAATTAATTTAAGTTAATAATAGTAATTTAACTATATAAATTGGAATTTTGAAGATTTTGGATAAATTGGTTTTTCAAATTGTTTAACAAAAAGCTTAAAATTATAAAAAACAAGATAATTAAATTTAAATAAGTTCAAAATATATATACATAATATTTCATATAAGTGATGTGTTTGTTATAAATTATTGACTTAATAATTTATAAAAAGAAATTTGTATTTATTTAAATTGAATTGAATTTAGTTATAAAAGAAAAAGAAAGTAATATATATATACACACACACACACACCATGGCCTAACTCCAACATCTCAAGTCCTACAACTAATCCTAAAATCAAATATCCTGACTCCTCCATTTCCAGAGAATTCAATCTCTAGACTTATCCTCCCTCTCTATGAATATTTCATCAACGATAACAGTTATTTGCTTCAGAAAAATCTTCCACTTACCCAAACCCTACCTCTACATTAATTCAAAATAAATTCAAAAACCAATTTATAAATTCTCGAATCCAAATATATGTTTCTCTACATAAATACACACTCACGCTTAAACAAGAATTGGATTTCGTTGAAGTTTTGGAAGCCTAAACATGTGCGTTCTAAAGAGGGAGAGGAAACCCATGAGGAAGAAGATAAGCGCAAATATAAAGGTGAGTGTTCCACTCACACAATCTATGTTTAAATCTTCTTATACATTGCATATAATGTTATGAGTCAATGCGAGATTCATCGAAAAGGAATCGAGTGGCTAGAGCCACTCCTTGCCACATACACAACCTGGAACTACTTCATTCCAGGCTGTGACCGGTCGATCGATCTATAAGGACCGGTCGACCGATGGTAACCTGGAACAAAGCTGTTCTAGGTTTGATGGTGGTGAGCGTTGTGCTTTGCTGTGACTATTCGTGTGCATGTAGGTGTGTTAGCCTTGGACCGTGCATGCATTTACTTCTTTTGTCAGTAAGTATGTTTATATGAGCATCCCCAGTTCAATTGTTCTTGCATCGATATCATTCCTCTTATGTCTTGTGCAAGTATATTTATATGAGCATCCCTATTAATTTAAGTAGATGTGTTATATTATTTTACTTAAAATAATGCTAGTTTTAGATGATATATTATTAATTATTTGCCAAAGGACTGTGTTCGGGCAGGTTCGAATCCTAGCACCAAACCATCAATGGGAGTTTCAACGTTAAGCATCCGTGTGCGACGACTAAATAAAAGCGGGGTAGACACACGGCGTGGGGTTTACTTAAGTGAGTATCAATGAATACCATGATCTTAAGGTTCCCCATGATCTCAAAAAAAAATTATTTGCATTACCAGCATCTTTCCTGACTTGTTCAAATATAGTACCAGGGCCGACCCTAAGCATGGGCTAGCTGAGCAACTACTCAGGGCCCAATTTTGAAGACGGCCCATTATATTTACCTGTTACTGTTCAAAAATTAAATATTTTGTCTTGGTTAAATATTTTTTTAGTCCAATTGATATCTGAAGCATATAAGATTCGTGTTTGTACAATATCAATTTCCATCTTTTGCAATTTTTACTAATTAATTAAGGCCCATTTTCTCTCTCTGTTTAAAACTTAATTCATTGCCTAGGGTCCATTAGCAACTTGGACTGGCCCTGTATAGTACTATCTTTGCTTCAACAGTTTTGATCGAGTCAGAGCTTTTAAAATTGCTTGTATTATTTTAACGTTCCATTTATAACCCTGGACTAGCATTGTTCTTTCATAATACCTTATTTTGTTTTAATGGTAGAACCTCTATATTATCTTGGACTACCTTGCTATTATATATTTACTATTTTGTTATACTTGTTATAATTGCCGAGTGTTCTTTTTTTATGTACTTATTATTTAGTGTGTTGGTGTGAATATTTAGCACATATTTATCACTCTAATTATTTATATATTTTTGTAAATGTAAATTATAAAGTAAACAATAATCCATAAGTTAGTTTATAATAAATATAATTAAACTCTAGCGTTCACATGCTATTTATTTACAATCTATTTAGGGTTAAGAAATGAAAGGAAAGGATTTTCTAATGCTATTTGTAAATATTGGAGCATTATTTAAATTTATAAAAGACTAAGAAATGGAATATAATATAGAGTATATTATATTTTAGTTTAGTTATTTATCCACTCCTAAGTATTTGTTATTTATCCACTCCTAAGTATTAATTTTGTTATTTAATTAATTCTAGAATATGTATTTGTTATTTATCCACTCCTAAGTATTAATTTTGTTATTAAAAATCATATTGTGAAAGTTTCATTATTATGTATTGTTTTGTTTGCATTTATTTGGATAATCTATTATATATTTGTTTCGGATTTTGATATCTTTTCTGGTTTATATTGATTCTAATTATATGATGATTCACCATTGATGTTTTGGTTTGATTATTTATTTAATATGATACGGTGATGACATCTTTTCTGTTTGATTTATTGATATTTATTATGTGTTGTGAGAAATCTGAATATACGAATTAGTGATACCGTCTGATATGGGACTTTCTATTCCAGTTATTCTTTGGACTCTTTATATAGAATAAGGAAGAGCGAGCATGATGTGTGAGCCTGAATAAATGGACTTGAAACACGTGGTGGTATAGGATACCGTTGTGTTATTTATTCAGTCATTCTTTGCTCATGGGTGACACTCTATATGGGGTATGTTGTATGAGATACTCTTTGCATTGAGTATACTTTGAGCCATATGTCAGCCATTGTGTATATGTGTTTTACATGTCTGTCTACCTTTGCCTAGCTCCCTTTATGTTCCAAGAGCAAACCAAATTGGCCAAAATCCACCTTAACGACCTGATCGTAGAATTGCACCCCCGATCCACAACATCGTATTTTATATTCAATGCTAATCACAAGGAAAGGGATAGGAGCCCTAACATCATATGTTTTGGGTTTGGTGACCCATGGGGTAGGCACCCAACATTATAAAGTTTGGGTTAGGTGACCCATAGGGTATGTGCCTTATGCCTCTTTGTTATGTCGCATAGACTAGCATTTTGTTACCTATAGGGGCAAAGTAGGGTCGTAACCAAGGCTATGCATCGACGAGCCACTAGTGGATATGGGTCACGATATCC
Source organism: Allium fistulosum (assembly GCA_030737815.1). Taxonomy (NCBI): domain Eukaryota; kingdom Viridiplantae; phylum Streptophyta; class Magnoliopsida; order Asparagales; family Amaryllidaceae; genus Allium; species Allium fistulosum. Next base: position 1,249,132,663 of record CM060902.1, on the reverse strand, counting down.
GTTGAGGTAACTGAAGACTGAAGGAGTAGATCCGGTTAGGTGACCGTAGGCTCTTGGAGCGAGCATACGACCATCGTCTCCCTTCTGGTTTCGGTTCACATGAACCAATGTTATAAGAACAGATCCGACTACATAGCATACGACATAGTAAACTCTAGGTTCTTGGAGTGAGCATACTGCCATAGCAGTCTCATGTTTGGGTTCAGTTCATGTGAGGTAGAAAGGCACATAAAAGATGAGATTTTACCTGAGATTGTGTCTAGAGTATAGTCAACTCTGTATCCTTCTTAGACAGATGGGTTATTCCTTTATAGGCATACATCTTATTGATTATCGATTATATTTGGACATTGTTACGAGTTGGCTCTGATTTATCATATTGACTTTAGTTATTTGATGATGGTATTTTATAATATGAGATTGAGGGATACTTTGGCACTGCTTCATGCTAGCCCAATATACTTAGTGATATCTCACTTATTATAGTTTGGTCTCTGGAAATGTATGACTCAACCATTCAGTATTGATTCTGTGATTTTGGTTCATGACGTTTTTAAATGGGCAATGACATCTTTGTTTATATGGGATTGAGTTGTTTAGATAATGTGATGCCTTCATTATCATTTACAATATTATATATGTATACATTTAGGGTATTCATTATAATATTTATACACATATATTGACATATCATCTTATAATTTGATTATAGATGTCAATGTTATCATATTATTATCACTTACCCTTGATTAGACATAGTCTTATCCTTGTGTTATTTTATAATACTCGGGTCAGTCCGAGACATTTCAAGTACAGGGACGATGGGACTAGCTTGTGTTTTATTAGGCTTAGAGGAGTATTATTATTAGGAACTGTTACATGATATTAGTTCACTTTGTGTATATAATATATCGTTGACATTGAGTTGTATAGTATTTTGTAACATTATTGTATTATATTTTTTATGTTATTGCTACGATTGACTCTATGTTTTCTGTGATGTATTGTATATTATGTATAGTTCTATCCTAGAGGCACATGTGTCTATTGTTTTGTACCAATACTGTGTATGTATATCTAAGTTATATATTTGGGTTTGTAATACATACTAGTGTTAGTCTAAAAGAATAATCATGTGTGTGTACCTCATGTAGCCTCATTCTCTGTATTATCTAACATTATTGCTCTATAATACCCTTGGATATTATGGGTATAAAGGTGGGGTGTTAAAATGAGGATCATGATGGAAAGTGAGATGAGCTATATAAGATAAATCCCGATCGAGTCCATTCATTTGTACATCAATCGGTTCAACAAGGAGTCAACATAGGGAAGGAGAGCGGACAAGAATAGCTTGGTAGTCACCCTTTGTTCAAAGGTGAAGTACTAGTCTCGCATGTGGTAAGAACCGTTCTGCTTTGCCTTTAACTGACTTTCTTCAAATGGCGAATGCCATAATGAGGGTAGAAGAAGTTTACATCTCTAGTAGTGATGAGGAGAGCAGCTAGAGAAACAAGGCTAGCCAAAGAAAAGACAACCACTAAAAGAATTATCGGTGGGAATGTAGCAAAAAGAATTTTGAGGATGATGCATGCTTCAAATCTAGGTATATTAATTATGCAACCCAAAAACATGACATGGAAATTATCTATCTTGTAATGTGTGACCATGTTGTATTTTAATGACATGCTCCCTCCTGGTCTGTGCGGAGGGAGAACCTAGGGCAGTGGTAAATACTGTGAAATGCACCAATTTATTGGCCACTAAATCAACAAGTTCCGACACCTCAAAGGTGAGATTGAGCAAAGGAGTACTGATTTGGTTTAGTATGTAAAGAAATAGGTAAAGCAACACAACGCTTAGCTAAATCTAGCCTCCCTACCATAGCGGATAGAAGACAGCAATGTTATTTTAGTAAATGCCAAAATTCTATCAATTTGTGGTGGCCCGTACTTAGTCGAAAGCAGTCAAGGGGCTCAGACCCACAATAGGAGAGAGCTTGTCTCTTACGAGCAAGTGTATTCAGCTAATATCCAAACCCCAAAGGCCCATCGGGTTGAAGAGGATGCCACTGACATTGTTTTTACTATGAAATAAAAGAGAGGAGTTGGTTCCCCCCATCACGACCCCATTGTCATCTCGACCAGCATGGGTAACACCATTGTCCATTGGATCTTCGTCGATGAGGCAGTTCCATCAATGTAATGTTTGAAGAATTTTTTGACATGCTGAAGCTTCCTACCTCTAATCTCATTCCTTATGTACTACCCATCTACGAGTTTTGGGGCATTGTCATAGTACCCTTAGGAATTACCTCCCACATAGTCATTTTGGGCAAGGAGCCTTTGCTGGCCAAGATTCAAGTACAATTTGTTTTGCAGTGGACTATACGTCCATATATAACATCCTAATAGGCTGGTCAACTTTTGTTAACATGGATGCAATCATGCCCTATCTGTGTTTGATAATGAAATTCCTAACCGAGGGAGGAATAGGATGCATCCACATCAACCAGCAAGCCTCCAAAGATTGTTACAACATCTCCTTGCAACAAGAAAAGAAGTATGTACTCATGTTGTAATAAGAAATAGCAATTTTCAGTAGTAACATGCCCGAGAGAATGCTTGGGCTCCTGGTTTCTCCCGTTCGTGCTAGGGTCACCCAAAGTCTCAAAGACGAAGCATTTACACTGATCATTGCCCTAAGAAGTGACAGCATGGTTGATGAGAATAACTTTCACTATACAGCCCAAGTAATACCAGAGAGTTTATAGCCACTTGGAATGAACAAGTCTACCCCACTAGTATGTAGGAGAAAAAGATATTACCACTCCTTCCCTCTTAACATTGGAGGACTCATCTGTGAGAGCTGAGGCAGTTATGGCCCAACGGTTTGAGCACGGACGTCCATCCCAGTCGAGGATTTTATTGAGCACATGATATATGCATTGGACCAGTGTGACCTAGAGGAAAGCATCAGGGATGGTGAAGATGATCCGCTCAATCCCCATATGGGAGAATCTAGGCTCGATGGTGGGCCAGATACTCTACCTGAAGCAGTATCAATTGACAAAGATGACCCCAACAAGATCATCTAAATACGCTCAAAGCTAAGTTCGAAAGTGATGGACGAGCTGATTTTTTTCTAAGAAAGAGTAAAGATGTGTTCACTTGGGGGCACGCCAACATAACTTGCATAGATCCCTCAATCATATGACATGACCTCAACATTAACCTGGTAGCTTATCCAGTGCAGCAAAAGAGACGACCCCTCAACTCGAGCTGTACAGGGCACTTAAGGAGGAAGTACATAAACTACTAGCTAATGGATTCATTCGTGAAGCAACATACTTAATCTGCTAGCCAACTCAATGCTCTTCCAGAATCCTAGTGGGGAACAGATTATCGAGTTCTTAGATCTTAACAAGGACTGCCCTAAAGATAGTTTCCGTCTGCCCTATATTGACTAGCTTATAAACATGACCAGTAGAAACAAGCTACTCACATTCATGGATGCCTACTATAAAATCTCCCACTTGGAGGCCCAAAACTAACAGCTACGGATGCTGTAGTCATCCATAGTTATTAATCCTCAACGACCAAATACGGCAATGTTAGATAAATTAATATACCAGAAACACATGGATATGGGAAAAGTTTAAAATTTCAAAACAACTTTCACATTCCATTCCATAACCATTTTAGCATTCTTTACATAATCCCACAATGTTAACCACATTTAGAAAAATATAATTATTACAATATACTTCAAGAGCGGCATATAAAGATGCCTCATTGGTGATCTGAGTGTATAATAGGCAATAAACAACTTTGCCTTAACAAAACAACACAGCGGAATCACATGAGAAAGAACTTAAATAATACATGCCTTCTGCACGACTCCGGAAGTTTTTTCATCTTAAGAGGTACCTGAAAACCTCAAATCTCAAGCTACTCAAAATCAATTGAGTACCCGAGAGTTTAAGAAGAAAACATGAACTTCGAGTCAGACATAAAGCCTGGTATGAATAATAATATACCATCTCAAATCATTTAGATATCTAGTGAGACCAAGTCGCTTAGCGGAACGGGTTTCCCCTCACTAGTATCTTAAAACCTTTATAAACCATTTTCTGTGCCCCTGCATCCATAATGGTTAATTCAATTCAAAACATTATTATGATGAAAAGCAAAACAATTGAATCAGTTCTGGATTACCCATCCCCAATTCATGTTGACTATTTGTCATAATTACATTTTCTAGGATTACTATTAACCTAATAGTTTTCATGGGCTAATTAATATCCATTTAAACTTATAAGGACTCCCTGTCCGATTATATAATTTTTATGGGATTACTATAAACCTATTGGTAACTCTAATATCATTTCTTTTATCCTAGTTTTCATGGGCTGACTAGGAACCTATTGACTAACAGTCAATATCTTTCTTTTACCCTAGTTTTCATGGGCTAACTAGTAACCTATTGACTATCTATCAATATTTCATTTTCTTATTCGGATATAGTTTTCATGGGCTTATATAAATTTGTCTAACAGACATCTTTGATTATACACAGTTTACATGGGCTAACTATGAACCTATTGGCCCCTGCCAATATCTTTTCCCTCACATAGTTTTCATAGGCTTACTGTTAACCTATTGGCCATGCCAATATCTTTTATTTATTCACCATTAGGTCTACCCAACTGGTTATTCTAACTTTTCCTAAAGTACAGTTTTTGGATTCATTATAAAGTGAATATATACATATATGAAGAAGTAAATAATATAACTTGGTTTGTTTCTTTAACCCATTTAGACTTCTTTATAAGTTCCATTTCAAAATACTTTGTTTATTAATATGCCATGGTTTTGCTTTTAAATAAAATTTGGTTAATAGTTTTGAAAACTATACTTTCGAAACCTTTGAAACCTTGCTTTCGACCGCACTAGATAGCCTCCTTCGAAAGCATATATCTCTTTTCAAAACATTAGGCTTCTGCCTTTAAAAACACTTTAAAATCCTTCTTTCGAAACCTTTCGACTATAATAAAGTGTTACTTATTAATTATTAGAAGCATAGTTTAAAAACCATTGGAAGTATCTCTTCCTAAAGCATTGAAATCCCTCTTTCGACATCATTGGGTTTACCCTTTTAAAATATCATTTGGGTCAAAGCAATTATAAACGAAAGTATCCCTTTCGAAACCATTCTTTACTTTATAAAAATATTTTGAAATTTATGATGGCATCAAAACCATCTCTTTCGACAGAGTCGAAAGCTTATCTTTTAAAATATTTAAGGATAGCTTCGAAACCCCTTTCGAAACCATTGCCTTTGAAACCCATAACCCTTTCGAAAGCATTTAGAAAGTGGCTTAATATAGCTTTAAAACAAATAATACCTTTCGACAATATTGATGACTTCGATACACTCGAAAGGGACAAGAATCTGCAACAAGGCTTTGACTAAGTCAGAACCCCTTATTTCGAAAGCATTGATTTATAATTAGAGGAACACCTTCGAAACCCCTTTTTCTTTTAAAACAAACATAGCAACCCCTTTGAACGCTATTATAAAACTTCTTTTAAAAACTTGTGTATCGACTAAGTCGAAAGCTTAGTAAAACAAATACAGGTGCTTATCTTTTCAAAACAAACCGAGGTAACGACCCTATCGGAAGCTATGCTTTCGACACTATACCTTTCGCCTTTCTCCAATCCACTACGTATCACCTAGATGATACCCTGTGTATTAAATTTAACTTAATGAAGTTTGAACATGATCGAAGGCGAAAGGAAAGGAGCGAAAGGTACTCTAATTAAAGGCAAAACCTATTTTTTTGGGTTAAATACTAAATTAAATAACTTATATAAACTAACTTACCTACATGTTCATTTCTTATTGGTTGCCTTAACTTTTCCCATGCTTTTCAAAACTAACCGCCTTTTTATTTTGGATAAGTATCAAACTTAAACTTTTGCAGATAAAACTTCCTCTTTATTTATACGTAAATCATTTTAATCCTCTTCTAAAAATAATTTATTTTGTATACTAAATCACTTATGAAAAATCCCTAAAATTCACAGAAATTTACTTTGATCATGTTATCTAACATATCAAAATTTCAAATCCAAATTCTCAATATATTTTCTGAAATAAATTATTAAATCCAACGTGTTATATATTCATTCAAAAATTCATAATTATCTTTCCAAAGCTTGGAAAATTATCAAACTTAAAACCCAACTCTAAAATCATGTTTTGCATAACACATAGTTTTTCCATGGCATTTAAACATCAACAACACACGGTTTTGATCTAAAACCGTATGAACCATTATTTAAATAACCTTGTTTAAATTTAAATAAACCATAATTCAAGCATATCATCATCAAATATCATACGTACGAATTTAAACTTAAATCCGAAACATATATTTAACAAATAGAGATGGAAATTATCATTCACCTTAATCTTTGATAAGGAAAGTGGATTGAGATGAGTTGGATTCCCCTTTTAATTCTTTTTCTTTGAAATTCTCTTCTTCTTTTCTTTTAATGGCCGGCTCTATTCTTCTTTTACTTACGTTTTTCATTTTCTTTTAAAATGAAGTCAATCGGAAATGAAATGGTAAAAAGAGAATATATGTATAAGGATAAGGGGTTATGTAAAGCTTATTCCCATTATACCTTTATGTAGATTAGTTTACTTATAATCCATTCCCATGCCTATTTAATTTATTACTTAAGCACAACCACTTAATATTTATTCAAATCTCAATCCCCTTATCACTTAGCATTTTCATTATTCTATTTAATTCATCTAATTAAATATCGTGAATAATGTTATTAAAATTAGGGGTGTTACACCTACTTCGGGTATAATCAAATTGCCATGCATGGCTCAGGTTAGGAGTACACCTCCTTCATTATCAATACTTGATTCTACTACTACCAACCCATGTTGTTCGACATTCATAATGCAAGCGCTACATATCAATGGCTCATCAACTGGATGTTTTCTTTATAGATCGTCGTTCGATGAAGATCTATGTGGATGAAATGTTGGTTGCGTCTAAAAAGGTCGAAGGGCACGTAGAGAACCTGACCGAGACTTTTAACATCCTCCGCAAATATAATATGAAGCTTAACACTAGGAAGTGTTCCTGCACTGTACGATCTGGGAAGTTCCTTTGTTTTGTGGTAAGTGCCAAGGGCATTGAAGCCAGTCCTGATAAGATTCTGGCAATTCAAGAGAAGTAGATACCCAGCAAAGTCAAATAAGTATAAAGTCTAAACGAAATGATCGTGGTGCTTAACCACTTTGTAACAAAAGCCACAGACCGTTGTGTACCCTACTTCGATGTCAACAAGAAGGGCAAGTTATTTGTATGGAACGAAGATTGCACAAAAGCTTTTGAGTACATAAAGAGACATCTGGCCTTACCTCCTTTGCTTTCCAAGCCTGTCGATGAGGAGGACTTGTATTTATAACTCATAGTAACTGACCACGTGATTAGTACTATAAAGACCAATGACCCGTTAACTATGTAAACAAGAGGCCAATAGGCCTAGAAACAAGGTACTACAAGTTGGGAAAACTGGCCTACTACCCGTTGATGGTGGCTAACGTCTATTTCTGTATTTCTAAGTCTACCACGTGAAGTTCTCATAAACCAACCATTGAAGCAAGTGCTAAACTGTCTCGACACAACGGGCCAAAACCTAAAGTGGTTCATAGTGCTCGAACAACATCATATCACTTTCCACCCTTGCACTTCGATTAAATGCCAAGATGTGGTCGATTTTACAATGGAATGTTCTATCCTGGACAATGGTGATAAGGAGCCGACAACCAACTTGCATGCATAGAAGCTTTATGTTGATGGTGCATCTAACGAGAAGGGTGCGGGTGTAGGCATGGTCATAATCACACCCGATGATAAAGAACTTTTCTTTAATGTCCGTCTAAGCTTCAAGGTCATAAATATTGAAGTCACGTATAAAGCCGTCCTAGCAGGTCTCAGGATGGCTAATGAGCTGTAAATAGAGTTATTGTGTTTGTTCGGTGACTCCTCATTGGTTCTTAACCAGATTGGAGAGTGCTTTCACGTTATAGGCAAAACATTGGCCCTTTACAGCATAGAAGCTAGGAAACTCATCGGCACCTATACAGACTTTAAGCTAGAACATAACCCTCGCAAAAAGAACACCAAGGTTGATCAGTTGGCCAAAGTGGCAAGCAATCTTGAGGAGAGCATCTCTTGAGTCCCAATGATGGTGCATGATGCCTCTTGCTTCAAATCAAGGGCAACGACCATGGAAATTGGTAGAGCCCACCCAGACTCCTAGATTACCCCATTACTAAAGTACCTTATAAGTGGCGAACTTCCCACTGAAAGAAAAGAGGCCTGGAAAATTCTATACTAGGAACCTCACTATACCATTATGAATGGAAAGCTCTACTGGAAGGGGTGTTCAACTCCCCTCCAGTGGTGTGAGATAAAGGAGGAAGTCGACCACATACTGGAGGAACTGCATGAAGGCTTTAGTGGAGATCATGCCGAGGGCAAAGTCTAGCAAAGAAGGTTGTCCGCCAAGGTTATTAGTAATCAACCACGATCAATGACACAATGAACTATTTTAGGAAATGTGAATGATGTCAACGGTTTGGCAAAATCTCGATAGCTTCCTCAATCTCCTAACTTTTATGACGTTCCCCTGATCGTTTGACACTTGGGGATAGGTCTAATCAGCAAACTCCTAAATGCTAAAAGATGGAATCATGCTATAGTCGTCATCGACTACTTTACAAAATGGGTTGAGGTGAAGCACCTCACTGGGGTCACCGTGTCAAAGATCCTTAACTTTGTGATTAAAAGCATTGTGTGTCGATTCTGACCTGACTCAAAATCATAATCGACAATGGTACATAGTTTGAGAGCAGGCTATTCCAAGGATTCAACAAATAGAACAGAATAAAAACTGCTTTTCCATAATCACCTATCCATAGGAAAATAGGAAGGTTGAGTCCATAAACAGGACCATCATTGAAAAATTGAAGTAGCGCCTTACAAAAGTCAAAGGAAATTGGACTGGAGATCTACTGCTCATGCTCTGGTCATACCGCTCCACGAGTCGCACATGTATCAGGCATTCTTCGTTCGCCTTAGCAAACAGGTATAAAGCCATGCTAACCATTAAGGCTGAAATACTATTTTCAAGGCACCTCACACATGATCCAGAGAAAAAAAAAGAACTGATCAAGCTTGGGCTTGATGATTTTGAAGAAAGAGGAGCAGCAAAACTTAGCATGGAAGCATACAAAAGGAAGACAAGTGCAGAGTATGAATGGAATAATCATGACGTTTAGCGGCTTCATGTTAAAATGTATAGACCATTGTGTACCCGTATTCAATCTCATCAAGAAGGGAAAGTTGTTTACATGGAATAAAGATGGTATAAAAGCTTTTAAGGACATAAAGAGAAATCGGGCCACTCTCATGCTTTCCAAGCCCGTTGATGAGGAGGACTAGTACTTATACCTCATAGTAACTGACCAAATGATCAGTGCTGCCTTGATTCATGATAAAGAGAAAGTCCAATGGCCCATCTACTATGTTAAATAGAGGTTAATAGGCCTAGGAACAAGGTCCTCCAAGTTGGAAAAATTGACATACTTCCTACTGTGGCGGCCCGATGTTTATGATCTTATTTCCAAGCTTGCCCTATTAATGTTCTCACAAACCAACCATTAAAACAAGTGCTGAGCCGTCCGACATAATGGGCCAACCCCTAAAGTGGTCCGTGGAGCTTGGACAACATCATATCACTTTCCTCCCTTGCATCTTGATCAAAGGACAAGTTATGGCTGATTTTATAGTGGAATGTTCCAACCTAGACAATGAGAACAAGGAGCCAACAACCAACTTGTATGCAGCTTTATATTTATAGTGCTTCTAAAAAGAAGGGCACGGGGGGTAGGCATAGTCCTAGTCACACCTGATGGAAGGAACATTGCTTTGTTGTTTGTCAAAGCTTCAAGGCCATAAATAATGAAGTCGAGTATGAAGTCGTCCTGATAGGTCTTAGGAAAGCCAAAAAGATGTGAACTGTGTTATTGCGTGTATCCAGTGACTCCTTATTGATTGCCAACAAGATTAGAGAGCACTTTTAGATTATAGGAAGAACATTGGTCCTTTACTCCGAAGTAGCTGGGAAACTCATTAACACCTTTATAGACTTCAAGCTAAGACAAAACCCCCGTGAAAAGAACATCAAGGGTGACTAGCTGGCCAAGGCGGAAAGCAATCCCAAGGAAAGCATCCCTTGGGTCCTAATAGAGATGCGGGCTGCCCCTTGCTTCGAATTGAGGGTAACTACCATGAAAACTGATGATGCGTGCCTTGACTCCTGGATGACTTAATTGCTAAAGTACCTCACAAGTGGCGAACTTCCCATTGAGAGAAAAGAGGCTCGAAATTTTCTATACTAGGTACCCCATTATACCATTATGGATTGAAAGCGCTACCAAAATGGGTACTCAACTCTCCTCCAATAGTGTGTGATAAGTAGGGAAGCCAACCAGGTATTGGAGGAACTACATAAAAGGCTTCTGTAGAGATCACGTCGGAAGGCAAAGTCTGGCAAGAAGGCTGCCCGCCAAGGTTATTAACCATGATCAAGGATGTAATGAACTATGTTAGGAAATGTGACAGATGTCAGTGGTTTGCCACAATCTGATGAGCTTCTCTAAATCTCCTAACTTTTATGATGTGCTCCTGGCCATTTGACACTTAGGAATAGATTTAATCAACAAACTCACAAATTCTGAAGGCGGATATAACGGGGCTATATTTGCCATCGACTACTTTACAAAATGGGTTGAGGCTGAGCCCGTCATTGGGGTCACCGGGTCCAAGATCCTCAATTTCATGATTAAAAACATCGTGTGCCAATTCTGACTCCCAAAGAACTCATAACTGATAAGGCCCATAATTTGAGAGCGGGCTATTCCAAGATTCTGCAAATGGAATGAAATAGAACAATGCTTCTCCTCGGTCACTCATTCATAGGCAAACGGGCAGGTTAAGGCCGTAACAAGACCATCAAGGCAACATTGATGAACACCTCACAAAAGCCAAAGGAAACTGGCACGGAGACCCATGGTTCATGCTCTGGTTATACAACACCTTGATCTGCACATCAATCGAGAATTCTTCATTCTCCTTAGCCTACGAGTATGACGCCATGTTTCCCATCAAATGCAACTTGTCATCTCCAAGGCACCTCACTCATGATCCCAAATAAAACAGAGAGCCGGTTAAGCTTGGGTTCGATGGTTTAAATGATAAAAGAGTGACAGAACTCTACACAAAAGCATACAAAAGGAAAATAAACAAGTACTACAATTCAAGAGTAAAACTATACCGATTCAAAGTTGGAGACTTAATGTTGCTCAGGGTCTTTGCAAATACTAAAAACCGCACCGAAGGAGTATAGAGGCTAAATAGGGAAGGGCTGTATGTGATCAGTATCGCACTCATCAATGGTGCCTATCGCCTCCCACACCCTGATGGCACCCATATGTCTTGTACTTGAAATCTAGAGTGCCTCCGGGCATATTATATACGAAATTGTATGATCCACATGTAAGGCTATAGGATGTTGCCATAATCATAAGGGAGTAGAACTTTTGTATTAAATATTTTAGAGTGTGGAATGTAAAACAGAGCGTTCCCAAGCATTCTTTATTCTAAGTAACAACAAGGCTAACCATTTGGAATGGGCTCGCTCGTGCCATCCTCTATTGTCGGGGACGTCACGTCCACGACTATCCAAAGAGGCCAGGACAAATATGCCCATCTCTACAATCATGGAATGCCTAAAACTACTCCATGAGGATGTGCGAGCCACTTAATGCTCCCATTTGTGCTAGACACATCGAAGAACTGATGACGAGACCACACAAGGGTCCTGATTCGTTAGCTTATGATGATGCTCTTCCCCTTAGCGGGGTAGGGCATTGGTGCCATGGCTTCGTTATTACCTACATTGTAACTCCTAACCAAGCATCCATAGTGTTGCTTCATAAGGATGCATGAGACACTTAATGCTCCCTTCCATGCCGAAGGCATCGACAAACCAATGGCACGAACACCCAATTAATGGTCCTGATTCATTTTCCTATGATGTTTGCCCATACCTCTAGCGAGGAGGGTACTGGTGCCTTGATTGTGCTGTTACCCACATTGTAACTCCAAACCTAGCATCCATAGTGTAGCTCCATGAGGATGCATGAGCCACTCAACACTCCCGTCCTTGCTAGATGTATTGATGAACCGATGGCACGACTACCAATGATATGGTCCTGGTATTTTCAGCCATGATGCCTCCCGTCCCCATAGCAGAGCGAGGCACTATGTAACACCCCTAATTTTGATTAACATTATTAAGGAAATTTAATTAGATAAATAAAATAAATAATGTAAGATGATAAGGAGAATGAGATTTGATAATCAAATCGGTCGAGCCTTAATTAATGAACTAATAAGGGTGATTAGAACATTAATAAGAAGGAGGATTTATGAGAAGGGAAAAATAGGAAAAGACCACATTTCCTTAACATTTACCTTCACATTCTCATTTCCCCCTCATTTCATTCATACAAACGAAAACAGAGAATAAGGCCAGCCATTACAAAGAGTTTAAAGAGAAGAATAAGCTAAGAAACAGGATTAAAGCTTAGGGGAAATTAATTCAAACTCAAATCTCTAGTTCCTTTATCAAATCAAGGCGAATGATGATAATCCATCTCAAGTTTTCTATGTTTGGTTCGGTTTTATGATTAAACCTGAATTCTTTGATGTTATTACGCCATGTTTTGAATGTTTGAATGATTATATGCTTATGATGAATTATTGGATTTATTTATGAAATTGGTTAATAGATTTAAGTATGAAAACCTATCATATGATATCTAAATGACTTGAAATTTTAGTATGATGTTAGAAACATTATTTTAGAAGTGGGTTTTTATTTTCATAATTTTCCAAGCAAGTACGAATATTTCATGAATTTTCTAAGTAAGAAAATTGATTTATTTCGGGTTTTAACTATTAAAAAAAATTAAAAAAAATTTTGCCCCAAAATTTTTATATGTTAAAGGATATGATAATTCTAATTTATCATGATTTTTGAAGATTTTTCATAAGTGTTTATGATTTTATATGAATTTACTAGGTTAGAAAGGCTTAATAATTATATTTAAATATTGATATAAAATTATTGTTTGCAAAAATGTTTGGGAATATAATTCCTAATCTATAGTAGTTCCTTTGAAAGGAATTGATATAGAAATTTATTATCCAATAAGAATTTAATAAAGAATTGGAGTTAGTGAAAAGATATTTTTTTAAAAGAAATAAAACACTTTTCAGATTAACTACGATATTGCCATGTGCCATTAATCATTGCCATAGCCCATCTATGCCGCATGTCATCACTAACCTTAAGGAAACATATGATATCAACCTTGTTTGTATGCAATGATTCACTAAGGTTGGGGCTTATATATCAATGCCAATATTGATGCCTGCGACGTTGGAAATGCCGTTGGTATTCTATGCCACTAGTCTTCTATGCCGCATATGTTCTATGCCGCCTATTTTATATCGCATGTTTTAGAATGACATTAATAATACTACAAGTTTATAACAACGTCCATGATGCCGCTATTTTCTTATGCCGCAATGTTTGACCATAGTGTTGCTATAGGCTATTTCTGACATAGATTATAAAGAGGCAATGATGCCGCTAGTTTCTTATGCTGCCATGTTTTAGCCATGATGCCGCTATAGGACATTTATGACATCGGGTTTATACGGCAATGATGTGGCCTAATTTAAATTTTGATATTCCCAGATTTTGAAGTTTTAAAGTTTTATACTATGCAAACCCATAACTATGCTGCTTATAGTCAGCAGCCTATATTCATTTATGATATGCGACATAAATGGTTTTGGTCTTATGGCCTTACGCTTTATAAATCAGATATTTTAACATGGTTTTGATATAGAGAGGTGCGGCAATTCCATAGCGGATATACTAATGTCGCACTTTATCAAATAGTTTTATTGTATTGGGCATTATAGCCAAGGTTTTGAGGTGCGACAACCTTTAAGTGATTTCGAAATTCATCAATGTTATTTTATAAAAGCATATACATTGGAATAATATATTTTCAAAAGTTAAAGGCTATATTTTTCTCTATTTTAAAGTATGATTACAAGTTTGTTAAATCAATTATAAAGGTTTATGTTTTTAAGGAAATAAAAAGGGTATTTAGCTCAGAATTTTACTAAAAGGATTATTCTTATCATCTTTAAATAAATTATGATAGGATGAATTGACTCGGAGATTAGAAAACCAGATGGGACTAGTGTACGATTATGCCCTATACTTAAGTTGTTAGCCTCTAGCTGATATTAGTCCATAATTCTAGAGCGTAGGGCTTCGTTGAGGGTATGACTAAAAGTAGGTTTACGCATAGAAAGGAATACACAAAGATAAGATAGATTATTGGTTGGCCTATAAAACCTTTAGAATCAGAGTAACCTTAGGAATAGTAAGTTTCAGACATATCATCCATTTTCCTTCTAACAATAAGTTCGAGAATTTGATATATCTGGTAAGGCTGAGTCAGCCATATAGGTTTGTAGTTACCCTGGGAAAAGTATGATGTGGGAAAAATAGTCCATTTATTTTAGCAGTTTGGTTATGATTACCCAGGTTGAATGCGTTCATATGATTGTTTATATTGTCTAGTTTAACCACTGTGGTTGCAGGTGCTTGATTTATAAAAGACATATTTTTAGGGTAATAGTGAGGGGAAAACCTATTCCGCTCAATGGTGTGGTATCACTAAATATCTATTAACCGAGATGGCATATTATTATTCACATTAGACTTTTTGTCGGACTCGAAGTTTTTTGTTTTTCCCTTTTAACTCTCGGGTACACAATTGAGTAGTTTAAGAGTAAGGTTTTCAGGTTTTTAGCTTTGAAGAATAAAGCTTCCAGAGACGTGCAAAGGCAGAGTTAGCTATGAAGGAGTCTATCTATTTATTTATCCCAGTTGTTGTTATGACATTTACCTGTATATATTTAATGGTAAAAATTGTATCTGCAAAGCAGTTAAGTCTGATCAACCAAGAGGGCATCTTTTTATGCCACTCCTGGAGTATTTTGTATTAATTATATTTTATCTAAACCTAGGCAAGGTTTTAAGATTATGTAGTGAATTTAGAAATTAACTAATGAAATCTGTGTTTTGAAAAATTTCATATGCATGTGCTTCTAATGTTAATGATACTATTTACTGATCTCATTTTGTCACCAGAGAATAATACTATTGGCGACTATAGCATCAGTAGCGCTTATTTTGGGACCTCAAAATGGGGTGTGTTGCACGCTGGTGCCATGGTAGTGTGACCCTTGTCGTGATCTCGAACCTAGCATTTGTAGTGTTGGCCGACTTATACACACAAAGCGGCACAATCAAACAAAGTCAGGCCTCTCGATGGCCCATAAATAAAATATGAAGGCAACTTCACTTATGCTTTGAGCGACCACCTAAAGGTGTCCCATCATCAGCTCACATCCGCTGTGCAGATTTATGGGCAGACTCCTCAATGAAAGATAAGTTTGTTTGGTTTGGGTGCTCTTTGTTTTACTTATATATACTTATTTGTTATATTATGCATAAAAAGCAAAGTCTACATGTTTAATAATGTCGGGGTAGCCTAAACCGCTTGACATAGGAACAAATCAAAAGTAAGCTCTAAGAATTAATATTTGTTTATGTACATGCATAGTACTAGCATAAAAAATATAAGGCAAACACAGTATATTCTGAGAAACAAATAAAGTCTATAATGACAGATCTTATCACAAACAAAAAGAGTTCATAGTATTCCATAAAAGGGTTTTCAATTACAATAAAAACAGGTCATGCTTGATCAATACATCAATAAAAAACATAAAAAAGTCTATAGACTCCACCACTCATTGGGGCGGGACATGCCCGTTGATCTGGCAGTCATCATCAAAAACTAACTGCTAGTCCATTACTGGAGGCCCATCGGTAGCTGTCTCACTCGACTCTCCTATCAAGGAGGTGATCTGCTTAGCAGTCAAATCACCAAGGTAGTCCTATTAGTTGCCTCCAACTTCACTGCCACATTGCTATGAATCTCATTATATTGCTCTAGGGCAAGGAAGGTGAGTGACAATGGTAGATGATAGTTGGCAGAAAAATAACTTCAACATCTTGGTCAAGGGCATCCTTCTCCTTCATAAGCTCTACCTGTGATATGCATTGCATGTGCTACTATAGCCTCTCTCTCTCTCTCATCTCGTCCCCCTCTTTGCGGATCGCCTCTAGATCTGCCTACATCTGCCCCAAGCTCTAGCCCTAGCTTCTTCACCTCCTTGGTGTACTCCGTAATAGTGGCGTCCTTAGCCATCTTGACCATCTGTTGAGCACCTTCCACCTTCAGGGCCTGCCTCTCCCTCGACTTTCCTCCTAGCCTCCAAAGCCCTTCTCTCGAGCTCTCCCTGTGTAACAACCCAAAATTTGAGCTATAATAATTAATTAACGCATTAATTAAACAATAAAATAAGTTTTTGAAATTGTCAGAATCGAGTTACGGGAGTTACAACATTAGGTTCGTGGCGATTTTCTGATCAATTTCCATATATAACTTGTCGAAATCCAAGCTGATATGGAGAAGTTACAAGATAAACAAGAAATCAAAATTAAATAAACAAAAAGGAAAATAAAATATAAAAAGACCCAAAAGGGTCGACCCATGTTATGGTCATGTTGACCTATAGGTTGACCCCCAATGAACTTTGGTCGACCCGCACTTCTTCCTTGACGTAAAAACGTCCAGTTACGTGCTGAACACCTTAAAATTTTGATTTTTGGTTAATGTTGTGCGTTCGTGCTTGCATCCGACGATTCCTATTGAGCCTATGACGTTGTTGCACCAGATTTAATCTTCAAATCAAATAGCCAGAGATCCCTAAGCTACACTATAAATTGAACCCTAGGCCCAGCTATTTTTCTCATTCGGATTTTCTTCCAATTGGGTTCGTTGTCCGAGGCTGAACCCTAAATAGAAAAAATTTCTAAGGAGAAAATCTTTTTGATAAAAATATTCTATGCCCTAGAAGTGGATCCAGGAAGGCCTAGGACTAGAGCTAAGGACCACAGGTGAGTGTTTTGTAATTATTTTAGATTTGTAAGCAATTTAAAATAATAGGTTACTCAATTGTTGTAGTTTTTCTACAATCCTGAGACAGTTTTAATGTAAGTTTATTTATAGTCAGTTTTTGAGTAAATTTCAGAATTTCTTTTTAGTCTATTTTTATTTAGCTATTTTATTCAGTTATTTATAGTTAATTACAGTTATTTACATCTGTTTTAAGTTGGAATTTAGCCTGTAAATGTTAGTTTCTTGTTATAGAGATTTAATCCTTTTTGACGCGAATAAAATATTAAAAAGAGAAGAATTCACAAATATGGATTAAAATAGAATAACACTAAATCTACATAAATCAGATGTAAAATGAGAAAAACTGAAATAAAATAGAGATGGACTAAAATAGGCAAATTTAAGATATTTGCAAGTATGATTATAACAAGAGGTTGTAAGTAAAAAGAGAAAATAGAGGAGTAACAATTGCAAGAACAATTGTAATACATAAATTATAATTGGAAAGAAAGAAATAACAGAAGAAGCTTATTTTAAAACTTAGATCTTGGATGTTCGGACGACTAAATGTCTATCGAGTTAGAAAATAGCCGAACGAATTTCGAAATAAAATAACCGCAAGCGCACGGTGTACACTTGTAGTACGTGGCGAATACGGATCGATCCGCAGGGAATTGATGATTTTAAAATTCTATTCAATCAAATTAAACCAAAGTCGAGTGAAAGTTAAGCTAGAGAATTAGAAAATTATCTAACTAACTAAAAGAAAGAGATGCAAATATAAGAGTTAAATGACAATTTAGAGAATAAATCCACTCTCTAGATCATGTAGTTCAACATATATGAAATCATAATATCTCTTTCATGGTCGTTAGTGCTTTAATTGATGTGCTTATCATAAGTATGGCATATTTGTGCTATTAATTAGCCAACATAAGCCATCAAACTATAACACCCCCCTTAAATCACTTACTAACTTTAATGAAACTTGACAATGAAAATGAAATATATTTTAAGCATGGCCTATTAACTATTGATTAGAAATATAGACCATCAAATTTTAATTTCAAATCACTTTATTTTGCCATAATCATATTTTGATGAAGAGGCAAATAGTGTTAGTGATTGTTTAAGCATAGCTATTTGATGTCAACAATATAGGCTATCAAATTCAAAGCAAAAACAACTAGTAAACCATTTCTATCATCATCATTAAGCACAAAAAGAGAGCATGAATTAACAAATAGTTGAAGCTACATAATTAGAGAGCTTCATTACCCCTAAATTGAAGGGGTTTAGCCTCTTATATTTGTCATTTGATTAACAAATGTAGCTAACAACATGAAAGAAAAATGAAAGGAAAAATTATTCTAATTGCATAAAAGAAAGTCTACACTACTTGCATAAATTAACAAATCTACACTACTAATATGAAAGGAAATAAACAAAAGAAGAAAAGAGCATGTTGAAAATTGCAAAAAGAAAAGATTACATAAAAGAAATGGCTAAGTAGCCATGAAAAGAGAAAGAGAAGAGCTTTGTTTATTTTTGAGCCTAAACTA